>JAPSGF010000050.1:531309-1212761 GCA_035772895.1 Perdix hodgsoniae
TTGCTTTGCTTTGCTTTGCTTTGCTTTGCTTTGCTTTGCTTTGCTTTCCCCTCCTCCGTCCTGCCTTCATCAACCCCGCTTCCATGCCTGCCCGGTGCGTGCCCCCGCGGCGGGGCTGTGCCGCATCCCTGTGCGGCGATCTCCATGAGAGCCCCTCCCGCTGCTGCTGCTGCTGGCGCCGGTCCTCCGCGGGATCCCGAGCTCCTTGAGTCCCCTTGTGCCGCTGGAATCGCATCGGGGCACCGCGGAACGGGTTTAGTTGGACCTGATCCCGTCCATTCTGGCCACGGGTACCTCCAGGGATGGGGCATCCCCAGCATAAGTACAGCGATTCTTTACTCGTACTTAGCTGGGTGAAGCATAGTGCATAGAGTGCTTTCCTCCTCCCCAGCAAGCCACTGCATTCATCCCGCAGTTTGAGGAGCTGCCCGGACGGGGTTTTCTTGCAAAACAGGTTTAAAATGCGGTCTGATTGCCCGGAGCATCTTCACGAGTAAAACTGATGTGCCTTTCGTGAGGGATTCCCATCTTGCTCTGCATCATTGGTGTTCTGTATTAAAATCTCTGCAGCCCGCTGGGATGTGCTGCCTTCCCCTGCTCACTCAGGGGCTCCTGTGGCTCTGTCCGAGGGCAGGATGGGTCCAGAGATGCTGTCTGAGCCTGCTGGGTCCTTCTCACAATGCAGTTAGGTTTAGGAGCTGTGGCATCAGGGCAGATGTGTACATGGAGTGCAGCTTGGCAGTACATGGGGTGGATTATCATCCTCCAGAGTAATCCGAGCTAAATCCTGGGTGGAATTTTTTTGCACTGCATCAAGTTTAGCAGGAAGGAGTGGTTTTGTTAATTGGGGGGAGGGGGCTGAGTTTCTTCTCCTTGCCCGGTGGACGAGCACAGGCATCTCCAGATCCTTCCTTTGCCTGGTTCATTGTGATCCAGCATGAAAATCTGTACCGAACTGGCTCTGCACTGAATGGAGCACAGCAAAGATCATCACAGGGAAAGTGCTGCATCTATGCTCCAGCTCAGAAAGCTCAGCTTGCACCCCCAGTACAGCAGCTTAACAAAGCTGAATTTTCACAACAGTGCTGGAGATGTTTTGGTTTTGCTCCAAAGTGGGGAAAAGACCCCCAATAAATGCCCCTGGGAGGAATGTCCCATGGAGTGCTGCACCACAGCCATCCTTTGGCTGTGGCACCCAGTGGACTGGAGGAGACCTCAGTTTTCATTCAGACATCACTGTGATGTAAAGTAAACATTCTGAAATCCGTCAGTCAGGAACAGAGGTAAATGCTGTCCTATTTCCAGGCGGATGGGCAGGGAAGCCTGTTGGGTAGCTGGAGTGCAACGATTGGCTTCAGAGAGATTTGGAAAGGCTTTGGTCTGTGCTGGAAGCAATTGCAGCTGTAGGGCTCGGAAGTGTGAGTGTTAATCTCTCTGCATGCTGTAACTGCTGAACAAGCCACATTTTGCTTTCTGTTACATCTTTATACTTAGAACTCTCACAGTGCCCAGGAGCTGAAACACAACTCAGTGTGAACAAGGAATGAGACGCATGGGTATGCGCTAACGGTCAGCAAGAAAAAAATTAATAAGCCCCTTGTTCAGCCCACAGGAAAGCCAGCAGCCTGCCTGAATGAAAGCCATACAGCCAGCACAGCTCCGCAGCCTGCGCTGGGCTGAACCACCTGGCAGGGCACAGCCAGCCTCAGTGCAGGACTGGGTCATGCCATAGGACTGGCTTTGGAGCAGGGACAGCAATGTCTGTCCTTCTGCTCCATGCTTGGGAAGGCCCTTGCCCCAGGACAAAAACCTGCATGGTTCTGCAGCCATCAGTGAGTCCGCACTGTCTGCACGTGGCATCCTGCGGTACTTGCAGCCCTCTGAAAATAGAGGCCTTACTGTGCTCTTATTGACATCCGGGAGGGAAAAGAATAGCAGGCTCCCTGTTCACGCCCAAGGCATTTCGTTGAGAGTCTGCAGCCCCTGGGCTGAAAATTAGTTTAATTATGTATTGACAGTGGATGTTAAGAGCGGAATCCTGGGCAGCTGGGGCATCAGTGCCTTTGAAGGGCACATTCCTGGCCCCAGGCTTGGTTAAACAAGCCGCTGCATTCAGAGCCCTGTGCCATTGACATTGTGTTTAACTTGCAGCCTTTTAGTGTGGGAGATTCTCTGCTCATAATACCAAACTTGCAGTGTATTTAGTTCAGCCCACCCCATTCTCTGTCCTTTCTCGTTGAAGGTCTCAACCTGTGTACAAGTGGAAGCGCCTCATCCTGTGAAGAGTGTCTCCTCATTCATCCCAAGTGTGCTTGGTGCTCCAAAGAGGTACGTTCCTTCTTCTGCTCCTTCAGCTGCCTCCCCCTCTGCATGAGGCACTGTCACTGCATGGGCTCAGTTGCAAGGAGCCTTGCTGGAAAGCACTCTGCCCTGGCTGCCATCCCAGTACGTGCTGCATGGCCTGCAACAAAGGTAAATCCCCTCTCTGTGAGTCTGCTGTGTTGTTTCAGGAGACTGACAGTGCTTCTGGTGTCTGCACCGATGGCAGTGGCAAGCTTACCAGCAAGCTTTGCAGCAAAAATGCATCCTTATGATGTTTTGGGTATCTTATAGTCTGAAATCATATCCCCTTGTTAAATAGAGTGGCTCAATTGGAAGAGACCTACAAAGATCATTGCATCCAACTGCCTGACTGCTGCACAGCTGCAGCTCTCCAAGGAAAGCATCTTCGTGCTGTTATAGTACCGCATTACCTGACAGCAGAATAGCTCCTGTGCTTTTCTTTTTTTCCCCCAGAAGGATGAGTGATGCATAGAAGGGAAAGGGAAAGAGTAAAGCAGTAGGTCTTGCTTTTGAGACATCTTGTAGACAGCTGTAGGAGTTCCTGTTCCAGGCAGCTAATCTGCAGTGTGATATTGCATCCAGGAGTGCTGGCTATCACTTATGGGTACCCAATAGTTTGCCTTTAAATATATACATATATATATTCAATTCTTGGCATCAAAAGACAAGTTTTACAAATGCTGCCAGTGGAAATGTTGATCTGGTAGTCACTACAACCACTAATTGTATGTCAGCCTGTGGCATTGGCAGCTTGACTCTTTATCTTGCAAACGGAAGATTTCCCAAACAAAATAGTTTCCAAATGGAGTGGAGGGGCCGGGGGAGGGAAGAGAAGTGTTTACAAGGAAGTTCCGTAATCCTTCCTGACCTTTAGCCTGGAGCAGCTATTTAAAAATGCACTTCCAGGTATTTCTGGCCAAGAGCCACATGTTAAAAAGCTGCCATCCCCGTTATAGGCTGTGAGCTGGAACTTAGTGAGCTCTTGTTCTAACTCTGTATTGGTTTATAATGTGATGCCTACGAAAGGCAGGGCTGAAATAGGATCATCTATTTAAATTACACTTGAAAGAGAGGTGTAAAACGTAGCTGGCTGTCTCCTGGGTGTGCCTTGTGACAGGGCTGGCAGGGGTGAATACCTGGCGTATGTGTACATTGTGTGGATGTACATTCACCCGTGGGTTATGTCTACAGGTGTATTTGTGTGTCTGCACTCAAACCGGGGATGCTAACAAATCTTATTGATTAAACAGAAATTTCCTGTTTGGTGAATTGAATTCTCCCATGTTTTCCAGCGATGTGTGATATGCACATACCCCGTGCTTTGTGATTGCAGGAGTTTGTGCCTGGAGGATGAGGAAGGAAAATCAAGGGATCTTTTGGAGGGAACATGTCATCTTTCTAAGTGAAGAAAGAAAGGATAATTTCTGCTGAATTAATGCAGGATTGAATTGATTAAAGCAAAAACCATAGGGAATAGCTTGGGACATGTGAAGTCAGAGTTATATATAGCCAATGGTGTTCTTGCATGAGCCAAGCAATTTGTCTTAAAACTTCCAAGCTGATGAGCATGTCATTGTCACGTTGTTGGCCTAATCTCCATCAACTCGTATCTGCTTGCATGCATCGCCTTTTGCTTGCTTATTGGTGCGCAGGCCCATCAAGCAGTGTGAGCCAATACCAAGAGCTTCGGGGTGTGATCTCTGAACAGATGCCATTCTGCAGCACGAGCCAGTGCAGCACGGCAATTGTCATCCTGTGGCAATTCCCTGGGGCCAATTTTAGAAGAAATCTAAGCAGAAAATAGGTCAGGAGCAGCAGAGATAGGGAGCTGCACAAGTGCAGAGGTGCTGCTGAAGTGAGAGCTTTTGCAGTTACCGTCAAATGGTGTTCTGCATTCCCTCGAGAGCTGGGTTCTTCTTCTCAATTTTCTCCTGGAGAGGAGCATCTCCTGCCCAAAATGTGGGCTGAGGTGGCTGAAGTAGCCTTGAGGAGGTGGAAGCCTATGAGAGCCATGTCCCTTGTGTTGCTGGTGGCTCGGCTTGGTGGGACAGTTAGAACTGGGAGCTGAGAATTGCACACACCCAGAGCCTTTTTCCTGGTGCTGCAGGATGTGCTACTAAGGGCTGATAGATGGTGAGGAAGCATCCTCCTCCCTCTCCAAGGCTGCATTGTGCTACCCCATCCCAGCCAGAAAATCAGGTCCCAGTTCAGAGCGCTTTGAAGTCAAGCCATTCCATGAACATCAAAAGGTTTTGGAGCAGGCCTAAGGGGTGACTGGAAGTGCTTGACAAAGACTGGCTTCTAACTGATTTAATAATAGAATATCCTAAGTTGGAAGTGACCTGTAAGAGTCATTGAGTCCAACTCCTTTAAGAACTAATCATGTCTGAGATAAGCTCTTCCCCACGGCTGCCCTAAACCTACTGCTTTGCTGGGCGTTGTTCTTGGCTGGGAGGGACTCTGCTCTCTATTTTGTCATGCTGGAGATGATTTACACAGTCCCAGTCCTCTTCTCTCTCAGTCCATCTGTTTACATGGTGCATTCCAAGAAATTCATGTTCACATCTATCTGATGTGCCATCACCTAAGTTTGGCATTGCTGCTCCGTGATGGAATGCAAACCTTGCATTTTTCAAATAGTATTCAGGCCTTGTAGTGAGGAAATGCAGAGGAAATGCTCTGTATGTGTCCCAGGACCCGAAGTTGTCCTTGGGGACACTCTTGAGCTGTGTTTGACATCAGTCAGACAACCTCTGCCTCCTTGATGTTTCCCCTGTCGCTTGTTGCTCTCCATCATTGACAGAAAGTGGGATTTATCCAACCCTGCTCTGCTTTTTTGGCTGTGTAACTGAAGGAGGGGCTGTGAGCATCTTCTTTGCATTATTTTGTGTGATTTTAGTATCTGCTTAGCTCCCAAGCAGAAGATGGTTCTGCCTATTGTTATAGTACAGAAATAAGCAGAAATCTGATGTCGAAAATTCAGTAAGCTTTGGGCAACTTGTTCCTTTTAGCCTTTTCAAAAATAAAACTAAAACCAGCACGCTAACAAATAGGACGTGCTGGCTGCCAAAGGCTGCATTGTGAGGCCAGGCTGTTCCTGAGTGCCTGCCACACACAATGCCCCGTTGTGTGCCATGGTGGGGCCGGCCAGGGGCTGCAGGAGGGCTGGGGGAGGCACGGGGGGGAGATGTCCCTGTTCATTGCAGGGGAGGTTGGACCAGATGACCTTTAAGGGTCCCTTCCATGATGCTGTGTGCTGTGGGGAGCTCTGTGTCAGCTGCTTCTCCAGTCTGCTTCTGCTGGTTTCTTGTCCAGGCTGCAGCTGATTCAGTCTAACACCTCCCATCAGCCCTCATCCAAGTCCCTTATTCTCCAGCAGAGCTTCCCTAGACAGCCTGTCTACGTCAGAGCAATCCAGCTGTGCTCCAGCCCACAGAACTCTTGCTGCAATGGCATTTTTCCTGTGTGATAGTCCAGGGCCCTCTTTGCAGTGATTTGAGGTACGGTACCATGGTGCTGGTGCCGGGATGTGTGGTCTCACCCAGGCAAGAGGGGACATGTCCCTGGAGCCCCCAGCCTCGTTCTCCAGCTTGCACATGGCCCTCTGGCTTCTCTTGGCAGCAATTCTGCATCCTCTCTTTTGTCAAGCTCCACCAGGCTCATGCACAAATGGAAAAATTCACCTTCTGGTCTTCTCCTTCCTCTTCCAATCTGTCTGTTCTTCACCTCCCAGGAGTTTGGCAGCACGAAGACCGTCCCATCGCGCTGTGACTTCCTGCAGAACCTCATTGCCAACGGTTGTACTGGTGCCATTGAGAACCCGCGCAGCAGCAGCAGCGTGGTGAAGAACATCCCCTTAAGCAGCAAGGGCTCTGGGCAGAGCCACCTGGATGTCACACAGATTACCCCACAGAAGGTCGCCCTGAGTCTTCGTCCTGGTGAGTCCCAGCAGCTCCCAGCTCCATGGTGGCATGTGGGTGGGCGAGAAGTGGAGCTGGATGTAGAATCATAGAGTCATTTGAATTGGAAGAGGCCTTAAAGGTCATCTAGTCCACCTGCCCTGCCATGAGAAGGGACACCTGCTGCTAGATCAGGGTGCTTAGAGCCTGGTCCAGCCTGAGCAGGCAGAGGAATGGCTGTACCTGTGTTCTTGTGCTCACTGAAGGTGCTGGCTGCTGGCCGGCAGAGCCCATCAGCTTCAGTGATATGCTCCAAACAGAACTAGGGCTGAAGTTTTTTATGAGAGAGGACAGTGAGAGGTCAATCAGATCCCACGTAAAGCTATCACCTACCCCTTGTGTGCATTTAAAAGGAACATGCTCAGCTTAAAAATGCACTCTTTGGATGGAAGGAGTTAAAGAAACTTTGGATCCTGAAGCCTGACAGTGCTTGACTCTAAATTGAGACAGCTCCTTATGTACATTTTTTTTTAAAGCATATCTGTTTTTTGTTGGTATGCAAAAGAGCCATGGGATCATGGCCTGAGATGAAGATTTGAACTTGTGACTCAGAGCTTGGACCATATCCACATCCTTGTTTCATTCCCCTGAGCCATCACTTTCCTTAAGTCTTTTCATTTTAATTGAAAATTAAGAGTGAAAGACTAGATGGAGCCATGCGAGCATGCTTGTTATCAAAAGTTTTTGCATGGTGGGGGAAGGCTTTAATGTGGGTTCAGAATTCTAGCAAACATTTGGCAGCCAATGTTTCTGAAGGGGGAAAAAAAGCTCTTTATGGCAAAGTTAAGAAGCAAGTATAAAAGCGTGATTCATTATAAGCAATTGGTGTGGGTTTCTAGGGCTTATGTTCCTGTGACAGCTCTCATGAGCATACAGAAAAATGAGATAGGATGTTTTGCCCAAGAAAAACAGCAGTGTGAGTTGGTGCTCGCTACACCAGAGCTCTTTCAGGAGCTACCAGGCCTGACGGTGTCTCCAGTGTGGCTCTGCTTCTGCTATTTGATGCTGCTAGCGCAACAGGTTTGCTCCTGTCCAAAGGGAGTTGTTACTACTGTTATTACTCTGTTCCTCAAGGCAGTCGCTGTGGGAAAGGGCAGGCTCAGCACTGCTGTCTTGCAGGCATGATGCCTGGTGCTCAGCACTTTCCCCTCCTCCAGATGTTGGGATACCCATGGCTCCAACAGTGAGGTGGGTTGTGGGGTCCGTCCCCCTGTGGCTTTCTTGGGGCTGTGCTGCTGGATGCTGGAGCTGCTGTTCCTGCTGGGCCTCGCAGGGAGTCAGGCTGCACTGCCAAGTTCCTATATGGGAGGAGGATGGAAAGTGAAGCTGATAACCCCTGTAGGGTGCTGCACTGCTCTTGCTTCACCTGGATGTTGTGGGTTGCCGTAGCTTGAGGTCTGCTGGACAAATCAGAGTCATGGAGAGGCTTAGGTTAGAAGGGACCTTCAAGTCTGCCACCCTCCAGATCAGGCTACCCAGGGCATATCTCACCTGGCCTTGAGCACCTCCAGGTATACAGG
This sequence comes from Perdix hodgsoniae, assembly GCA_035772895.1. NCBI lineage: Eukaryota > Metazoa > Chordata > Aves > Galliformes > Phasianidae > Perdix > Perdix hodgsoniae. The sequence continues at coordinate 539,132 of JAPSGF010000050.1, forward strand.
AATGAACAGCTCCTATGGGCAAACAGCAAAGGCCTGCAGAAATAGGTTAGGCTGTACTGCTTCTCCTGAATACCAACAAATGCAGGAGCCAGGGAGGGGCAGGAGTCTTGCCAGCAGCTTTCCGCTGTCTTGCCTTTGCAACTGCTCCTGTGGCTGCAGGACTTGCCCTCAAATCCCCAGGTCACTACAGGAGGAGAAATATATCTACATGTTTTTCATAATATCTCCCATTTGTACTGCTTTTCTTTTTTGCTTTTGATGCAGAGCAGCACACCATCTTACTCAGGGCTGATGACTTTGCACCCCCAGTTTAAATCATCCATTTGTACTTGAGCTTGAGAGAGAATCCTGAGGGCTGCACCCAAGACAAAAAGGAGACAATATTGATTTAATTTTGTGCGTATTGTGCATAATACCAATTTTGCGCTCCAATGGGAATTATTTCTTTTTGTGCCCAGAGTATAGGATTTCAAAGACCAGTTGACACAGCAGGCGTGGTGATTGTGCTCTTCTATTCTCAGACTGCTAAGCAGAAGCAGAATGGGGCGAATTGTCAATTGTCTGCTGGTCCCACCCAGGCTGTGAGATCTGAGCATCCTGCAGCAGAAACCACATCCCCAAATCTCTGTGCTCTGAGTTGATTCCTGAAGGTCTTACAGTGATGTCTTCCCAGGGCAACTTTTGGATCAAGCATTTAGTTTTTATGATGTTGCTTGTTAACTCTGGGTCCGGCTATAGGACAGTGTTCTGGTATGAAAAGTATGAATATTGTAAAAGGAATTTAAAGCAATGAATAGATTCATGTTGTGTTGTCCATTAAATCAGCAAGCAGAAGAGGGTTTTGTGGATAACTGTGGTTGATGAATTTGCATTCTTAAATTGGCCAAAAACAGCTTTTCCAGTTTTTGTGCTGCCTCTGTGTGACAGTATCCAGGAAACATTTCTGAATACAGTTTTGACTTTAATGCTTCTCAATAAAAGCCCTAAGGAGAGGATGGTGCTGGTGGTAGGGGGGGGAAGGAAGGGGCTGGGTTGTCCCTAAAGAATCAGACTAGTACTGTACACAGAGAATAATAAATTCTTTTGTACTGACATCGCCATACATTAGCAATATTTTCTGTGAGATAATCAATTTGTGCAGTTAGGAATGAAAGAAGAAGCAGCCCTGGGATCCTGCTATTATTGCTGTTTTTTCATGGACTAATACATTCATTACCATCAAGAAGGGCTCAGAGGAGCATCCCAAGAACTCTTTCTAGCATGGCAATTCCCATCTTAGGACCTACTCTGGAAGAAGAGTATTTTTGAAACTGCCATGTCTGCGGCACTGTGTGCCAAAGGCACATTTCCTTTTTTCTCAATGGGTTAAGTGGGGAAAAATGCATCTTGGGGGTGGCATGAGACTCAGGGGAGCAGGATCTGGCACTGTGTGGGACTGTAGAGTGCTGGGGATGCTGCAGAGCACTGGGGATGATGCCGTTGCCTGCTTGTGGGCTGGAAATAAGTGGGAGCAGCTGTGCTGCTGCAAACAATGAGGAAAACAATAAAACTTTTAGGGAAATGTTTTCACGATAATAAAAAACGTGCTTTTCATTTCTGAAGTGGGAGGAAGCAAAGAGTGCTGCAGAACCTGCTGATGCCTGAAAGTTCAGCCTGGGCTGTGAAGGGGGAGGTGGAACGGAAGGGGTGCTTTGGTCTTGAGATGGCTTTAGCCCCTGAGGGCTCAGTAAGCTGGAAAAGGGGCTGCAGAGACAGCAGAGATATGGGATTTTTAGCTGGAGAGTACTGGGAGTTTCAGTTTGTCCCCTCTCTCAGCTATTGGCAGACATTGGCCGTGTCCCTTCTGGCTTGAAGTTGAGCTTATATTTATGCCAGCTCACCTTTTTCAGCACATGGATTCCTATTCTGGACACCATCTTGACCAGAAGAGCTTTGCAGAAGGGCAGGTCAGGGGAGAGGCTTACTTCAGCTCTTTTTCTTGTCTTCTCAGCCTGACTCAGTCCTGTCAGTTCCCTCCCTTGTGTTCATCACTTTTGGATGAAAGCTTCATCTCCGCTTTGGTACTTCCCCATTTGACTGCAACATTCCTCTTTTCCTGTTTCACTTCCCTTTTTGCCCTGCTTTCTCCAGAGTGATGGTGACACGACTCTTTTCCTGGGGAGAGGTCTTTGTGAAAGATGTTCCTTCTGTGTTTGCCTCAGCCTGCCTTCCAGGCACAGTCCAGAGGACATCTTGCCTTCAACTCATGTTTCCTCCTGACCCTCTTCCTTCTCCTGCTCCACCTCCTTTCCTTCTTGTACAGGGCTTCCTTGCTTACCTGTTAGTCTTCTGAGGAGTAGACTTGAAAAAACTTGTTCCCCTTAACCCTCTTAGTTTGCAAGAGACCTGCTGCTCTGCACAGTGAAAGCAAAAATAGCACACAGTCTAGATTTGATGTGTGCTAGGTGTTTTCTTGCAGTGTTTTTCACTGCTCTCAAACTCTTGTGTGTGTGCAGGTGACAGGACCTCCTTCCGAGTTCAGGTCCGGCAAGTGGAGGACTATCCCGTGGACCTGTACTACCTGATGGATCTCTCCCTGTCCATGAATGATGACCTGGACAATATTCGCAATTTGGGGACAAAGCTGGCTGAAGAGATGCGGAAGCTCACTAGCAATTTCCGTCTGGGCTTTGGCTCTTTTGTGGACAAAAACATTTCTCCTTTCTCCTACACGGCACCGAGATACCAAAACAATCCCTGCATTGGGTAAGTAGGTACTCCCCAAAAGGAGAAGCCCAGTGCAGGCACTAACAGTGTCTGGAGAGTCTTTCCTTGCAGTTCTGGCTTTAGGCACCAAACTACACTTATGGGACTGAGTGGTAATGCTCCAGGGCCATTCAGAATCGAGCAATTCCCAATTTTGCAGCAGCTTTTGGGGTTACTCTGCATCTAGAAACTCTTGTGCCAGGAATTTAAAACTATTTTTAGATACCTGAAGAGGATGCAGACATTGCAGGCTTTTTTTTTTTTTTTTTTTTTTTTTAAACAGGCTTTGAGAAAAGGGAGCAAGAGCCAGAAATTCCCTATTTCTGATCCTGGCTCTGAGTCATAGTTTGGCCTTGAGTAGGTCAATTAAGCTCTTCTCCTCTGCTTTACAGATAAGGAGACCAAAGCAGTGCAATTCTTTCCCAACAGAAGTGTTTGAGGGAAGTGAGATTTGGAAGGGCCTGTGAGACTGATTAATGAGTATTTGTAAGGCATTCTGAAGATGTCAGGCAGCTTCCTTCATCTTTATTGCCAGGGAACGAAAGCGATCTGGCAATTGCAACAGACACAAATAATGCAGTTTGCTTTGCAGCGTTATCAGAGCCTTTTTTTTTTTTTTTTTCCCTTGTTAGTAGCTTTCTTAGTGTCTTTTTGTTTGACTTGTAACAGCCAGAGGATCTAGTGTGTTGAATCAAGGATTATGCCAGAGTGAAATAGGCTGACATGGAGGGTGTTCAGGCTCAGATGGATTTGGATGTTGGCATGTGAGGATGGATACAGCAATGAGTCATAGAATCATTAAGGTTGGAAAAGATCACAAAGATCACCAAGTCCAACTCCAACCCATCCATACCATGCCCACTACCAGTGCCCATCTGCTCTTTTTCTGAACATCTCTGGGGGTGGTGGCTCTACCATCTCCCTGGGCAGCCTGTGCCAGTGCATCACTGCTCTTTATGAGGAGTGATTTTTCCTAATGTCCAACCTGAAGTTGCCTCCTTGGAAAATGTTGCCTTTGACACTTCCCTTCATGCTCCTTGTCCTGCCCCTTCTTCTCCTCATTCATTTTTGGGGTGCTCTTTACTGCTGTAAGGGCAGTAGAGTTGGCCCTTTTTTGTGAAGCATGCAGAGATACTTAGTCTGTAAGATCATATCACAGACGCCAAGCTTTATGAGTGTGCTTGCTCTAAGTTTTCTGTATGAGAGGCAGATTAGAGAGAGTTTTCATCAGCTGTAAGTCTCTTGCCATCTTTTGGCACTGACCATATATTTGGCATCTCATCACCTGTTCAGCAGACAAAATTATCCATGCACTTTTTTTCATCAGTTCTGTCCAGAGAGGAAAGTCAATTGGATGGTGATTTTAATACTAAAAACTCATGCTTTGGCTATGAAGCATAGCCACAAATCTGGAACTCCTTGACTTTGGTGCCCTTGCACGTGTTTGTAGTGGGATGAAAGTAGGTAAGTCAGAGGAACGTACAAAGCTTGTTTTGGAGCATATAGAGTCCTACAGCGCCCAGATGAAAGCCCTGGCTAGTGAAGGAGTACTTTCATCTGCCACTTTTTCTTCAAACACTTCCTCTTGTTCGGAGCACTCAGGTTATGCAGTATTTTCCATTCTGCATCCCTTGCACGCCTAGCTTTGGGACGCTGCTGTAATGGAAACCATCTGGCTGACAAACCTGGCTGGGCATGGACAAGTGGCTCTACACGAGCTGTTCACTGACACCACAGCACTGTGCTCTACACAGATCTTTCCCTGCCCTTGAGATTCGGCATGGCCTCAGGGATGCACACAGTCATCTCCTTAGTCCTCATTTGCGGCTGCACCAAAGCTCAGCTGCCTTGCTCAGGAGGCTGGATCTGCTAGGTCTGTGTATGGTGGTGTGTGTGGGTTTGCACAGTGGAGACATGCATGTGGCTTGCAGCATCTGGCATGGGAGGGATTAGAGCCACCAGCAGTGGTAAACTTTAACTGCTCCTTTGTTAGAAAGCATCTTAGACCCTACCCACAGTGAGTCATTTTCTGCATTCTATCTCTGAAGATAAGTGACCTACTCCAAGTGCAACTCCTTTGTAAACACATTTTATTCTTAACTTTTCTCCTCCCTCTCCCCCGCCCGTGCTCACCTCCTGCCCAGACTGCCGGACTTACTCAGCTCAGGGCTCCCAAGCGCACCATGAGTACCAACCCCTAAGAACACCAAACCCACGAGGTTTGTTGCCTCCTGGCTGCTTTGCAAGGTTTCCTGGCAGCCTACTGCATCATTTCTCCACCTTAGGGTGCTGCTCCTTCCTTGCTGCTCGAAGCTAAGCAGGAGTGATAGTGTTTGCTCATCTGCCTCGCGGGGAGAGTGGGAGGATGCATGAGTGATTAAGTAGGTGCATGCTCACAGCATTGCTGTGCTGTGGGTTCTAGTGTGGAAACTGCTGTGACGTATGGGCACTGAAACCCCACAGCCATATGGCCCTGGTGCTTGTTGTCTCCACTTGGATGTTATATGGAAACATTCAGTCCAGATGAGATCTCTGCAAGCTTCAGCTGCTCAAAGCCAGTGCAGGGTGGAAATAGAGATAGGCTCTACTGTGTGTTTGCAGATAACTAGTCAGAAATCAGAGCATCCAAAGCATGAAATCTTGTGGAAGGCTTAAAGATTTGGAGGCCTGTGTTGTAGAGCTTGGAGCTCCTGCAGCTTGTGGCTCCTGGTGAGGTTGATGCCAACTAACTGCTCCTCTTCTGCTCTTCTTGCAGGTATAAGCTGTTCCCAAGCTGCGTCCCCTCCTTTGGTTTCCGACATCTCTTGTCCCTGACGGACAAAGTCGACCGTTTTAACGAAGAAGTGCAGAAGCAGAAGGTGTCCCGGAACAGGGATGCCCCAGAAGGTGGTTTTGATGCAATTTTGCAGGCTGCTGTGTGCAAGGTGAGTCCAACACCTGGGTTTTTAAAGCAAAGTAAAAGAGAAAGTTTCTTTAGCTGTGTTTTTGGATCTAGCTTCAGTGTCTGATTTCTTGGAAAGAATGAGTAAATTTTTCTTGCAGAAACCATGAAAATTGCATTGAGAAGTAGAGGTTTTAATGTGCTTTTATGCATGAAGAGGCATAGCAGAAATGCATCTCGCTTGCTGTCACCATTCCACATGGAACAAGCCCTCTCCCTGCAGTGCACAGCTAGGTTTGCATGCTGTTCTCAGTGCAAGATTCTTGCTCAAAATCCTCATCCATCCCTTTGTCAGTTGGGATATGGAGCCAAAACCAATGCTTCTTTCAAGTGTCCTCTCCCATGGGCAGTGCAGCTGAGCTGCCCTGCTCTCCAGGGACAGTCCCAGCTGCCTTTTCCCCTCTGACACACAGAATCACAGAGTCACAGAATCACAGAATGGACAGGGTTGGAAGGGACCTCAAGAATTATGAATCTCCAACCTCCCTGCCACATGCAGGACCACCAACCTCCCCATTTAATACTAGACCAGGCTGCCAAGGACCCCATCCAATCTGGTCTTGAACACCTCTAGGGATGGGGCAATCCACAACCACAACAGGGCAGCCTGTTCCAGCACCTCACCACACTCATAGTAAAGAACTTCCCCTTGACATCCAACCTAAATCTCCCCTCCCTCAACTTAAAACACGCACAATTTGGCTTTTGTCCAGCTCAGCCTTGTGCAGGATCTTCCTTTTGGTAGATCCTGTTTTCTTGTGGGTGTGGATTTTGGGAGCCAGAAGATAAGCATCATCCGCAAGAGCAGTGGGATGCAGGCTTGTGCAACAGGGCTGAGTGGGAATGCAGATTTCCCTCTGTTCACGCTGGGTGCTTGACAGGACTGAGCCTGCCGTGCTGGCTCTGATGCCTCAGCGCAGCCGTCTCTCCTCTCCCAGCCTGGCACAGGTGCTGCTGGCACTCGTACAAGTGCTGCTCCCAGTGCTCTGTAGGTACAAAGTTCACTGTATGGCTGAGAGGTGGCACTAGAGCAGGGATGTCTCAGGGCAGTGACTCAGTTGTGCCACCCTTGACGTGGCTCTTTGCGTTTTCTCTGTCACGCTTTCCTTACCGCAGCAATGGGACAGGATTTCCTTGTAGTGCAGAAATACTGCGCAGAGCATCATTTGGGCTGTGCTTCCTAAGCCCTGTAACCCCTAGGGGAACTTTGTTCCCTTTGCAGGTGGTGATTTGGGGGCTGTCTGTGGCTGTCTGTGGCTGGCAGCTTTTTCTGGTGTGCTGCCTTTCCTGGTGTGCTCCAGCTCTTCCAGCTTTCACCCTGTAGGGCATTTCAGACTCCCTGGGCACTTCAAGGAGCCATTTGTAGCACCCCAAGGAACAGCCCTTGGCAGCCCCAGTGTCCGAGCGCTGTGTTCTCCCCTGCAAGCACAGAGGTAGGAGAGACAGTCCGTCATTTGTTGTTGAGGTGTTTTCATGCTGTAATTCATATCAAGTGTTTCTTCTGCATGAGCTGTTATAAGAGCTCCGTCATTTTTTGGCTGAGGTTTTAAACTGAGGAGTGAGAAGAGCTTGCACAGCTAATGCAGACTAATAACTGGTCTGTGTTTGGCTCCTCTCCGAAAGATGGAGAGATGGTAAATGTTATTCTGGAGGCAATGAAAGAGCCAGAGACAATAAGCCTTTATGCTGATGCTAAAATGGTTAGCCAGGAATATTAATCAACTTTCTGTAATTACATTTTCCATTTGCAGTACTTTGGTTTTCTGCCATCTTGAAGTGCAGACATTGTAGAGCTTCGTGGCATGTGTAAGTTGCAGATCGTATACATGGAGCTGCAGCAAGGAAGTGATGCTTGGTTGTAAAATAAATGTCTTTTGAAGTGCTTTTGGTCAGCACTTGTTAGGCACAACGTTTAGCATAAATTTAGATGCTTACTTCAGACTTGGAAACACTGATAACGATCTGGCCGCCTTTTCAATAGGGTTTGGAGGGCTGAGGTGTGCTGAGGCAGCTGTGGTGGTTCAGACAGCAGCAACTGTGGGAGCAGGGCAGGATTTATTCCTGTGTGGCCCTGCAGAGACATGTTCTGCCCCTCCACACTGCCTCAGGTCAGGTCCCACCCTGCCTTTCAAACCTTCATATCCCACGGGGATTAAACCAGTGCCGGCGTCAATGCAGATCACTGTTCAAAAATCACGGGCCAGTAAAAATAAATGCAAGCCTCTTTGGTTGTTTGTTTTAAGCAGAGCAGAGCACTGTGTGTCTTGTGGAGAGCGGCATTTCCCAGTGCTTTGCAGCTGCTGGTGGAGGCAGTGAGAGATGCTGCAGCTGCTCACTGCCAACCTCTTGGTTTTTCCACCCGTCTCCAGCAGCCATGCACATTTTGTAACGTGTTGGTGTTTGCTGCATTGGCTCGAAGCACCGTGCGGCTTCGGCATCAGGTTGGGTGTCTCAGCTGAGATACGCTGCCCAGATTTTTCAGCATTTCTATGTGCTTGGCTTTAGTGCGAGAATAGGGGTGAGTCTGTGTATGAAGAGGTACACAGCCCTTGGTGAGAAGGTGGTGCCAGAAGGCAGGAAAACAGAGGAATCATGCCTGGAGTGGCTGCATAACTATTGTCTGAATGAAGTTTGTTTGCTTTGTGCATAGCACACTTCTAAGCTTCTAATCTGTGGTTTTTCTCTCAGTCCTTAAAGAAGTCAGCTTTGGGTACCCAAGAGAAAATGAGTTGGATGGGCTGTTGGGTGGGTGTCTGTCCACTGGCTGAATGGTACAAGAAGCTGCTTGCGTTGTCAGAGCCATAATCACTTTGGGGTTTCTGCCTTTTGTCTGTTGGGATTGCTTCAGTGGAATGGCTCCCACTTTCCAGACCAAAAAAGCCCGTGTTGCTTTCTGACCTGGATGGCAATGTGCTGCTACATGGCACACCTGTCCTGCCAATGAGGGCTTCCTCTGGTCGTACCTGCATTACATGGCTCTTGAAAATTCCCATTAAAGAAAAAATACTTCTTGTATTGGGGAAGAAAAGGAAGTAGAGTCTGGAGTAGTTCTCCTGAAGCTGTATTTATCGGAAAGGTCAGCAGTCTGTGGGCTGTGACTCACATCTGCTGCTGAAAATTGTGGTGGCAATCATGTTATACTTCAGTGTGCACTGCCAGCTCACTGTCACTCCACCAGTGGTTTCCATAGGAAATGCCTGCAGCCAAGCTGCAGAAGTTTGTCAGCTGGTGTTTGTAGGACGAGGGAGGTTTCAGATGTTACTGAGTAAGCTGAGCAGTGAAATCCAGAGGAGTTGGGTGTTTTCAGATGTGCATCTGAGTGCTCCTGGCTCCGTAATCCGTGCATTGCGGGGGCACAAGCTGTTGGCCAGAGCCATCCATATGTGTAGGTCGAGAGAGCTGCTGCCTGATGGCATCCAAAATTTTCCTTCTGGCACCTCTGTTTCTCTCCACTTCCATTGCAACAAGCAGCTTCAGTGTGCTTTCTTAAGCACAGATCTGCTTCTTGGGCTGTTGCAGAGCTGAGGGAGCTCTGTGGGAGGGAAGCAATTAGCATCCAACTCTAGTGCCTTTCCATGCAAAAGCACTATTCCTGCAGATCTGTCCATGCACAGACAGTCAAAACACCTGTTTCTTGCACGGATGGGCTGCAGGTAAGGGCCTTGCTTCCTGTGCTGCAGTCCCGAAGCTGCTTTTCTGAGTGGGTTACGGTGGGGAGAGAACCCGCCAATACCCGATCGCTACCCGGCGCGGGGAAGCCCAACCGACTCAATATGAGTGAATAAGCTTCAACTTTATTGCGCAGATAGCTGACTTATATAGTACATGGGTTGTTTATGTCCACTTGTCCACTTGTCCTTTTCTCATTGGTAAAGCCTTGCAGTTGGACAATAGCGCACCCCGCCCTAGCATACATCTTGCTTTCTGATTCCACCCGAAGACAGTTCTGCTTGTTCGCTACTTAGCTCAAGGTCAGTTCGTCGCTTACCACATCTGGTATTATTCCATTGCTATGTACTCAGAGCTGCCGTGCCCCTGCTTGTACAGTTCTTTCAGGGAGCCATGGCCCTGCTCCCTGAGCCATTCTGCAACAGGTTACAAGAAAAATGCTGAGTGGGACTGGTGCAGCTCTCATGCTGTATGCAGCAGCACAGCCGTTTCGCCAAGCTGAGGAAACGAGGTCAGATGAAACGCGTGCAGAGGAATTTGGCATGTCTCCTCTGGCTATAAAAGCAGCTGAAATTCTTATTCTTGGATCGAGGCAGAGAAGGTCTGGTGGACAGTCCACGTACCTCCTCATGCCTTTTTAAGTGACTGCATTGCAGGGAGGTGCTGGGAAATGCTAGAAGGGCCCCAACATCATGTTTTCTTGCCAGATATGGGTGGACAGATGTACGGCACTCTACTAATTAGTGTTAACGAGGCCTTTTGTTCTGCCTCAGGAGAAGATTGGCTGGCGGAAGGAGGCATCCCACCTGCTGGTCTTCACCACGGATGATGTGCCTCACATAGCTCTGGATGGGAAGCTGGGGGGGCTGGTGCAGCCCCACGATGGCCAGTGCCACCTGAACGAGGCCAATGAGTACAGCGCGTCCAGCCAGCTGGTGAGTGAGCGCGGGGACCTCGGGGTGTCAGCGGGCCCTGTGCTGCTCTGGGTGCCGTTCTACTCCTGATGAGTGTGGTTTCACTCTTTCCCTCAGACATCTCCACTCAGTGAATGCACTTGTGATGCTCAAAGATGGCTTTGGAATCCAGCAAGTTTTGTCAGGATTCGCTGACAGAGAGGGAAATGAAACTTGGCACACTGAAGTGCATCATCAACTGCGAAGTGCCCAGGGATTGTCAGGCTGTCAGCAGGGAGGCTGAGCCCACCTTGATGTGGCTGCTGCCACAAGCACAACGCGGTGCTGATCCTATTCACAGCCTTTGAGCACAACACTAACGTAGATGGTAGTACTAAATAAACAGACCAGCCCTTTTTTTCCCCTCCCTTTATTTAAACTCAGTGGAGGAAACTTCTGTGGTGAATGAGCATTTGTCTGCTGCCTAATTATCACATCCTCCTGTAGAATGGTGCTTTATCCTGCAAGTCACAAGCACTAATTATGATTTTTGTTCCTGCATACACCACTCTGTAACAAGAGGTGTTTCTGGATGGTTGCCTGTGGCTCCTTAGAGAACCCCCTGTCCACAGCCCATGCAATCTTGCAAGTGTTTGCATTCCAGAGTACAGCTGCTGTACTGGAGCTGTGCTGGGGAGCTGGCACGGGGATGCTGTCTCAGTGTTTATTTGAGTCCTGGAAGCTCTAAATCAGCCCTTCAGCTTGCAAGTGAGTAGGCTGCTTTTTCTGAGAGCAGCATTTCAGAAGCAGCTTGGGGCCTGAAACTGGGGTTTCAAAACTCTTGAAATGAACGCAGTTTTGTTATTTTGTTGCTTATGGATTGCTAGAACAGTATCTTCCTGCCAGCCTTTCTTTCTCTGAGTTCTGCAGAATTGAAGTTTATCATCATTTCTTCATGGCTCTACTATGCAGCAAGAGCGGGCAATCTCAGCTTTCAGAGAAAAATCACACATCTCTGTTTAGTGCAGTTCTAGATCATGGTCATGTCTTGTATCACGTGGATTGGCAGCTAGGTTATTACACATGCACATTGGCAGATAGAAAAGTCGAAAGAGGAGGGAAAAAAAAAAATGTTTCAGGTGTTACTGTGGCTCATGGTGTTGTCATTTCATACATTCTAATGATAGATGCAGCAGAAGTATTCAGGGAGTGACAGAATTACCAGAATGTTTCTACTATTTCAGTTGTAGATGTAGTGGTTCACTTCACACTGCAGTGAAATGCCGCAGGTTTTGCTGTTGGGAGAAGAGTAAAGAAATTAGTCTTTGTGCTACCCATCAGTCTTTCTGTGTTGTTTTTCCCCTAGGATTATCCTTCCCTGGCACTCCTTGGGGAGAAACTGGCTGAAAACAACATCCACCTGATTTTTGCTGTTACAAAAAGCCATTATGTCCTGTACAAGGTAAATGCTGCTGAGCCGTCCATGGGCAGGGCTTAGGGTGCCTCTTGAGAGCATCTTGGCCATGATGCCCTTAGCTCACACCAGCTTGGCACAGCTGTCACCTCTCCCTGCTAGCACCCAGAGCATGGCCATTCAGTGAAAAGCACTAAAGCTGCTTACTGCAAGCAGATCTCTGTGTTAGTGACTGTGTGCATACCTAAAATAGACCCTATCATAATCTTGCTGCCACACAGCAGATGGAGAGCAGAAACCTGTTCAGCCCTTTCCACTGTGACTCAATCCCATTACCTAATCCAGTACGGTGCTGCTGCCCAGCTGTGTTTTTCCATCTCCCTAGCCCCAACCTGAGCTCCTTTGCCATTCCCATGGCAGGAGGCTCTTCCCTGGGACTGTCTCATGGCAGAAGTGGGTGGAGGGATGTGGGGATGCAGATTGGGTTTTTGGGAAGTACATTCTCTGCACTGAGCCAGGCAGGCAGCGAGGTGCTGGAAGTCCCCATGGGGCTGGGGGCTGAGCTCATGCTCCACACCCACTCCCAGGGAAGCTTGACTGCCACATCACGTTGCATTGCAGCGCGTTTTCCACTTGTCTTTTCAAGAACTTCACTGCCTTGATTCCTGGGACCACGGTGGAGATTTTGCACAAGGACTCCAAGAATATCATCGAGCTGATTGTCAAGGCCTACAATGTAAGTGTGTTTTAACACCACAGCTGCTGTGGTGGGAACGCCAAGAGCTGAGCTCGCTCAGCCCTGCCTCGTGTGCTCCACCCAGGTTTGGCTGCATCTCTCTGGTCCTCTGCAGTGGGTTGCTGCTGACGTGCTTGCATCCACCCTGGGGAGGGAAAGGAGCTGCTTGTCCTCTTTAGAATGATGCTGATGCTTGGGCTGATGTCATCTGCTTGGGCCCTTGCTGGGCTGGCAAGAAAGCAAAGCATGGGTGGAATTGCACCATAAATGCAACCTGGATTTAATAGCTGTCACAGACCACCCTACCATTAGAGAAAATAGACCGTTTCTTTGCTCTTTGATGCTCAGCGACCTGTCAGGGACATGATACGGCTTAGGCAGCATCCTTGGCTTGATCACTGTGCAACTCTATGGAAATAAGGGGAGCAGAGTGACCAGAAGCAGCTAGACAGCGAGCTAGTGGGATAGCTGTCTGAATTTGTTGGATTTCTGCTGGATTCTTACGGTTCAACTCTGTGCTTCTGGGAGGATGTTGGGTGTGTTAGATGTGTAACTCAATGTGGCTGTGTATGAAAATCTGTTGTGGAAATACGTTGCTCCACCCATATTCTTTCTGGCTAAACTGAAATACCGTGCTGTTGTGGGTCAGCCCTCAGGTAGGGTTCTTCATACATGCAGTGTCTGAGCTAATCTTTGCAGCCAGGGGGGTAAACAGTGCACTGCTTTCCTGAATCCATTCCCAGCAGATCTCGTAATGTTCCTTTCTACAGCACTAATGGGTTTCCCATGGCAGGTGGCCATTGTGTCAGCTGTCCTTGGAGCCACTGCAGGTTCGGAATTCCCTTGTATTCACACTGAAATGCTCCTCCTTAGGGTGTACCCCATGCCATTACAGCTTTATTTCAGTCAGAAATTGCTCCATCTTGTGGGCAAGGTCCTTCCCCTGAATCTGGAGTCTTCTGTTCATTTCTGAAGGTATTGCAGGCCTAGGAGCCACCAAACAGCACAGCAGCAAAATCCCTCCAGTAGTGGCTGCAGTGCCGTGAAGGTATGCTGCTTTGCAGTGCCAAGTGGCTAATAATAATTGGATTTAAATTAGGCTAATAGCATTACCCAATAAGGCTGATAAGAAATCTTTGTGTTTGCATCAGAACGTAAGAATGACCCAGGTGAGGTCATACCGTGGTCCTTCTGACCTACTGTCCTGTGTTCTGTAGCCTCTGTCTTTTTTGGATACCACTCACACTGCGTCACTTCCAGCCAGCAGAAGAACTAAACAAAACAACCTTGTTTCACATTAATACTTATAAACAGAGTTTTCCCTTTATTTTGTTTTGGCTTAAAAAGTCTGGGTTGTGCAGCAGGGTGGAGAAATGAGAAGAAGAAGAAAGGGAGTAGGAGCGTACCAAAACATTGCAGATGGAGAACGTCTTTCACTTTAAAATGTTTCATAAAGAAAGAGATTTTACATTTTTTTCGCCATAGAAAACCTGGTATTTGCTATTGACTTATCCAAACAAGTCTGGCATTTTTTCTTCAGAGGAAAAAAAAAAGTTTTTCTGACCAGTTTGTGTTGAATCAAGAAAGTGGGACAAAGTTGCTGATTCAGTTTCAAGTGTGTTTTTATGCCCCCTTTGTGCAGTACGAAAAGCATCATGGGATGGAGGCCAGTGGAGCATCAGGCTCTGCACTCTTCCAACATACTTTGCTATGGGGGAGGTGTAGATGTGCATACAAGGCTCTGACCTACAGCTTAGAGATGAAGCAAATGGTCCATTTGTGGTTGAGAATGTTTCCTTTTTTATTTTCTTGTGTATGCATCTTATCAGTACAGGCTTCAGTGGTCATCATGACCCTTGTAAAGTGCATAAATCATCCCCAGGTGCTCCAGTCCAATTCCAGGTATTGTTTTTTGTATTGGTGCACTGATGTCCTGGCTGCCTTCTGAATACAAACAGAGGAAACCTGCCTGCCTGTATTAACCTGACAACTTTCTTTCTCACTGTGTTTCCAGAGCATTCGGTCCAAAGTAGAGCTTACTGTCTGGGACAGCCCTGAGGACATTGGCTTGACCTTCACTGCCACTTGCCAGGATGGATTGTCCTACCCTGGACTCAGAAAATGTGGGGATCTCAAGATAGGAGATACGGTGAGTCTGTCTCTCTGCACATCCTGGCTGCCCATCTTCCTCTGCTAGCCTCAAAACTGTGCTATGGTAATGTAAAAAACCCACTGAGAGCAGCTCTGCCAGATGAAGAGCTCTTCCCTCTTCATGGCAGGGGAGGCGGATTAGATGGCCTTTAAAGATCCCTTCCAGCTCAAATGATTCTGTGTTTCTGTTATTCTGTGAAGTCCAGATGCACCTGAACATGTTGGGCGTGACCAGGAGGGCATGTTGTCGCCTGGCATTGGCACTGCATTGCAGGGCCAGCAGCCTCAGCCTGGCTGGGAATCCTGAGCCCTTCTCCAGGCCTTTGCTGTTTGCAAGGACTCATTAGCAGGATGATTTCCTTATTTGAGAAGAACAGCTTTAAAAACATACCAGAGCGCTAAGCACTTGGGCATGTAAAAATAGTTTGGAAGAATAAACAGTAGCTGAACCTTTACCCCTCCATATAAGGGCTATGTGAAGTGTTAAAAAGGGAGGTCGCCTCAGCATTTTAGCTGACATTACTGAATTTCAGCTCAGCTGGTAGAATCAGTCCCTGGAGCTGTGCCAACCATAGGCACGTGCCCTCCTGATGTCCTCACCAAAGTCAGGGCCCCTGGAGCAGGAGCATTAATCTGGTGGCTGGGCCTGGGCTCTGGCCTTTGGCATGAAGACAGAGCTCACCCAGCTGTTGAGGTTTGTCCCTGCATCCCTTCCTGCTCAGCAGCTTCTATGAGCATCAGAGTCTAGCTCCTGTGAACAGCTGAGAGAGCTTCCCCAAAGGGGTTGACATCAACATCAGGTCCTGAAATGCTGGGGTCTAGTGCTGGAGGCATGTGGAAGGGAGCAGTGTGATACCCTGAGCTTGCTTTCTGATGTAATGGTCTTAAGTTGTACCAGGGGAGGTTCAGATTGGATACTAGGAAAAATCTCTTCTTAGAATGAGTAATGAGGCACTTGCACAGGCTGCCCAGGGAAGAGGTGGAGTCACCATCCCTGGAGATGTGGCACTGAGGGATGTAGGTAGTGGGCATGGTGAGATGGGCTAGAGTTGGACTTGGTGATCTTTGTGGCCTTTTCCAACCTTAATGGTTCTGTGATTCTATATCCTTCTCTGCAGTTTATGTTTGTTCCGTAATTGGGTTTCATGAGTGATGCAGGTTGGGATTCTCACAAAAGGTGCTAAATCTTTCACCTTGTAGACACCTTTGGTCCTTGTGGCTAGATTTGTGCTGATACTTGCTTTCAAGCAAATGTCATATTTTTGCTGTTATGAAAACCTGTCTGTTTGCTAGACTTTTGCCCCAGTTATTTCAGGCAGGCTGCCTCCTGCCTCACAGAAACCAGAGGTTTGTGATGGAGAACATTAGCTCTTATGGGTGATGGTAATAAGCCTTGAAACTTCATTCGAATGCCTGTGGTGTGTTTTGAAATGAGCTACCCACGGAATAATGAACGCTTTGGTGAGGACTGAGATGTGGGTTCAGCAGGCAGAAACTGCATGGGCTATGTGGGAGAATGAAGGTGGTGAGGAGAGTGGCTGCACAGTTGTGTGGGGCTCCCCTAGCACAGCTCCAACACTTCCCTCTTGCTGGTTCTCCTCTTGGTGTGTGGTTTGCGGGGATCCAAAGGCAGCTTTGTGCCTGTGCTTGTCCTGCTTGGGTCACACATGGCCCATATGGGGAACCAGAGTGACGGTGAGGGGCAGAAAGGAAGTCAAAACCTTGATGGGCTGTCAGGGCGCTGAGGTGCCCACAGGAGGTGGAGCTGGGCCAGTTCATCTGCACCTGGGAGGCCATTTTGGGCTGCACACTGACTCCCCCCTCGCCCTCTCTCTCCAGGTTTCCTTTGAGGTGTCCGTGGAGGCCCGTGGCTGCCCTGCTGAGGATACCTCCCATGTCTTCACCATCAAGCCAGCTGGCTTCCGTGACACACTGGAAGTGGCCGTCACCTACAACTGCCTCTGCGGCTGCACTGGCCACGCGGAGCCAGCCAGCAGCAAGTGCAGCAGCAATGGGACCTACGCCTGCGGGCTGTGCGAGTGTGATGCTGGCTACCTGGGGGCCCGCTGCGAGTGTGAGGAGGGGGCCGGTGGAGAGACCCAGCCTGGGCTGTGCCGTGAGGTGGAGGGAAAGCCCGTCTGCAGCGGGCGGGGGGAGTGCAGCTGCAACCAGTGTGTCTGCTATGAGAGCGAGTTTGGGAACATCTACGGGCCCTTCTGTGAGTGTGACGACTTTTCCTGTGCCCGGTACAAGGGAGTCCTCTGCTCAGGTAGGTGCCGTCTCACCCCCCACCCTCTGCTTTGCCCAGGCTGCAAAGTTGCAGCTTTGGTGTTGATTGTTTGGGAGCGTGTTCGCTGATATGTGGCCTTAGTGTAGTCCTCATGAGGCCTCATCTGGAGTACTGTGTCCAGCTCAAGAAAGATGCGGGGCTATTGGAGCAGGTCCAGAGGAAGCCATGAGGATGCTTTGAGGGTTGGAGTAGTTCTCCTGCTGAGAAAGACAGTGGGAACTGGGCTTGTTCAGCCTGGAAAAGAGAAGGCTCAGAGGAGACCTCACTGTGACTTTCCTGTACTTACGGAACCTTATGAACTAGAGGTAAAGTAACTTTTTACATGGTCTGATAGTGTGATAGGATAAGGGGGAATGACTTTAAGCTAAAAGAAGGGAGATTTGGGTTAGATGTGAAGAAGGTATTTTTTACTCAGAGGTGAGGCTCTGGCTCATGTTGCCCAGAGCACTGTGGGTGCCCCATCCCTGGAGGTGCTCAAGGCCATGTGTGCAGCCTGAGCTGGTGAGTGGTAACCAGCCCATGGCAGGGGGCTGGGACTGGTGGGCTTTAAGGTCCCCTCCAACCCAACCATTCTGCAATTCTATTACGACAATCATAGGATTGGATTCTCCCAAGCTTTGTCTTGCCTTCTTAAGTTGGATTTCTCCACTTGTGCCATGTGCCCACATAGAAACCATCTTTTTTTTAACGATAATACATTTGAAGCAATCTCCTGGTACAAGGCAGGTGAAAGGAAAGGCTGAGTTTTGGTTTGTTACTCATTAGAGAAAATCTGTATTGGAGATTCCTAAAGATACTTTACATGCCAACTTTTCTGCCCGCTGGGAAAACAAATCATCCACTGGTCAAGATTCAGCCAGTCTGTTCTGCTTCAGCAAAGGTGGAGGAGCTATTTAGCAGTGTTAGCTAAAATGGCAATTCCTTTAATTCCTTTTCAGCCTGAGGTCATGTGATTTACCTTGCACACGTTGCCTGGATCAGCCCTAAGACATAATTGTTTCACCTGAAGCTGGGTAAAATGTCACTCTTCAAAACTTCTTTGTTTTCAAGGTGAAATACTTCCTCGAGTGAAAATCTGAGACCAAATTTCCAAAATGTTGTGCAGATTTGCGTTAGCTCTCTTGTTGGTAGAGTAAGCACAGAAAAGCAGATGCTTTTCACTGTTCTCTGGAGAAGTGGAGGGATTTTTCCCCACTGTGCCTAACCCTGCAGGCTTCTGAGTTAGTGATGAGCTACCCATGGGTAGTGCATTTATAGAATTATAGAAATACTAAAGTTGGAAAAGACCACTAAGATCACCAAGTCCAACTCCAGCCCATCCCCACCTTGCCTGCTAACCATGTCTGTCAAGTGCTACATCTCCATGGTTCTTGAACTCTCCAAAGACAGTGACTCTGCCATTCCTTGGGCCATTGGAGACTCTTGTGTCGGTAGGCAGGTTGGGGCTGCGGGGACACTGTTTGCGTATGGGAATGGCAATCCTCTGGCCTTTGGCAGCAACAGGAAACAGCACCATGGCAAGTCATATATCTTCTGCTGCAGCTAGTGGAGGGCTGCTGGTGGTGGGAAGAAGGGCAGAGGTGGTTTGGGATGTGCCAGTTTTAGAGTCATTTAAAAGTTTTTTTATAGCTGTGAAAGAAAACAAAGCAGAAGCTGAGGCCAAGCAGCTCCAGGGATAGACTGGTGGGGTGGTTCTCACCATGCCTCCTGGTATTTTATTGTTTTGTACCCTTTTTTTCTTCTAAATTCCAGCCTACTGAGTAAGTTTTCTCAGCCCAAGGGGCTTAGGGCTTCTCCAGCCCACCAAAAATGCCTGAGCTTGCACAGCAGTTGGTGTGGGGTGTGCCCCAAACTGCCCCTAAGGAGCAGCAGGTCTCTGGAAGAAGTAGCTATGGTGGATTCAGCTTTTCTGAAGAAGGAGAGGACAGAAGAGTTTCTGAACACTGCACACAGCTGTGCATCATGTTGGGAGTTTCAGCACAGGGTCTGGCCTTTCCTAGACAGTTTGGATGGCTGCCATGGAGAGGCAGAGCCCTCTGCTCACTGCCTGCCTCCCTGCCTGTAGCCCAGCTCAGGAATTTGCAGATCACTGTGCATCCCCATGGCTTTTGGACCCTTTGGCTGCCTTCCAGCAGATCTGACAAAGGAAGAAACATCTCAGTGCTAATTGCATTCCTAAAGGCCCTATAAAATGAGTTAGTAAGAGGGAGGAGAGGCCCTGGTGAGAGCATCATGCATTGGCCACTAATGAAGCAGGACTGGTCCGCTGGAGGCCACGCTTTGTTAGCTGCAGTGCTCTGATCTGTATTTGCAGGGGGTGTCAGTAGTACAGCATCTCCTTTACTTCGGTGTGTCTACAGAAATTTCCTTGTCTTCACCACTGCTGACGCAAAAAGCTAACATCAGCAATAGGGTGTCAGATTTGTCACCCAAAACCACTTCTGAAAAGGGATTTAGGAAATGACAACTCAAGCAAAAGCCTGTGGCTTGTTGCACAGAGACTCTATCTACATAGGCCTCCAGCTGCCCTGTGGAAACTGAAAAACTTCAAGAACTGCTGAGGGTGTGCAAATCTTTCATGGCCTCCATAGTTATATCTGACCGCTTCCCTTTCCTTGGTCTGCTAAATGGGGAAGAACTCTGGGTTTTTGGCCAGTGCTGGCACACAGTGACATAAGGCTTTTGTTTGTTTTGCTACAACCTCACATTAGAAATCACACTCCTGCTTCTGCAATTTGTTCTAGGATTTCCTGGTTGCAGGCGCCGCATCAGGGTTCAGCAGCTCCATCCTTGTGCTGGCTCTCATGGGAAGATGCTGCCATGTGCCAGTGCTGCAGTTTCTGGTTGTGCAAGAGACACAGAACGTGCTAGCCCTGTGCTTTGAGGGCAGTGCTCACATCTACTGGCACCACTGGCATCTCTGCCTTGTGATTTCTGATGCAGGCTCTTACTGTACTAATTCCTACAGGCTGAGACAGTTGGCCTGAAAGCAGACCTTTCCCCCACCTACTTCAGAAGTCCTCATCTGTCCGCTTGCACCAGGACCACTGTGCCAGGGAAGGTCTCAGACGCAGGAACAGAAGGAACCCAGCTGTAACCATTTCTTTTTATCATCTACGCAATCTTCATTCCTACCATGGCAGCTTTTACCAGAAGCTGCTGTGTTTTATTAAGAAAGAAGTGGGCAGTGCTGGGTGGTTCCAGAGGTGGAGGTGGTGGCTGAGTGTGGTTGGGGAGGGGGAGAGAAACTTCCCTGTGCCTGCAGCTTTGGCTGCTTGGCTGCCCTGCCGTGCACAGCAGGTGGTGAATAGCCCCGAAGGGAAAGGGATGCTCTGTGGAAGAAAAAGGGAAGAGAGCTTAACCACATCTGCTGTGTTTTCTTTTCTGTCATGTCAAGTTTTGCTATCTTTGGTTTATTTATTTATTTATGTCTTATTTGGACAATTAAAAAAAAAAATGGGGGGCTTGAGTGAAAATGCAGAATCTGAGTGCAGATGCACATCACTGCCTGGAAATGCGGAAAGATTTCTTTTGTGTTAGTGTTACAGGGCTGTGTCTCTTTTCTTTCCCTCTTTGCATCCTCCCCACCTTGGGCAGAGGTGAGTACTGTGTGCCCATTACTACTCAGCAACCAGCAGATGTGGTGCAGGCATCTCAAGATCTTCTGCCCGAGTGAGGAAAAAGGAAACCTCTGGTTTGTGGTGTACCCTTCATGTCCCAGCCCATAAGCATCATCTGGTGGGAGCTCTCTGCCTATGAAATGTTTTGGCTTTGATGAGAATTTATACGGACACTGCAGACATTTTGTAATAAGCCAAATCCAACTGGGGAGGCCTCCTCTGCTCTCCTCCTTTCTCTGGGTTAAGCTGCTAAGCTGGGCATGTTCCATTTGCTCTCATCACATGGTTTGGCATGAAGAAATTAGGGGTCATCAGGTCAACTCTGTTTGCTTCCACCATGTGGGGCAGCCTGGAGAGATGTAAGGTCCAGGTCAGCAGGGCTTGGGGCTGGAAGGATTAAGAGGATTCCTTCTGCTAGTTCCTGTGCTGCTGGGCAATTGGGAAGGACTGGAAGGGCATGCAAATTTGTGGTGGCCCTTGCAGGTGAGAGGGAGCATCCCCGTGAGTCTCCTGAAATCTCACTGTTTCTCCATCCTTCCCCACCCTTTCTTTTCTGCTTCCTCTCTGTATTTATTTCTTTTTAAAGCTGGTTTCTGTTCCGTTCTCTGTAATACAGTGCTGAGATGTGCTGTGTTCCTTCAACTGTATGCCTTTCCTGTCCTGGTCCATGCCAAAGGCAGAGAGCTGAAGACCTAAAATAGCATAAGAAACCTTGCACCCAGCTCCTGCCTTCCCCTCTTAGGACTTCTTTTCCCTCTTGCACAAACCAAATGGTACCTCTACCTCTCACCCTGGACTTCTCCCTTAGGTGCCAGCCCTGGGCTGGATCCTTAAGGATCTCACCAAGGCTGCTCTCCAGCAGTGTGGGGGGATTCCCCAGGGACCATATGTGCTTGGGGAACACTCATATATGTTACCCATATGTGTGCTGGGCACCTGCTAAGGGCTTTTTCTGTTTCCAACCCCATCTGTTCTAATGCTTGCAGAAGGGCTTGGGCCAGTTTTGTCAGCCCCAAAACAGTCACAGCCTGGGAGAAGCCATTAGAAGCTGATGGATTTGTGGATTTGTCCCCAAAGGATTGAGCTCTGTTTCTCCAAAAGTCCCATTCCATGCACAGGAGGAAAATGCCAGCTTTTCTTATCCCTCCTTTCCCCCTGCCCAGGCCCTCAGTGCTTTTGCAGCCCTCCCCAACCCTGGCAGCAATCCCTTCAAAGACCTGACTGCACAGAGTGCTGCTGTTCCGACTGCTTTTCACTTGAGGTTTCTCCTTGCCCTCAAACAGGCCTTTTGCAACCATTAATGCATGCTAATGAGGCATTAAATGCCATGGCAGAATTAAAAAGAATACGGCAGTGACGCTTACTACATCTTTGCGGGAGCCAGAGCTCTGCCTGGGGTCTCTCTTAAAGCAGCAGCAAGAGGTGTCATCTGATGGCACAGGCACCTACCTGACCCCCGTGTGCAGGTGCAGCTGCTCCACAGACTATAAACTCCAAAAAGCCCCCAGAATATGAATGATACAAACTTGGAAAGCAAGCTATGCTGAGCATGCGATCCTCAAAGGGAGATGATGGTGTGGCCTAAATGCTCTGCCTTCATGGCTAGTTTCCTTGGTGCCTGGATTTGACCTTTCTGATTACACTAATTAACAGAAAGAAGTGGTTGGAAATGAATGCTGTGTTTTGGATTGAGAGGCTAACAGTCTAAAGCAAGCAGGTGAGTGAAATTGTGTTTCTTACTGGCATGCACAGACAGCCCTTGAATTTTGCTCAGTTTAGAGTACCAAACATGAGACCTAAGAGTGCTGCCCAGCTGTGGATTCTTTCTTTTCCTATATCTTATGTTGAATGAAATTCTGACTTCTTTCAGCTTTTTGGGAAGGGAGAAATCCATCCCCAAACCATGGACCTTTGGTGAACTTGCATCAGATTATGTGTTTTCATCCAAATGCGGAACTGGGCAAAGCTCCCGCAGCACTGGATTCTGCAGTGAAAGAATGTCTCTTTGCTCTGGGGACCACTCCTTGTAATGAGGTCCAGCTGAAAGGACATTCAGCACATTTGTGCCTCGGTAGGCTGGGAGTTAGCCTGCTTTTCATTTTAAGGAAGGGCTTGAACCATAGAATTTGACCCTAGAGTTCAGGCATTTGGGATCCTGCAGCTTTGTTTTGGAGCCAGGCTTTATTTTAAGAATAAATCTAAGGGAGCTGGGTGGTTTTTTACATGTGCTTTCTGAAATCCATCCCTGCTGACCTGCCATGCTGCGTCTGCAGAGATGGATCAAGGAGTATGGAAGTGGGGGTGATGGATGCCCTGTCACTGGTGACACTCAGTGTCAGGCTGGATGGGGCTCTGAGCTCTTGGTTGAGCTGTAGGTGTCCCTCCTCATTGTTGGGGGGTTGGACCAGATGGCCTGTAAGGGTCCCTTTCAACTCAAAGATTCTATGATAAGTGGGGGAAAAGCTCCTGGTTGTGAGTCCATGGGTCATCACTTGCAGCAAGGAAGCATTGGTAATAGGAATTATCAGCTAGTTTTTCAATGCCTCCCGTGCCAAGCTCCTAAGAAGTGATGAAGCCATGGATAAGCATGTACTCAGTTTGAGTTACTTCAACCCACAGCTGTACTTCAACCATGACACCCATCCCAGTTTCCTCCCCTCAGGTTTGGCAGCCCCGCATCACTCTCGGCAGTTGTAGCAGAGTAGGCAGTGGGACCTGAAAGCTCCCAATTCCCAGCTGTGGGTCCCCCTCCGAAAAGCCACTCGTGGGCTGAGGAGCTCATGTAAGCAAAAGTCAGGAAATTTGTGGAGCGTTGAGATTTCTTACCCAGAAAAAAAAAAAAAAAAAAAAAAAGCTTTATTTTAAGAAATGCAGGAAATGATACATCAAAAAGCCAAAATGGGCAGCAAAGACTCATCTTGTGACTACATTTCAGTTGCACTTCTGCAGGGGAGAGGAGGAAGATGAGGGAAGGCTGGCAGGGCTCTGCAGGAAATCCTCTCTGCCCCAGCTCACCAAAGTGAGCGTGCAGTTCCCAGAGCCCTGAGCTCCCTGCCCAGTTCCTATTTAACGTAGAAGCTCCCAAGTGAGGGAGAAATGGGAAGGATGAGGGGGGTGAGGACTTTTGTCATTGGGATGTTGACGGTAACATGGAGTTGGTGATGCAGTTCGTGTTGCCCAGGGCTGAAGTCACTACTGAGGCATGGATTTCTTCTTCCAGTTTTGCTTTTATTGGTCTGCATTGCTGATGCTATTTTTAGTGGTGGAACTGTGAGCTCTGCCAGTGCTAGGGTTGAGTAAAACATTATTTAAAGCCTCAATGATTCGTGGCCAAAACCCCTATGCTTTGAGATATAAATATCTGCTCACATTAATGCAGTGGCAGGATGCACAAGTCCGTGGTGTCTTGTGTAATTAGCATACAGAAAAGCTCTTTTTCCCTATTATCTGCCTTGTAGTGCTTGGTTTGTTCTTTCAGTGCTGTGCTGTGGGTAGATGAGCATGGGTGAGTGCTCTTCTGGCATGAGTGGAGGCAGTTGGTGGACACATTGCAGTTTACAGAGAGACTTCAGTGCCTTTTTGCAGCAAGGACACTGGGCTGGAGTGTTCCTGCAGCCTGCAGGACAGAGGAACATTTCCCATCCCCGCTTCATTAACTTCCCCGAGTCCTCCCTGCCTGCCAGTGCCAAGCATCTGGCAGTGCAGTGGTCATCAGCCTGCGGCTCCTTTGAGTCATGGAAAGAGATTAGTGGCAATCCAGATGATTTATTTGCTTAAGCAGGCACTGCGTCTTACCAGAACCCTTTCCCAAATGGAAAGTTTCTACACTCTCTCAGCCTCTTCTGCTGTCCTTCTCCCTCCCATGCAAACTGTGCAGGATCAGAAGCTCCAGTCCTGCACTCGCACAACAGGGCTGGCCCATCAGTGCCTCATGTCTGGGCTTTGGCTGCTCCCTCTGCTGTAGGCAGATATTTTTGTTGCCTTCCACTCTGGGGAATGCAAACAACACGTAGGGCAGTAAGAGCAGCGGTCAGGGCTCAGCAGTCTGCCTAAGGGATGGCACTGGTGAGGCTGTGCATTGCTTGGACATGCTTGTTTATCTTAACTGCCCCAGCTTTCCTCTCTTGTTTTGTGGTGGTATTGTTGGTTATTTTTTTTCTTTTTAGAGCAGTCATTCAGGTAACCAAAAATGACAATAGCAGGTGCACAGAGTTTGGGAGGTGTTACCCCTAACAATTAAAGGTTCACTGATAAGTACATTACCAAAGTCAGAGGGAGCTTGTCATTTCCCGGCTGGATGGGGATCTTTTAAATGTCTCACATCCTCTTATTTCAAGGATGGGAACAGAAGAAAACATCTTGTTATGTTTGGAGCACATAATGAATGTATTTTGGCTTTGCAAAACCGCTCTAGTAGAGACCATGCAAATCCAAATGGTTAAAGACTGTGCTGATGTCCTGTACAGTGAGTCCTGCAGGAGCAGGGGGGGGCCTGGAGCACACCCTCCTCAGTAGTCCTGGGGCTGTGTTTTCTTCTCAAACATGAATCTGGGAAGCAGGGTTCATCTTGGGAGTGAATTCCCATCTCCGGGGCTTTGGGTGTACTTTGAGAAGCAGATTCACTCCTGCCATGCCCCCGGAGGCATGAATGTGTCCCACCCAGCCTTCAGGCCGTGCTGGATGGGAGATTCGGAGCACCACAAATGGAGCTCTTGGTGCTTGCAGAAGTGGCTGCTCTTTCAGGATGGTGCAGGCAGATTATAATGTCTTTACTGCTAAAGGTCAACATGGAAATTCCCACTCTTGGCTTGTTCCCCACGGTGAGCTTCTTGCACTTTGAGCCAGTTGTGGCCAGGCAGAAAACACATCTCAACATGGTTTTAAATTTCAGGCTCACACCCCAAGCTTAGTCACCTTCATATAGAAAGGCTGCTTGATGCTTCATGGTCCCTCTGGTGTTCTCAGGATGGTAGGAGAGGCAGAGCTATCAATGGTTTAGTGCTGGTAAGAAGAGCATGTGTATAGTTTATCTTGTCTGAGCTATTTGAGGCTGTTTCCAGTGGGAAAGCTGAGCTGTAATTAGGTTGCTGATGAGCCTTGTGGAGAAATCACTCCTTCAAAAGCATCCTTGCTCCTCAGGACCAACCACAGAGGAATTCGAGCAGTGTTTCCAGTGAGCTGATGGATGCTGTTTTGAAACCAGCTGCTGGGCAGGCAGCCATGGCACTTACTGTAATTGAAAGCCTTTAAGCCTGTTGATTTTCTCAGGCTGGCCCTTAATGCCAGCTCTGCGAGGGGATGCTCTGGTAGGGAAGGACCCTCACAGAGACACCGCTGTCACACAGCGCTGCTCTGGTCGCTGCTGATGCCCTTCTCACTGCTCTGTCCCCTTCCCCTAGGCCATGGAGAGTGTCACTGTGGGGAGTGCAAGTGCCACACGGGCTACATCGGGGACAACTGCAACTGTTCCACTGAGACTGCTGGCTGTGTCTCCAGCGATGGGCAGATGTGCAGCGGCCGTGGCAACTGCATCTGTGGGAGGTGCCAGTGCACCGAACCTGGGGCATTCGGGGAGACCTGCGAGAAGTGTCCCACCTGTCCAGGGGTCTGCAGCACCAAAAGGTACGCATGGGGCTTCAGGAGGGACTTCTTGATGCGGGGGAGAGGGATTCTTTGGTTCCTGGAAGGTACCTGCCCACCCAGGTAGAGAAGGTCCCTAGCATCCTGGCCAGCTGGGTTCGTACTGTCACTTCTCCTCTGACAGTATTGCAGGCACTGAGTGTGTGCATGGAGTAACGAGGGTTGCTGTCCATGTTCTCATGGAGGTTCATGGCCCCTTTCATTTTAGTGCTGCTCTGCTCTGTAGGCTGGCAGTCCAGATTTGCTGAGCTGAACATTTCTGGGCTCAAGTAGCTGTGAGATGTAAAGAATAGGCTGGTTGACACCTTGCAGAGGTGGAGGTGTCTTGGACACCAGCACCTGGCCACACTTTTGCCTTGATCTTAGACAGGAGAGATTTTGCAGTAACTGGTATGCAACTTCCTACATCCAAAGGGAAAACAGTCTCCAGACCTACAGCTGTTTGCTTCTTTGCTGAATCTACCTCTGAAACAAATCCATCCTTGTAATGAAAATGGTTCACCCTGAAGCTTCTCTTTCTGTACTCAGTCTTTCTCTCTGTGTGTCTTTCTGAAGGGACTGCATTGAGTGCAAGCTGTTTAACTCAGGAAGACTGGATAACCAAACCTGCCAAAAGCACTGCAAGGATGAGCTCATCACCACTGTGGATGTTCTCAGTAAGTACACAGCTGAATCATAGAATCATAGAATCTTTAAGGTTGGAAAAAAACACAAAGGTGATCTAGTCCAACTATCATAACTGTCAAATAATCCTTACCATGCATGTTAACCTTGTCCCCAGGTGCCATATCTCCATGGTTCTTGAACACCTTCAGGGACACCTCCATCATCTCTCTGAGCAGCCTGTGCCACTGCATCACCACTCTTTTGGAGAAGAAATTTTTTGTAATTTCCAACCCAAAATTCCCTTGGTGCAATATTAGGCCATTGCCTCTCATCCTATCACTGTTACCTGGGAGAAGAGGCCGACCCCCACCATGGCAGAGCCTCCTTTCTGAGATTGTAGAGAGCCTCCTCTTCTTCAACCAGAACAATCCCATTCCCTCAGCCACTCCCCTTAAGACTGATGCTCCAGGCCCAGCAAGCAGTACCCAGTAACCAACTGCTCTCAGCAAGACCAAGGCATATCTGTAAGGAAACCCTCAGGTTTCTAAATAGTATTTAGAAAGCATAATGTATGACCCTTTATGTAGGCTGTAATTTGTATTGCTTTGAGTGTTCGTGTTAGCAGCTCAATTGCTGTTGTGTTTGTATTTCTGAATTAGCTATATAGTCTCAATGCTAAATAAAACATCCTTGAATTTAAATAGCATCTTAAAATCTGGATTCAAGCAGCTGTACATAATGTTTCCTCATTGCCTTTTGGAAGGAAGCACATTAATTTCATTTAATGAAGTAATTTAGAAAAAAATTGGAAGAAATAATGAATTTTATAAATTGGACATATTGATTGCTGTAGACATGAGATGCTAATTGCTGTAAGGTTAGCCATTAGTACATCCCTCTGGGCATGCATTTGCTATGTGCAGCTGTGACTCTGCCTTTCTGAGCTCACAGCTACATGAAGTCTGCCCAAGCCTGTCCAAAAGATTTGCTTCTCTACCACACCTGAGCAGGTCCAGGGCTGGTGTGTGTAAGGCCTGCTGTGGCCAATGCAAGAGAGCAGGAGAAGATCAGGAGACAGGAGAAATTAGATGAGCTGTGAGAGAGTGTAAAAGGACAAAATGTCTCCCAAAAAAGGCATTCTCTAATCTCTCTGAGAATTCATCTAGGAAGAAGTATCTCCTGTCCTGCTCATTGTGTCCTCTTTCTAGGTCACTCCACACCACGTCCCTCAGCAGATTACTTCTTTACCCCCTTCTTTTCAAACTTCACTCTGGCAGTCCCTAGTTGCTCTTTTACAGGATAGAGGAGAGCCAAACAGTGAAAGCTTCAGTCTCAGTCCTGACCTTGACCTTGTCAACAGCCCTCGGAGTTGGGGCAGAGAGGCCAGTGCTTCTGGATCAAGCAGGGATACATGGCCATCCATGTCTGACCTATCTTGCTTCTCTTCTATAGTTCATAGGGTATACAAGTGCTCTATCTTGCTCGTCCTTTCTCTCAATTAACAACCAGCATGGTTTCCTATCTTCTCCTTTGTGAGGCTTGCTCTTGCTCTCTCCATCCTCACTGCAGCTTGCTGGGGAGTGAACCTGTCCCAGTGCACTGTGAAAGGTTACAAGGCCATCTTAAATGCTTCCAACCCACATGAAGCTCCTTTCTGATGCCTGGCTGCCCCATGTTTCTAAGGAGCCAGCATATACAAGGGATTAAATCTTAACTCTTCTGCCTGCCTACTGTACAACTCCAGAGCCAGCCTTTGTGCTGGCTGTGCCCTGGGAGGTGCGACTGGGCTGTGGTTGGCCAACCCCCCGCTGCTTTCAGAGGAAAACAGCCAAATCTCTGTTTTAAGACGTGCTGGGGAATTATGCTTATTCTTCTGTTTTGCTGTTGCAGTCTCATTCTGAGTGGTGCTGAGATTTGAGAGCTTGCAACTTGAAATCTGGGCTGCAAAATATTCCTAGAGAAAGTGCACGGGGACTCACAGGTAGACCCAGCCAAATCCTCATCCTCAAGTGTTTCTGTGATGCAGCACATGTTAGAAATCCCCACTGAAAGGCTGAATGCTGGTGTTCATCACCAGCAGAAAGAAGACACAGGTTTCCACTGTCACAGCAGTGGAGCAACGAGCACTGCTGGGATGTCCCAGGTGCCTTCTGGCTATGGGCTTGAACCACAGAACCATGGAACCATTTGGTCAGAAGGCTCTTAAGAGCAGCAAGTCCAGCTACCACCTAACTCTACAAATCCATGACTAAACCATGTTCCTAAGCACCACATCCACACTGCTCTTAAGTATTACCAGGGATGGCAACTCTACCACTTCCCTGAGCAGCCTGTTCCAACACTCTGAAACCTAGTAAGGCCAACAAGAGCTGTTACTATTGAAATTCTAATTGCTCTATCTATTAGCAGAATATTGGTGCAAGGCTGGGGCTGGAAAGCAGTGGGGCCTGAAGGAGCTAAGTTATCTGCTCAATAGCATATAGGGGCATTAGTCAAGAAACTCACAAGTATTATCCATATCAACCTAATTGATCTAATTAATCTCCAGCCCTGCCTTTCGTGCCACAGGTGCAGGTAGAGTGGATGTTTATGTCCTGAGGCAGGAGCAGCTGAAGGCACTCTGCAGCAGTGAGTCCACTGGGCTCCAAGCTGTTGAAATGGAGGGTGTTAATCTCCTTGCTGAAGGCAGGCTAAAGGCACTGAAAGGAAAGACAAACAGAAGTGAGAAAGATAAGAAAGACTAGACAGAAGGGAGAAAGGGCGGGGTTATCAGTGGTCATTAATGCCATCATTTCTCAGTGTGACAGTCAGATACAGATGCTAGTGACAAGCAGAGTATTTTCCAGGTGCCAGAACCTCAGCCATGTCTTGACAACCAATAGGACAAAGTGGCCCAGATGCCTTTCTTGAAAATGCTATCTCACAAAGGCAAGAGGTGCTCTGCGGGGCTGCCTGGCATGGCTGGAGGTGCTGCCCTGCAAGGGGACGTTTCCAGGAGCGGGGCAATGCAGGAAGGTCTGAAGGCACACATCTCTGGGAATTAATTTATCTCCTCTCTTGCAGCCACCCCATCTCCACTTTCACGTGAAACAAGATCAAGTGTGCTGATGATTTCCAGGAGCAGTTTTTATTCCCTATGTTCCTTCATTCCTAGGGTGCTCACCTCGCTAATTCTCTGTTTTGCCCAGGCCATTTCCTTGTTCCATCAGCCACTCTCAGACAGTGCCTTGCAGCAGGACCAGGGGCAGCTGCAAAGCAAAGGTACCATGGTGGAGGCTTTTAGGCTTTTCCTAATGCTTTGCGTTCTCCCTTCCCCCACATGATGCTGTTTCAGCTCTCCCCACTGCTGGGGCTGGGCCGTAATGTGCACCATATGTAGGACAGGAAGCCCTTCGTATGGAAAGGAATGCACAGTCCCCAGTGTGACACGGCTCCTGAATAGCTGGGGCTGGTTCTGATGCTGGGGCTGGCTCTGATGCTGGGCCTCTGGACGGAAATGAGCCTTCCCAAAGCACCTAGCTGAGAATGAAGGTGCTTTGACATATGGGGTGTGCTGTGCAAGTCACCAAGTTGCCCTTATTATTTCAGAAACGGATGACCCCAGTGCAATCCTGTGTGCCTACCCAGTGAACAACTGTGTCATGAAGTTCACGTACTCGGAGCTTGCCAATGGGAAGTCCAACCTCACCGTCCTCAAGGAGCCAGGTTGTGCCTCCTTCATTTTCCTTACTGACAGCATGAGAGGTGACAAGGCTGCACGCAGGTGCAAAAGAACTGAGCTGATTTAACAGGGCTGAAACACAGAGCCAGGTGCTTCCAGTGTAGTTAATGAAAGGTTTCTAAGAGTGTGATGTGCACCTGAGCTGCCAGCATTACTAGCAGGTGGCCCAAGAGCTTTCTGCCAGATCAGGTTGCTGAAATTAAACACAGCCTGCTCAGGAAGCAGCAAGTATGTTATGCCCTGGTTTGGAGACAGAGCCACTGGGAAGAGAAACATAAGGTGGGAAAACCAGTGCTACTGCTCTGTAGCAAGGCTGCTAGGCATACCCCCACAGGTCCTGTGGATTTCTGCTTTTCCATTAACCAGCTCTGTTCCCAGCAGTGCAGTGCCTGTGTCCCAGCCCTCCCAGAACAGCTGTCCCCTGCGTATTGCTTTCATCCCATGCAGAGCATGTTTCTCGGAGGAAACCCCATGTGGCGTTGCAGGAAGAGCTGGCAAACACCCAGTGGGAGCTTATCATGTTCTGCTTGGGTCCTCTTGGGGACGCGGGCCAGAATGGGAAGTCCCAAGGGAGGCACGTTTTATTTCATTGAGGCTGCTGTTTGCACTTTTAATTGAAAGACCACTTGATTAAGTTAAGGCAGTTAAGATCCATTCCTTTACTGAGAAGACTACTGTTTTGTTTGTTTGTTTGTTTTTAAAATTCAGTCCATGCTTGCTCAGCTGCACTCCTGTTATCCTGATCTGGGATGCACCTGCCCCAGAACTGATTTCATATGCCTCTCCTTTCCAGCATGCAGCTCAGCCCCCAGCGCCGTTACAATCGTGCTGGCTGTCATTGGCAGCGTGGTGCTGATTGGCACCATCCTGCTGGGACTCTGGAAGCTGCTCGTCACCATTCACGACAGGAGGGAGTTTGACCGATTCCAGAGTGAACGCACCCGGGCGAGATACGAAATGGTGAGCACTGGGGGGTTGCTGGGTGGGCCCTTGGCATTGCAGCGAACAACTGCAGTGATGGAAAACAGAGAGATGAATGTGGGTGCTGTGCTCTTGGGAACATCAAGTGGACAGGTCTATGAGGAAGCATTCCGGGGAGGCTTCCTAGCCATAGGGTTGCTCAGCATTTCAGGACATCAGATGGGATGTTGGGTAGGGCCTGTCAAAGCCAAATCCATAGTTATATGTAGAGCAGGAAGGGGAGGATGGAAGAGGCTGTGCATGTCCCGCACCCAGAGGTGCTCTGGGTTGGAAGAGGCTTGGAGCAAATTGGTCTACTGGGAGGTGATCCTACCCACGGAACCAGACGGGCTTTGAGATCCCTTCACAACCAACCATTCTATGACTCTGTGAGATTACACATAGCTTTGCCTTGCCACAGATTTTGTTCCTTATCTTTGTTCTTTGTTCATTTTTCCAAAGGCATCCAATCCTCTCTACCGAAAGCCCATTTCTACGCATAATGTAGAGTTCACATTCAACAAGCTCAACAAATCTTACAACGGTACAGTTGACTGATCAGGTCTCAGCACATGGGACCGCTGTGGACAATTGCTTGACTGTATTTGCTGCTTCTCAACTTGAAGATGGGATCCTCTTCAGGGAAGAAAATACTTTACAGCAGGACTGGTCGATGACTGTTATTTGCACAGCAAGGAGAAAAGCAGCACGTGTTTTGTTTGATTTGGGACATGCCGATGCCATGGCAGCCTCACCAGCTGTGCTTGTGGATTCCGAGCCCTGTGATTCCACAGCCCAGGTTTCTGGATCTATGAAACCTGCTAACGAGGAGAACCAAGTGCCACATTTGCAGCTTTAGACATATCCCATCCCACTAGAAAGGGTGAGTAGGCCAAAATCAGGGGAAGTCACAGCATTGCAGGTTGGGAGGGGGGAATTAGCTTAAAAAGAGGAGGGTGTTGGAAGTATATGTGTAAGAAATTAGGATACAAGAGTTCTGCAGTCTTTAGATTTTTTTTTATATAAAAACAAAATAAAACTATTGTGCATATATGATGATGAAAGTGGAGTTTGTTGAGCTTAATGAGCCCCACACCAACAGATTGACTGACCTGAGACGCACGCTGCTCCCAGCACAGCATGTGCTGCCTTCTTTCTTTATCAGCAGTGCCTTATCAGCCCAAGCGCTGCAGCCAGGAGCCACAGTGACACTGCACAAGGTATGTTGACTTAATGCTGTGGTGTTGACTGAGGCCGGTGACTGCCAGAAGCAGCTCACGTTAGTTTGGTGCTGTTAAACAGCAGGGAGGCTGGGGGAATCCCCAGGGACATGGGAGTTTGGTCAGAGGAAATGTTAAACAGCAAGCACCACTCCTGGGGCTTCACAAGCAGGCTTGCAGCCTACAGGGTGTGAGCTGCCAGCGCAGTGTGCCAGCCTCACAATAGCCTTTGAGGGCCGCACAGCTGAGGTTTTAACACAGAATAGAGCTGGGAGGTCTGGATAGGTTGCTGGTTGAATCTAGTGTTGTTTTCCTCGCCCTGAATTGTTCCCCGGCCCTATGTTTTCCTCTGGAGCTGAGGTTTAAGTTACCCTACATGACAGCTGCAGCATTAAACCTCCACAGGCTCTGTCCTGGGACTGCAGCAGAAAGCCAGAGAGAAGCCAGAGCTACTGCTTTGCTTTTTTTTTTTTTTTTCCTTGTCTCTTCACCCTGAACAGACCATGCAATAGTCAGCTGAGGGAAGCTTGCCAGGGAAAAGCAAAAACAAATGGTGCTCGTTGTTTTGACTTGCTTTTCTCATTGGAAAACAGCCATGAACCCATCCTTCCGGATTTTTTTTTTAATGTATTTGTTTTTGCCTCTATAAACAGGAGCTCCTACTTGCTCTGTACAAACAGCTCTCCTTCAAGAAGCTTATGGCCCCCCTCCTCCTGCCAGTAGCACTGCAGGAACACAACAAACCCCACTAAAAATAGCTCAGAATGGGGATTGGTAAGAGTGCAGCAAGTTGCACACCGTCAGCATGGGATCAGGTGTTCTTAAAAAAACAGAATAAAAAACAAAACAGTGCTGTCTTCACACTTGATTTTTTTAATTCAGAATCCAGCAAATTCATTGGATGACCTCCAAATTGGGCCAAGCAAAGGCTGCTTGAAGTAGCATGAATGCTCCAGGGTACAGAATGGCACTGAGGTTGGCACAGGAGCAGGAAGAACAGAGCTGCCCAAGGCACACCATGGCTGTGCACCACTGTTCTGCATGTGCCTCTCCCTGCAATTTCACAAGAAATAGGAAAGGTCTGAGCACAGCCAATGGCAGCAGCAGCTGCTATGGTAGCCAGCTGGCTGCAGCAGCCAGTAATCTCATAGAAGCACAGCAGCTCTTCAGGGGAAGCTAGTGCTAACTGTGCATTTCCTACCTGGTGCTTAAGTACGAGGCCAAGCTCTACATCCAATAAGACTCATTTTACACAGGGCAGAAGTTGTCTCTTATAGATCAGCTTTGGCTTGGCTCATTTGGTTGCCATACACAAAGCACAAAGTGACCCAAGCAAGGAAAGGGCAGCAGGAAGGAAAGTGGTGGGAAAGAAAGGAAGGGCAGCAACTTTCTGACCTTGCTTTGCCACCCGGACCAGCCAATGCTGTGAATGCGGCTCTGCTACAGTTGCATCTAAAAAGGAAAGGCACAGCCCATGCCCCCTTTTCCAGTCTTTCTTTTTCAGATTATCTTTAAGCTGTGGTATTTTCCAGAACATCAGCTTGGTGCTTAGAGCACAGGCAATAGTAGCAACTCTAGGAAGAGAAGCTTGGCTCACCATGAAGTAGTTTGGCTAGAGCAAAGGTTGGGCCTCTAGATCAAGTTTGCTTTGTATCACTTCTAATGTCAGAATCTTTATACAACTAGTTGATTGCTTGTTTCTAGTTTTTATCAGCTCTCTTTCCAGGTTTAGCTTCTCCATAAGACTGCACATTTAAAAAGAACACATAAAGAAGTCATGCTTAGACTAGGAAGGTTTTACTTAACTGTATAAGCACATCTGCCTTTACCCTTGGAGTGGTTAGTGCCAAGCTCAGTCATGGGAATGGTGTATTTCAGTCAGCAGCAGTTTATTTGTGTCCCTAAATACACACAGCCTGACCACAGCTAGCATTCCTGAATGAAAGCTAAAGCAGAAGGCAGCAGCAGATCACATGTGATGGAAAATGTCAGCATTTGTCTGGCCAAATTGGAGTCCGGATGCCATTGCAACATCAGGTCCTCGTGTTCCTGCAGCCACAGCTGGAGCATGCTGTGCAGCCCTGGCCTGGGGGCTCACCTGCTCTCTCATCAGTGTATTTCCCTATACTGCAGGTGTTTCTGGGACTGTGTGTGGGGAAAGGCCAATCACAACCTCCATTGCAGTGGTGCCCTCTACACAACAGAAACATCTCAGTTTGGGTCTGAAACAATACCTGTCAGCACAGCAGACATGATCAGGCTTCCTTCTCCTTTGTGCACTGGCCAACTCCTCACGTCACCCTGCATTTTCACAGCCTGACCATGGACAAGCTTATGAGAAAAAGGTCAGAGCAGGACACAGGTCTGGAGCATCACAAATGAGGAGAAAGTCAGCCCAAACCCGCAGACAGGATCACTGCTATTAGCCTTCAAGAATCTGCCCAAAGGCCCTAAGATAAAGCTGGAGCTCGAGCAGGCACTAAACTGGGCTGTAATTTGTTGCAGAGTTAGATCATGGAGCTGTACTCGTCACTGTGGCACAGCCCAACTGTGACCTAACAGCCATTAGAAACAAACTGAACGCCCAGCCCTGTCTGTCTGTTCAATTACAAATCTTCCAAAACAGAGCGTTTCTCCAAGTTGGTGACTCCAAAACTCAAAAATGGAAACAAACTTCCTCTGGGTTATTGAGCATTCCTTTGGTCCTTACTGTTTCCTAAAAGCAATGCTTGTGGTGCCTGCTGAAAGCCCACTGAAACAGCTTTCCACATCCATTTAAGGGGAAGTGATTAATTTATTTTTTCTGGAATTAGGTCTTGAATAACCGTTCATGAAATTGTTTATGGAAACAAAAATATTAGCTGTCAACTACTGGCTGATAAAACAACACTGAAACTGTGACATTTGATCAGACCAGAGAATGAACTGCAAGACTTCCAGATTCATATATTATAATGCAAATGAGTTTTGTAAATTGTGACCTAGTTCTCATGTTAGAAGCAGTTGGGACCAACAGCAGGAACTATGCTGTGAATGCAAGTAGGGGGAGGAAGCAAGGAAATTAATGTTTGTTCTTAATTTGAAATGGATTTTTAATCACATTCAGGTGCCACAAAAAAGAGGCCCACAGGCTTGTTTGCTATATTCACTCTGACACAAGAAAGCATGTAGGAGGTAGGCAGATGTGGCTTTGTTTTGCTAATTGAAATGTTTGACTGGTGTCAAATGAAGCAGCAGAATACAGCTTGCTGTGACTGAGTACACGGTGGAGAGTGGTGAACTGAAGCTCTCTAATCTGATGCTCAGAACCTTTACTCCAACTATCTTAGATAGCGAGTAGCTATTAGACTATGACAATCTCTCAGTTCAATTGCTGTTTCTTTCTTCTGATTAAGTAGCTCTTCGGTCTTTTTCAGGGTTTTAGCTGTGTAAATATCAGACACTTACTTAGTGCAATTCAGCACAGTTAGTGGGAAATACCAGACTCACAGAACCCTGCTGGTGCTCCAGCAGAGACCATTCCACCCCAGGTGGTGATGAGGCAGCTGCCTACTAAACCCTACTGTGTTAAGTTGTGGCTTCAGGTAAGGGAGTAACTTGCTGAAAAGTAGATCTTCAGCTTAAGTATATCTAGAGTTGGTATCGTCAGCAGAAACTATTAGCTATGGAAGGGGTGGGCATCGACTCCCCTGAAAAATAGAGTCTCAGCTCCATCTGGTGGACAAAGCAGTTTTCTGCAAAGAGCTGAAGTGAGAAAACCCGACTTCTACTACCTCAAGGCTATCAGGTTGTTTATGAAAAGCAGTAAACAAATCCAAAAACCTCCGTTCACTTTAAAGATCTGAAACTTCTTGGAAGTTGATGCAAAATATCAGACTACTGCAGGGCACCTCCTAAGAGCCAACACACTCACTGAGTTCAGTGGTGAAAGGTGGCCAGGATAGCTTTCGTCTTTCCTGGAGGGACTTCTTATGTTAATATGGTACCTAAGAAGAATCTTGAACCAACCGAGGAAAAACAAAACACATGCAGAGTAAATTCTAATATTCTCTCCTACTCCTAAGTAACGCATTTATCAGCCGTGTAAGAGGCATTGGGGAAACACTTCTATGGAACATGAAATGCAAAAGGATAAGGTCATTAACCTCAGCATACCCAGACAGCTAGGAAGCTGTTCAGCCACACATTTCTGAAGTCTGACTCCCAGCAGAGCACAAGGTCACAAATACAAGAAGCATACCATAGAGCCCTCAAATCCAAGCCTGTTTCTGTTCTTAGACAAGACGCAAAAAACCTCCATTTGAACTTCGGCATAACTCTGTTCTCTTCATTGGAAAGGCTGGGAAAAGAGTTGGTTACTATTAAAGCAAAAGAATTCTCACTGGATATAATTGTTCCTATTCTATGGGCTTTTTAAAAAGGGACCCAGTTTTCTCTGTGTTTTACATCAGCATAGGAACAGCAATGGTCTATGACCGTACCACCATTCATGTGCCTTCTTCACATTTTCCTGTTAGCAATGAAAATTCAAGCCAATTTCCACCGTATCTATAGCGGGTGTATTTGAGGCAATTTCACCCTTTCTAATCAAAACCTTTCATACACGGTATTTCAAAGTAACGCTTCTTCATATTCCCAAGGTGTGGAAAATAACTCCCAGAAGTATTCCATAAATATTTTCAGAAAAAGTCAAGCAAGGGAAAGTATGCCTTTGTTTCTCATTAGATCAGTCACCACTTGCACTCAACGGCACAAAGACTTTTGTCAGAGCAGACTACAGACAGAATCCAGAGCAACGTCTACAGACACAAACAGAGCAGACAATTTATTTTTATAGTGCCCTGGTTCTGAAAATAAACTGTATTTCACATTGCCACAAAAAAGACAGATACAATTAAAGGAAACAGGTAGCAAAATCAATTCATTAAGTAACATATAATTCATTTTCACTGCATGGGATCTAGACTGATAACTGTCTCCAGGGAACTGGCAGACCTGAGCAATCCTGTGAGTGGGACTCAAGGTCAGCATCACAGGTGAAGTTAATGAAGAACAATAAAGCATTGTTTCCACAGTCAGAGGGCCCCGAGGAGAAAGTAGCAACAGCCAAGCACACATCTAAGAAGTGTTTTCATTCATCATTTTTCCGTAGAGAAAAACTATTCAGACTAACAATTGGACATAAAATTTTGGTCTTGTACATCCAAATGTTAAAAAAAAGAATACTTAAAAACAATTATGGTACAACTGTATGGAATTAAAAATAATTTAGCCAGTGACAGATTTTTTCCAAAAGGGCATAATATTCTGCTGGCTGAAATGTCTGTATATTTAAGTGGAAGTCTCACAATGAATGCAGCTCTATTTTAACCACTGCATTAGCTTTGCTTACTTACGAGGAAGGTGACCTACATACAATCTTATGCACGAACACCAAGCCTGCTTATGTAGCTCTCCCAAGCTGCCTTCCTATACTTCTCTGCTTCCTGAAGGCGGTCTGAAGCTGACAAGATGCCACGTCCCACAATAATAATGTCTGAACCTTTTTCATTAATCACTTCCTTGGGGCTTAGGTACTTCTGCCCAAGTTTATCACCTGAAACAGATAAAACATATTTTTAAGTTTGTGCAAAACTGTATCTACTAAAAACGTCCAAAGGTGCTGCTGGAACACGT
Source organism: Perdix hodgsoniae (assembly GCA_035772895.1). NCBI lineage: Eukaryota > Metazoa > Chordata > Aves > Galliformes > Phasianidae > Perdix > Perdix hodgsoniae. The sequence goes on from JAPSGF010000050.1 coordinate 577,414, forward strand.
ATGTTATTTCAGTTCTCACCCTACAAAGCCACAGCACTGACTAGAAAGTGTGCCTCCAACTAATGAACCTCTACCTATTACACAGATCAACCACAGAAGCTATGATTTGACTTCAGATTTTGTAAGAATGAAGTATTGCAGAAACATATCTTTCCTAGCTGGATAACTACTGGACAGACTGTTTGCTAACTTGTGACTTCCAATTCATTGATACTGCATCTATATCAGTATCATTCATCTTACAGTTAGACTTTAGTGTTTACTGAATGTTTTCTACCTACTGAGTAGTCATACATCTAAGCTAATGCCCATCTGTAGATGTTTCACATGCTTAAGGACTGTATTTCATGCTATACAGACCTCAGTACAAGAAGATCTAACAGAGAAGCTGTGTGGGATGCTGGTTGCCATTCAGAACTCCAAGGAAAGAGATCAGTACATCCAGAAATACACAAGACAGCCCATATTAAGGAAATGGCAAACACAGACTCCTTTCTCCAGATGAGAATAATCCGATCCCCTTCAGAAGTCACTTTTTCCACTGAAGCCCAAATCACTCACTGTATTTACAAACAGACTATAAATATTTCAGGGAAAGTTACCTCCAGCTTGCAGCTGTACACCTGGAGTTAAGTGAAGAAATTCTGGTTTCTTACTAACTCTAGATCCAGATATGAATCCAAAAACAAAATCAGAGTTGTCTTCAGCCATCTGTACCTAAAAAGGAGCAGTAAGCTGCATCAAGTGATATATTTAAAATTAAGCTTGCTCATCATTCTGTTTCTAATTAAGCTGTGCAGGGCAGGGGTATGAAATATCAATACAAAGTCACCCAGCACTGACTCATTCCTCACTGATATTGCTGAGCTTGCAGATAGGAATGCAGAAGATACATCTGTTACTAAGTAATAAGTGAAAGTTCATTCAGTGTATTACTTATTACAAATTCATTGCTAATGAAAAAAATATGGCCAACGGCAAATCTGGTGTGTTCACTAGAACTCACAGCATGAACTCCAACACCACTAGCATACAGATATAACCTTCAAGTGCCACTCTCTCTCCTGAGTTTCCACAGAAAGAAAACTTATCACATGGCTGGAGAGACTTCTGGGAATGTAGATATTAGCAGCATACAAAACCTCCCATTAAAGCACTTTACAAGCTGTTAACCTTAAACAAAAGTGCCGACTTACCGCAGCTTTTGTGTATTCACCAGTTGCAAGTGACCCCTGGGAACTCATCTCAGCAATCAGAAGGCAGCCCCGCTGCAGGGGAAGGCCCACTTCCTTCAGTCCTTTCACAACTCCAGAGCCTGGAACCACATGTGCATTAACCACATCTGACCAGGATGATATTTTGAACACACCACCTAAGAACACAGATATAAAGACCCAGGCAAAGTGAAATTAGTCATCAGAAATACATTAAACAAGAGGCGTGAATTAAACAAAACAAGCAGTGCAATAAACCATTCCAATTTTAAAAGGCTTTTTACTACTGAAGCTTAACAGCCTTAACTGCCCAGTTTTATCAGACAAATCTGATGGCTACATAATCACAAAGCTATGTTAAGTTAAAAATTCGTCACAGGTAAAACAGTATACAAGATCATAAGGAAAATAGTATCAGAAAAGAGGAAAAAGCATTGGGCAATTGCAAATGCAGTAACAAAGTAAAGTCACAAGAAGCATGCAAGCATACAGTAGCAAGCTGCCTTACAAGCCACACACACCCTTCTCCACGCAAACAACCATTCAGAAGTACTTACTGAGCACAAGCATAGATTCATAAAAAGATTTAGGCTTTGGAAAGGACCTCTGGAGCTCATGCCCCCTCAGCAGGGGTAACTCCAAAACTAGATCAGGTTGCTCATGGCCTTGCCCCTCGAGTTTTCTCCAAGGTCAGAGGTCCCAGTCTCTCCTGACAACTTGTTCCAGTGCTGCAGTTACACAGACTGGCAGCAAAATTATGGCACATCAAGGCTGATGATAATCACCTTCATACTGATGTTTCACTGTGTTTCCAATGTCTGCAAATTTCCTGTCTTCAAAAATCAAGAACTCGTGTTGATCTGCGAGTGCTCTCAGCTCCTTTACTACCTCTTGGGTGAAATCATTCAGGATATCTATATGAGTCTTTAGGATACAAATGCTGGGGCCCAGGCTGGCAGCTAAGTGCAGCAGTTCTTTGGATCCTGTGACATCTGCAGAAAGGCACAAGTTTGTTTGCTTCTTCTCCATGAGTGTGAGAAGCCTGGCTGCAACAGGATGCACCCCGGGCAGTTCAGCACGAGCTCTGAAGCTCAGCTCTTTACAGACTCTTTTCACTGGAGTTGGACCATTCTGAGCCCCTGGCTCAAACACGTTTCCCTGAATGAAATTCTTCACCTTCTCAACCATCTCCACATCCACTTCTCCCTGCTGCTGGAGAATATCTAACATCTCGGACAACGTACACACACAGTGTAGGCGAATTCCATGTTCTTCTAACCTGGCCTTTCCCCCCTGCTCCCTGTCCAGCAGCACCACAGCATCTGTGACTTTTAATCCTTCCTTCCGAAGAACTTCAGCAGTTTCCAATACGCTAGATCCACTTGTTACCACATCTTCAATGATCAAACATGTTTCTCCTGGATTAATGGTCCCTTCTACCAGCCGCTTGGTACCTTTAAAATAAAAGGAAAACACTCCACTAAATAAAGTACAAAAGACCTCAGAATGTACCCAAAGAGTCCAGATTTTAACCTGAGATGTTAACGTAAAGACCATATTCGTACTGCATACAAGCATATGCTGCAGTAAAAATAGAACTTTTTTTTCCTTTGTTACTGCAGGTTTATAAGAGTTTCATACTCACTGCCAGTAGCAGAGTAGTTACGTAGTTATTACTGATTTCAGATATCACATCTCAGCCACTGTCTCATAACTCAACTCATACCCTTCTCCAAGGGGATAAAAACACACTTCACAAGACCCACTACCAAAACCAACATCTTACTGACAGCACATCTGTTAACAGCCTTTAATGAAGCTCACTGCAGAAACTGAAGTTTATTATCGCTATGAACTGAAACTTCAAAATACCAAAAGTATTTTTCCTGTTACTGAAAATGTCTTTAAACTAGGAAAGTTATTGAAACTCTTCAACATATTTTCTGTTTTCTACAGGCATTATTCTATGCTTAATATGCTTATTGTTAGAACAATCTGGAGGAGTAAAGCCCCCAGATGCCTTTACCATAACCAACAATAGGCACAAGTCCATGAAAGACCTCCTAGAGGGCAGCAACAAAGGAAGCCTGGCTTTCTGAAGAAGCAAGGAGCAGCAGGTGAACATTATGCAGCCACTGAGGCGCTGAGACCATGACACCAGAAACCTCTTGCCAGGCAGTTAATTGCTGTCACAATCAACTTGTCCTTCACAAGAATGAACAGTGAGAGTTCTCATGACTAGCACACTGACTAACAAAGGAGTACCATTTACGTTTTACAAACATCCTGTCTGTCTGAATCATTTTGGGAGAGACCTCATCACACATGGAAATCCAGTTGCCAGGGTTGGATAATATTGTACTCTTCCCCCCTATAAGTACCTTGCCCTGCTTTAACCAAAATCAAGTAAAACGGATTGCGATGTATAGAGCTGACTGCTTCTCACCTGGCCTACTTTGCCCACTGATTATAGAAGACGAAAGCGTAAGTGGATGAGAGACAAGAGAAGAATAAAGACTCCTTTTGGAGTTGATATGCAAAAAGTTGTTTGGAGGTCAAACATGGCACCAGCCTCAGCATTATCAAAAACTGCATTACAAATCTGCTTCTAGAAGAGGGCAGTAACCTACAGAAATGGCGTTAAAGGAAAAAAGATACTGAGGGAACAAAGATGAAGCCTGAGACCTTTCACCCCTACTACAGCAGAAGCCCAGCTGCAGCTGGGAGAGCATGGTTGGGTTGGATATTGTAATAGGTATGTTTAGGGGAAATGGGACTGCTATTTGAGTTGGAGTAGTAATCTTAAAATGAAACAGAGATGCAAGTGACAAGAAGTAATGACAAACTCATCATTTGACAGTTTTACCATAATCTTTTGCTTCTTTCCTCCGTATCAGCATTGGAATCTGATTTTCAGAGCTGATAATTGTGGCCAATGGTAAAGCTGTGTATGGAACACCACACACACAGTCATACTGGAGAGCAGTGTCTTTTGCTGTTTGGAACAGAAGATCAGCAACCTAAAAAATACGGACATTTCAGGAGTTAGAGCAAAGTGAGCACAGCATCTCCACGATTCCCAAACACCGCTGGAGATGGCAGCTGTGTCACTGCATCACCACTCTTTCAGAGAGGAAACGTTTCCTAATATCCAACCTGAACCCCCCAGGCACTACTTGAGGCCATCACCTCTCACCCTATGGCTGTTACCACAGCACAGCCCGACTCCCACCTCGCAACAACCTCCTCACAGGGAGCAGCAGAGTCTCCCCCAAACTCCCTCTTCTCCAGCCTTAGCAATACCATTCCCTGGACAGGCCTCGATGCCCGCCTTGCAGCAAGCAGCCCAACCCACCTCCCCGACCCAAGCCCGGCACCGCGGCCTCAGAACCCCCCTCAGACCCCTGAGGCCACTCGTCCAGCCCTCCCCACAGCACCAGGCGGAGCAGGGGGGGCCGGGAAGCCAGGCCGCGCAGGTCCACGTAGACAGGCGAGGCGATGCCGCTCCGCAGCACGAAGTCTCCGAAGCGCACAGCACCCGCCTCCAGCAGCGCCGCCGCCACGCTTCCCGCGCCGCCCGCCGCCATCTACTCGCCCGCTTCCCGACGCCGGGAGATGACGGAAGCGGCGACACCGTGAGGAAGTGCGCATGCGCGAAGGTGCGCCTCTTATTCCCATCCCCGCGGTTCTCCCTGGCTGCGTTCACGCGTTCCGGGTGCAGTTCGTTCCCTCTCCCATCACCAATAACCCGCTTTGGGAAATGAGACTGAGCCGCTGTTCTCTGAACAACTGAGTTTAATCCAAAATAAATAAAGAAAATAAAGCCCAGAAACTGCATCGTTAGCACAGTCCATTCATAGGGAGGGGGCACAGTCCGAAGCCATGTCCATAGCACTGGATCATGCCTGGCGTAGCAGTGTGCTTCAGGCTGCACTGTGCGCTGACATTGTTAAGGCTGTGACGTCACTTTGCACCTTGACAACACCATGCCATCAACTGGGCCATCCCCCTTCCTCCTTCAGCTGGCTGTTGGAAAGCTGACAAGCACTGAGCTTTGCTCTTAGTGAACAAGGTTGTGGTGGCCACGGTCTGTGCAGAACCACGCTCACCTGTCCCACCACTCTGCCACAGCCAACACACAGAGCTGACGCAGCACAGTGCCAGACCCAGCCCGGCAGCACTTGGCCTGGCCTCGCATCTTTGGGAAGCACCATGTTGGGATGGAACACTGCCAATGAGCCACAAAACAAACCCAGGCCCTATGCTGGACGTTTGTCTCTGGGAGTTTACATAGCCCAGGTCACCTGATGCATCCCTCTCATTGTAAGGGCATTAAAATATAGTTATATATAGTTACAGTGCACCACGCAGTTCTGCATTCAGCCTTTGTGGCATTTGTAACAAGGCCCACGGAGGGCACAGGCTCCGTTTCAGCTTTACCTTAGGTTAAATGTGAAGTTATTTTAAAGGTAAGTGTTAATGAAAATAAAACAATTTAAAATAAAAAGGCAATGGACTTGGAGAGCTTAGATTGCTTTAAAGAATTGTTAAAGCAGTATTTAAGCCTCCAGTTTCTATCAAATGAGAACAGAAGACAGAAAAGACATAGAAAGGCTTAAATATTCCCTTAATCAATCCAAACGTTTCCCTCCATAGGCCCACAGTGCCTGTTTTCACAGTTTGAAATGTGAATGCAGGACATAGCAAAATAAAATGATAAATAGCTTGAGATTTCCTGTGATACGTGAGAATCTGTTTGTACTGGTGCCAAGCAGAAAGAGTGTTGTTTAAAGTGTACCCACAGGCCCCATAAAAGCTGTGGGTTTTATAAACCACACTTCCATAAACATTTTCTGAAAGGCAGCACAATCACAGCACAAAGAGCCAGCTTTGACAAATGGGAAGAAGCACAAACAGTCCCGCAGTGAGAAAGTACCTGAGGCTGGAGCTAATTAAAGACACCCCTTGATGTTTCAGTTGCTAAGAAATCACTTCCACTCAGGAGGAGAGTCTGGTCTTTGTCTTTGAGGTGCTACTGAATTGCTTGGAAAATTAGTTGCCGTACTACAGAGGGAAACTGAAATGGGTTCAGAAGTTTTAGCCCTCCATGAACACTCAGGCCTTTCCTCAACTTCCCCCAGGATCAGATCACACACTCAGTCTTGTATACTGCCTCTGACTCTTTGTGGGCACCCAGGCTTACCCATCTGCCTGTGGCTCCCAGATCTTAAGGTTTGCAGCATTGAATGTTATAACTTGCTGTGCCTGACTGCTCTAGCATCCTGGTAGAGAAAGCACAAAGAGAAGGGCCAGGTCTCCAAATGCCATGAAACTGAGCTCAGAGGTGGATCAGAAGGGCTAGCAGAGCCCTGGGAATTCGCAATACTTGCAGAGTGTCTCTGTCACCTGCTGGTAGAACCAGCTTTTGCTCCTGATGATATGTCATAGGCTCACAGTGCAGTTAGTTGGATGGTGAATTGAATTTGGCTCTTGCCCTGATGAGATATCTCAAGAGAGCCTCTGCTGAGTATACATGGCCAGAATAAGCCCTTTTCCTTAGGAAAAGCTTTGGTAACAACTGACATTTCCTATTGCAGGCACAGCGGCGGCACTCAGCACTGAGACAATGTACTAATATGCCAAGGGGAAAAAAGTCTGATCATCAGCCTGGAAGGCTGCAGGGTTTTATGGTGCAGCAACCAGGGAGGTGTTTTCTTTTCCTGCGGCTAGAGAGAAGACTTGGCCAGCCCCTGGACTGTTGATCTGTAACTGCAGGCACCCTGCATTGCTCATACTTACGGCTGGCTCCATCACTGTAACATCAGTGTGATGATGTTACAAGTTGGCTTGCAAGAGAGAAATATTTTAATTGTGGATTTTTTTTTTTTTTTATTACAAATTAGGCTTTGGACAGAAAAATATCCTCACAAATGCTTTGGTGATGAGGTGCTAACGGCAGCTGAGAGATATTTTCAAGACTGGAAATGAAACAAATGACATACTTTAAACACTGAAAACGATTTTCAAGCTGTAAGCACAAGGATGGACTCACCACTTACCAACTGCACTTTGAAAGGCTCTAGATGGACTTTGGGCCAAGCAATTCTGAAGCTAGAAATGGAACAGGATCCTTTATATATATATATATTTATATATATATATGATACAATATATGTATACTGAAAACCTGTGATAGAAAAAATTGTCTTCATCAATCATCACCTAGTTTACAGATACTGCAAAAATTGGACTCAGCCTTTTCTCAATGCACAGGTTTTGCAAAAGATTTCTGTACAGTGTATATAAAATGTGTTTTTCTAAAAAAAACCAACACCATCATAGTCCTGTTGTGCTTAGTCAGAAACAGCTGCATGCTCCAATGAATTCATTGCCTCAATCATAGCTCCAAAATGTTCTGCATGTTGACTTGACGCAGTAGAAAGCCCAAGGATTAACATGGGATTTTATTCTGAGCACTACTATGTAATGAGGATGTATCTAAGCCAAGCCACCACAGAAGCTGATCCAACAGGCCTGATCTTGCAGGTGAAGTCCTCACAGAAATCATGGGAGACCTGGGAATACAGTGCACAAAAAAAATCCATCTGTTAACCCAGAGCAGGCATACAGTGACTTCAGTGAGAGCTGCATTCAGCCAAGTCCTGCAATACACACAAAGGTCAGCCTAGACTTACTCCTCCACACACTATCCTACACCTAATCTCTCGTACACTCAGATATCAGTTCAGCAAGATCAAGAGGATTTCTGGTAAGGCTGCCTCCCAAAGATTAAGGCAACTGCAGTTTTGGTTCTTGTCTCCAGTTGGTGTTTGCTGCTGCATATTGTGGAGATGCTTCCAGGAGGTGCTCATTGAAGAGAGCACCTAAGCACCTGTCACCATTACCCTGCTTGCTTTGATCCTGAGTAACTGAGGAGGTACTGGGACCTCTGGACAGATTTTACCTTCAAATGCCAACACTTAATACAAAAGTATGTACAGAAGCTCTGCTTTGGGCCTGCTCACTCCCTGTGCCATGCCTCAGGACCAGCAGTGTAGTGTCCAGGGAGGTGGGCATTACGTCCCAGGGTTAAGCCTGCTCATCAGAAAACTCTTGACACCGGGGACGGGATGCACGTCGTACTGGTGTCTGCGGCGCTCAATGAAGGATGCCAAGCGGGAGGTATCCAGTGGGATTTTGGAGTAGCTGCCATTGTGAGGCTGCAGCCATGGGTGCTGTAAACAAGTGGCTGCTGTCGGCCTCCTCCTGAAGTCTTCCTGGAGGATGACGTTGATGAAATCCCTGGCGGCATGGCTCACATCAGAGAAGTATTCAGGTGGGAAGCTGAAATCGACTCTGCACACATTGATACAAGTCTCCTCTTTGCTTTCATCTAGGAAGGGTGAGACACCACTCAACATGACATAGGTGAGGACCCCGATGCTCCAGATGTCTGTGCTCAGGGACACAGGAAGGCCCTGGATAACTTCAGGGGCTGCAAACTCTGGGTTTCCAAGGAGGTGGTGGACGTGGTAATGGCCTGTGATTTGAACTGCATCTTCCAAATCAATGATCTTGACACGAGGAACTGGGATCCTTAAATCAATGAGCAGATTCTCTGGCTGTTGAAAAGGGAGCAATGAAAATGTAATTATGCTTATTATACTTTTTTTTCCTCAAAGCAATCTCTACAGATTAACAACACTGACACATTTTTTAATTTTGAGAAAGGACTTGCGTATCTCTGATAGTTTCATTTAGATCCCATTTGTTTTTGTGACACCTGGATGACATAAATGTGTGTAATTTGTAGCAGAAGTGTTCTTTGTAAAGCAAGTGTTAAACATTTTGCCCACTGCCTCTCTAAATACCCATTTCCATGGATCTATTCTTTAGCTCCTCATTCTCATGCATATTCTGTGTATACAGTGCACTACTGTTCAAACCTCTCCACTTGCTCTTGTTTTGTGTGTGTTCTGCACTGACAAAATTAATGTGCTCTGGAGCAAGATCTTAGGACAAGACATGGCTAGGTCTCAGGACAAAGCATGGCTAGATGCACTAGAAGTGCATCTTCTGCTTCCTGCTCAGCAACAGAAAGTGCTTTATTTAGCATGCTTCACTCAGGAGAACTGTAAATAGGTCACAGAAAATTGGCTTCCCACTTTGTTTTTGGGAAGAATCTTATGATCAAATAAAGAATTCAGTGCGGTTTCTTTACCTAGAAGTGATGCCTATTTTTCGACAGGTCCTATAAATACAGCAGAAAATACAAACAGCCTTATCGAAAGAAACCAGAATAATGTAGTGTTTGGGGACTAATGCTCACATAAGATATTGCACAAAAGGGATCTTTTCTTTTTTTTTATTTTATTAGTAGCAGTCAGCAGCAGAAGACTGAAAACACTACTTCATCTGACATGGCTGGAAGCTATAGGACTGAGACAAGACCTCTGTGGAGCTGGACTGTCCACTCTACATGACAGTTAAATCCAGCTCCCATTTTCCATTTTTAAATGTTGCTCAAGCCTTCAAATAAGTTATAGATTAGCTGATACTCCTGGCAACCTGATTCAGAGCTGCAGACTGCAAAGCTCGGAGCACTTGATCATAACTTCAAACACTAGTTTTCTGTCTTCCCAGATCAATGGAGTGTTGGTGGATATAGCAACACAACGCCAAATCCAGGACAGTGCAGTACCTCCTGCCACACGTACTAACAAAAGGAGGTACAACCTGTGCTAATCTCACTGAGCATGACATTGCAGACAACAGATATTCTTCTGAACCTCTCCCTGGGTGCATTTCCCACATCTCTCAGGCTCTGCAGCACAATGGCTTTCTGCTTTCCCCTCAGCCCTTCCCACCTCCTGCTCTCCTGCACCCTCCTCTCCCCTCGCTTACCATGTTGAGAGCCCAAGCCATGCCCTGGGGATGTATCTTATGACTCCCTTCACTCAGGAGCTACTGACTCTTGCCCTTCTCCCTCATTAAATCCCTGTTCCAGAAAGCCCTTGAGAATAAAACAGTGAATTAAGGAAATAATGCATCTCTGAAAGAAGAAATAGATCTTGCAGGTTACTGAGTCCTTTCTCTGGTCACCACATCTGGAGGGTAGTGCTTGTCCATTCAGCATCACCTCCTGGGGCACAGACTGCACCTCCTTGCTGTGTGTGCAGCTGGGAACACTCTGTACCAGGACACCGAGTAATAGCATCATTCTCTTCTCTTCTTACCTTTATATCTAAATGAGCCACTCGGCAATTGTGAAGATACTGCAAGGCTTCCATTGTGTCTCTTATGTAGAAAGCTACTTTTTCCTCCATAAGTTCATCATGGTTCATTAGATAATCTAGGAGACGACCATCATCCATCCTACAAAGAAATCAAACCCCTCACCTGAAAGATCACATGACATCTGCAGGAATAGCTAATACTTGACAACAAAACTGCAATGGAAACTTTGTGACCTAAAAATGGAGTAAATAAAAATGAGAGATTTGATTAGGATTTAATGACATCACAAGGTACTGCAGGGCATGGAAGTGGTATAATGATTAATCTTTGATTAGTCCTCAGTTGTCATCCCTGGCTCTTAATAAATTTAGTGACAATCTCAAAGTACACTAAGTTGCTCAAGGACAGATTCAACAGACAGAGGAGATTCCTTTGAAAACAGATCCACTTAATTATTTGGATTCATCTATTCATTTATAGAGATGGTTGCATAATGCAGAAAAAAAATCACTGATATTTCAGCTAGTGGTGTGTTCTGTGGGAAAGCTAACTCAAAAGTTTTCCACCTAGTTTTATTTATCTGTATAAATAAACAAGCAAAGAGTCCAAATAAGCTTGATTGGATATATTGTAACAAAGAAGCAGTTTGGATTTTGGTTGCTATTTCTCCTTGTAGGGACAAACATAGTCCCAACTTTTCATCAAGAACTGTTAGAACAATGTGGGCTCCAATCCAGCTTAAGTGCATTTGCTCAGATACAGAGAACAGACTAAATTGCCCAAATAAATCCGATGCTATGTGACAAACTAACTGCTGATACAGTTACTGAGCTTCCAGAGTAGAAAGTTTTACTTCTACCTCTGAATCTTATTTACTGTAAAGAAAAGGCATTGGAAAGTCAGCAGAAAATGGCCATTTCATTTGACATCACAGTCAGTAAGAAACAGATGACAAAGTCTTTGCCCTGCTGAAGCACGGGTGAATTTTATCCTTGGTTTTAATGGAGCTGTGATTCATACCCGGATGCTTGAATTGTAGCTCCATGTACTTACAGCTCCAGAACTAGGATATAAGAAGTAGGAGACTCATAGGTATCATGGATAGTGATGTACTGAGGATGCTGTAAGTGCTGTAACAGAGCTGCCTCATGGGCTGCTTGCTCCTTCTTCTTCATTTTTTTACTGATGAATTTTACAGCAACATCTTTCCGGGTAGCTTTGTGAACACATTTCTTTACGATGGAGAACCGTCCCCTGGAAAAAAAGAAAAGCAGAATAATGAATGGGATCCATGAATAAATCATGCTTGTTTTTCAGTGTGATAACAGACTGATTTTCAAAGTGTTATTTGATTCAGTGCATTAACATTTCACAAGGAATCAGACTTATCTTGTTGCTCATAACCTTTTCCAAGACTGAACTGCTGTCTTTCACCCTGGGTGTTTGGATTCTTTGGGGATTAGCAAACACGGAGAGCAAACAGAGCACTTTGTGCAGCCATGCTGATGTCCTCTAACAACATCCCTTGGGGTCAATTTGCTGCTGTTTTTACAGGTTCTGTCTTTTTGTTTCTAACCATGGATCTCCTCTCTCCAGCTGCTGGAATAATGAACCCAGACTTCAGACAACTACGAGAAAAGCCTTGTTAAGCAGTGACTAAGCAATCGTTTTGTTTTGCTGATTCAGGAATACAGTAAAAAATGAGGAGCAAACAGCTGGCATGAAGGCACTTAGGAATCTCATCCAGGCCGGTGCTTGGTACCATTCCTGGAAGCAAGAGTACGTAACAAAGCCATATGCTGCACTTGGCCTGTTTTTAAGATACCACTATTCTTTACTACCTTTGCAGCCCTAGAAGCACTTATCCCTGATCTCAGGGTGAAGACCTGGCTGCCTAAACCTGCGCTGTTTGCGTGTTCCTTATCAGCATCATGCAGCTCTTGCTCACTGACCACCCCACTCAGCACAGCCTATTGGAATGTGCTTTCAGTCTGTCACATGCCTAAGTACTTCTGCAAACAGCCTCCAAGGTTAAGCACATCCAGAACCAGCACGCCATCCTGACTTCAAAAGCTCACATTGAACCAGGGATGTCAGAGCAGATACCAGAAAGCGCTGCTGGATCTGGTTGCCCCATCATTCAGAGGCTGGCATTCAGTCGTCCATGTTCCAGATCTAATGCTCAAATCACAATTGGTCTTGGGAGACAAGATGTAGTCAGCATTTTAGCCAGTCTGTATTTCAATCAGCGTTTAGTGTGTTCTTTCTAAAAGGAGCAGCAATTTTCAAGCTTACTACAAAAACTGACCTAAATTCCCTGTTAAAGAACAAGTCTCAAGCCATTGTTTAGGTATTTCACTGCAGTGATAAGCAGGGTTAAAATTACCTCCCAATCTCATGCAGCTCTGCGTAAGCGAGATCAAAGTTTTCCTTCCACGAAATAGTGGCACCATCAGCAGCAGAGTCTTTGGGAGAAGAAGGCACATTGAAGAAAGTGTAAAGACAAGGCAGACTGCTGTGGATTATAAACTGTATATTTAAAAGTTAAGTGAGGATACGTTGATAGGTTGCCCAGAAAGCCCTGGAGGTGCTCAACGTCAGGTGGGACAGGGCCCAGGGCAGCCTGAGCTGGTAGGTGGCAACCAGCCCATGGCAGGGAGTTGGGGACTGGTGGTCTTTAAGGTCCCCTCCAACCCAACCATTCTGTGATTCTATAATGATGATTTTATGATGTTGATTAAAAACAGAAAAAATTACCACTGAGTGTCCAATTTCAAGGTGCTCCACCACAACTCCATTGTGTCTGACCACCAAAAGCCAGAACTTCCCCGGAGAAGCTGTGGCTAAGTTGACTTTAAATTTGCCCCTGAAATTTTGGGGGGCTGAAAAGGGACCACAGGGGCAGTCTCAGGGCACATCTATGTGCAAATGGGAGGCTACTCACCATACTCTGGAAGCCTCACGAATTCAGATGGGTCACTGGGCAAGCTGATCCCCCAGGGGTTGCTGGCACTTACACGGAATTGATACTGGCAGCCTGGGGACAGGTCTTCAATGACAAGATAAGTGTCCAGTGTGGAGGCCACTGACTGCTGCCAGACCTGCGAGCCTGCGTTGTGCAGAGGGAGGAAAGAAGAAATGATGGAAACAGAGCACACACAGACTTCCAATGTGGCACCCTGGGAGGTTAAAATCCACAGGGTTTTTAAAAGGCAAAGTGGAGGCAGATTTAATTCTGTTAAAGCTTCTGGGGACACGGGAAGCTGCTTGTTGTCACAGCCATTTGGTGAAAGGAGGGAGGAAGGAGATGCCCCTCACTTGACTGATAGCAATGGAAAAACTGCAGGCAAGGGGAAAGATGATCTATCCACAAGTCTGTCCAAGGCTGTGTGCTACCAGTGATGTCTCTGGGCAGCAAGATAATGCAGGAATGGCAGAATGACCTGCTGACAGCTCTGCTAAGAGAGAAATAATGCAAAAAAGATATGGAGGAGGTAGAAAGCAAATCCCAGGAGAAGCTGAGGAAGGGGATCCATGCAAAGTGCTTTCAGGAGTCCTGGTGGATATCATGAAACCTGGAACTGCTGGAGATTAATACTACTATTACAAAAAGTAATATACAAAATATACAAAAAGCTAATGAGTGTGCTTCGTCTTTTCACTGCCAGGAAACATTTATCAAAAGGGTTTGATAGATACCATGGTGGCAGGATGAAAATGATGAAAGTACACCTCAGTGGTGGGATATAGTTTAGCTTAACACACTTCACTTGCCTTAATAGCACAGGGAAATCAGAAAAGACTAATGTATGAGAAGCTGGGCTGGATGATAGAAGAGCTTGTTTTGGCCTTCTGCTTTGGGATCTGTGAGTAACAGATAATCGTACCCCAGTGCTGGCAATCATGCTCTTAGAACCTATTGTCCCACAAAGCAGAATTACTTTGTTTTCATTTTCTCAGGCAGTGAGCACACCTCAAGGCTCTTACCTTCTTCTCTGTACTCCACTGTGTAGCCAGAAATGGTGCAATTGCCTGTACTGGATGGAGGCAGCCAGCGAAGGATCACAGAGGTGCAGCTTCTCTCCTGAGCAATGGGGCGATTTGGGGCAGCCGGAACACCTTGGGGAGAGAAAGCAAACACAGAGTGCAGCATCATGTCAACCAGCCCTAGTGCTTTATCCTGAAGATCAGGTAAACACTGTCTGCAAAGGCCAGGTACACTACCTTGCACTTTGATTGTGGCTGAGGTTGATGCCGTTCCATGCTCGTTAGTTGCCACACAGGTATAAATACCACTGTCCTGAGGCATCACATTGCAAATCTTCAGCATGAGTTCCCCAGAGTCACTGCAGATGCAAGAAACCCACGTTACAAATTGCTGCTTTGCTTCCTAATGCTTTTTATCCCTGTTTCTCTTCTGTCTCATTACAAGGACATATGCATGCAGATCTTGTTAACTCATTTGAAGAAACACCCTCCAGCCATGCGGTTCCAAATGCAAAACCTGTATTCATCAGGATTATGTCACTAATGAAATCTCTGAGCAGAATTGTCCCACTGGGCGTAGAGGAGCAAATCTATCTGTTGTGATTTCAGCTGAGATAGGGAAGCAAGCAAATTGTAAGAGCTGAACATTTTCTCGCTTTCCTGAGCCAGACACTGAGACCCCACATTTCCAGAAAGATTTTCCTAGGCACAGCTTTTTGACTTTGGGAAGAGCTGTGTGGTGCCTCTGTAGTCTGTGAAGCTTCAGACCCCCGAAGCAAGCCATGTCCAGAAGAGTGAACATCTCACAGCAGCTGGGGAAAATAAATGTCAGTGGGACATCATTTCTTGGGAAATGATCAGCCTTTGGGCCCATCTGAGCAAATAAACAGATCTACGCAATCTGGTGAGTTTGTAGCAAGTTTGCAGATAGTCAGCTCTTCAACACTCACTTTAAGGGAGTTGGCCTGAATTAAAAGATTTTGCTTGTGTAACTACTCTAGCTGTGCTGGAGACTCAGCTTAGAGCCAGTAATAAATTCTCTTAATGGCAAAACTAGACTGGTTCCTGACGGCGTAAGCCATTGGAAACTGCGAAAGGAAATGGCTGCCGGTGTAACTGCGTGGACGCTGCGGCCTTGGCTGGCCTGACTGTGCTGGTAAAGGGACAGAAGAAAAACATTGCCTTCCCCCGCAATCCGGACACAGATGCCAGCAAGATTTGTAAGACAGACGCCAAGCTGCAAGGCCTCTCTTTGGCAGGCAGTGGCTGCACGGAAAAACAAGCGAGAGGAGAGAGAAAGCCAGTGCTGATAGCGCACAGCGAGGGACTGCACAGGCGAGAGAGTGATGTAAAACAGAGCCTCACACAGAAATATCCTACATCCCAACCCCAGCCAGAGGCCTGAAGATAAGGCATTAGCGATCTACTGAGTGATGGCTAAAAAGACAATTTTAACTGCCTTGGGGTGCCTCATGAGGCTCATTGAAGGGAGCTCTTGATTAGACATATTAGACATCCTTTTTTCCTTTTACATTCTTCTTATTATTTTTTTTTTAATGTAAAAAATCTCTCTTAGCATTCATTTTTCACTTTCACGGACTTGTGCTCCCTGGGTTCATCTCAGCCTAAGCCAGCAGTGCTGAAAACCCCACATGAAAGATTGCCTCCTGGAGACTTCCCTTTCCATTTGGCCCAAATAGCTTATATAAGCTGCAGAGAAGCATCCAGCAGCAGGCTGTTACCTGACCTGAATTCAACTTCAGAACTTTTCAGTTCGTCCCCCTGTCTGCTGTAAAGCTGGGCCAGGAACATCCAGGCAAGCATCCCTCTGTCCAAGCATGGCCAGATGTGGCCTTTCCAGAAGCACATGGAGGCTCTTTGAGGAAGGGCTCAAAGTGGAACCGCTTAGGAAGGGCTCAGGAACACTGCATTAGTTACTACCTCAGCCTCTGAGATGTGAAAACTCCCAGCCATGTGGGTACATATCAGTGAAGAATATTGCTAGCTAATTAGAGCTTTCTCAGTTCCATTCCTGTTCCTGTCAAAGGTGAGCATGGCATCAAACTCAACCATCAGAAAAGCAGAGGCAATGTTGGCCAATATGTTGAACATATTAATTGCTTCTGACTTACAATAGGCTCAGAAGCCTTGGCCTCCTGGGACATAGCATAACAGAAAGCTCAGCTCTGCCAATACTACACTTGGTGGAGATGCCCTGCATCAGCTTGGAAAACTACAGAGCTACCTGAACTCTCACATTCGACCCTTTCTCAGTGATGTGCCAACACACCATGTCAGCCTCAATTAATTGCATCTCTAATGAGTTTTGTTTCCTGGCTAGTGCCATATTTGAGGGCAGCATGACCACCATGTGATGGAATCCAGAGGCAGGACCTTACCAGGATGACACTGTGTACGTAGCTGTGCTGTTATCATTGTCAAGAATGTTTTGATCTGGTCCTTTCCAGGTTATCGTTGGTTTGGGCCGGCCGCAGACTTTGCACTGCAGCATCACAGTGTCGCCAAGCAGGCAGGTGATATCCACCAATGGCACAAGGAACTCTGGAGCCACTGAAGAAAAACATGGGGGAACAACTTTTAATGTACAGGAGAGGATGTTGTCCCTGTAACTCTGAGGAATGCATTATAGGACCAATTATGGGAGCTTCTTGTAGGAGAGTGATAGGTAAGGGTTAAGTGCTGTAGATCTGAGCATCCTGGAATTGTTACCAAAACTCTACCCTCAGGGAGGTGGGCAACAGGGACAGGATGTGCTGGCTCTGAGTTCTGGCAAGACAGCAAGGCTGGGTGCAAGTTGTGTGTATTGGAAGGGCAGGTTTGGGGACAGTGCATCATTTCAGACTCTCTGAGCCCATCAGGAAGCAGGGACCGTTCCTCTGCCCAGTGACAGAGAGCTGCCTTTGCTGTGACTGCTGATGTGGGGGGAAGTATGGGGCTCCCAGGTAATAGATCCCCGCCGCTGGCTCAATCCTCCAGACAAATCAGTGCACAGCTGTCTTTGACTCACCTTCCTGAATGAAATTGGGGTTGATTATCTGAAAAATACAAAGAAATAGTACATATAAAGAAAATATTATTTTTCTGGAACATTACAAAGAGACATTTGATTTCACAAGGTAACATGGTGAGGCTGACCAGAACTGCAGACAGTGGGTATGAACAGTCACTAACAACTGGCAAACACAGCAAGCTCTGGTGACAACTGAGCAAGCCAGTGCACGGTTGGAAAAGAAAATGAAAGCTACAGTTTTTGTAAGGCTGTAATGCATACTTTGTGTCAGCTGCATTATAGGTAGCAGGCACAACAGTAGGGCTGAGGGAGGTGGATCGTGCTTTCTCTTTGCTTAGGTGATGCTCAAGCCATTGACTGTTATGTACCTGGATGTGGTTTGTGCCCCATGTGCCCAGCTCCAGACCCACCTGCAGCACCATGCACCTGGGCACCTCACCTGTGTTGGCCACTAACCAGCTCTGGGGAGCTCCTGCTCAGCTTCAGGGGAAAAAAAAAGGTAAAGGGCTAAAACAAAAATACAAGCCTCTTTTCATATCAGTTCTGCAACATTCTATGGCTTATTGTGAGTAAAACATCACTTGTGTCAAAGGGCTGATGGAAACTTTCTAACTGGTACTTAGGATTGGATGACTCAGAGTTATTTTGTCTCACTAGTTAATTGATCAAGTTAGCAAAGACTTGAAAAGCCAGCATCTCACCATGGCCTATATACATCAATTACATCATGCTAATCCTGGAAGAAAAGGTGGGGAATAACAAAAACAACAGCACTAAGTTCTCACATGCAACTCTACTCTCTGCTCTCAAATCTAACCATGTAATGGTGCACCATTGTTTAAGTTTTAGCTTAGTTTTAGCCTCATTAGCAGGTATAAATATCAAGCAGAATAAATACCACTGTGGTTTACCTCACCTCAAATTTCTTTGTTATTATCTATTCTGGAGCAGGTTTGGAAGTTGCCAATAAAGCAGTGACCTAATTCATTCATTGCAATGGGCCAGAAAAGAGGCCACAAAGCAGAAGCAGCAAGCCTTCAAACATGCAGATGCTTTTTCAAGATTCATGTTTATTTTGGGGAGTTAAAAATAGTCTTCCAAGGTGAGTGGCTTGGGGTGACATCAAGGAGGTACTGGAGTACATCCAGATCTGTTTCAGCGTCACGGCCCTTCTTCATAGCTCTAGGATAACCTCTGGTACCAGCACTGAGACCTCAAGCTCCATTTACCCCATCAATATCAGAACAGTAGGGCACAACACAAACTCACTGTTCATACAGGGGCATTATTTTCCATAGAAGCATACCTTCCATCGAGCACTGAGATTTCAAGCATTCACTCCCAGCATCCTGGAAGGCCCCCCCCCCCCCTCTTTTGCATCCCTAGAGAGGACTTTGAGAACTATTTCTATAGTCCTCATAAAACCAGCACACTGATGGCCTCCTGTGTGCCACCTATCGCCCCTGCTGTGAGCCCTTCTCCTGCAACTGTTTCTCAGTGGGGACCAGGACCCCGTGGGCAAAAAGAAAACACAGTGTAAGAGGGCACTGGATGAAGAAAAACATCTTTCCACCTGTGGGGAGGAAAAGGGGAGACAGCACTCCTGATTAAGTTACAGCATCCACATGGCACTACAAAGGAAGAAAAAGCGGTGTCTCTGGATGGAGATATCCATCTAAGAACCATCACTTGCCACTTGTCTGTAAATGAGACCACCTATTTATCAGATTAGTAGCCTGAAGCATCAGCTCATTTGCACATAAATCTTCATTTCTGGAATACACATAAGTTTCCTACAGCTCTCTCCTGCCTTGCCTGCAGCATGCATTAAATTCCCTTTTTATTCACTGAATTCTGTCCTGGAAGGATTAGAGACTGGGAGAAATAAACACTCTTAAAACTTTACATTAATTTCATAGCTCTAAAATAACCATTAGAAGATACAGCTACAGTGATATATAAATTAGATATATCTATAAATAAATAATGCTACATTTTAAATAATTTTCAAGGCACAATTGTTTATAATAATTGCCTTATCAATGCATTTTGTTTTTTTTTCCCATTGCCTTAACAATGGAAATCACAGAAGAAAAATTACTGGTCTTAGATGACACTGGAAGAGTCTTGGGGTAATATTAAGATTTCCTTTGATAAAACTTCAGCTGTTAATTGATAAAATGCTGCCTAATGACACTCCACAGCCCTATCTCAGCTTTCACCTCCTGTAAGCTTAGACAAAATTAAAGCCTTTAGGCAAGAGGATGCCAAATGCCTCCAAAACGATCGAATCCATCAGTTATTTTCCCCTCACTTTTCCTGATCTGTAAGACTGGTCTGCCAACCAAACCCTTCATAACAAGATCCATACTTCAGCTAAACAGCAGAGGGCATGTTTACTCCAAGGCAAGCAGCTCAGCATTTTGTAAACACTTCATGGCACTTCTTGTTCGCAGAGTTAAAATAAAATATTGACTCCTTTGCTCGTGCTGGTAGCAGTCAGCAGCATACACCATTTTCCTTCTCTTAAAATAAAAAAAGCAACACAAAATGAACAAATTAATGAGTCTCAGAAAAAATAACAATGACGTGAGCTATAGGAGAATTAAACCAACTGCAATTTGTACAAGTCTCTCCCTGACTCGGTCAACTTTTACTGTGGGGATTTTGGAGGGACACAAGCTTCCCCTCCATGAAAAAAATTCACAAATTTCTTGACAAGAACAGCAAATAAGGATCATCCTACATGTGGGTAGGTGCCACCAAAGGGAAAACTAATTTAAAATGAGAATGATATCTGATGAAACGGTTTAAGAAATGAATGGCATCAGGCCTTTCATTCCCTTTGGCGGGGAGCCATTCATCAGCACAGATGGGCTCGGCTGACTTTGAGACTGACATAAGAGATGTTGACCACATCATATAAAATCACAGGTTTGAGTTGGAAGGGATCTTTGAAGATCATCTGGTGCAGCTCCCTGCAATGAACAGGAGAACTGCGTCAAAAGCCTTACTGAAGTCCAGACAGATGACATCGAGTGACTCTTTCCTTGTCCATTGATGCAGTTACGCCATCATAGAAAGTTGCTAGGTCGGTCAGGCAGTATTTGTCCATGGTGAAGCTCATGCTGGTTATCCCGTATCACCTCCCTCTCTTTCATGTGCCTTAGCTTCTAGGAGGACCTGCTCCATGGTCTTCCTTGGCACTGAGGTGAGGCTAACAGGCTGGTGGTTTCCTGGGTCAGCCTTTCCATCTCTCCTAAAAATGGGTGTGGCATTGCCTTTTTACCAGCCACCAAGGACTGAATGCCATGCCTTTTCAAATACCACTGAGAGTGGCACACGCATCCATCCTCTTCCCCATGACAGGGCCCTGCTGTGGAGCTGCTAGCTGTGGGGTGTTTCTGGTTTTGAAGGTTACTGTGTGTCCCAAGCACTAAGTTACATAGCACTCTATCATCACCTGCAGATGAAGCAGATCACTATTTCCTCTTTCAAAAGCTGAACTCCAGTAGCAGTGCTGCCAGCAGACTTGGCACCTAATGAGCCACTTGCCCTCTGTCTCAGCATCCCTGCCCTGTAAGGGCAGCAGGACAGGAGCACAACTGCTCTGAGCAAAGAGAGAGAGCTTTATGGGACCTGCAATATTGAAACCCCACAGGGTGTTACGACACAGAGCTGTGTGACATTCACGTCAGTGCCCAGGACCCCAGCCGTGGGTGTGGAGCTGTGGGCTGATTCACAGGGACACGCACCTTCTTCCCAGAAGAGGAACTGCCTGTTCCTGTGCAATTAGCTTATAGACACGCAAATGGACTGTCTGATCTGCTTTAAATATAGGTTACTCCTATCCCTCACATGGCTACAGCAACTCTGTGAATGTCTGCTCCTACGCTCCACGTGCCCAACAGGCCCGCTTGCACCTTCTGTTTTCTGAAACAATAGGAACTATATTTCATTTCCATTCATATTCGTTTTCGTTGCATATTGATAAACTCAGAGAACAGAAACAGACAACAAGAGATACGGTCCCTATTTCAAATTACAGTGAATGGAAAGTTTTCCAGGGCCAGCATGTCCCCATGTAGGCAAAAGTACAGCAACAGCATTTTAGTGCTTTGAAAACAGCCACTCAGTTCCAGCTTCCTGCTCTCACCGTGTGTGTTCTCCACATTTCTTTCTTTCTGTATTTCCCCGTCAAACAAAACAAAGTGCTTCAATGACCTGGAATCTACTGAACACATATGTTTTACAGAGAGCAAGCAAAGGTGGAAGTGAAAGGGACTTCATAGATATGACTAGCTTTCTTGCTTCTCACACAGGGAATAGGCTGGAGGTAAAACATACTGATATTTCTAAGTAATTAATATGGCTGCTTTGTATTCAGAGGTAGGTCTCTTTATTCTAGCACCAGGTGCATGTTTTCATGTATTACAGGAAGACATCAGCATGTCAGGGATGATAGGCTATAAAAGAGGCCAGATGACCCACCCAAGACTGCAGTAATAGTGACCAACACCTTCATGACCTGGGCAGGGCTGCGTGCACCTTTGAACGGCGATGGAGTTCTGCATCAGCATTCCCACTTCCCATAGAAGTGTCACAAGGCAAGCCAGGTGTGGAGTATGGAGAGCCGACTGTACACAAACAGCTTGAGGCCATAGGTACCCTCTACTGATAATTTTAAGACATCTGAGCTTTTCCTCCTATTCAGCAAAGTCAAAACACAGAAACCCTCTGCAGAAGGGTGATCTTCACTCAGCTCTGTACATCTCCTCTCTACCTATCTTAGCTGATTTTTTTTGCTCCACAGAACAGTTTCCAAAACCTAAACTTATACCGGTTTATGCACAGTAAATGTACACTGCCTCATAACAAATAACATATGCTTCCAGTTCTTACCTGTGATTGGCAAAATGCTATTTGAAAGTACAAAGATACTCCTGAGAATAATGCAGCATTAGTGATAAGCACCATCCAGTCTCAAGCATGTTAGCTGGGTCAAAGGCTTTCTGTTAGTAAACATCCCCTTTGCAAAGATGTATTTATTGACACAAACACAATTAAAATAGAAGAGAGCCTTCAGGTTAAAAGCTTAGGTGGTGCATCCCAAAACACTTTTCTGTTCCTCCTCCAGGAGGAAGATCAGCTTTCTTCTGTGGGATGTTTGTAGTACAATCTGGCTAAGAGCATCCTGCAGATATGATATCCCTGTTTGCCCATGACTTGCCCTACTATCTCTACAAAATCACAAAGGTCTCATGAAACCTCGCCTTTTAGCCTTTGTACAATGTACACAAGTGTTTAGTGTGGTCACTGTATAAAGAAAAATGGGCTCTGCAACATTTTAATTGAGAAGAACCAGTTCTCATGACTTAAAGCTCCTTCTGGCTCTTGATAAGGCGTGTTTCAGTCACTCCACTAGAATCAATGGCTTCACATTGGAAAAAATAGTGTAATGCATCACAAACTGGGTCACCATAGCTGCATTAGTCTTGTCTATAAGACAAGAATATTAAAGCAACTAATTTTACCAGACCCTTTCAGTATCTTTAAAGAAATGCAGTTTCCCATTATTGACATCATCTGCTAGGAGTAAAAATAAACTTTATCATTTCTGATCTAGATGACTTAAAGCACCTTCTGTGGCACAACATTTGCTCCAGTAATTCACAATGCAAGTCTGACTAGCAGATCAGCATGTGCTATCAGACAACAAGTGTTTTTAATACAGAAAGCTACTACATCTCTTTGCAGTTGACATGCAAGCACCATCATTGCATTGGACAAGGTCTTAGATGGGAAGCAGTGACTGCGGGCAGCCTCCAGCTCAGCAAGAACTTGTTCCTCAACTTCCTCCATTGCTGCTATCACAAAGGCAGCCCAAACTCCAGTTCACCACCTGGTAAAACCAGAACTGGTGCTCTGTGTGACTCATATTTAATTGGCAGGTATGTCTGTGAGAGATGCAGACCCACCAGCTCCCCTTTCAGCAAAGGTGTTTCAAAACAGGCACATGTTAATGGAAATAATGATGACAAAGATGGTTGTCTCTACCTCCATGCTAGTATTGGGGTCAAGGTCATCACACTCTGATTCCTCTGAGCTGTTTGTCTCCTTGTTTGGCAGCATGAAGAGGAAGAAAGAGAACAAGAGATTAGTGGAGAGATTGGTTAGACAGGGTAGAGCAGCACAGGAACTGTGAGCATGGGAATGGGTAACAGGAAAAAAAAGTTCCACGGAAAAAAAACAACTCTAAACCAAACCAACAAAGCAAGGGAAGAAAAGGCAAAGACGTGCTTTGGCAAAGAAGAGGCAGTGATGCTGCAGGTTGTTCTGGCAGCACAGCAGCAGGGAAGCAGCAGAAGAGGCACTGTGACCACCATGCAGCAGCTACTGCTGCCCTGAGTCTGGCCCTGGGTGCGGGGGGCGGGTGGCCTGCAGTGGCTTTTGCACATGCTATCTGTTTCACTATGCAGACGTGATGGAAAGCCTTCAGAAAGGAAAGCAATCACGGGCTCTCCTGGAAAGGGGTGGCTCCATAGTACATGCTCAAGTGCTTTCCTGAATCTTTGGTTGTGTGAGAACCACAACAAGCATTTGCTTGCCTCTGTTGGGAGGGAAGGCCCCCACATTAGTCCTGAGCAGGCCTCATGGTCGGGTTATAGGGACGGATCCTCTGAATTGAAGCACAGTAGTCAGGTACCCAGGGCAGAAGATGGAGCTTAACCCCACCGTTCTCAACCTTTTCCCTACTGGGAGATCTCAGAGAGAGAGAGACAGACAGACACACACGGACACACACGGACACGCAGACAAAACCCTCTCCTGGCAAGACTGAGTCAGCATCTCTTCCCCGTCTGATAATATGGAAGTAAAAAGGTCATTGAGACCATCTCCCCTGAGCAAATATCTTAAGCATCTCAAGGTTGAGAATCCCTTATTGTAACCTGTGGGGAAATTTTGGCCTAAGGAAAACTTGTCAGTGTCAATAAGGCCATCGTTTCACCCAGTGGCTTTCTAACTGCTGCAGTAGCTCTGATGCAGCTGCAGACTGGGACAGATCAGAGTTAGATCAGACACTGTTTTCTCAATGTTAAGAGCAGTTATTCAACCTCATAAATAGATTTTGTTTGTTTGTTTGTTTGTTTAATGAAGATTACTTACTTGCATGAGGGATGCCAAAAGAAAATGAAAAACAAAGGCTGCATTTTATCTTGCATGCAAAAATCCTGCTAAAACGAATATTAAAAACAAAACAAAACAAAAACAAAAGGAAAAAAAGATAACTGAAGTGGGGGAAAAAAACCCACGAAACCCCAAGCTGCTGCTCCCTCCCTCTCTCAGGAGAGGATGCTATAGGGGGTGAAAATGATGGGAAGCAGGAGAGCGGCACACAGCTTTCAGATGGCCTTACTCACTTTAACAGAGACTTTGTTCCCCAGAATATCCTTGGATTTACGTGGCCCATTGGCTTCATTTTTGCCACTGCTCTCCTTTTCCGCCCGCTTTCTCATGCGCAGGGTATGCCATGAACATGACTTCCTGTTGTACCAAAAAACGCAGCAATCAAATGGCAAATCATAGCAGGAAGGAAGGATTTGGAAAGGGGAACCAGCATCCATGTTTGTGATTACTGCAATTCCCTAGAAGGTGAAAGCCACCGGCAATATGCCTATCTCTATTTTAGCAATGAGAGTTGAAGTTAAAAAAGAAACCAAACAGTTCCAAAGCAGATGTTGTGCCACACTTGCTGTTTAGATGCATGGACCAGGAAAAAAAAATACCATGATGGAAGCAGGCAACTAGAATTTGCTCATCTGGTTTCAAGATTTTGTCTTGCATTGCCACAGATTTTTTTTATTTTTGCTACAGGTTAAATGTCAATTTAGACCTCAGTCTTGTTGGTTAAAGCAGTCAAATGAACGCAAATAAATGAGAACTGTTTTAATAGATCACATAGTAGAGCAAATTAAAATTTTTAAGAAATTCAAGGTATCTTTCTCTACATGTTTCTCAGAACATGAATAGCTCAAAAGATAGGAGCTACATCATTAACTTTCCAAGAGATAAGTCATTCCCTAGAATGACAAGCTCTGCTATGCCTCTCAAGACCAAGAATTTCTTATTACTATAATAATTGATTTTGCGAGTTTGGAGAGGGAGGATGTCAATCAGTCCATGCTTTTTGGCTAGCACCACAGCAGGTATGATTTGCAGTACACGTTTCACCCCTCATTACTGCACCTATGATCTTACTCTTGGAAAAAAAGAAAAAAGACCATGTCACCCTTTGTAAGAGCAATGCTGTGTAGACAACAGAAATTGCATGTCAAAGCAGACAAAAAAAAATAAAAAAATTCCAAAAAAAACCCCAAAACACTTCTCAATATGAATTTCATTTGGTTTAAATAGTGAGCAGGTTGGGGAGGATTTGGGAAGGGTTATGTTGTCCAAAGCAGAAAGCTCTCAAAACAGCAGTGTGATGAGCTGGGATCCAGGTTCAAAGCATCTGCCCACCTTTAAGTCATGCAAATTTGATTTGCATGTTTTAAGCCCAATGTTCGGCATATGTCATGTCTACAGTACCTTGATACATTTTACAAAGCAAGTTGCATGTAATCCAACGACCACCTGTGATGCCAATAAAATGCAGTATGTTAGCAAGGTAGGACTCAAAGGATGCCCCACACAGCTGATGTACCCCCAAGAACTCTGTGGCCATTTCATAAGCTTATTTTTGTTGTATTCCCATACCTGGTTGATACTGTGCAATAGCTCATTTTTAAGAAAGTAAAATTAATGTTCTCCCAACAACTGGCTGCACTGACACAAAACTAAAATGGTTCGTACTGTGTTTGTGTGGTGTTAACAGCTGGCATGGGCAGCTGTGTTTTGGCACAAGGAGCACCAACATGTCCTGCACATCCCAGCCAGTAGGTGCTGCCTGGTATACGGGCATTTCTGGAGGAGGTCCGAATTTGGTGCGCAGAGCAGGGGAAGTTATCCAACACTTTGAGACTGTGATATTGTCCTTTCAGATACAGTTGAGTCAAGAGTGATTGAAGTCCTGGCTGATGGACTTCCTGACCTTCACTTATCATGATGCCAGCACTATTGCATCTACCACATATTTTTGTACAGTTTTTGTCAATAGAAGAAACAGTTTTATTAGTTATACTAATAAGTCCACATAATGTGGCAGACTAGATGGGGCTGAAGACAATACCTGCTCCAGGTAATTTTTTACCCATATGACTTATAGTAGAAAGTCAGTCAAGCATCTTTTTTTTTCAGGGTTGTTTTAGTTCTTTGAATCTGCAAACATGATTTTAAGTGTCTTTAAGTGTCACTGCAGTGAGAAAAAGAGAAGTGCAATGCACGTGCCTTTCAATTCTGGTAAGCCTTCCTGGCCCCAATTCATACATATCACAGAATTTGACTGCACAGCTACCATGGAAGAAAAGTCTTCACCAGGAACCAGGTGCTGGTGGTGAATGTAAAGGCACATGTTTGCAGAGCTTGGTTGTAGGAGGAACTCAGGAATGGCTGTAGCACACATGCAAGAGACGTGCTGAGCATGCCATTCTGGTTTAGCATGCCATTCATAGTAGCATTCAGTTGTATGCCTGAGATCACTGACTCATGGGTAGAGTCACCGTATTTTCTTGGCCAAAATATCAGCAGATTTCAAATTATTATTTTTAGTGAAACTGCCACAAAATCTTTCTTCATATTCAATTCTGTGCTTCAAGGCACTCGTGGAAGACAACAGAATTTGCAGCACACATCATGCATTACCATGTAGTTGTTCTAGATGTTAAAAGAAATCAGTCGGTATTACTTGAAAAGAGGGTTGTACCTTCAGTATTTAATACCAAAAAACCACTTTCTTGCATTTCAGACTGACAAATTTCTAAAAATCAAGAAAGAAAAATATATATCCACACATTTGTTAAATAAGCAACAAAAAGTTAAAAACAAAACAAAATAACAACAACAAAAAATCAAATAAAACCAAAACAAAAAAGGGTCAAACTAGTTCTTTTACCTCATTAAAACATGCTCATGGTGAAGATTTATTTTACATATTTAAAATAGTACATTTAAAATTAGTTACATGACAGGTACAATGATGAACATTGCGACTATCCATTATATTGCACAACCTGACTTCATCAGTATGAGTTTGTTTCTTTCTTCTTCTTTTTTTTTTTTAAATAGTGCAAAATACTTTACACAGGAATGTATTTGTATGGGGGTCTTGCAAACCAAAAAATATTTTACAAAAGAAACAGCGAACTGAAAAAAAAGAACAAACCAACCAAACAAAAAAAAAAGATACAAGCTGTACAAGAAAATTGCCATAGACAACAAAATCTCTCCTCTTAGAGAAGCGAATCTCAGTCCAACACAGGGCCTGATTATTTTTTGCCAGATGCTGTTATAACCCATATATAGATTAGTAACTTAATACAACATAAATATAAGTCCAGTCCAAGCAGGTCCATGTTGGTGTAAAATGGTGTAACACAAAATACGTCTTTAACCAACTATGGTTTTATTTCTCTCCAAAGGATAAACAAAACCCCACATAATGTAAATAAGCAGAACCCGAGCTATCCACCATGGCTGCCCGACGCTGCAGATTGACCACTCAGCTTGCTCCAATGGCACTGTAGATAAAAATCAGCAGGAACTCCCTACCATTTGGATTTATTTTTATTTTTTTCCTCAAAAACATCCACATAGTGTTCCCAGCGAAGTCAACATGGCACTTACTTGATGCTTCCGTCGCTATTATCTGTAGTGGATTTAGTGAGGGGAGCCAAGATATTGCCAGGGATCCATCCTTCAGCAGCTGGAGAGTGGTCATTTGCAGGCTGGTACACCAGGAACATGTTCTGCTGGTTGACAGCAAGGATCTGAACCACCTCTCCTTGATTCACACAGATCTCGTCCTCTTTCAGTGCATAGTAATCTTTAATCACCACCATAGAAGAGGTCCCATTGCACCCTCCCAAATCAGTCTGTGAAAACAGACACAACAGAAATGTGGTGAGAAGGTGGCAGTGAGGAACTTGCCTTTTCTGTCAGTAATCACGGCACTTCATTCAGAGCCTAACTGCACCAGGGAATAAGACACAAATCACCTGATAGTGTTCACGTTACATATTAAGAAAAATTTCTTCTGAGAAGGAGTGGTGATGCAGTGGCACAGGCTGCCCAGGGAGGTGGTGAGTTACCATCCCTAGGGGTGTTCAAGAACCATGGAGATGAGGCATTGAAGAACATGGTTAGTGGGCATGGTTGGGATGGGTTGATGGTTGGACTTGGTGATTTTAGTGGTCTTTTCAAACTTACTGATTCTACAGTAATTTGCATGGGTAGAGAAAGATTGTAAGGATTAGCATGAATCTGACAGAAACCAGCTTCCTGCTTCCTATTAGATTTCATAGCTATTATAGCAGTACAGTACCAAGCTGTGTTCTGGTATCGTGGATGAACACCAAGCTGTGTTCTGGTATGGTGGATGAACTACCTGCACAGGACCAAATGTGGAGGGAAAAACCCATGAAGGCTCACATTAGAAACCAAAATAATACACACTTCATATTCTTAAATATAATTCTTATTGGAAGGAGGCTTTGGTCAATATCAGCCAACAGCTGTGTCTAAACACTGCTGGACTGACTCTTTGGTGGCTTCTATGAATTGTGTCCAGTGTAGGGCACACGCAGCTGAATTACAACCTTCATTTGGCACTCTGCAATCTAAGCTATTTAAACCATCAGAATAGACCTCTTCAAGAATGGGTGGTCAATGGATATTAGGGAAGCCTGGATATCACTGTTGCCAGTACTGCAAATGGAAATTCAGTTTAGCAGGTCTGCAAATACAGTGCCCTGAAAAACTCTTGGATTCAGTGCTCCAGGGGCAGGCTCTGTCTCAGCTTTCCACCTGAAGAGCCAACTGCCTGAACACCAGAACTTCCACAGTCTGCATTCAATCTCAAACCACATTTCATATCGTTGCTTCAGTCTGTTGATTGCTGTTGACCTGGTTGCCTGACAATTAGAGCTAACTTCACAGATAGTCTATGGTATGGAAGCGGGCAATGAGATCATGTTTTATCAGATGAGTTCAGTACCTTGCTTTGTTCATACTTGTCTCCGGGCTGTTCATACCCTGTACTGCCGTTGGAGGTAGATATCTTCAGGGGTGGGAGAGATGGGTTACGGCTTGTTGCCTTCAAAGGCTTCTCAGACCCTACTGGAACAGAAGAATAGGGTCTGCTGTTGGGCTGAGTGACCCTACCGGCCTGGGGCCTCAGTACTGCTGTGCTACTTTCTTTGCGTTGGTACTCTATGGGAGATTGCAGTGCTGCAAAAGAAGAAAAGAATTAGCTATACATTTCCAGTTACGTTGCAAAGGGATATAGAGAGTGCATGGGGTGACTCAATCAGAACAGACACAGTAGCTGCAAAACAAACAGGCACATAAAATGCCACCCATGGAAGCACAGGGCGCATTCATGGCCAGACAGGATGCAAGCATGTTGCGCTGTCCTGCGCATGAACCGAAGAGTGCACTAAAATATTTGCTATTTACAGCATTCATAGCTGCATTCATTGCCTTTGAAACTGCACAAATGAAACACCATTAAAATAATCCTGTAATAAAAATAAATGAAAGTCTGAATAGGAGACTCACAGCTTATTTACAGTGATTTTTGTTTATTAACAGGAAATACGGATCAAGACCCATAAGTCTCATCTGTATATTCCCATGAGAGCTTGACTACTAAATTCTCGTCAAATATGATGCGCTGGAACTTGTCTCCCTATGGATTTTCTATATTAACTGATTTAGTTCAAAGAAATCATTGGAGATGATCAACAAGTGAAGAAATATAGATGGTACAATGATATTAAACCCAAACCTCTCCAGAAAACAGCCACAAGCAACATCAAACAGCTTCACAAGCCTTACAAAAGATTCTGCTTGTGAGAGTATCTTTTGTAGTCATAGATAGAGCTCACACTGGGAAAAGAAGGATAAAAACGCCAGATGGTGAAAAAATAAAGAATGTGATAAGTTTGGAGGAGAAGGGACAAAGGCTAGGACTTATGTGGAATGGGAAAGAGACATATTTACTAGGCTAGACTCCCATCCCCAGACCTATGGGTTTGCTTTCTACATGTCATGTGGCTTCAGTGGCTGATTTATAGGCAGTTAATACTGTCTGTGTACATGCACCAGACTAAACCTACTGGAATGCAGAGAGACTCGTCTAGCAAGAGGCAGACAGGAGGACACAGTGTCACAGCATCAGCCCAGCCGGGGAACCACAACAGAAAGAATGTCTTTCCCAACAAGAGGAGAAGGAAAGACAAACAGAAAGGCTCAGCACCACACAATATGCTCCCCTTCCAGAGAAAGGCAGGGCTCGTCCAACAAGAAACCACTTAATACTAGAGAACAAGAGACTAGAACAAGTCAAGGAGGCCAGATTGCTTTTTTCCTCAAAAGGACAGACATTTTAACAGAGACCTGTAGCAATCTGAAGGACTGCTGGCTCAAAAGCCCAGGCAGTGACTCAAGTTTATGCCACAGATATAATCCATTTCACTTGCTTACCTCAACTGCCACTGAAAATGTTTTGGTCCTGCTGCAGACCAGCCACCAGGGAGGAGGAAGGTTAGGGAGATGTTTGGCAGTGATTTCAACAATGACATTTCACTAGAATATGCAGCAGATTAGGCTGCAAGGTCTTTAGCAATAAGACCTGAAGGAGAATGTCTCTATCTTGAAACAGCTGATGCTCTCTAGTGCTCTTAAAGGACACTTGGTTGAGTGTCCACTTGAGGCTACTAATTCCAGTTAGCTAAGAGAGGGGTGCCTGGCTTCCCACCTCCTCTTCAACATCTGTTAGTATTCTCACAGGCTCCTGGCAAAAATCAATGTCCATGTGCTTGCTCTCACAGGAAAAACTCATAAAGCATGATAAAAAAGTTACAGATCAATGGCATTTTTTATATGAAGTACATCCATCAGTGACATACTTTAATTACAGTTTGCTTCTTAAAAGCTAAAGGAGAGAACATTCACTATGGCCAATCATTTTGTGCATAGTCTGTTTCTTAAGCTTAGCAGCTTTTCTTATCCCACAGAAAAATATGGAAAGCTTGAATATTACAGTGTAATTGCACCACGTTTCACATGTATGAAATGAGTATGCAGATACTGTGCTTTGCATATAGTTCCTTATTTGTTAGGGCTTTCCTAAACAAATCAGAAAAATCAGGTACAGCTTGATCAAGAATGCATAGGGAATATACTATTATTTAGTTTATGCAGCATCAGCTCAGTGTTAGTTTATTATGATTTTAAAGACAGAAAACATCCGCTATATTGAAATGGAAAGCTAAAGAACGTATTTAAAGATTAGTCAGCCTCAAAGAGATTACATCCTAAAAGCCACTTAAATTGTTCTAGACTGGACAAGCTTGACTGGATACAATACCATTTCTTGGATCTTATTTATAGGTTTAAAGCAAATCCTTCAGCTTGTGTTTTAATATAAATCTACTTTTACTTCTAGCTTTAGAGATACTGAAGATTACCTTCCTAATCCATCAAATTCCATGCTGGAAGATGGCTATGTAGGCACCACAAAGATACCACAGTAGAAAAACTTTTGAGAAGTAAAACTGTGTTAAACCAAAATTAGAAAACCAAAAGCTATAGAAACTCCACAATGAAGAAAAGAGAAGCTTTGTTTGGATATGAATTGAAAGAAATTCTTCAGATTTTGCAAAAAAAAATCCACAAAATAGAACATCCCAAATAAAAAATGTGAACACACTGTGCCAAGCCAAAACATCTTGATTCAAGCTAGCAAGTTTCACTATAGCAATCATTTATTAAGGTTTTTTTAAAAATAAAATGCTTTTTTTAATGTAAACTCAATTAAAAAAAAATGACGTGAATAGTACAAAACGATTTTGGAGGCTTTCAAAGAAATGTTCCTGCTTTGTTGTTTCCAACAACAGACAAAAAGAGATACCATTTTTATTTTTTCCCTCCAGTCCTGGTTCCTTATTAATTGAATTTGATTCCTCTGTATTTCAAAATCCATTTTTGCTGATCATGTGTGTGCTGTTTGTTTTTAATAAAAACAGAGATTTAATTTGAAATACAATTTCAAACCACCCCAAATATCTTCCTAAAGCAAAGCTGACATTTTCAACAGGCCCTTGTTGATGCACAGCTCCTGGGGTTACCAGGAGACCTCTGCACAGTGTCACTGAGCTGGTCCCTTTTCAAAGACCAGCTGACGTCTTATGAGGCCTCTTTCACATGTACTCTGTGGACAGCACTTGACCCAGCTCTTAACGACAGGCAGACTGGGCTCTCATTTTCTCCATGAGATTTCCCATATGAACAAGAAGTTGCTGTAGGTTTTCTGCCCAGAGTGATAAAGATGCAAAGGTTTTGAGTCCCTCTTACTGTCACTGTTTGGGAAAAAGTGCAAACCCCATGTACATACCATTTAGGAAATCCCTTTGTGTGTCCAGGACCTGGTTGATGTCCTGTACCCAAGCCTGCTGAATTTCTGGATTAGCTGCCTGTAAAATGACTCTCTCAGATGTTTCCCGGCTCATTAAAGCAAACCTGCAGGGATCATTGTCCACGTTTTCTTCAATGACAAGGTAGTTCATCTGAAACAAGCCAGGGGAAGCATGTGTTACATGGAGCGTGACTTAGCATTACTCAAGAATCAGAATAGAACTGCTGTGAAAAGTTCCTGAAAATAACTGAGTCCAATAACAGACTGTCAGGGCATAATCAGAAGAA
Organism: Perdix hodgsoniae; assembly: GCA_035772895.1. Taxonomy (NCBI): domain Eukaryota; kingdom Metazoa; phylum Chordata; class Aves; order Galliformes; family Phasianidae; genus Perdix; species Perdix hodgsoniae. The sequence continues at coordinate 610,744 of JAPSGF010000050.1, forward strand.
CTTGCCTCACCTAGATTTAGGGAGGTAAACTTCAAGCTTTGACAGACATACCAGACATCCATCTGCCTTGCTTTGAATTACAATTTCTATTTTAAGGTAACATAGACTTGACTGATGAGCTAAAAATTTACTATAATCCATAAATAGAGTTAAACTGTTCTTATTAAGATGTTAATAAGGTCTATCATTCCTTCAGTTTAAGTGAGTGTTTACATTTCTTATCCTTCATGGAAAGAAATTATCTGTCTAGTGACAGAAAATTAACATCTTAAATGGAATGGACACTGTCCAAGGATATTAAAAAAAAATAAAGAACGAACACTGAAGCTGCAATAGATCTTATTTCTAGTGGAAGGCACTGTGGTCTGCATGTGTTTGTTTGACTTGACCGCAGTCACAGATACTCTTCCTAGAAATCTCGTGGATGGGAATTTCATCTGTAGGATAAGATGTCCTTCTCTGCAAGTGCACTCATAACTTTGACTTCTCCTGGATAACTCATGTCTGCACCAGTAAACAAGAATAGGCTGGCATAGCTTGTCTGCTCTAGTGGACAATTCAGGATTAACGTAACAGAAGCTTGACAAGGATGTTAGTTTACAAGATGCTGTAAAAAAGAAAAAAAAAAAAAAAGAGTCTCGTCAAAGATAGATGGCTCTGAAGGCTATGGTCTGAACATCCCGCTAGAAGAGGTCCATCTCCTATTGCTGTATCTGTCAAGGTATAGAGAGGTCTACTCCACATCTGAATGCTGTCCAGCATTTAATCTATGAGATGGAAGGAGCCTCTTCCCTCCCTTCTGTGGTTTCCTGTGGACTTTGTGGAGCAGGCAGGAACCATTTTGACAGGGAGACAAAGGAAGGAGTGGATGAGGAGTTTGGAAAGTGTTCTCCCTCTTGTTATGAGCTGCTGCCCCTCTGGCTGATAACCAAAGCAAGCAAGTCAATCCTATATGACTCCAAGAAAAGAACTCATAGGTCAGAGTCCTAAGACTACTGTTGGTGTCTCAGGCAGATGCATTTGCCGAGGCTGTCCATTTAAGTATTTTGAGAGCTTGACAGGCATCTGACTGAGCAGTGTCCAAGAAGGGATTTGCTATTTCTGTAAGCCAACTACACCTCACAGCATAAAGAAAGATTCTTCTCTAATGTAGGACATCACGATGAAGCTTCTGTCACGATCCAGACCTTGGATAGAGGAAAGAAACGGGACCTCTGGTGCTGGCTTGGTCCTTCTGCTGGGTGGGAGGATGTGACCAGCAGGGAAACAGCCTACATCTCTCAGGAAGTGTCTCCTAGAGAGCTGGACAACCATAATGGGAGATGGGATCAAAGCCTAACAATGGGAAAGTACAGGAGCACTGCAAAAGCAACCAGAAGCTGAATCAGTGGCGGGGAGCAGGCTGGGAGTGGTGCAGGAATGCAGACTTCCAGCTGCAGAGGGGGAGATGCATGTGGAGCCACAGGGGATCCCACATTTGCTGTAGTTACTCAACAGGAGAATGAGCTGTTTGCCAAATGGAAGAAAAGAGGGACTGGAAAATTATCACACAGAGATTTTAAAGCAACTCAGGCAGTGGGAACAGCATTACTTTAATAAGCTGTTTAACTAGAAAAGCAACCCATACCCTCGAGGCAAGCTAATTTTATTGACATTAGAAGAGATTTATTTTTCTCTCTTTATCTACAGTATACAATTCAGGAATTGTTTCCTGCAGATAAAAGCCTTGTTGTTATACGCACAATAAACTGAAGTAAAAGTGATTCATGTTATTTCTATCTCCAAATTGAATCATGATTTAATTCAGCAGCAGGATAAAATCAAAACTGCTCATCCAAATCAAGATTATTATTTATTTGTAAACTTTAGGTTTTTCCTTTCTAGCTTATTACTTGGCTGAAAACTCTACAGAACACTGACTTGCAAATGAATATGCTTTTCAGCAAATGCTGCAGTTTGTGTCTGAAGATGCCTAGATGCCTATGCCAAGAAGATGCCTATTATCTATTACAACAAGTTATATGGTTAATATGCATTATTTTATCTGACATTGTTCTCTTCTGTTTCATACTAATGGATCATTTAAAATTTAAAGCAAACACAATGCATTCTCTCACATTTTGTTTTAAATGCACTTTGGGAAGGAAATCAGTTCCAGACTGGTTTCTCAGCTTTGAATGGTGACGACATTCATATGAACCAGTGACTTCGCTCTTTTCCAGCTACAGCAAAGGCTGTTTTACTGAAAGAAGTAGAGCATTCAACCTCAGCTACATTCCAGAGGTGAATTCTGCCTTTCTCGAACAAACACAGAAACCCTTGGAAAAACAATAAACACATTTTCCCTGATTACTTTCAATTTTTACTTGAAAGATTATTTGAAAGATTATTTGAAAATTAAATCAATTTCTTAAAGCTTTCTTAATAGTTTATCTAGCTTTGTAATTCTTTATCTACATTTATTTCTGTGGGTATTTTTGTTTGGTTCTATCACGTGCAACATTCACATCTGCACCGAGTCCCACCCCATCAGGAAGGGTATTTCCAGTAATGTCACATCTAGTGACTTACAGTTAGGCTTAAGTAGAGGGTTTTGTTTCCCTCACCTTTTACGATCATGCTTAAAAACAAATATTATGCACTTACTTTTCTTAATGCAGGCTTTGTAGCAATATTTGCTAACTCAGACCTATGTGTGAAAGAAGACCTGCCCAGTAAATACAGGCATTCAGTGGTTTACTTCAAGACATTGGTGTTTAATGGCTTCTGATCTACTGTAAACTAAATGCCAATGTTTTCCACAAAATGCTGCCCACCTATGACAGGACAAACCGGTCTCACAGTACAGAAAATTGGTTAAGACATCTCTGTGTGACAGTCAAACAGAATATGCACTCTATTTCTTACCTTTATGCTTTTCTTGAACATGTACCCTGGTGTTAAAGATCCTTTCCTAAGCAGCTCGCTGAAGATGACTATTTGCTCAAAGAGAAACACCCTGCGTTCCTTTGGTCGAGACTGAACTCCGGAGTCCTGCTCTGTCACATAGAAGGTGTCCTGCTGCAGCAGCTTGCCCTGGGCTGTCAGCTTACCCTGAGGAATAATCAAGGCACCAACGTTACAAATTTTGACCTCGTGTGGCCCCATGAAATGATCTTCTATACTTTGCAGTCCTCTCTTACCATGTCTACCAAAGACAACATTGTCAACATTCAGTTACAACCCTCAAGTTATAACCCCAAGCTGTGGGGTTAGGTGCTGGATGTGCTAGGCTTGGTGAGAGCTGATAAGCTGTTAGTGGTTGGTGACCTTATAACAAACAGAAGTCTGGTTCAATGTTTATTTTGCTCTGACAGCACAGATAAGAAGTCTAATTCAGGCTTGCAGATGCTTTTACAGATCTTTCATTTTGAAGAAACAACACCTTTATTGTTGCAAGTTTAGGATGACAGGCATATCACCTACCTTCACCTCTGAAACCTCACCAAAGTATGCAGCTCATCACTAAAGAAGGACAATTGCTAGATAAATAGCTGAGGTGGGGCTGACTGTGGAGACAATCACAGAAAGACAAAGCACCTTTCCTGCCCTGGCTGTTATTAAAGCAGAACATACCTCAAAGCCTTGGAGGCGACCCAGGTTCATCATATCATTGCAGCGTTTTGGTACAAGGCACATTAACTCAACTGCTTTCTGTTAAGAAGAACAAAGGTTGCATTGGTAAAGTGTCCCTAAAAGCAAAGTGGCAAATAACGAACTTCAACTGTGTGATCACTGCTAGAAGGTATTCATGGCACCTCATGTACTTGACATCTATGGTAATGTCTAAAAGAGAACTGTGCCTTCATCTTATACTTCTGTCTTGATCTAAAGAGAAATACCACATTTGGAATATCAGCAGGACCTTCAATAATTATCAAATACTGTGGTTTGCATTTCTCCATATAAAGGGCCCTTAGATATTGCAGCACCACTATCCAGGCCATGAAAACGTACCTCTATTTCAGAGCACTCCAGACCAGCTTTTTCACTGTACCTCAGGAAGTCCTGGAGAAAGCAGAAACGTTTGCATTAAGGCACTTCAAAAAGAGAAAAGAGAAGATGCCAGCTTTAAAAAAGAAGCAGCACATTTATCGAGTGATTTTTCTGTGGAAAAAACTTGCTGGAGATGACAGAGCATGGTTCAGACATGCCTAATTTTGGTTATCACCTTGAGACACCTAGGGATGGATTTTCAGAAATGCGAAGTAATTGGCGTTGTGGGTAAAGTCGGCAGAAGCCATAGCAGTCAGACTTGGGAAAAAAATTACCATGGATTCTCCCCATTTTCAGACCAGAATATTGTGTAAATATTCAGAAGAGGGATATTCAGAAATGAAAGCTGCAGTGTTTATTAGAAGAATATCATTCAGCAGCAAAGAATGGCTTTGTCAGCACTCTTTGCTGCATATGTTGCAATCTCAAAAGATTGATTGTGAGTTTGCTCTAAAATTTCAGAGGCTGAAAAGTCCTGTTTGAAGTTTACAGAAATATTCCGACAGAAAATAAGAAAAGTCTTCTGATTATCACTGGTTACAAACAGCTCTCGCAGATGGGCCCCTCCTGCTCTCTGGGTATCTTTCACAGGGCTTAACCACTGCATGCTTACATATAAACACTCTTTCTTCCTAACATAATGAACTTACTTTCAATTAAAACTAAGGCTGATTGAAAATAACATTGTCAAAGATACAGGGTAGTCCAAACCTCATCTTTCTACTCACCTTGAGAAGAAGCTGGTATTTAGTTATTCTCTGAATGGGTTTGATCAGAAAGTCACTGATGGTCAGCCGTTGGTTTATTTCCTGTTGAACCTCCTAAAAAGTGAGGATTAAAAAACAGTTGCAAACAAGCACAGAGTAAAGCAGAGAGCGGGATAAAACGTCTCCGTAGAGACTTACTTCTACAGAAAGCTGATCTGTTCTTAATCTTTTGTTTGCAAGAGCGAATTTCAGAGGATTTAAAAGTCTGGCATCTCCTATCTAGGCAGGGACTGGGTAAAAGTCATGACCGAACTGGAAGATATTTGAAAGCACAAGATTCCTTCCCCCTTGGAACTGACCGTGCTGCAAGGCCTGGAGACGGCTCTCCCCACCGCAGCAGGGATTTGCTCACAAACAAGTCCTACAGAACATGCCCTCGTGCCCTTGGGTGAAACTAAACAGCTTTCTGTATTTAAACAAGCTTCTTTCACATTACTATCTAAGGTCGAGATATTATATGTGTCTAGTCCCAAAAACTTCTAGAATCAGACAAAGTTACTGGAAGTTTATGAGAAGCACCATCCAGCTCCAACGATTTCTACCTTCTCCTCTGTAGATTACAGATCAAAATGTCTGTTTTATTTATTTTGGACAGAATTCAATGCAGTTGTGGCACTCTGAGGATGACAGTGAGTGCTGGATTAAGCAGTTATTAGAAATTAACAACATGAGAATTTGAGACAAATGGAAGAACATTTTTCCCCACAGCGCAGACTTCAGCAGCAGTCACATTATCAACGTCATCTGGAGTTTGTTTTAGACAAACCTCACAGGGTATGGCATCGTCTACTAAGACTCACAGCTGTAGATAGCAATAACGTGTAATGAGTCATTCTTACCTCAAAATATGCCTCGTACTCAGCTACTATATATTCAGATCGTGGCTTGTTTTGGCAGTACACCACATACATGTGTAATCGCCGCTCCTGTGAAAGCAAGATGCACAGCAGCCTGGTGAGATATCGGCTGCTATTCTGTTCTGCTTTTAAAAGCTGGCAGAAAATTGCCTAGATGCTCTGCTTGGTCATCTTCATTTTTTGGTTTAATCAAAAATTTGCTGACATGGGAATGTAAATGGGCAACTGGTTCTGTTCTCCACTTCTATCCCTTCAGCAAGGCAGACGTTGCCTTGGGGGCAACCATTTAATTAAGAAATCAATTTCCCCCCCGAAATAAGAAGTCTGCAAGAAGCTGATGATAATGTTTCGGGGAAATCCAGCTGCTCACTGAAGATGCATAACTATAGGTCACTTTATATCAAGTTTCAAACGTCAAAGTATCCAGTTGACACAAGCAGATGTTTTTGGAAAGCAGTCATCACACCCTAAATGATGAGTAGACTAAAAGATAGGTAGCCAAATAAAACTTACATGTTTAATAAAAAGCTGCGCTAAGCGGTCATGCTCCTGAAGACATTTTTCCAGTTCAGCCAGGAAAAAGCTGAAAGAAAGGATATCAGCATTTCCAACATTTCAGAAGACTTTTTTAGGTCATCCCAGCAGCAAACCAGTCATTCGTCAGTAATACATCAGTGCAGTTCTAGCTGTGGCATTCAATAATAAATGAAAAGAGAAGCTTGGCTTCAGCCCTCGCTGGGGGCATTTCTAAAACAGTGAACTAGAGCTCTGAAATACAGAGGTATTTTCTTGCAAACTATCCCCTCTTCTTTACTGTTACACTTACAGAAGTTCCAATGTTTTTAAACTGCCAATGATTACCTATCTGCATTTTCCCCTGGGAACTTATAAAATAGAACTCTTCTGTGTATCTAAACATTTGTGAAAACCCAACTGACACTTTACAAGGAGTTCTCAGTTGCATGAGCAGATAGGGAGCACTGGTCAGCATGAAAGAGACACAAAAGTTTCCACTTGAATAAACAAATCAATACAGGCATGCTCTGTTTTACACTATTTCTCAGTATCCCACTGTTAGTTATATTTATAAACACAGCTTCTATCTTGACCAGTACCTTTGGTAGGTGCCTGCTTGAATGCTTAAGAGTGACATAAACGCAGTTCAACCAAATTTCAGAAACGCTGTTGTTATTCTAACTGGTAAACTCTGATATTTCCATTTCCATGATATTCCCTTTCACCACAGGATTTCTCTCTCAAATGCCTCCATATATTTCCCACAGTAGCCAAATGCAGAGCATATACCAGCAACAGTTTGGTCCCAAGAAATCCCAGAACCTCAAAAAAGATGCACATTGAATATCTGTCCCAGCTAAATGTCCCTATGACTGCCATCAGCTACAGCTACTTTCATAACTCAGTCTTGTATGAAAGTTAATTTGCATTTTAAACAGACTTCTCGACCTAGATACGCAGAACCAAAAATAGGGACTCTATGTCTTATAGAAAACTCATACCATCACACTTAAACAATGAATGACACTGGCAAAAATATTCCGTTGCTGACATAAACTTATTATTTTGTGAATGTTTTTCTGACATTTTTTGGTTTATGCTTGCAAGAGCTATTGTCAGAAGTGGACCATGTGAGAGGCACCCAAGGGATGGGTGATGGCAAGGACACAGTGATTCCTTGGTGATGGATACATCCAGAGCAGAGGAAAGAGTGAGGCGATGTCCTTAGGAAGTAGTGCCCTAAATGACCTGCTAATGTTCAATTAAAGTCAACTTAGATGTAAGGATACTGCATACCCCAATCCTTCATGAACAAGTGGTTAGAAAGGAGCTCAAAAACGAACCAAACCAACAACTTACTCTTTGTGCCAGTCATAGATCTGGTGAATATTGCCAAACACTATCTTGTCTTTCCCTTTCATATCTTCAGAAACTCCCTTTTCTTCTATTCTCTTCATGAAGCCCTTTAGGATTAACAATCAGTGATTAGTAAAGGGTTTATACGAACAGGGAGCATAATTACATTCATTTTGTTCAGGGAAGTAAAACTTTTATGTCCTTTTTCTTTGAATATGTCTTTATTCTGAATATCTGCAATAGTTTTACAAACCTTTATTAGATGTCACTGAAGTGACAAGTGCAATTAGAAGATAAAAATTAAACAAAAGTAGTTAATCATGCTCTTGGCTTTGCTGGTAAGAGGCAGAAGCCAGATTCTGCACAGACAAAACTCTTCTATTCATCCCCGTGAGTATTTTGTGGGAGCACAAAGCCATGCAGAGAGTTTAAAGAGTCACATGAATAGGATTTCTCACACCTCCTGAGAGTTTCTTTGTAAGTCTTTGGAGCACTGTAGCCCTGTCAGCTCTGCCAGTGGAGCATGATGTAAACAGAAGATAACACAAAGTCCTTCAAGTTTGGAAGCTCTTGAAAACTACTGTTAGATGGGCTGATAATTCTCCTTGGAATAGTGAATGCCAGAAGCATTCCCCAAAGCCTACTTCAATCAAGTGCCTCCAATGCTAAGTCCTTGCTAGGAATCAAATCAGACCATGCGTGTGGGTTGTCTCTGGCAGGTGATCCCTAGGAATCAGCCAGCCCTTTGCAAGTTGAAGCTTACAAAACTGTGACTGTTTTTCAAAAAATGGCAAAAAACAACAACTCAAACTCCCTAACGACAATCCATTGGCCACACACACACCTCAGAACAGATCCAAACCCAGCCGTTGGGAAGGCACTCAAACACAGGACCATAGTCCAGGTGGAAACTCAAGTAAAATATATGTTGCTGTTATAAAATATTAATTTGAAGTGAAGCTCACTGCATGACAGCAAGAATGGAACAAAGTAAAAGGAAGGGGCATAAATTATTCTCCAACACTGCTCTCAGGGCTGCTTTAGAGCAGGAAGTTGTTTGTCACAAGCAGGGTGGGCCAAGAAAAACCTTTGCACACTTGAGTTGAAACCTAAAATATAACATTTGTTAGATGGAAACAAAAATAGTTTCCAAAGGCATTTCTTCTTGTTTCTGTCAACATGAGAAGGGGACCATGGAAGCAAAATAAGGCAGCTTGTTTCTCGTGCTGCATTTTTTGTTTTTGCCACTTTTTAGCACGCTGTTTGTTAGCGGGAAAAGATTTTGCACAGCAGGGGTTGCTTCAGCTCACCTCCACAACAGTTCCCAAGTCTTTGACGTAGTCTTTTTCAGTCTGGACCAGCTCATTTAAGACGAACCTAAATTAAAATAGAACATAAATCTATTTGATCATGCTCCTGAATGTTATAGTTTGCTCCTTACCACATATCACCTCCCAGCAAATATCCACCAGCATCCCAGGAAATGCAACCCAACTCACTCTTACCTCAGTGGAATGAAAACAACAAAAATGGTCACATTTCAGGCCAGAGTAGGTTCAGCATTCTTACCTAGAGCATCTTTCCTTTGTCCCCTCTTACATACCAGGTCCCCAGGTACAACAAGGTGCCTGTGTTTTGAATAACCCCTCTCTGCCTTCCTCTCCTCTGTGCAGCCTTCCTGTTGGCAGTGGTGACTGCCCAACCCATTTTGAAGATAGGAGGAAAGGATTTCTTGCCCCAGTTCAGTTTTCATTTAGAAGTTTCAAACACATGGAAAACAAATCCCCCTTCCTGCCTTAACACAGAGCTTAATCTGTCAGATTCAGTAATCTGTGTGGATGTCTGGTGATTTACATTTATCTGATAATCCTGGGTAGGCAAGTTGGCTAATGAAGGTCTGATGCAGACAAACAGCACTAAACTAAAAAAAAAACCCCTCTTTTTTATGTCAAACTGCCTAATCACATCATGTTCCTTTAAGGACAATTTCAAAAGTTACAGCTTGCTGCAGACAGTTTTCCTCTCAATTACGCCAATACATGGATTTGGCACATGACAAATAAACTCCATCTGTGCTGGAGCTCGCTCCGGCAGCAACAAGGCTAACAAGATAGAGGAGTGCTTTCATGTCTAATATCGCTCCCCTCACATCAATCAGCAGGTCAGCCCACTTGAAGAGATAGGGCTAAGGGTGAACAGTGCTTAGATAAAAAGAAAAAAAACAACACAGGCTGGCTTTTGGCTCCAGTGCAACAGCAGCCGAGGTGTCCCCTGCTTGGATGGAGCAGAGGAGATGCTTGGACGTGCAGCAGGGAGAGAGGTCAAGCAGCTTCTCCTTCGTGTAGGAGTGAAATCCAGGCCCCTGGGCAGAGGCCAGGGCTGGCAGCGGTGATGCCAGATGCTTGTGCTCCCTGCAGCGTCCTGCCAAGCAGTGTGCCTGGGTAGTAAACAGCAAAAGGCTGCTCTTTGGCAAGGCAGCAGCATGCAGCCTGGATGAGCATGGCCCATTCCTCTGACTGTAAGAGTACAGCTGGCCAAAGCCTGGTCTAAGAATGAAGGCAGGGGTAGCACCCAGTCCTGCAACGATAGGTGGGCAGGTGTGAATCAAAGCTTTCTGTGTCAACCATGTGTCTGCCAGGTGAATACACTAAACCTCAGCTGGTTCCCCAAACCCTCCCTGGCATTGGACTCTGAAGGCAGTCCAGATTTCAAGTTTCTAAGATGTATGCTGCTAAAATGTTGAGTTCACTCAACTGATCTGATAACAGAGAGCAAGGCCAGGCAGGCAGTTGTGTGTTGACTGCACAACAATAGGCATTAAAATGGCATTAAATACAACAAAAGTGTAGGCCTCTGAATAAGTTCTAGCATCTGGATATGTTGGTAACCCCACATTAAATCTGCAAGAGTAGTGGACAGCATGTGATAGAGGGCTGGACTCAATGATCTTAGAGGTCTTTTCCAATCTTGATGATTCTATGATTTTATCAGGACCACTGTCTTGCTGCTCACAGAAATGCAACAATCAGGGCTGATGGCTACCTACACTGAGGCTAACTGCTAACACATGCTGCCAGAGGCAGGAAATTACTGCCCATTCCTGTGCAAGGATTCAGTTGCTGTTTCGTGGGAAATGGGGGTCAAAGCTCGAGTTTGGAGCTGCCTAACATGGTTATGGAATTAAACAGTGAGAGACAGAGCACAGACAGTGGGGAGCTGGAGAGAAGACAGATGCCTTGTGCTGAAAGCCACTAGCAGGTGCTCCCAAACATCCTGGCATTTCGGAAATCTGGATGGAGGCAGCCGCTAATTACATGAAACATGCTGCTGGTCCCTCTGCCAGAAGCACTGCGAGTCAGAAATGTCCCCGTGCTTACAGTGCACTTACAGTGGCAAGGTCTCTGCCCTACAATGCAACCTGTCAGTTATCTCATGAACGAAGGGCTACCAGAAAAAAGCAAGGACTTGAAACAGCACGTGTCAGCCTGCACATGAAGGTATGCCATGATAAGGATAAACACTGAAGGCACAAGTATTATTTTTGTTGTATTTACAGAAGTGTATAAATAAATTAAAAAGAACAACCTTCTTAAGCTGTCACCCTTTCTTTCCTCTCCCATCACCAGGATCACAGGAGTTTCATTTCCCATATGAAACTTACTCTTCAAAAGCATTTTCCCACCACAAAAGCCTCTGAATTATGCCCCTTCCTTCACTAATGCAAAAGGTCGGTATCTCATTCACAAAGTCCTTATGGGCTCTCAGCACTCTTCCTTGAGGATCAACAATATATACCCCTTCATGTAATGATTTCACCTCTGGCACCTCTGTAATTTACAAGTCAAACACCTCACTAATTCCACATGTAACTGCCCAGAGGTTCCTACAGTAACATGTATTTGTTATCTGGGGTAAAAGCTGCACATTTTAAAGAAGGAAAATGAGCTTCTTGGGAGCAAAATGCTATTTTTGCAGGCTAGGAAGAAATAGAAGCAGCAGAACACAGTTTTACTCCCAGTTCCTTCTCATTCACTGACTACAAAGTATTCTTTCTATGCAGCCAAGTGTCCTCCTTGGGTGCATATTTTAGAAATAAGAACCAACAAGGCAACTTACATCCTGCCTCTCATTGCTTTGGCTTTTTGTTCCTCTTCAAGGTTTCTTGGGGGAGTTGAAGGCGTCATTCCTTCATTCAAGCAGCCTGTGGCATCTTTTAAGCTTCCTCGATAAGAACCTCCTTCAAGGGTCTAAAAAAGCCCCAAGAAACGATAGGAATAAAACATTATCCTTGAACTCCAGCATCAGTGTTACCTTCTGTTTCAAGTCAAGTCTGCAATCAACAATGCAGTTTAAAACCAAGCGAAGCATTCAGCCATAATTTCCCATAGGACTTAGTGAGACACAACCAAACAGGTTTTGATACAAACCCTCCTCCCCCAAACAAAGCATTAAACTAGAAAAGATGTCCTTTTGCCAGAAGGCGTAAAAAGATGTTCCAGTAGCCCCCAAGATGACAAATCTCTTCCAAATTCTCTCAAAACAACCTGAAAACATCCCAGTATCACAACCAGACCCAAGGTTAGGCTACATGTGGTCAGTCTTTTTCTGCCAAAGACTGAGTAAGAATTCCTAGAAGCAAAGTAAGACACAAAGTGAAACAAACAGTTGGGTACATAGTAACATTCCACAATGATTAAAGTTTCCCCCAAATCCCTGGAAAGTAATTGCAGTTGACCCACCGGCACATATGGGAGGGAGAGAAAAAAAAAAACCCTCTGAAAATACATAAAGCCGGGTTAATGTAATACTTTTAATTTTTTTAGTCCCTCGATGGACTGAAACTATTTTGAGTAAATTTTCTGGGAATGTCCTTCTCAGTTTCCCATGCACCAAAGAGATCTTTTCCCATTTACTCTAATAGAGCACCCTCTGAACGCAGACTACCCTTACGCATGAACATCTCAATCAAGGAGGATGCCAACACCCTCTGAAATGAGTCACTAGATAAAGTGGCCTGCACAGTTACTATATTTCAATGATCACTGGTTTCTTTTCTTTGTGCTGCTTTGGCTCTCTCCATCCTTCCACTACTCAGAAGGAAATAAACCTTTGCAGGTGCATCACAAACCTACCTTAATCCTGATTAATCAAGTGAAACTCCCTAAAAGCAAGCATTTAGCTAATTTTGGAGTTCCTGGGACATGTAGAAAAAGGAACAGCTTTTACATTAACATTCTGAAACGTCTGGGGGAAAACTTAAGAGAAGCCAATATATGAAACAGGACATTATTCCTCCTCCAACAGACATGGGACCACACATGTGGAGTGCGCAATACTGAAACAGGGTTAATAAAAGCATAGCAGATGAAGGTGGAAAGCAAGAAAACCAGAAACAGAGGCAGACTGTAAAGTCCTTCCTTACAGCCATGTTGTTTTCACAGTCTAAACTTACCAGCTTACTTTTGACCAACTGTTCTATTGCACTGACAAGATCCGCAGCAGTTGGGACATCAGAGGAGCTCTGCCGAGCAGCTAGCAAAGAAGAGGACTGCAAGACACCAGGTTGCAAAGGAAAAGTTAGCAGGATGAGAAAGGAACTGGAAACTAGAGGTCAGTGAAGCAGCTTCTGGGATAGGAGAAAAATGAATGCAGAAGGGGTGCAGGAGGGTTAGAGAGTCACATGCACAGTCAAGTGAGAAAGTTTTGCTGTATCAACAAGCATAGAATTGCCAAGTCTGGCTGCAGATCCCCTTGCAGCATTTCCAAGGTCAGGAACCAGGGAATGGCATCAAAGAACTGAAGTTCATTTGCAACCAGCTTACAATACACTGAATGTCTGTTGGCTCCTCCTTCCATGGACATCTATGGTCTTACAGTCTCCAGAAAATTGACCTTCTTACTGCAGATGTAAGACATTGCCCCCTCCCACACACATACATATTGAATAAATGCAATAAGTGAAAGTATGCATGGAATTACAGGGGATAAAATCTTTCCTCCCCCCTTCTTTCCCCAAAGATCAATTGCAACTCCACATGGACTCCTCAGATGACACCTTGCACTGCAACTTCAGCCATCCAAAATCTGCATCTTTTCTCTTCCCTCTCTGCAATCCGTGGAGAGAAAATACCTTTGTGTACTTCATCCATCCTAAGTACTCAGTACACTCTTTGGAGATGCTGACTTATCCTCAGTGACATCAATTTAACTGCTGTACTTCTGCTTGTTGGTCACAGGTATTTGATTTCAGTATTTGATTTCAGGTGTCTGATATCATGAAACATTTCTGGACATCTCCACATTCAGACTGACAGTTGCCAGTTGTACAAACACCCTGACATGCCAAGACATCATCACAGTGATGCCAAAAACTTTCTCATGCTCAGCAAAGCATGGCATCCTTGCACAGTACTCAGCTTCAGCTTCAGGTTTGTGCTCTACATGGGGTGTCCTCTTAACCCATGTAAGTCTTCGTCCTAAGAAAATTCAGCCTGAAAAATAGTACTCAAATGACAGCTGCAGGAATTGGTATTTATTGGTATTTGTTACTCCACCTGTATGTGTGTTTATCCTGAACAAACTACTAGCACTGACTTAAAACTCTAAACCTTTCAGTAATCAGCTTTTGGCAGGCAGACATAGACTAAACATGGCTAATTCTTTAAAAAATCTGCATTAGAATTATGTAAAAGCTGATTCATTTCTCAGCCATTTGATAAATGTCTTCTGCAGAGCACCTATTTCAGCAAAGTCATCAGGCAGGTGCCAATGAACAAGAGATCAAATAGTGCTGGGGAGTAAGTGGAAAGGTGATGGCAGGAATTAGGCAGTGGGCCATCTCTTCCAGCAGCCCTTTGGTGAGTGACACAGCCCCAGGACACAGAGAAAAGAGAAAAGAGACTAATTTCAATCAGAAGCTTCATGACAGAACAGGAAAGAGAACAGCCTGCCCCTTGTAGTCTCATCTTTCACTCAAATAATACATCTGATCAACGGTTCTAATTACAACAACAACAAAAATTACAGGTAATCAGGCTGGTAATTGAGGAATTAGGCTGGTAATGCAGGAAACTCATACAAATGGAAGAGCTCAGACAGCAGGTTTCACCTTCAATGCAATGGACACATGTAGGATCAAAAAGGCTGAGAGCAGAGATACTGGACAAATACACTGACTGTACTGCCCAACATTATCCTTCTAGCTGGAAGAGTCCAACTTCTGGGGGCACTGAGGAGCTGTTGCTCTCACTGATTTTAACTGAAATTGCTCAATACCTCTGAAAAGTACAAAATGGCAGGATTTTAAAGGGAGCACAGGAACATCTGCTGCCTAAAAATCTTTCAGGGTGAAGTAAAACACTTCTGTGATTGACAAAAGAGCCTGGTTTGTGTAGGGCGCGTTGAAAAGTGGCATTTCAATTCCCTATTGAGTAAACTATGGATTTGTAATATGAAGATATATGATCATTTTTGGTTATGGGCCTCCAAGAGCAGCAAGGCATTGTCATTGCTCAAGAAAAGGGTAGATGTGACACTGAGGGACGTGGCTTAGTGGACATGGTGGGAATGGGGTGGTGGTTGGACAAGATGATCTTACAAATCTTTTCCAAACGTAATGATTCTGTGATCTCCGTGATCTGTGATCACTGCTGTCTTGCACATAGGCACTGTGGATGTCCCCTCCCGCTACTGCTTGTTCCCCAACCCACAGGCTGTACAAACAAGCAGTAACAGGACATGACCAATATCTAGGACCAAATAACACAGTTAAAGAGCTTTTGGCTCCGGAATGGCTCAGACATTGCTCATGCGGTGTTCTGGTGCCAGGGAGTTAGGGACATAAAGAGAATAGGGGAAGAAAAAGAGAACATAAAAGGGTCTCAAATGCATCTATTTCTATTTCATCCTCTCTTTTAGGACTGACTGAAGAAATAGGATGCCAAAATGCTCTATAAAGCTCTGACATCTGGAGAGGAAAACAGTTTAGTTCCACAAGATTGGTGCTGTCAGAAACGTTTTTACAGAACAGTGAAATGACACAGCGTGTTAAAAAACAAAAGTAATGACCACAACAAGAGCAGGGTTTTGCTGTTTTGTCTTGTCTGGCTTTCTTTAAATAACAACCCCCCAAATATGTAGCTAAAAGCCCCGGAGAGCAAGCCAGGAGTTCTTGTGCTGGGCACAGATCCACCAGAGCAGCACTCGCAGTGCTCAGAGGGCAGCAGTCTGCGCTTCCAGCTGCTTCCTTCTGGCCTCGCTGCCACCATCGTGTTGTAACATTTCCTGACAGATTAGCAGTGAGCCCCGAACCCTTTCCTCCAGCACTCTGCTATTCGAGTCCCACAGTTGTTTGCTCCAAACTCCTGCCTGAACTGTCCCCAAGAACATCCTGGGCTGTTGTGTTTGCGTTGGTTTTTTTTGTGTGTTTTGGTGTCTTTTTTGTTTTTGTTTTTGTTTTTAACATTTTATTAATCTCCCCTATCCTTGCTTCTTGGCATGCAGTAATTACAATCAGAGGATAGAGATACAGAAGTGGCAGTGCTAAAAACAGATGCCAGCAGGAAAGCAGGAAGCAGCTAGATGGGGGGATGGATTTCTGCAAGGGAGATGCCAGCACTGCGAATGGGTAAAGAGCACACGCACAGACAGAACCTGTGCTATCTGAGAAACACTTTCATATCCAAGTTCACAGATTCTCAGCTCAAGTACAAAACAGTAATTGAAGAACTCTGTGAATAGCTACACCATCTATGGCAAACAAACTCCTAATGTAATGCACTACAGACCTGAACTAACAGCTGAGAACTATGGCTGGCAACATGGCACTCAAAGACCAAGGCCCTCTGCACCCCTGAGAGAAACTTCAAGTCCCTTGGGAGCTTCCAAACGAACTGGAGCTGATACACACATAACCTAGAAATGCCGAACGATATGACTGTGTGGGATTTCCCACCTGAAAGTTCTAAAGCTATTGATAGCTGAGGTTGTATGGTGGGACAAACACACAGAAGTGTTAGGGTCAGGGTTGTGCAGAGCACAAGTTATCTAGCTCTTGGTAAGGATGATATTTTGGATTCAGGCAGACTCCATCCATCACTTGTCCTACTCCTCAGGCCCAGGATGCCATCAAATACCACTGCTACTGTGACTGCTAGCCACTAGCAATACAACTCTATGATTCTATGATACTTTTAAAACCTATGTGGAGAACACGCACAATCAGCCTGAGAGGAATTTCTGACCCCACAAAAGAACAAACACACAACACCTGTCATAAAATGAGATAAGAAGGCTAAACTGCTCATCAGGCACTATTTGTAAATACAGAAAGGTATCAGGTTATGATTCACACATAGATGTTTGTTGTAAGCACATACCTGAGACCAGACACCGGAAGACCTCTGTGAAATGACTATGAGACAACTACATGAAAAAATGCTTTAAGAAAATGTCTAAGAACAACAAATTGATACAGTAAGGCAGGTCTTACCATCTCATCTTGGGTTGGATCATTGTCAAAAATCTTCATAGGAGGAGGAAGAGGTGTGTGAGACTCTTCATCTGGCTCATCTTCTCCCCAACCCTTCTTGCTCTTCTAAGAAAAATGAAATAAAATTAGAGACAAGGAGGGGTTTCTTTTTATCTTTTTAGATATTTGTTCCTTACCAGGCTTTGAGTCTGCTAGTAATACTAAAACTACCTCAGTATGGCAGTAAAGAGAGTTGTAGGTAATACCAAGTGTCATAAAAGAGAAGCAATAAGGATGTATGGTTTTGCCTGTTAATCCTGGTGCACTGTTTTTTTCAGAAAATGTAGGTACTGTGTGAGATAAGAGCTAAGGCAGTTACATCTGTCTGCGTGCTGACAGAAAAGTATTTTCTAATTTAAATGAGAACAGCCAGTTCAATGTACAGTTTTCAAAATGTGCCGCTCTACTTCCTTTCAGTTCGTAACCTCTCCATTTTCTGCCTGTGATTCCACATTCACTTTATCAGGGAAGAGACATTCTAGCAAAGAACATGCCTGCAGAGAAACTGCAGCTACAAATATGCAGCCGGTTTAACAGAAATGTGGCTATTTCTCTGAGTGTTCTCTTTCAGTAAGGAATTACAATGCTGTAGCAGGAGAAAGGTGATATGAACCTCAGCAAGGAGTGATAACAGCTGCTCAAAAATAGCTTCATTTCTGTCCTTGGCAGATTTCCAACAGGCTATTAAAAAAAGTCTCGTTAAATGATAACAATATATGCAGACTGTGAAATGTTCCCTATGTATTACGTTGTTCTTTGGAAGACAGTGCTGTTTGCAACACAGCTTTAATCAATTTAATTTTTCATACAATTCGCTGCTCCTCGTAGACCCTAAGCAAGCTACATTTGCTTAAGCATGAATCACCTACCACCAACTATCAGAGATTCTTTCCTGCAACAGATACCAACACCCACCTCATCTGCGCTGTCTCCTTGAGGAGTGGTTTCATCTCCAGTCTTTGGTGAGCCGAGGTCAAAGCTCTTCCTGCCATCTCGTACCTTCTTTTGCTTCTTGAGGTTGCTCTCGGCCTTCCCGCTGTTCAGTCGGCGCACGGGGCTTGTCAGCCATTTCTTCAGTGTGTTGGTCGAGCGCTTGGGGCCAGGAGAGCTCTGGATGGAGTTGAGGGATGGCTGGGGCTGTAAGTTGGCCACTGAATCGGACTTGCCCCCATTTTCATTGGAAGAAACTGAATATGCCTCTGCAAGAAAACAGTGCACGTGAATGATTAAAACAGCCCCTCTCCTATCTCCTAGCACACATCAAACACTCAGCATTACTCAACATGAGAATGCAAGGCGCCTCGATGGAAAATTTTGTGACCTCTGAACATTGTGTAATCTTTGTTGCACGCCAGAGAGGAATATGCCATGCAACACACATCTTTTACAATCTTACACACTTTACCACACATCTGTCCTTACGAAAGGTCACAGGCAGTACAGTTACCCAGTTTTTGATGAGAGCCTGAATTTCATGTTCAGTGCTGAATTTCTCAGCTTCTTCCCACAGATTTCATTGTGAATTGCCAGGAAGAAGCTAGGCATAAAGAGCAGATTATTACAAGAGACCTGACAGCCACCAATACTTTGTCAGGTCACGACGCCATAAATGTTTCTCAGCTTTTGCCAGACCCCAATAACATTACTGTTGGTTTGACTGCCTATTAACTTTTGAAGGTTATTTGAAGCACCTTGAAATTATCTACTTTGCCCCTGAAAGCAATTTGTTAGAAGACTTCAGGCCTTCTCTAGAACTATTAAATTGAAATGAACAATTACAGAAGTTGACAAATTGTTCAAACCAAAGGAAACCCAAGGAGATACAAGGCAGGCTTTCAATTAAAAAGATTTTCACTATATCCTAAGCAGGAGACCTGCAGAATCATATCCAACTGTGATTATCAATACAGATGTTCAGGCCCGCACCTTGGAAATGGGACAACCTCCCTCACCCCCCGAAGCAACAGACCAAAGATGTGCCAATATCAATAAGTCTTTAGAAACAAAGCAAACAAGTGGCTGGAACATTTCTCAATTGCCCTTTAGGAACAAGTGTCCTGCACTCACCTTCCTGAAACTGTGGCAAAAGCAACTCCTTCCCCAGGAGCAACTGGGGACCGAGACATTTTATTTCATTCAGCTCAAGAATAAATCACTATTTATTTATTTTTATGGAATTCAGAAATTCTGTTACACTCCCATGAAGTGTCTCACATTGGAAAGCAGTCATCTGACATTACTGCACATTTTTAGATACTTATCTCTCAGTCTCCTAACCAACCCAGCAGAAAACAAAAACATGAGTTACAGCACACGAATGCAGCCTGGTGCATCCAGTTACTCTCAGTCCAACAACAAACACCACTGCGGATATTGGGTAATGCACATGCTGAGGGAGAGCTGCCCTCTCAGTGAACAGTCGCCTATCCTGAGTTAGAAGCCAGCAGAGATTGCAGCCTACCTTGTACAGTGCAGTTCCAAGACATCACAACTAGACAGCCTCAGTCAGAGGTCAAACCAACGATTTATTACGTACCTGGCATCAAAAATCATGTACTTTAGAACATGTGGAAATAACTGTAACCAAGTAGAGTAAGTCAAAGTTCATTTCCCAGAGAGCAGAAAATTCACTCATCTGTTTTCTGACAATGGGAGGAGTTGGAGCGAGCGTGTCTGGGAATATGGCAGATCCCAGGAAGAGCTGCTCAGTTCTTTCTGGTCCACTGCTTTCAGCCATTCCTCCATCAGAGCAAAGCACGAGTCTTATCTCAGAAAGGCCTGCTTTCAGCCAGCTACTGCTGATATTCTGTGAATATGTAATAGTGTTATATCAATGAGCGTGAGATAATATTTGTCTGTGGGCGGTTTATCTTCCATTCAGTGGGCTTCAGATAGCATCCTGGGGTAGGCTCCACGTGATGCTCAGGCAGTTTCTCAGCACACCTTGCGTCAGCACAATTCAGGCTCTCAAGATGGTGATTCTGAGCGCTTGGGCAGCTCATAGAGTGCAAGCACCTTCACCCTCCTCTCCATGCCCCCAGCCAGAAAGTCCTGCTGCAAGGGGAGCTGTGCTGCAGGCATGGGAAGAGAAGTGCTGAAAGAGTTCAGGTTGGAGGTAGAGTCACTGTCCCTGGAGGTGTTCAAGAAAAGTTGAGATCTGGCACTGAGGGACATAGTTAGTGGGCAGGCTGGGGATGGGTTGATGGTTGAACTAGATGACCTCAGAGGTCTTTTCCAAGAGTAATGATTTTCTGATCCTATTGTTCACCTCTCTGCATGCTGTCACTTTCAGGGATGTAATCTGGGGAAGGCACGTGTAACACTTTGCTGGGGAGAGGGCTTAGGCAAGAGGTGGAGTGAAAACCTGGATAAGCTATCTTCCATATCTTTGTTAATTAATGTACAGAGAGGCTTTTACTACAGCCTGGAAGCAGCATAGCCCAAACTACAACCTTGATCCAAAGGCACCTTGTCAATTTACACATTAGTAATGCTCTCTGGGAGCTGATAGGAGGTGAAATGGAGTCTGGTCCAACCCCACCAGCCCAAGGACTGTCAGGAACTCTCCGCTGCCATCCAAGAAAAGGCAGTAGTAAGGCAGAAACACCCAAAGTCCCAGAGTTGGCCAACAGACTACCTTCACCAATTGTAGGAATTCTGTCTGAAGTTTAATCTAGAGCCAGTAATGATTTCCAAACTGATTGCCAGGCTTCCAGGCCAGCAAGTGAAGAATACTGCCAGCCCAAAAGTTTCAGGAAGCTTTGGGTAGTGAGGAGAATTACACAATGCAACAATCTTACTTGAAGTAGGCTTGTGACTTTCCTGCTCAAGGTCATGACAATGGTAATGGAAAAGGCTATTTACCATGAATGGTCTATTATCCATACCCCTAGGACCAGGCACATGACCCTAGCAGATATGAAGTCTCCTTCACTCTCCCTGCCTGCTGCATGTCCCAGCTCTCCACTGTAAGAGATTGGGGAGAGCTGGGCTTGGTTGGCTGCACAGCAGTTCAAGGCTGGATATGGAGATTGCCCCAGCCTTGTCTTCTTCCTGGACATGAGTGTGCTCTCTAGCTGGAGGACAGGCAGGGAAACAGAATGGAAAGGACATATGCCTGCTACCCAAACGCCATGAGAATCTCCAGTGTTGGGTGGCTCTGCTCAGCACCCAACACTTGTACAAAGCACTCCCACCTCACTGTCTCATTCCCCACCATGTCCAAACATGTGCCGTCCAAAAACACACATGTACAATCCACAAAATATTCACAACTTTTTCCCCCCCCCCCCAAAGGAATTGCCGATACGGCCATGTTCTTAAATGAGTCACACTTGCTATTTGACATCCCTGCTGAGAATGATTTTTTTACACATAATACAGGTCAACCTGACACAGTCACAAAGACAAGAGTGGAGCTGAAGAAAGAGCAGAGCTCACTTAATGACAGACAGAGAAATGCAGCACACGAAATCTGCCAGGAAAGGCTTTTGGGATGATCTCCAAAACCCTGCTTGTGTGAGCTGCGCTGCTTCCGTGACACGTACTGCTACAAATGCATTTATCATGGCACGTGGTAGGAGGTGGAGATCCAAACACAGAGTGGATCAAGCAGAACACATTACTGTGTCCTTCTTGCAAAGCACTAGCACATATGCGCGAGAGCTGTCTGGAAGCAGACTGTGCTCAAGAACAGCCAGCGAGCACTTTGAGTGTGACACAGTGGTTTACGGTGCAGTAATTCAGGCACCTACTGAAACAAGTGGCTGAAGGCACACCGCAGCAGGTCTGCAAGCACTGCGGGGCTGGCAGCGAGCTGCAGTGCGTGGTCATTGTGTCACTGTAGCCCTGTCTAAAAAAAGATCTCTGGTGAAGCGGGATGGCTGAGGGGAGGTCAGCAGATGAGTGTGGCTAGATGGACTTCCTGGCCAACCCAGTCATTCAGTGAGGAGAAATGACAGTTTCCAAAACACCCCTAAGCAAATCTCCAAGAAAATTCTGGCAATATGACTGTGGCAGATACACAGCCAGTGCAAAGAGCTTTAATATTCGTAGCTTTTACACCGCCAGAGTCATGAAATGCTTGCTGTTGTTGCTGCAATGAACAGACAGCTAAAAAAGCACAGTTCTTTTACTTGGAAAATGGAAGGTTCCAGCTCTGTGCAACGCTGGGTGAAAGGAAAAACAAAAATCTCACAGATGTCTTCCAGCGGCATGGCTGTATTCCCACTTGAGCCAGTAGGAATTGCTGTTGGAACTGAACACCAAGACGTTTTATTTTTACCTCCCCGTTCCCCACAGCTCCTGCACAGGGGAGCAGAGGTCTGACCAGGATAACACAGCACTGGATCCATCTGTATAACCCGAGTCTGTAACAGGGAGTGGGAAAGGCTTCTCTTTTTGATCCATACTGACCATAGACTGTATATGATAGGAGTAGGAAGCATTGGAAGTATGCTTTGATAACCAGACGTTAATACAGAACAGGGCCATGAAGATGCTTAACTATGCCAGGACACACTCCTGCTTGAGCTAAGAAGAGGTGAATCATTATATGGGACCAGAGGGTGTAGGCATGGCTCCAATTCTCACCCCTGAAAAACAGCCTGAGAGAAAAGGATTTTTTCACACAAGCCAGAGAAGATGAGCCAGAATGGGACATTGGTATGGGACATTGGTAATCCTGTTAGCATGTGCATGTAAATCAACTTCTTTTTTTTTTTTTTTTTTACTTTCCACAGAAATAATTGCACTCATGAATGAAAGCCAATAACGACAATCTGACCAATGAGCACACAAATTAACTCTGCTCTGCTCAGCAGAGCCCATTTCCCATATTCAGTGATTACTGTAAAATAACATTTATGACAAAGACAGAATTGACTCAGATGTGGGTGAAAGACTGACTCGGTCCTTTCTCAAGCTACAGTTTCCTGAAGGAAAGGAATCTCTGAAGCAGAAAATCCTGGAAAGAGGGAGGCACCCAGACTCCCCCTATGCACAAGCACAGCCCCTATGTTAGTATTACGCACTGAACAAACAAGGATCATCCATGCAATAAAAATGCACCCCCCCCCCCAGCCCTGTCCAAGAGCAGCTCTTGCACCTGAGAGGCTGTAGGCTCCAGGTCACATCTCAAAGCCTCACAAAGCTTTACGAGCTCCCTGGGGCTCTATCACCTCCTGTTTGCTCCAGCACTAAAGGGGTAAAGCTCTACTCAGCAAAGATGGCCGAAGGAGCAATAAGCACTGTTTCTTTGGTCTCTTCTGTGCTTTTGTATTCAATGTCCAAAACATGCTCAGAGAAACATTTTTATTGGCACAAGTCAGAGTTACAAAACCTTGTGGCTTAGGCAGATGACAGGACAGATCCCAGTTTTAGCGTTAGAGCCTATTCTGCATGTAAAATCTGGCATGGATTTGCTAAAACACAGGGAGGTAGCAATATCTGGATAATTCAAAGTCACTTTGCAGCTATTCCTCAAGCGAAAACCCTAAACACTGCTTCAAGACAAATATAAATAATGAACCTGAAAGGTTTTAATGTCAGAAGATAAACTGCCTCCTCAGGTGCCGCCATCTGTACCAGGTCCCAAGTGAACACGAGGAAATTTTCAGAGCCTGCATTGGACACAGATAAAGGACAACTGGCATGGAAAGCCCTTTAGATTACAAGTGCATTTAACTTGTGCAACGAAATTGCAAAATGCTCCTCAAGTCCTCCTCAGCTCCCACCTGTGCTCTGTCCTGCTTGCATCCGAGATGCCAGTAAGGGAGAAACAAGGGGATGCAGCACAGGACCCTGCCTACCCACCTTGAAATGCTGCTATCAAAATCTCAATGCAAATTTCACTCCAAGTTCAACTGTTCTTTCTGTCTTTATAACCGCCTGGAAATGAGCAGACTTGGGAAGCTTCGGCAAAATCTTCTGTTTGTATCTCAGAACATCACTTGAAGCTTCAGTTTGAAAGTAATGCCCAAAAGCACAAATCAGTCTGGCAGGACTCTCACAATTCCATTTATGTGGATAAAACGACTTCAGTCCAAATTTAAAGAGATATGGAGTTAAATATTTCATGCAAATGTTTCTAGTCCAACAGAGAAAGAAACCTACATTGCTAAAAGCAGACGTACTTGACAAACTTTCCAGTCACTGTAACGTGAGAACTCAAATTTTGACTTTTGGGATCACTGCCAGACATGCGAACGAGACTAACATCCAAAATTAACTGGAAAAAATAAATTAATCACACAACATTCAGAACGCAACTGTTTCTTTATTCCATAGCTAATATTTCTTGGAAATGGGCAAGAAGAACCATTTGACAAAGATGATATTCTGCAGAATTCCCCATAGTCTTGCTGTGATGAAAAAAGGATGTTCCTGGGAGGATCGCTGCACCAAAGCTTCCCAGTTGTTGCTTCCAGGCAGGAGATGAAGCAGAGGACAGCAAGCATTCACCTAGCTGGCGTGCTGGTTCCTCCCAGCAATCAAGCAGCCGTGCTTGCTCCTGCCCGAGGGTGATGCAGAGCAGGACGCACCCCCTGCAGCAGCCTCTCTCTTCTCATTAACTACAGAGGGAGCCCAAACAAATTACACCCTTGACTAAATTTAGTTATTGTGAATCCCCTTCCCACATCTGAGTATGCTTCATACCAGGCCGATCTCGCAGCAGGAAATGATTAGCTGAAGTTAAGCATCTGACAATTCCCTTTAATGAGCAATAACTCATGGCAGGACGCCATTAGCTCCAGTTGAATAGTTTTTATTTTTAGCTGGTGTTGCTCAGATGAGGCTTTCATCCAGCATGTGCTGGGAAAGCTGACATCCCAAAGTAGTCTCCAGGTCTTGGTTGTGCCAGCCGGAGCGTCAGGGCTCAAGAGCGCCGGTTCCCGGAGGTCAGAGAAAAGTCACTGCAGTTCTGGGAAAGTTTCAAAGGGTGAGAGAAAGCCCAAAGCCTGGAGAAGCAGCACAGAGGCACACGGTCTCAAGAGACCTTGCAAGAGAAGTTCCTGAAACCCTGAGAGCGTGCAGAATGAGCGAGTCGGGCTGCGGGGAGAGAAGCTGCACAAGGGTAAAGCACAATGCTAGAGCTCTCTGCGTGGAAACATCTTTGCTGTCCAAGAGTGCTGGTAAGAAGAAGAACAGCCACAGCAGTCATTCCCACCACAGCTATGGTTTCATATGGACTAAAAGCTATTGCCAGAGGCAACATTAGGGAAGGTGCAGGGAGAAGAGGAAAAGGGGTTCTCAGACAGATACAGGGCAGGATCTTGCTTTCTATGGATGAGCATTTAACCCAGGAGCTGCAGCAAGTGAGGGCAGGGCACATCCTTGACCTCTGAAGAGGCTCTCAGGACAGTGTGCAGCTTGACCTGGCAGCACTCAAGTGGCAGACATGCCTGTGGTCCTCCTCATCAGGTGTTCCAGCCAGAAACATGTATCCATACAACAGCTTACAGCTGTGATGAGCTTCCACAAAGGGAGGTTTCTTTCCATTTATGGGCCTGTCCATAAGACCCCTCATGTAAGCTGCTTTGAGCTCATGATAAGAATAACAAGAGGACATCACACACACAGTGAATCCACTAATCTACTGGGGAGATGCTCCTAGCCAGCTCCTGTCCCCAAATATCATGAGATAGGTGTGCTACTGATCAACCTTGAGTCCTTCAAGGGACCCTCATTACCTCCCCAGGCATAGCAATGCCCTTCTAGAATATACTTTTACTGAATGAAGGAGTGTGGAAAAGCTCAGAAAAAGAGCCACTGCTCCACACAATAGTTTGAGGACAAACACAGTAGGTCTACACACTCAATTTCATTCAACCATTCTCTTGGCTGGGGCTTGAACTCAGCACTCATCCTGATCCAGCCCAGCAACACATCAGCAGGGAACACACATAGGAAGAGTCTTCAGGCAATGCCTCACAGCTGAGTGGATTTCTGAAGGTAAGAGGCACGCATATCACTTTAGTAAAGAAAGGGAATAAAAAGTCAAGAGTAACAAGAGATCCAGAAAGGGCATGCTTTTTTTTTTTTTTTTTGAACAAACCAACATTTATTTCAATTTAGTCAAACAGCTTGTTGAAGCACTTCTAAGTTCTTCTACTTTACATTTTGTATTTACACTGTCCTTCTGTGACAAAAATAACATCATCTCAAACCCTGAAGTTCCCAGAGTAAGTGTCACTAGCAACAAAATGAACAGGACTCCAAACACAAAGCAAAATCCTCCTTGATATATTTTGACAGGAGACTTATGCATGTTTTAAAAAAATAAAAAAAGTTTTAACCCTGAACCTTTGAAGAGGCCTGTGTGGGATGACAAGGGGGAAAATGTCATGATTAAAGCTGAACAAGAACAGCATTTGCTGGCCTTTGCAAGTACACTGTTACTTTTAGCATAAGGAACTGTGAGATGCCTTGACACCCACACAGAAGCATACTTCTAAACTTTGATCTAAGCAACGTTGCTCAGCTGAGAGTGCTAAGGGTACCAGAGATGGTAAACACTGCCTTTTAACCTAGTGGTGGGCACAAAAACAAAATTTATTGCACGTGGTTTCCAAGCAGCTGTTAGTACAACACAAGCCTTATTCTTCTGTAAAGCGTCAGGGGTCAGCCTCATTCAGCAGCTTCCAAATTGAGCTACTGTAAGAATGTTTCCACATTTAATGAAGTAATTTCTCAGTCAAATGACATCATTGGACTGGATGGTCTTAGAGGTCTTTTCCAACCTTAATGATTCTGTGATTGCTAAGGATAGCTCTGCTTTATGCTCGAGGCCAGCAGCCTCTATGCAAGGTGAACCACTGCTGAACCTTGCAGGAGAGAGGAGAACATCTGAATGTCTTATTTGTATCTCCCTACCTCACAGGAAACCATAGCTATGTTCCCAAACAATTCCTAATGGAAACAACTGAACAGTATCTGTGACAAAATAAATTGGAATTGGAAAACAAAAAGCAAGAACAGAACCCAAAGCTTTTGGGGGTAGGAAGTAAAACTGCATGTTGAGAAAGAAGGAATTGGTCATTAAACTTTCCAGGCACACATAGGGCTCAGAAAGCACAGAAAACAAGCAGAAAAAAACAAACACAACTGTGTGCATCTTAGCGTCAGCTTCTTTTGCCAAATGCAGTAGCTTCCAACATTCAGCAGCTGTCTCTTGCTTTCTAGTGGTGTGGAGTTCTCTTTGGTACTTGGAGGCTGTCAGGAGCTCCGGGCAAAGAGAAAAGTCTTTGTCCATTTACCAACCAATTCCAAAGGCGCTGATCTTGAACAACTTTACTAAGCAAGAATGATACAGATGTCTAGGAAAGGGGGCTTTTCTCTTAGTAAAGTTGTGGTAGGTGCAGTGGAAACCCAAGGCAATCTACATGCTTGTCATATTGTGCCTAGGCAAGAACAGAGTCCTCCATGAACGTCTCTCATTTGTTCCCTCTTAAATTATTCAGGCTCTGACAGCCCCTGAAAAGAAAAGAATGGAACAAGGATAAGTCGTGAGTGGTGCAGGCGAGAGTGGACACCACGAAACCACCAAGAACAACGAGGTTGGGGTGCTGGACAACAGACACATGGCAGCCTCAGCCTCCACGGCTGCTGCCCAAAGCAGCTCCCTGCACACCCTTTTCCTCCAGAAATATCAGCGAGAAATACAAGCTCACAGGAAAGGTACTGGTTGGGATGGATTGAGAGAAGTAATGAATGAAGTAAATGCAAACAGCGGTTGGGAAATAAAACACACAGATAAGAATTGCTGGTGCTTGCGATGTTTGGCTCTTTGAACACGGCACAGGAAAACGGCTAAGCAGCTCGGAGACTTTTAAGTGCACACTCAAGACTGTCAGACTTTGGGAAGCTTTGGATCACTCAGCTTAAGCAGAAATGGAGAACATCGCTTGCTGCCCCAAGTAACAGCCCATGCGATCTGTGTCCTGGTTGCCTGCAGGGCAGGGAGCAGGACTGGAAGGAATCTTCCCCACAGCACCAGTCAGTGCATTTATCATCTAATCACTGCTACGCTGCATCTGCAGGAGAGATGGGATGGGAAATCGAGCTCTCAGAGACATCTGCTGCTCAGGGCAGGAGGGGTCTGCAGCACTCCGCTGAGCCCTCCAAGGCTGTGCCTTGACACAGCTACCAGTATCCCCGGTACAGCTACTCCTGAGGAACTGCATGATTCAGGTTTGTGGAGGGCCACAAGGAACATCCTATGGTTTCCCAGCACCTGCATCATTGTTCCTTACCAACAAGCTCTGCATGGGAAAAAAAACTTTAAGTCCATCTCAGCAGAGAGCTGCACTGCAACAGCATCACTTGGCTTCCCACTGCATTAGTGTGTAATCACAAGTAGCTGCAAAACTGTTCTATCAAGCAAGAGAGATTATCATTACAAACCCTCTCTTCAAAGCTACATCATTGTCGCTGAGCAGTGACTTCCTTTTAGCCTCATCCTTCAAAACAACTAGGAAAAAGAAATACTTTCATTTGAACACAACAGTGAGAGTAGGCTGGTTGAGCAGCAGAGGCTCTTTGACTCTGAAAACACTTTGCCGAGTGGGGTAATCATTGAATGCAATGCACAATGCCCCACCACGGGCATCCACCCACCCGACAGTTATCTATCTCCAGGACAGGTGAGCGCAGTGAATATTCAGCAAACATTAGTCTTTAGGTGTTTGTCTGCAGCTTGCTGTGCTCAAGGCCCTCCTCAGAGACATGCTGCCAGTTCAGATGTTACAGCACTGCTCCCAGCAGCTCCAGCCCTCCCCACACAGCCCGGGATGCTCCAGTCTGAGTGAGCTCAGTGACACTGAGACACAGTCAGGGAAGATGCTGCTGTCTGCTCAGCACCTGGCAGGGCTGTGCTCTGCTGTCACAGAGCTGAAGTCACTGCTGGAACACTCGCAGTGCTTGCCTCCTTCCTGCCTACAGCTATGATTTTCCTTCTGCTGCCCTCCTAAGGATTCCTGTTGATTAATACTTATTCTGTTTCCTAAAGAAATCTATTCAGCCTTCACATACTACAACTGAGAGCAATGTTTGAGCATCATGTTGGTCCTCAGGGTTCAAACTACAGAAAGTATAATGAATAGCAGTCTGGAGGCACTTAAATGGTATTAGCTGTGAATCATCTTTTTACACTGTACCACTCAGATACATTTGGATCTAAAAGACATTTGCATTTCTAATTAAAACAGATTACCATTAGTAATGAAAGAATGTCTTAAATCAGAATCCTTAGGCCATAAAAGCTAATTGCACGATGCTAAAACTGGATTTCAAAAATATACATATTATACCCCCTGCAGGATTAATTAGGCAACATGTCTTCAAAAGAGTTCTTGAAAGTGTATTTATTCAGCGTGTGGTTAAATTATATGGGGTTGTGCAATCCTTCCCATAGCCTGCCTTGGAGACAGGGCCACGGTCTGCAGGGTGCTCAGTGTGGGTAGGGGCTGCAGCAGAGCAAAGGGACGCGTGCAATGCTGGGCTCTGTACCAGGCTCATCTGCAGACCTGGCTCCCAGGCTTCAGCCCTTAAAGCAGCCTGGAGTATAATGTCGCACAGCTCCAAGACTTCAGAGGTGTTGAGCTGCACCAAGGCCAATGCTGGCTGCAGCACAGTAAGCCATCAAGTGCACTGGGGTGCAACAGGGGCAGTCAAATAGTAACTACCAAGTCCTTACGTGACAACATGCGAAAGGGGAAATGTATTTGCTCTGTTTTCCAAAAATACCAAGGAATCAGAGTTCCCATACAGTAGAAGAGCATCTGTAGGCACTGGGAACAGCTGGGAGGTGAGGGAGTGAGAAACCAGAGCTGCACAGGACTTTCTGCAATGTGATATTATGCACATCGCATTAGAAAAAAGGCAAGGACATATATGTAAACTGAAGCGTATTTAATGGCTCTCTCCCCATCAAAGAGAAGATGTTCTACTATTAACTGCTGTAATCCAGTTTGCATTTCTTGTGTTATTAGGACTCCATCAGTGACATTTTCATATTTCATCCTATCTGCAAGGAGCCAAGGTGATGTGTGCAGCTTCCACATCCTCAGTCCAACAGGGACAGCCCAGTGCAACAGCATCTAAAAGCAGATGGGATGCACTAACTGCCTTTCATCCCAGGGACCAGTTGTCTTTCAGGATAATCAGCCACATCAAATGTGAACTAAAAGCAAACAGGTTGAGTTTTGGTTTGTGGTTCTACAACAGCAAAGAACACTGGCCAAGGGAGACATTTTTGGGCATATCACCTTAAGTACTTTCTAATAATTATTTAGAAGTTCTCAGATCCTACCCATAATCCTTTTCCAAAAAACAGCCTGATGTACTTCTGTAGTTATTTTAGAAGTATTTTTACACCATATTGCATTGTGTGATGCAACATTCGCAACTGAACCATTCTGCAATAGCAACTGATAGGCAGTGGCTCAACCAGCGGAGAGCTGGAGCTCTTCACCCAACCAAAAACCACTCCTGAAGAATCCCA
Organism: Perdix hodgsoniae; assembly: GCA_035772895.1. NCBI lineage: Eukaryota > Metazoa > Chordata > Aves > Galliformes > Phasianidae > Perdix > Perdix hodgsoniae. The sequence goes on from JAPSGF010000050.1 coordinate 641,305, forward strand.
CTGTATTCACTGACTACTCAACAGGTTCTTCACTGTTGAGAAGAAACCACAACTTTTGCCAAAGACCAAAACGTCTTTCACAAAGCCTGTTAACAGATGAGAAATACACTGAAATGCAGCAGGGCTCTGCTGTGTTTGCATAGTACGGTATCAGTGATATTTTTAGACTCAAATGTTTTGAGTTTTCTAACTTCAACATGACAAATTAGTTTTCTTAACACATACAAAAGTTTTAACAAGGTGTGTGCTGAAACATAGCAGTTTGGAGAAAAAAAAAAACAAAACAAACACACCAAAATCCTTCTGGGGTCATGTGAAATTATTGCTCTTCTATTTCTTCTCAGCATCTGTGCACTGAATTCCTAAGCAATATACATCAATCTGGCTCTTACTTTATAGAAAAGCAGCATGTTAAGTCACCCCACGTTCTCTGAATTAAGCAGAGAATTACCCAAGCTATATTTTTCACAATTATCTGCTCTTATTTTCCCTTGGAATACAGTCTCCCTTCTCCACGCATTTGACAAGATGAATAAAGCTCTATGGGTTCTTGTATGTTTCTTGGCATGAATGGAAAGTTTAGGAGCTCTGCCCAAATAAAAGCAAACCCCATTTTTAAGGCTGGATGAATTCATCAAAGTTTAAAACAATGTAGCAACCTCAACAGTAAATATCCCCCCACGCACCCAGCCCCAGAGCTTTAACTGGAAGCTGATCTTGCCACTCTACTTACACAAGTTAAGATCTGAAAGTTTCTGTACGACTGCTGTTACATCCTGTATATAACCACATCTCAAAAGATAAAGCTGCATGACCAGCCTGAAAATGGAGAGACAAAGCCAGACAATGAGGGTCTACCCCATGTCCAGAGAGCTAGACTCATCCAGCATGTGGAATTTGCATTGCAAAGAAGACAAATAACAACACTTGGATTGCTTGGATCTTGGGAACTGACACTTGGTAAAGCATCCTGAATGCTGGCACTGATGTGGGGCACACCACGGTTACAGAAAGTGGCTGGCAGTGAGCAGAGGAGTCCTGTGCACAACCAGCCCTGTGAAAATCCCAAACCTCCTCTGCTCTTTGATGCTTCATGTGTCACGGTAGTACAGAGCCACAAAAAATAGACCTGAGGAAATCCACGAGCAATGTCCCTACCTTAAAACACCTCCTATGAACAGACAAGATTTAACGATACTTATAGCTAAATCATCCTAAAAAGGCGTTACTGCTCCCCAGCACTGGATTGAACACTGTAGCAGCCAGCCCCACTTCCTGTTCCATTGCTCGTGTTCAGAGACAGTTTATTGGCCTCCAGACTTTTGTCCAAATCCTCATAGGTCTCATTGCCACATTCAAGGGGAAGACACACACAGGTTCAGGCCCACGGGTCTTCATTTACTCCAGCAGATCAGCACAGGGACTGGGCACTTTGAACATGCTTAGCTCAGGACACTGTAGCAGGGCGCAAGATGGGCATTGGAAAGCACAGTTACACGCTAGTTCTAAGGCTTTTTTTTTGCAGCAGCAGCAGCATTCACCTTGCTGTGCTCATCCTGCTTGCCCAGAGGAGCAGTGTTTCCATCAGCTCTATCACCCCTTTCTGCCACAACCCACTCCAGCTTCTGACTCAGCCTGCAAAGGTGGGAGAATATTGGGCTTGGAAGAGCTGCTCCTGCCATGAGCTCACTGGCTTTCTCTTAGTAGAGCTGGAAGGAGACAGCAACAGCTCTCCCAAACCTCACAGAGCCGTTTTCTTGTGAACTTGCCAGGAGAAGGAGCCGAGCCCAAGGCTGGCGCCCATGAAGAGCCGGTACACTTGATCCTCCTGACTTTACTGAGATGCAGCTAATGAACAACACAGCGGCTTAACCCGCAGAGTGTATTTGGAGAAGGTAACAGTTTCCTCATATTTCTCATTCAGGAAGGACCAGGAAACAAAGCAAGCTTTGGTTGACACCCTTAGCTTTACTATTGTTTTCTCTTCTGCCTCATTTTTGACAGAACTGCTTTGGCCGTGCATTCCACTGCACTTTATGCAGTGTAACCATGGCTCAGGCTGAAACACTAAATGAAATATGTTCAAATTAGGAAATGTTACAGGCTTGGACATACTACTGCAGATCTCTCCCTTGCTACCCATGCAGCACTAAGGTACCAGTTTCCTTAGCAAAGCTTGCAGCTTGCTCTAACACAATGTCAGCACCTTCTATAAAAAGCACCATCAGATCTCACTTTCTACCTAATGAAGAAATAACTTTCATTAAGATGCTGCTGACAGCCCTTGAAATTACGCCAGTTTGCCCAACTTCCAGTTAAGGCTCTGTTTCTGACCAGCGAGCAGAGATGCTCCAGGCGGCTGGCGCAGCTCCCTTTGCTGTGTATTACAAAGAGGATACTAAGAAATCAAGAAGGGGGAAAGAAAGCAAAGAAAGAAACAGGGCAGTAACACAAAGAATGCAGAAGGAAGAGCCAAACTCCACCCGATGCCAGCCCTGCACAGCCATGCCACAGAGCCGTGTGCTGATGGGAGTGTGGGGCAATGGCACTGAACTCTGCCCTCAGCTCCATGGTTAAAGGTAACCAAGCTCTGACCTTGTGACAGTCAGAGCATGCAGCTGAGCACTTGCTCCACAACAGATATTTCTCAAAGCAGAAGTCCCTCCTGTTTCCCCACGTTCCCACATCACAACTGTTTCAGTGGAGCCTCGGACCAGAACCACACAGGTAACTGAGGAGATGGTGTTAAAAGAAACACTGAATTATTTTAAACCGTAGATCCTGGGCTGATTTGAGAGGAAAACACAATGATAGTCTCTAGTTATCAGAACACCATCAGAATGTGAACCCTCTCACCAGCCTGCTTTCAAAGCCCGTTCTGCAATGCTAAGGGGCATCCCATTACACCAGGTCATTACTTCGGGTTTGTGCATTTAGGAAATACTGCAAGAGGCCTTGCTTGGCTGCTACTGTCTGATTGAGGCCATTGGCCTGGAGGCTGTGCAAGGCTACTGCTCTTAGCTCCCCCTTTTTATGGCTGAGAACAAGTGACAGACTTGCTCCGAAGCACTCCTATATTAGGATTCGTATTTCTCCATACTGCAGGACAGACAAGTAGTCCTTATTTAGTTCATGTAGGGGACTATTTGGGTCAGAGGAAATCTGGTACTAAGTGTCATTCACTTTCCCTGTATGGATCCCAATAGCTCTGTACACAGACAGAGCTGACACAATCAGAAACTCACCAAGAGAAACAGGCACCAAGGTCACTGCTGCTGCAAAAGACAGGAGGTGATTTATGTCTGTCAAAATCCTTCAGAGAAATGGCCAGTTACACAAAATACACTCAGGACCACTCGTTTGTTGTGTTTTTTTTTGTTGTTTGTTTGTTTTTAGTTCAGCATTGTTGTCGCTATTTAGGAGATGAAGCATCCACACCACTTCCAAACTCAACGGCACAAAAAGCACCAACCTCTGTTTGAGAGCAAACCATAGGCTCGGCTGCTCAATTCTTCTCACTAAAAGTTTTCATTGGCACAATGTAACCTACTTGGCTGGTGCAAAGATCAAAATACATTAGGCATCTGTCACAGGAAAAAGGAGAGGCAAAGGGAAAGTCATTGATGGGGCACAGCAGGGAGAATTACTCCAAGGTGTTTCGTATATCCAATCTTAACACAGCCAGAAGTGATGTCTCTCTACTACAAGGCTGAGATCAGTGAGAAGTCCTAGAGAAGATATGCCTCCCCAAAGCAAAGATGAACACTGACAACGCCAGATACACAAAGCTTCAAAGGCCATGTTGCTACTTCAAAGCACCTCTGAATGGCAGAAGCTGCCAACAATTGTCTGGGACACCCAAATCCCTCCTCAAGTACAGGGCTTGGTACTGCTTGTGCTTAGGGGGCTCATCCACTACTGGACTACCTTTGGTTTTCTATGACAGTGTAACAGGTAGCTTCTTACACTTCCTGCCCATTCCTATTTGACTACCAAGGTCACGAAAGAAAGAAAGCGACCAGTGCCACAAAACCCTTTTTGTTATTGACCCTTAAACCAGAATTGCAAACACAGTTAACACTTCAAAAGGAGAGAGAAGAGCCAGCTGTTTCCCTTCCCCCTCCACCTAGAGGCCTGGTTTTCACCGTGGTTTAGCTCTATAGCCTTTCCATTAGCGGCTCCACAGAAACTACCAGGTTATGTGCCTCTTCTTACAGATGTTGCTTAGTTAGCATGAAGTAGGATGTTCTCCTCAGGCTTACAGAGATCAGCATCTCACAAACCCATGTTTCAGCTCTGCTCTGGCTTGCTTTGGGTCAATAACTAGGGTAGCAGTGCTTCTGCATTGCAAACGTGTGCATTGTGAAATTAGTAAGCCCATCTTCTTCTGGGGATTCCATCATGAAGAAAAGCCTGAATTTAATGGCTTTAGTCTTTAAGAGAAACAACAACTTCAAACAAAAGATGCAAGTGCTGCTGGGGACATGGATGCTTGGCCACTAAGAGATATCACGATGATCTCCTGTTAAAAAACTTGCACTATGCAGAACAAGTTCCAGAGCCGTATAAACGTGAAGGCTCTGGGCTGGAAAGGCTTCACGCAGCCCATCTCAGCCTGGATGGTCCTTGCAAAAATCAGTGTTCCTTTCATTTTCACAAGGCACTCTCACCACCGTGCCATTCCCACATCTCCACAAGAAGCCCTCAGCCTCAGCCCAGTGTCCCCAGCCCTTCCCAAATCATCATTTACAGACCTGTCGACTGTCAGAAACATGTTCCCGAAGCGCGCTGCCCTACCCGAGCCCAAGAAAGAGCGGGGAAGGGAGGGGAAGCAGGGAGAAGAAATCTCATTTAAGCAAATATTTCTGCCTGCCCCGATGACCTTACAGTCCCTGGGTGTTTCCTACCAGCCACGATAACACGGATCCCGTCAACTTCAGCCTTCTCCCTCGAGATGCCCTGGCCCCGCTGCGTGCTGAGGGAGCTCCGACTGCCCCGGGGGGGTCCGGCTGCCCCGGGACTGGGGGTTCCGACTGCTCCTCCACCCTTTTTCTCCACTCCCTCCCTTAAAGAGGCGACTGCCCGGAATTCCCAATGAGCTCCCGGCCCCGAGGACCACCGCTCCTCCCCACCTCGTCCCCCCGTCCCCACCGACCTTTGCAGGAGCAGCAGCAACACTTCGCCAAGAGCCATCCTACACCGGAGCGGGCTGGATAGCCGCGCCTGCCCGCTTTCATGCTGCCTTCGGGCTGCTCATGGCAAGGAGCCACCGGCCCGTTTGGAAAAAATAAAATAAAATAAAATAAAATAGCCTCAAAGCAAAAAAAAAAAATACTGTAAAGAAAACGACACTAAGCCGCCGAGCCGCCCGCAGAGCCGCCGCTGTCCCCGCGGAGCCCGGCGCGCACCTCCGGGGGCGGAGCGGGGCCGCCCCAGCCCTGCCCTTATGCAACGGGGCGGCGGCGGGCGGAGCGCCGGCAGCCAGGGGGGCCGCGGGAGGGAGGGGTTCGGCCGCGTCCGAACCGCGGAGATGGAGAGAGGAGTTGTCCCGCAGGAAGTTTGCTGCTGCTCTGATAGGTTACCGAGGTTTTAAAAAGCTAAACTTATTTTGCTATTTTTTTCCCCCCCAAGTGCACAACTATCTTTTTTCCTCCCCGCCATTCCTTCAGCTTAAGCATCAGACGGCGAAAGCCTTTTACAGCTGGCTGGAAGCATTAACCAGGCTGCGTGCCCAACAGCTCTCCCACCGGCTTTCTGCAGGAGGTCTGCCTGAAGCAGCACAGCCCTTCTGCTCAGGATGAGAGTCTGAGACACGGACCAACCTGCCAGAGCTTTCCTTTCAGAAAGTGCCAGCCTGTCATGCTAAGGTTTTCCACCTAAAGCACGGAAAACTGGAGGTGCCAAAAGTGAACCTTGCTGGAGGCAGGTGGGCAGCTTGGGCAGGGTGCCTAAGTGGCAGTACCATGATTTTAACACTTGTACTGAAAAATGAGCAAAACCAATACACTCCCAGGCATACACGTGGGAATTGTTCTTTGACTGCAGCCCCATTGGAAGCACTGGTAACCTCAGAACCAGCCTGGAGCATGCACCATTTCCTTGCCCTTGAGCACCAGGCTGCTGATTGGCATGTGAGAATGAAGTGAACCTTCACTCTGCCTACGTTCGCTGCGTGTTGTGTCTTTCTTTGACTTGGGACTTTGCCTATCTGGGAGATGCACGGTGCTTGCAGCAGGCAGATAATATCTCATGGGAAACAGTAGCCACAGCAGCAAGTAGAGAAGGAAAATGTGGATAGGGAACCTACAAGGGCCCCTCTGCCCTTCTGCACCTCTCCTTTTCCTAAAGACCTTCACTTCTCCACCTTCTGCTTCATACCACATCTCTCTCTTTTGTATTCTGCCTTTCACACCACATCCTGCCCTCTGAGCTTCTGCCTCCCACCTTGACTCAGCCTGCTTTGAGCAAACAAAATAAATGGGTAACGTGTTCTTCAGTGGCTTCTCAGTGTGCTCGTGGTCCTGCCCTGTGTCTTCCTGCACGGGGATCTGGTCTACAAGGCAGGACCTGTCTTTCAAGGAGGGTCTTCACAACACTAAGCACAGCAGAACCCTGCTCCTGGCAGCCTTTAAAAGCCTTCCAAAGCAAACCTTTTAGATTCCTTGTTTAAGAAACTAGACACCCTTAAAATAGCATTTCAGTCCAAAGACACTGGGCAAAGCTGACTGCTGCCAGGACACGGCATCCCATGTGGGTGAAGCATCCCACGAGGGCTCAGCATCCCACATCAGCATTGCGATTTCGCTAACCCGAGCTGGCTCCCATGAAACTGCAGATTTGGGAGGTTTGAGGGGTTCACAGAGACATCTAGTGGTAAGCCCTAACCAAACCCCAGCATTGCTTGTGGAAGACAAGAAGTTTCTGACTTCACTCAAGGAATGTTCGAGCCATCAGCCAAAAAGAGCACATCTTAAAGATATGGTGCACATGACACTGACAGCACACAGCAGTAAAACAGTGCTTAGAGGTGAAGGTTCAGTGAAAGAGTACTTATGGGCAAAGTTTGACAAGCAACTTTGTAGTCCTGTAGTTGCAGCCAAACTTTAAAACCTAATTAAGGTGTAATTTCAGCTTTGAAAAAAGTGTTTTGCTTAATTACAACAGAATTGAATTCATTATTCTGTGGCAAAGTAGGCTCTCTTTTTTCTTCCCCAACACTAGCATTACTGTGAAGGTTATATCTGAAAAGCTTCTCTTTTCAAAATATATATCCATATGTGTATTTACTGATGAATATATGCTATAAGTAAAAAAAAAAAGAGAGATGACTGAAAGATAGTTTTAATAATCACATCATATTGAGTAGTTCCTGTAAAGCAGAAGAGACATGCTGTGCCCACAGCTCAGCTACAGCCTTGGCTGAGGATGATGTGGCTGAGGGATATGATTTAGTGGTGGGTTGTTAGAGTTAAGGTTGTACGGTTAGGTTGAGGTTGGACTTGATGATCTTGAAGGTTTTTCCTAACCTGAGCGATTCTTTGATTCTATGACATCTGCCATCACTGTGAGTGGGACCTGTGCTGAGCCTGCAGCTTGGTGTTTGGAAAGCAGCAGATCACAGGGGGAAAAATAATTCTGCACAGTTCACTTGGCCTAAATGATGAGTGAGAAGGCTCTTGCCTGCAGCTAGGAGGGGTCCTTAACCTCACTTCCTATGTTCACATCGTAAGTTCAATGTTATTTTTGGACAGGATGCAATAATATCTGGATGAATGGCTTCTGTGTCCCCATGTCAAATAAAACTTTCCCACTCTCACTCTAAACTAAGCCCGAGTCTCAGGAATTCTTTGGTGAAACACCTTGTGGCACCACACTCCGAATACAGCTGCTGTTATCTGCAGTGGAGTGACTGTGAAGATGTTCGGGTTCCGACTTGCCCCACACGGAGCTGAGGCCATCAGCACTGTGTCTGTGCAGCACAGAGGATGGAAGGGAAGTTGGGATGATGAGGCAGTGAATTCTTTCTGCTCCTGAATATGGCTTCAGAAATTTCCCAGGATTGAGATGCTTCTGGATGAAATCTCAGAGAGTCCACGGAAGTGACTTTTGCTATGTAAGTTCTCCTAATACTTTTACCCAGTCCTGGAAACTTTGGGGTGAAAGATGGAATGTGTTTGCCTGTACACTGTGTTCTCTCACACCTGCATCAGGGGTTTAATTTCCCTCAGTTATAAACTGAAAGAAGTATTTGAGGGAAACGCAACATAAAATACCTAGTGGTGTAATGGTTCCATCTGGGTCAATAGAAATGTGAAGAAATACACTGACCTGGACTGCCCTTGAGGTCTGTAATGCAGAATAGCAGTGACATTTCTGCCACAGGTGCTGCTTCTTTCCCTCCATCACACAGAGACACGAATAATGTCATGGCTATTGGGAGCATCTGTCTATTGCTTATTCAAGTCAGTCCCACACTGTGCTTCAGGGTGTAGAGTGATCACTGCAGAAAACCAATCCCACTGGGCACCACTATTATGGCTGATTTATTTTTCTAATCCAATGAAGTTTAAGTATTATTTACTCATTTCTTTCGGGAAAAACAAACAAACAAACAAAAAAACAACAGGGGAACAACTATCTAACAGGAATTCAAGTCACAGATGGCAAAAGGTAAAGGGATACACAGAGTTTTAAATACGTTATTTAAATATGTGATGTAACCTGCTGAGACATGCTCAAAAGTGCAAGAACATGCATAAAATGTGCCTTCTTTAAGAAAGAGATAGTGGGCGACTCCTTTCATTACTGATTATCCCACCAAATTTCTGAATGATCTGGGGGAAAATGACCATTTTGTGTCTTCATCTTCTCTGCATGCAATAAAAAGATACTAGCAATTTGTATTTGCCTTAAAGTGATCTGAAACAGAGATTATGCATCCTACACTGAGCATCAAGAAGAGTTTTTATGGTTTGATGTTTATTCAAATAAGTGTGCCAGAATATGGCTCTGACGTTACTGGCTTTTAGATTTAGTATTAAAAAGCACCTCGATCAATATGTCCTGTCTGCAAATGCTATTCACAAAACCAGGTAAATGTGAACAACTGGAAGGAAGGCAGATTGGCAGAGTGAAGCAGTCCTTGCTCAACTAGCACATTTCAGTACATTATTCTTGGCTCTGGTTCCAGCTATTTTCAACAGCACTAAACATTCATTAGATTAAATCAAATGAACCATGTTCTTTAAAAATAGTCAGGGCCTCGTTGTGCCAGTTGGAAAAAACAACAACTTTACTGGGTATTAAAACAGATCAAATAAATGAAAAATAAATAAATAAATGGAATCATATTCCCTCCTGGCGTAAGGGAGCACAACTCCAAGGAGAGGCTTTTGGCTCTTCAATGCAGCACAGTGGTAGGTAAAAAAAGAACATTCTCAACTAGCTAAAACAAACAAATTAAAAGGAAATATGGATAGCCCAGCACAAACTCCATGTTAAAATGCAATGCAGGCATATGTTCAGCAAATGTTAGGATACGTCACTCCTTATGCTTCTGCTGTAGACAACAGCATGGGAATGGTTTAAGACAACTAAGTAGTTGCGTGACCAACTAGCATCTTGAGTAACCAACTCTACTGGGAAGCCCCGTAGACCCATCTGCTCTGCCAGGTGCTCCAATATGAGAAGAACCTCACCTGTACACTACACAGAACTCACCTCTACTGAACACTGTAAGTTCCCCCCACTGACAGCAACATAACTCCATCCTAATTTACAATTCATTCTTTTCCTTTCTGCAAAGGAGGGAGAGCCCAAGACATAAAGACAATCTGATTGGAATCTTATCTGCGGAAGTACCTTAAAAGGCTCAATGAATAAACAACACCAGGCAGATAGTGGTAGAGCAGACTACAGTATAAGACACATACACTCACTTTCATGCAACTCTGGCTGTTTCAAGAGAACTTGAAACATCTGGAGGCGTTCAAGAACCATGGAGATATGGCACTGAGGGACATGATTAGTGGTCATGGTGGGGATGGGTTGATGGTTGGACTTGGTGATCTTAGAGGTGTTTTCCAACCTTACTGATTCTATGATTCTATGAACTTAAGAGTTGTCCCCAGATATTATGTAGATACATGTGACTTTCTGTAAAGACCTGCAGGCAGGACCAACCTGCCAGCAAAACCACCAGAGGAGCTGCAGAGAGCAACCCCTCACAAACCAGTTTAACACACGGGCTCCAGAAAGTGGAGTCAAGTACTGCTTTACTACCATAATGAGTTACTCATTTTCTGGAGAATGACAGTAGATGGTGGACACATCCCGAAAAAGATCCTGATGAGAATGAAAAACCAAACAAACAGCCACACAAAACCTTAAGCAAAAAAACAACTAAAATTTTTTAAGCAGCTTTTGTGTTTGTTTCCTGAAGCACTTATCTCCATTAAAGCAGAGATATATTGTTGGGAGTTACAGCAATAAACAGTGATGGAAGACATGAAGCACTAAAAGGCTGCTCTTTGGACATGTTTTGGCTCCTCTTGCACTGTGTTGGGCCTCAGTGGGGAAATCATGAGCCTATCTCAGCCCATCATGGTCTGCTTTCCAAAACAAACAGGAGCCTCACCCACTTGAGCATGACAAAGGTGAGTTGTTTCAGCAACTACAGACTACTGGCCTAACAGTAGTATTCCTGATCTGCCTGCCTCAACTTGCCCGTGGTTGTTCTGTTCAGATGCTGGAAACCACAGCTAATTTTCTCTTTAAATGGCATTTCTCCTTCCTTGAAGAAAGTTTTTTGTTTGTTTGTTTATGTTTTTGGTTTTCTTTCATTTTGCTTCTGGTAGAAGACTATTCAGTCTACTGTCCTGTGATGTTTTGCAGTGAGCTAAAAGCTTTGTTTATCACCCACCTTCTCATCCAGCATCCAACAGAATTATGGTTCAAGGCAAACAAAAACGAAAAAGTAAAAAACTGGTGTACACCATCTACTAGTTTCAGATGAACCTTTCTCTGTTTGGCCAGTCTAAAGGAATCAGATTGGAATTAAAATAAAATTCAATGTCAATATTGTAGAAGCCTTTATTTACTTGGGCCAAATTATTGCATTAAGTGTATTTTCTTCTTTCCTTTGTTCTAGGATAGAAAGGGAATGTAGAAGAATTCTTACCAGGCAATGTTTAGGATGGCAGGACTTTTGATTTACAATACCAGATCTAAGACAAGCATAAAAGAATCCATAAATCTGTTATTAGAACTTACTGAGGGCATAAATAACGAGGATACAGCTAACAGGCAGCATGTAGGGAGAAGAATTAAAAAGCAAGTTTAAAGCTATTTTTTATCAGGTTTTATGGATTGACTGGCTAGAAAACAACTTGTATCAGTGTGGAGTACCCTCTGCCCACAGAATAACAATGTCTGTATTTCTAGGATGCTAGCTATCTTGCAGGTGGGATTTCTGCTGATGTCCTGTGCAGAAATGCTGCTCTGGGGGATGTCAATGAGTGAGTGTCAGTCCAGCACCAAATACTTAGAAATCCTCCTTCCTCTTGGTAACATCAGACATTACTGAAAGTGCACTTGTACACATTGGCGTTTCCAGTCACTCACTGCAAGAAGGAGAAACCTGCTGTCTTTCTGCAAGAGGGACAAGTACATGATGTCTTGGAGCAGTTTTTAATTCCTACATTTAGCTGACTTCTGGGTATGTAACAGCTCCACATTACATGATCGTTCCATGAGCACTCTGAATCTGAGCACCAGTCACCCTGCCAGAACCCATTGTTGCCTTTTCTGTCTCTCCCAGGTGCTGTGTCTTACCCTGTGCCAACAGAAATGTTTGTGCAGCCTCACAGTGAATCTGAGCTGCAAAAGGATCCAGCTTAAAATTAACCAAAGATGGAGAAAAAAAAGAAAAAAATAAAAAAAGCTAACTTTAACCCAGATCAGTTTCTTGATCTGCCTTGGTTCTCCGGTTGTTCTGAGGAGGAATTTACTGCAAGAGCCTCAGGGTAGATGACGGATGCATCACCTGTGCTATCTCTTAGTTTCAGTGCTCCCACTCACCATGGCAGATGCTGACTGCTCGGGCAGGAATGGTGTACGTGTCTGATGCTCCAAGAGATTCAGTCTTCCTATGTGAGATAAAATAGGTGCTTTTGCTCAGAGGGTTATCTTTCACTCAGCAGGGAGAAGCACCAGCTCCCAGTGCTGCTGATCTCAGGCCCATCTCCATTGTGCCTGCATGTCCCTTCGCATGTTTTATGATGGCTGTGAGTGTGCACTTTTGCAACTTTGCATGCAGAAAGACGCTTCTTCACATATAAGGAAAGGCTATAGCAGATTGAACAACGTGTAGCTCCCAGTTGAAGTCAGTATGCAAAGCAGTTCTCCTGTGGTGCAGCAGCATGTCTGCGTGGCACAACTACAGCGGATTTATCTGAGCAGATGTGCAATGGTCATGAGGACCACTGGGCAGAAAAGAGTGCCCTCCCCCTGCCATGTAAGTCCTTTCACAGGTTAGAATGGCCTTCCTCAGCAGCAAGAGCACTTTGATTCCTTCACACTGCATGAAACTTAATTTGTATTTTGCAGTCAGCGGAAGGAAAAATGTTCTTATTTCACTGAGTAAGAGTCCTGCAGAGTTAATAAATTCTTCAGTGCTTTTCTGAAAAATGGCATTTGGCTCTTAAAGCTGGATTCTGTTCTCTGATACCTAAGTGCAATTCCATAGATTTCCAAGGAAACTGGGTATATATTCCTTGGCAAAATGCAACTGTTAACTTAAAAATCTGAAGATATGTGAAATCTGCAGAAAAGCTAAAGATCTGGTACAGTCTAGAAGGAGTATAAGACTTAAAATATCTAAAAATACTTTTAAAAATGATCTATGGGAAAGAAATATCTTGAGTTGAAAGATTTCAGTCTTCCTCCCTAATCTAGAAAATAGAATAACGCCTTTGAAATATAAACACTGGGTTCCACTATCTAACTTTTGATCTCTTTGGCTTGCAAAAGCAAAGGGCAACAAAAATGTTTAATTTAGCATCAGACAGCTAAATGTTCTTGGTGAGAAACATGGAGCACCAGGCCCACTTCATGAATATGAGAGTCACCAGCAAATATGAGTTAGAAACTGTGTTGTCAAAGAGAAAGAATCAAGGTTGCTTTTTTTATGGACAAGTCTTGGACAGTGTTACTACTGTTTCTGTTTACACATCTTTAGAGAGGTAGAGGCTATCCCAATCCACTGCAATGTGCAAGCAATTATCACAAATGGACTTTGCCTGTCTTAAAGGAAAGAAAAATGCCATTCTGGAGTTAAAGCAAAGCTGAATTTGCAAGAGGAGGTAATATCTTTTACTAGACCAATTAATATGAGTGGAAAAATTACACTTGCACTTACATAAATAACCTTCTGGCATTAACTATTAGATCCATCACAGTGACAATAATATTAACTCTACTTTCTAGAACTTGGGATTAATCTGAACTAAGCAAAGCTGACATGAGTTTGGGATCTTCTTGCAAAACGTGTGACCTGGGAATAACTACTCTGGCAAAATGCTTGTGCAGAATCAGGCTTCTTGTGTCAGTATCAATATATCAAATCTGTGCTGAAGCAGATATACAGAAACATAATTTCAATTACTTGAAATACATTATTTAATACACATGTGCTTTGCGTTTCAGTTTGCCTAGCTCTGTCTCAGACTAGTCAGGGAAAAGGGATTTTTAGCAGAGCTAGTTTACTTCAAAAACACTGGTAAAATATTTGTTTAAGATTAGCAGCGGAAGGATCAGCCCAGCAGCATGCAGGCCTTGCAAGGTGTAAATACTGCATTGAGGAATAATCCCTTTAACTGTCTGGAAGCTGAAAGAATCAGAAAGCAATACTTTTGGGAAGTCTGAAAGGAGATTTGCCCTCATCATTAGTATCTGCATCACTGCAATTCTCAATAGGCTCAGCCTTTGTGATGATGCTATAGAAGGCACATCTACACTCTGATGTTGAATCAGTATGAACCCAGAACCAGCTGTCTTTTTTTTTTTTCCCTCCTGCTTAAATTTTAAACAGTTCAGGGCAAGAGACCAGGGAGTAGTTTACAGCACACTCAGCAAGGCAGAAGAGGGACATAATAATGAACGGTGGCTCACTGAAGCTGGTTATGCAGCAAAAAGCTGAGACAAACAACCCAGATCCCACTCTTCCCCCACAGCTCCAGATGGATTACGGTCCAACGCCCCTCTGTGAATCTGCTAAATTTAGTCTGGCCCCAGAGGAAACACAAGACACAAGCCATCCACATGCTCCTGTCGCTCTTGCAGCAGAGGCGGCCGATGACCTTCCTGTTGTCTCTCTGGGCCAAGCGCTCCAGAACAGCTCCCCCCTTCCTACTGTGCTGCATGGATCTCAAGACACACAACCAAATGCAGAGGAAACAGATTCTGCCCGAGGACCTGTATTTATACCCTTCCTGCGGACTGCCTGTTTTTCACAAGTTGGGCACAGACGAAGAGATATCAGGGCTGCTGGTTCAGGCGAGCACAAACCTCATGTTGCAAACCAAACTCTACTCCACCCACCTGCTCATGTGCCTGCAATGAGCTCAGGCAGCACAGCTCGAAGAAACAGAAGGCATCTATAAGGTCTCCGAGCAGTTCATAAAAAGAAACAGACACCAATTTCAGACCATTCTCAATAGCTGTCCCCTCACTTGGATAACTGTATAATACCCAATCTGACCTCATTTCCTGAACTTCAGTGGCACACAGCAGGAGCCTAGGTCCTTTCTCAGTACAACTACTGCTCAGGCTCGATCAGTGCTTCTCAGAGAGTCCCTTTCAAAGGCCCCTCTCTCTGCACTGACCCTGCTCGAGTAAGAGAAGGAAGAGCACAGATGTTTTATAAAAGGACACATGCTGGGATCACATGGAAAACTGGGGAACGGGCAGGACAAGCCTTTCCACGCTTAGGGTCCTTCTGATGGGAGATTCCTCTGGTTTTCCCCAGGCAAAATGGATGCTGCACAGCCCAGATTACTCCCAGGAAGTGGTCCTGCTTAATGAGCCAAAAGTATAGTATTTTCTTTGTAGAACTATATTTGCTCTTTGTGATGTCACGACAGCTGGGACATCAATATATGAACAACAAAAATTAAAGTTTCCCTTTCCAGCACATCTTTGAAGACAAGGTGGAAAAATGGGACCAGTGCAAGTATCACCTGTCCATGTACACACAGTCGAACTATTCCCAGGCTGTTCCCTCTCAGATGGATCATTTGCCAGGAGAAGGCTGTGCACCCCCCACACCCTCAAACCTCATCTAAGAATCTAAGTCACCCACTACATTTGTGATCATGCAGCCAGGGAAGGAGCTTCGTGCATGGTCCAGACCTTGGAAAGACAGCTGGGAAGCCAGGCAGGAGAGCAAGGAGGCCATGGAGAATTTCTGACCCCAGTCATCCCCAGAGGCTGTGGGAGGAAATGCAGTGCTGAGCCTGGGAGGGACTCAAAAGAGCTACTTTCCCTCTCCCTTCTCTTCAGCTCTAGCTCATGATGGGAAGGCCCAGGGTACTCAGCCTGCTAAGCAACCCACCTTAGACTGGCCAAGCTACTATCTCTCCATATAACACAAATGCTGAAATAAGTAACTATGCCCCCTTCCAAAAAACTGCTTTGCAAAAAAGCTAACAGACATATCTACAGGAAACAAATGGCTCTTCATTCTGAGAAGGAAAATATTTGCTTTTGGACATACCCACCTCATCAGCAACACTCAGTGCAGTGCTGACAGGAGCTGCGTGGCAGCAATAGACCATGGCCATCTCCATGGCAGCGATATATCATGGCCATCTCCTCCAGCAGAGAGAAGCGCTTAACCCTCTGAAACAGGAGCATTTCTATCTTCCTACAGCCTGACATAGAGTTCAGTTCCTGTGCTTTTGCTGATGCTTCCTCTTCTTTCTCTGTCAGCTTTTCTTGGTTTTTAGTTGGCTGACTAATTTGATTCTAAAAGCAGAATGATTTCTTATCCTGTTAGGCAGCAAATCTACCCCATAGTCAGTCAGAGTCTAGGATGCTGGTGCCAGTATGTTAATGAAGAGGTACAAGTGATCGATATATTACCTGCTACCAGGAAACCCAATTTTCTGAAAGCCTCCTAGCCAAATTAAGCACAGGTCCCAGAGGTGCTGTAAGCTACGCATTAGAGCACTGAGCACAACTTGCACAATAATAAAGCTGTCAGACCACTGCCAGACAGGAGTGCCAGCTCAGGTGCCCTGACCTTTATGCAATATCAGCTACTGAATTGTGTCCAGTTTAATGTTGTACTCTGCCTGTTTGCTGTACTCTCTGAGCTGCTCTCGGTACACGCACAGTGAGGGTGACCTTTGACAGGGATGGCTGAAAGAGCAAGAAAAGCAGACAGATGGGTCCCATATTCATAATATCTCATCCCATAAGCAGAATCAGGCCCAAGACACACTGATGTGCCCAAACGTCTAACCCTTCTGATAGGATTTTTGTAACTTAGAAGGTGTTGATTACAGCTCTGTCAGTATCACTGCTGAATTTCCCCCCAGTTTCTCTGCCAGACCAAGTGTTGAATTCTTTGACACTCCAGATGAGCTCAGCTGACCGCAGCATTTTAAATCCCAGCTCCATTTTTTCCTTTCTCAGTACAAAATACATCACGGCCACCATACACTGAAATTTGGAGTTAAACTGACTGGGGATTAGGTGGATAAAGTTTTACCCCCTGTCAGAAAGGGAAGGAAAGGCAAAGTAAACAAGAAAATTTGCAGGCCTTCTCTCTTTTAAACAAACACTCCTGTGTTTAAAGTAATAAAAATCCTCTGAAAAAAAGGAAAGCAACTTCCTCCAGAATAGCCTTTCCTAGCATTTGTCTAAATTGTACTTCTCCAAAAAAAGAGTTCCAGGTAGAGAGCTAGAGGACTTTGGCTTTGATTAGATAACAGAACTGCTGAAGCAATAAGTGCAATTGACTTCACTGGTACCTGATATGTCCTAAACAAATCTACATGGTTGAAGCTTAGCTTTAAATATCTAGCAATGCCATACAAAAAAAAAAAAAAAGAAAAAAAGTAAAGAAATGAAAACACCATGGCACTCTAACACACTCACACGCCATCAGATCATGGCTCCAACAGCCTGAATACAACCCGTCTCCATGGCTTGCAGTTGCTCAGACTCCCTGTGGAGTTGTATATTCTGGGTGTACTAATAAACAGGTAAAAATTCTCTCAGAACTACAGTCATAGCAATATGAATGTTCCTATTCACTCATTCTCTCAGACTTCTCTTGGTCTACCTCTTAAAAGCAACAAAAGCCACAGCTCATCACCCACATTGCCAGTGGTAGTTAACTACTTGCTCACTTTTTATTATTTTGGAGCTAGAATAATGGAATTATAGAATCATAGAATCACCAAGGTTGGAAAAAATCTCCAAGACCATCCAGTCCAACCTTCTACCTATCACCAATATTTCCCCACTGAACCACATCCCTCAGTACAACATCTAAACATTTATTGAACACCTCCAGGGTTGGTGACTCCACCACCTCCCTGGGCAGCCCATTCCAATACCCAATCACTGCTTTGAAGAAGTCTTTCCTAATGTCCAAACTGAATCTCTTCTGGTAGAATTGGAGGCTGTTCCCTCCAGTCCTATCACTAGTTATATGGGAAAAGAAACCAACCTCACCACAACCTCCATTCAGGTAGTTGGAGAGAGCTATAAAGTGTCCCCTGAGCCTTCTCTTCTCCAGACTAAATAATCCCAGTTCCCTCAGCTGCTCCTCATAAGGCTTGTGCTCCAGACCACTCACAAGCTGGATAATGAAGTCCGGGAGAAAGTATTAAGAATAGATACTTCATAGGTATCTGACTTCTTCCATGGGATGACTATGAGGTAGGAGGAAGTACAAAATCCAAGGATCAAAAGATAACAGTAGATATGGGAGTGAGGTATCACCAACCTTTCCAGCACCTGAGCAGCTATTGCCCACTAAGGGAGAAAGGAGCAAACTGGGGGGAAGAAGCAGTAAACACCCATAAAAGTGAAGCCAAACAGCCATTCATGGAGAGAAGTGGAAGACATAGGAAAGAAAAAAAAACATCAAACAACAAACAACAAAACTTAAAGGCAACCTGATTGAAATAGCAAAGCAGTCTGGAGTTCTCTCATCCTTCTATTTCCATTCCTTTCACAACCGCATGAAGTCACACTCAACTGTGTCTTAGAATTATTGTTTTTTCCAGGTATATTGTGGCAGAGCATTCCATTCCAAAGCTGGGCCCTGGCAGCATGCGTTGCTGGCCCAGAGGGCTGCTGTTTTATACCATGCTGGTTAGCTGACTGATTTCCAGCTGCTCTATCATAATCGAAAAGGAGTGTAAATGCAGTAAGATCTCTCTTGATGGGATTGTTCTACATAAACTGTGTCCTAAACTTGTAGCAAGGATACCATGAGGCATCAAAAGCCAGCAGGAGAGGTTCATGTGACCTCTCCTGAATGACTATACAATGAAACTGTGATTCTTAACTGTTGGAACAGTACTAGGAACAGAAGCAAGAATGTGTTGTTTTTTTTTTTTTTAATTTAAATACTGCATATTTATATTGACACTGGGAACCTGAAGATTGCGTGTTTAATGAAAACCCCTGTTTACATGCCAGTTAAATCAACTACTACCTAATAAAATGTTTCCTTTAGTTTGAAGCCTTACAAACAGTTTAATCAACTGCTCTTAATTAAGGCTTTCAAAAGCAAAAATAATTTCTCAGCCACCACAAAAACAACTGAAGGTTTAACGCAGTGCATAAAACTTGTGTCCTCACACAGCTCTCCCAAGAAATCAGGAATCATTACTATAGAATATGCTTTGCAACAAAGATTGTTTAAAACACAAAAGAAGAAGCTCACGAGACAGTGCAGATCACAGTTTAATACTCCACAGGAACAGGGGCATAATAAACTCAGCCCAGGCTCTGTTTCCCTACTAAAATTCAAGATGTTCCTAAAAACCAAGATATGAGAAGAAACAATTATGTTGTTTTTCCTATGTGGTTATTCTTCTGAGGTCAGGGTCTAGAGAAAAGAGACAACCTCAACAAGAGCCACATTATCCTCACTGGCTCTGCATGCTAATCTATTTATCCATCTGCTCTTTCCCACAAGGAATAGTCACAAAAATGCAGGTTTCAGGTAAACTTCATTTTCATTGATGCTGTTCTTCTCACAGGACTCCTTCCTCAGCTTCTTTCTTTTACAGCCCAGCCTGCAATCACCCCCACTAGCTGCAGGCTCTCTCTGGACATGGAATCAGGTGCTCTCTCTAAATGTAGAGCCTGTCCCCTCAGCAGCACAAAAGCCACTGGCCCTCCTGCCCAAAGTCTAATGGTATCACAGCTGATGCACTCAGGCCAACAGGATCCAGCTGGGAAGTTGCTCACCCTACTAACAGACACCTTTTGAGGACTATGTTCCCTGTACAGGTGGAAGACACCCAACCACTACTCAATTTGCTGTTGCAAGGACTCACCACTGCCACCAAAGCCCCCACTGTTAAGTGGCCATCTGCCTGTGCAGCAAGATGTTTGTGTAGCATCTTAAAACAATATGTTCCTCATCTCCTTCAGAGAGATGGACCAGACACAAGCATCCCACAGGCAGGATCTAGTTTGGGGCCCTGAGTGGGGTCCCTTCAAATATCATCAGCTAGTTCCATAAAGCCCTACTGTTTTAACACCTTCTTTTTTCTTTGGTGATGGAAATTGCTTAAAATTTCTGTAAGAACTAGCCTTTGAATTACACTGGGACTTTGATTTTACAGCAAAAATGCTGAGTGAGTGGACGAGCTGTAAGATCAAGGTTTCATCTAAAGGTTTCATAGGCCAAGTACAAATATGGAATCACGCAGTTGAAGCTAGTAGCTACCAGGAATATGCCAGTGTGCTTAATGAATATTGACTAGGTCATTAGGTTGCTTTCCATCCGTGCAGATTTCTCTCTTAATTTGAAATTTATAGTTTAATACCTTAGAGCTCAATTATAGAGTAAAAGAGACAGGAATAAAAGTCACAGTTTTCCTGTAATTAGCCCCATGAGACAGTTCAAACAGTGCTCCATTCCTAGTGCCACAGGTCTTTCTTTTTTCCTTCCAAGAGAATGCCAGTAATGAAAAAACATATATAAATTTTCAAATACAGTAACAGAGACTGCAGAACAGTTCTTTCTTACTCAGACATCCATAAAATATTTATGTAAGGCGAATCCCAGAAACCTGTTTGCCCTTTTACAGAGGGTAATTGCAAACACTGTCAGATCACTGGAAAGCAAGAACAGGCAGGGCTCTATGGGGCTCTGAGCTGTAGTCAAGTCATGAAAAAACTAAGTGTGTATCCTCTACAGGAACACAGCCAGAAGTAGGACGGAAGGCTGGGAGACTGATCCTTGACATCTCTGCACTTTCACTGAACAACTGCATGAGAAATCTGCAAAGATACTTCACTATGAAACATAGGAAGTATTCTATTTGGGGTTTGTTCTCTTACATTTGCACCAACTTTTTTCTTTTGTAATATTTTATGTAATTTTTTAAAGAAATAGTGTAAAAAATAAATAAATAGGAAGAGAGCCAGAGCACATGTTCAGTAGTGAACTTTGATTTTGTATTTCCAGTGGCTTTCATGGATAGCATTCTGTTCAGGTGTTGATGGTTCAGGTGCTTCTTTTCTCTTTCATTTTAGGGGTGGTAGGTTCCTTTGTTGAGCCTATGTTCACAAGTCTGTTTTATGTTTATAGTTCACAGTAATTTATTTAGGACAAAACAGCAGTTTATCATTTTGCACCAAGAAGATGCAGCTATTTTAAAATATTTGTCAAAACTCCATATGCTTTGCAAAGCTGGCAAACTTTACCATTTACATTTTAAGTACTAAGTTAGTATTTTCTATTCTTGTAGCTGCAGTGTTTTTAAAGCAAAGAATTGTATGCCTTGGTAACTGCAAGCAAAATTCAACATATTCCACAGCATATCTTTATGTATTTGAAACAGATGTGGGAAGACTACTTGGTGTTCACATAAGATGTGTCAGTCTTTGCCCTGCGTTGTAGAGAAAGGCCACACATTTTGGAAGTTTAGAGCAAGGGGGGGTTCATAATCCAAACCATGCTGAAAGATACTGGAAACAGAGATGGACACAAGTCTTAATAGCCACGTATGATGCTAATGCTTGCAGCACCTCATGAGACTGGCAGGCTCCAGAGGCTAGTGCATTTCCCCCTTTACACTTACTCCCCTTTCTTTATTTCAAGCATCTGTTTATTCAGTTTAAACAATTTCCTGTTCTCCTAATGGAGGGACAGCTGATTAGACCCAGAAGAACCTATTTGCTGTACTCCAGCCAAAACTGTGAGCTGGACAGTTATTTTTATAATTTCTAGCAGCACTTCTGGAGATCCCATTAGTGCTGAAGTTCCCTGATCCAGGTTTGGTATGTGCAGGAAGAAAATGGAGGCTTCAGGGGAAGGAGATGGGAGGAAGTAAAGGCCATGAATGCGTGGCTGGACCAGTCCCAGACTGACTGCACCTGCCAGGAAGGGCATGCGGGCCAGCTCAGCAAGCTAGCGGGGTGACATGCCCTGCAGCCTGGCTGGGCTGTGCTCAGGCAGCCCGATGCCCACACGCCCTGCCTCCATCCTCCTCGGGACTTCCAGCTTTCCAGTGCACCGTGCCATGTGGCCCTTCATAGCGTCCTTCAATGTACTAATGCCATGGCCCGCACCCAGCAGACGTGTTCCTGTGCTTCCTGTGAGTCATGCCACGCTGGGCTCTGCCTGCTCTGCCAGGCTGAATTTCGGCTTTACCTGTTTACTCACGGCTGTAATCCGCAGGGAGGTGTGGCTGCGGTTCTCAGAGCTCTGCATGGCCTTTGGAGAAGCCAGTGGCCAGGACAGGCTCCAGGTGTGGCAGGTCTGAGTGACATGGACATGCTGGAGTTTGCACCTCAGGCAGTGGGGACAGTCAGCATTTCCCTCCTGTGCTTTTTAAGGCAAAATGACTCTGGGCCCTTTGCAGTGCCCTGTTTGTTCCCTGCTCCCTGCCTGCAGGGAACTGAGAGCACGATTTCAGTGCTTTTTCTCAAAACAAGCAAAACCACCAAGCTTAACTTGTCCAAATGAAGAAGGATCAAGTTCTACTTCCCCTAACACAGAGGGAAAGAAATAAACAACTTTATAAAGCCAGTTGAGGCTGCACACGTTTGAGCCAGGGAGCAAGATGTTAGGAGCCATTCCCCCTGCCCTAACTGTGACAGGAACACAGCCCTAAGGGGACATGCGTTGCCCACCCCCAATGGAGCAGGTCCCACTCCAGCAGTACGGGGCACCTCCTGCATCTGGCTGCACGGACGTGATGCATGGAACACAGAACACTCAGAACATGACACCAACTGAATAGACTACAGACACCATCAGGGACAAACAATTTTTCACCACCCACTGCAAGTGTTTGTAGGAAAGTGCAGGTCATTTCCATGCAAACTGACGTCAAGGCCCAGCGTCTCAGGGTGATGCATGTTTTGTCACACTCTGATTGTAACACCTTCTTTGCCTCTTGTAATGTACCAGTACACTCACATCTCCAGTTCACCTGTCAACCTGGTGTACCAGTACTCACTGCCAGCTTGTTTGCAATCATAGGTGGGCAGTGCGGATATAGCAAAAGACCATGCATTAATGTGCACTGTGGAATTCATAAAATAACATGTCCACAACTTAGGGCATGCTGTGTATATACACAGCATTCTTTTTCCCCTTGTTGGCTTTTTTCCCCCACCATCTTAGCTTTTAGGCACTGAAAGCAATCCTTGTGTCTTATTTTTATCCTGCATCTCAACACAGTAACAACTGTCACACAGCAAAAGGTACAGACATACAAACATTGATTCATGGGATGGAGCTGGGCTGGTGCTGTGCTGACTCACAGAGACCCAGTAACAAAACTCACTCATGACTACACAGTCCTTTGCTCACATCGACTGCCAAAGCAGCCCAAGCAGCTTACATGATACAAAAGGGGAAATCCAAAACAATCCAAAACACCTGTCAGTCTGTTGCCTACCTTTTCCTGAAGGGAAGAAGCAATCCATCTCCACACTGCTGCGGGAATGGGAAATGCAGAGAGCACTGCTGGGGACCAGGCCTTCCTGCGGTGGGCTCCGCTCCGTGGTCCGCACCAAGCACCAGCCTGGCCTTTCACTCGGCCTCTCCAGCAGCTCCACCGTCTGCCCCACTTGAATGCTCAGCTCGCTGCTGTGGCCCGCCGTGAAGTCCTGGAGCACCACGGTTAGTTCACACCCTCCAGACAACTGCCCAGGTTCAAGGGAAAAAAAAAAAAAAAAGAGTAGGAATAAGAGTTAGAGAGGGCAGAATGAAAGCAATCATCTTTGCATCATATTTACACTGGCAAAGGCAGGCTTTGTGCTCCTTAGAAGCCAAGTTAATCATTTCTTTTGCCAAAGTTCAACAAGTTGTGACCCTTGTTTCCTTTACTTCTTACTCATTCTGTTGGGTTTGAGTAAGAAATCAAAGCTACCCACCCCATGGCCTCTTGAATGCCACAGTTTTCTAGCTGGGGGTGCCCATCACAAACCTTGCTTTTTTTCTGTCTTTAGTTCCTGGGGTGCCTTTCTAGCCTGGCACTAGCCCAGCCAACAGCTTTGGCACTATGCCTCATGGCAGAACAAATCCAGCTCCCTCTCACAGCACAAGCCAGACACATTCCCACATGCCACCACACAGTGAGGATACAGCTACCACTTTTTGCAAGACAAAAAACATTGCCCTCTTTTTCCCAAACTTGTTCTAAGGTCCTTTGGGGAGATTAGGGAATCCTGATGGGGCAGATCAGAATAGCTCCTCCCGCACTGTCTGATGAAAAACAGAGGTGTAAATATATAAACGTAGAGTGACTGATTATATGCTGGCTTCCAGGATTTGTATCTAAGAATAAATGTATCATTTTACATCCGTACTGAGTGCTGGCAACCTGCTGCTTTCCTTCAGTCTCCCCCTCGATATGCAAGGAACAATACTGGTCTCTGTTTAATCTTGATATAACCCAAGACTGGATAGAAGCGTTTGTGAATACAGCAGAACAAAGCAGAAAAAGTGACTGCACAGGCAGTATAGCTAACAAAGCTAGTTTTCTTACAGATTTGGATCTCAGGGTTGGATTTGCAGGTGTCTGAACAGGTGTGAGCACAAATCTGGATTGCTTTCTGCCTGCCCATCATTAGGGGCCCTCGTCTGGGTCCGTCTCTACGTGCTGCCTGCTTCCTGGAACATGCAGGATCCTTTGAGTTCCTTATTCCAGCATAAAATTTTATTGAATTAGCTCACTGATTCAAAAGGTATTGAGCAGCAACCAAGCTGATTCAAAACCCTGTAATATCACGAACCTCACTTTCTTGGGATACAAAGCTAAAGACAGGTGCATTATAAAATGTTTTTAAATAAACCACTTGCAAATCCAACTGAGCTGAGAGAAATGTTGTAAAATGCCTAATATCCATGTGAACTCAATGAGAAGTGGGATCTACTCATCAGCTGGAATAGGTGAGCCCCTTAGGCATGCAAGCCCATTTCTACAGACATCACTCTTGAGCTGTACAACCTAAAAATCCCTTACTGCGGCCAAGCAGTCTGAAATGCACACTCCCATGGGAACAGCACTCTCCCCACACAGTGGCATTGTGATTTGTATGTCTCATGAGGCAGGCATGAAAGAAATCCCATTCACAATTCCAATATATACAATTACAGAAAGGGGTCAGTGGACAAGGACTGGTTCTCACCTGTCCTGTGTCTCTGCCGTAGACGAAATGCTAGATTGGGGGAAGAAGAAGGAAATAATTCTCTGAAAGATTATTTGTAAATAGATAGAAAAAAAATCAACCAAACCAAACAAACCATGGCAGCTGTTGGAGACCATTCAGACAGTGTGCTACCACTCATCCTTGCAGAAAGAGCTCAGTGAGCTGATGGAACATACAGGAGATCAATTTGGCACACACTGACATGCTTTCCTTGTTACACACAGCTATTGGAAATATAAGATATTGCTATAATATCTGCTAAGGTTTCTTTGCTATGGGATAATTTGAGAATTACAGGGGTTTTTTTTAATCCGATATGGGTCCCGATTTGGTATGGTATATTTAAGACACAAGAAAAATCCAAGAGACAAACTGAAAGCACTGCCGTGCCCTGCACTGAAGTACCACTAGGTGTCCGTGTTTGCCATTACACCGCAAACACTTGCTGCAAGGAATTCACACTGCTTGGCTTCAGGCAGGGGCTCGCTAGGTGCTGTGTGCTGCAGCTGGGCAAGCAGCAGCAGGCTCTGATAGGAGCCCTCATCGTTTCCAACCACAAGGGCAGAGAATGTGCTGCAGCGGTCAAAACCTTTTTTTTTCAGATGGTCAGGTTGATTTTTGAAAAATAAATCATAAGGGAGCGCTGGGGGGCAGCTCACCCCAAACCTGGGGGCCTTTGCCAACCCCTCCCCAAATGGCTGAACACCTGTGACACAGTGGATGACTCAGTGAGGGCAGCACCTGTAAGCAGTAACCCAGAGGAGGCAGGTGTGCTCCATGACCTGCAGGTGCCATCTAGCCCTGAGCTCCTGGTTCTCCCTATCTCATTAAAAATTGCTATTTAACATGGTGAGAACTGGAAGCAGTCAGCCCCTCTAGCTGCCTGTGGCCAGCTCACTGCTGGAACAGTAATGACATATGTAAAATGATTTATTTGTAGGAAAAGAGACTTTGGCATGAGTAATTATGCAGGGACCTTTTACAGGTGTTGTTAGCTCAGGCAGGGGCCCACAGATGATTTTTAGGTGCAGACCACAAAGAACAGAAAGAAAATGTCTTCCTTTTGCATATGACTTCAGTGTGCCTATTCTGTGTCTTCTATATCACCACACCACAAGAACACGTACTGACCAAATTAACCCAGAGCATAGAAATCTCTCTAGAAAGACTGTATTACATTAAAATGTATGCAGTTTATCAGTCATTTAGGAATAATGCAAATACACCTGCTTCTCAATGGCAGAAATCCTTTCACCTATGAAGTGTTCCCCAAACTATTAATGGCTTAATTTATTTTTGGAGAGTAAATTCCTGATCTCAGAGAAGGATATCACAGTTTTCTCTCTCCCTCTGAGCGTGCAATAGATGGGCTACTGCTTTCTCACGTGGATTGCATTCGGTTTGGAAAAAGAAAGAAAATAGAGAATGCCCTTACAGTTGTATTTCACAGGTAAATGGCTTCATATTTTAACATACTATATTCATTATTATCATTCTTCTGATAAAATCGACCATTACAACCATTGACTGGATACATTTAAAACCCAGACAGCAGTCTGCCTGTGTGCTATGCAGCCAATCCATGAGACATTAAAATAAAAACAGTGATACAGCAGGCCTTTGCAGAGCACAACGCAAAACTGAAAGATCTGACACTGGTACAAATGGAATGAATTACACAGAAAGCAATGGCTTGAAAATCAGTAAGAAAAGGACATGCAGAATGAAATAGCGAAATGCTAGAAAGAATCACTGAATAGAATCATAGAATCATTAAGGTAGGAAAAAATCACTATGATCATCCAATCCAACTGCCCACCTCCTACCAATACTGCCCACTAACCACATCCCTCTGTGCCACATCTCCACGGTTTTTTAACACCTCCAGGGATGGTGACCCCACCACCTCCCTGAGTAGCTTGTGCCAAGGCCTGGCCACTTTTTCTGAGAAATTTTTCATAATATGTAACTTGAACAAAAGAAACAGGAGGGCTCCAAGCAGTCCACAGTGAATGTATGGTGTGTCCTGTGTACCGCTAGCATGAGCCCCAGCCTGTTTCCATGCTGCTGCCTGCCACCAGCAAATCATCTCCCATCCTCTGTGGTGACTTGTGCCTGGTCCAAGGAGCATTGTTACCCATGCAGCACATAAATGTTTTCATTAGGAAGTGCTAAAACAGATCAAAACTGTGCTAGGAAAGAGTCCTGCTCTATGTCATCAGTGTAGGTGGGGACCCAGCCACTCAACAACTGAAAATTACCCTATCTGCTGCACAGCATTGCTACCAAAACTCTGAGCATCGATGGGAACCTTCCATGTAACTTACTAATACTGATAAACAAGTTTTGTCCTGATCCACGTGAGACATTTTTCTTATGGGAGCACCCAGCTGAGTGCTTGTCAGCCTTGGGAGCGTGAAGTGCAAGCCACCAAAAGGACCCAGACATGGACATGTCTTGCTGGGGGGACATCCAGGCTGCTCCGGAGATCAGCAGGCACCAGTTAGTGCAGAATGACTGCGTGATGGTATTTCCTGTGTCACAGCATGTGTGCATGGCCACCGCTGCATCTGTTCAGTTTTCAGCCATCAAGCAGCAGCCAGAGGAAGCGAGGCTGAACACCAGAGGCACATTTATCATTACAATGCAGATGGAAAAGACCTACCAGGTCACAGGCTGTCCTTCCTTCCTGCTAAAATAGATGTTAACTACTACTAAATCCACTTTGGTTTAAAAGAAAGGGGGAATTAATAGCTCCCTGGCGGGGTAAGCAGGGGTTTGGAAGATGGTCTCTTGTGGAGGATGCTTATGAATGAATTGCAATGGATCTCACACTGATTTTGAAACATAAGTCCAAGCTCAGGCAGACTGAGAACTGGTAATAGAAATACTGTAGTGCTTATGCTAGCATAAGTGGATAACTAGCTGCCTCCCCAGCAAATGTAGCAGCATCTCAGTGGTTGTTTCTCCAAGGGTACAGAGTGCTGGTGTTTGTGATCTTCCCTTCTGTGACACAGTGCCATAGTTAAGGTTTTGGTCTTTTTTGTAATTAAGGTATTAAGTTTGTAACAGAGGCTTATAAACCACACTGTGATACACATGTGAGGGCACACAACTGAGCAGACCCAGCTACCTGTGGTGCTCATGGTAGTCCCTGTGAGCTGGGCACAGTCAGGGTTTCAGTGCTGCCAGCTGCTCCATGACAGCCCTTGACAGCCCTTGCTCATACCTGCCTGTCATCTGTCCACCTACGGGCTTGCAACTGCTAATGATGCTCTGTCAGTGCATGCAATGAACAACTATCCTCTCATGCAATATTAAGCTATTTAAAAAGACATTTTAATATAATCACGCCTAGCTCCATTCTATACTAAATCATCTAATGTACTTTGTTTTTAAAATTGCTTTATAGTATCCTTTCTTTATATAGACCTCTTTTTACTTTTTCTGCTCCTTGAATGCTTCCATTTCCTCTTCAATATATTTCCCACTCACAACCACGGAATCAGCAGTGCACTGCACCTGAAGATGAAGGTAAGAACCAATATATTTCAGGTAAGCATGAAGTTGTTTATGCCAAGCCAACATTTGATTTTCATTCAAAGAAGCAGCAACAGAGAATGAATCTACCGGGGTCAGAATAGCTGCTGAAAGCATTTAAGTATTTTAAAATATGCCAGCATCATTGTAGAAATGCACACTCGCTGGTTATTTACATATATTCAATAGAACACAGAGCTCTGCTCATTCAAACAAAGCGTTCTGTGTAGCGCTGCTCTGCGCTCTAATGTAAATTGCTAGTTTGCTGTTGCTTGTAGGCTTTCTGCCCATCTGCTTTTGGATGACAGCCAGTTTTGGATAGAAGCATTTAGTCACCATAAACAACCGATTTCAAGAGAGTGAGCGCGGCAGCGGGAGAAAGAATGGGATTTGCATCCTTATCAAGAGATTACAAGAAGTGAATAAGACCACTTAGGCGCCAATTCTGTCTGCGCTGAAATAAACCCAGAGCTGTCACTCTAGCTGGGAGACAGGCACTAAAAATGTATTCCTCATAGAATTCTTTGTGAAAATTTCTGTAATTCCATAGAGATTTTCTTTTTTGCTGGTTAGGGAGAGAGACATCAAATCCAGAAGAAGCCTTTGAGGAATTTTGGTACTGGGGAATTGCTTTAGTTTCACTGTGCTGTAGCAGGGTCTATTTGGAGTGCGAACATCTATGTTCCTACCTGTAAAAGTGCTGCACCTCATAGGGATGCTGAGCTGAGAGCTCTGGCACTTCTGGTGAGTGTTTCATTGCACTGGCATGGAGCTGTTTCTGCAGGGATAGAATGTGTTTCAGAAATGTTGAGCTCCTGAATAATCCACAGTGACTGGCAAAACTGCTCCAGATTGAACTCGTTTCAGAAGTTTGGTGGAGAATACTTGGCTCATCTCCTAGTCTTTCTTGGTCCTTGGGCCCCTGCAGCCATCTGCACTTAAGCTGGAGATGGTGCTTCCTACCCTTTGTTCTATCTGACCAGATGAAGAGGATTGCTCCTCGAGCTTCACAGGGAGGTTTCTTTGTATTTAAGCCATTAGTTAGACACATGGTAGGTCTGATGGTGACAGCCTGTAGCCTTAATGTACCAGCTCTGCTCCTCTCAGCGAGGAGATAACAAGAGGCATCTGGATGCTCAGCATTCTATAAATCAAGATACAGCATGTTATTCCACAGCAGAAAGAAGAGACAGAAATGGCACTTGGGACATGTAAATATGCTAGCAGAAAGGAAATCTGGTGTTATGGTTTCAAACAGCACAAATCTTTTATGTCCAGCAGATCTTACTGGAATCCCTACTAGACGACCGTATCCTGGCTGTGCTGGACTTTGGAACTTCAGCATATACTGACATGTGCAGAACAGCTTGAATGAGCTGCCTGCATTATTTCTGGAGCCTTTTTTTTCCAGAAATAAAGATTGCAGCAAGCCAAAATTAAACAGCACATGCACCATAAACAGTACTTTTGAAGATAAAGGAGGCCAGACTCTATTTCACCCAACAAACTGAAGCACAGAATCAGTCCATGTTTGACCTTTTAAGATGTAGGTTTTCTCATGGCACTTGGCTTAAGAGAGCTGATACCTGGATCCTATTCCCTTTCCTGTTTGAAGCACAAAATGGAACAGATACCACTTGTGTTTCCTCAGTGAAACAGCCAGCATGACTAAAACCCATGTGCAACCAGTGCTGCAGAGGATGAGAAGGGTAGACAGCCTAAATACCCCAAGGCAAAGCTCCACCTGCCATCTCTTACAGCCACAAGATGTCCTAAACTCATCTAGGGTTAATAAAAACACAATAATAGTCTGAAATCAGGGAGTAATGACTAGTGGCTGAGGTTTTCTTTTTTTTTAATGTCCAACTCACTCTGAGCAAAGCAGACTATTTTGACCCATGAGGTCAAAGGTTTTAGTTAACAAATAATTAATTGATTCCTAAGACCCTGCTAGCGAGTACACTGTGTAGCTGGAGAGTGGGTGAAAATGTGAATGCTCAACAAAGGAAAATGCACAAGCCTGCACTGATGCTCGGTAGCATCACAGAAAACCACAAACACTCCTCCTTCAGGGACATTAGCTCTACAAAATAACTAAGGCTTGGAGCAGAGAAACCAAAAACAAAATGAAGCATTTAAAGATTTTTGTCCAAATGGTTAAATTCAGAGAATAGATGTTTTATATAAAGTAACTTTAATTGAAAGGATAACTCAACTGTGCCTGAGCCATACGGTCCTGTAAGTCTGACTCCCCACTGCCTTGGCCAGCTTGGCATCTCTTGCCTCTTCTGAGTCGTTTCCTTTTTACAGATTTAATAGCTGCTATTTTTCATCTTTATTGTGGGTCCCTAGGTCCCATTACTATAAGTCAGAGCCTTAGGCCACAAATTAACTCAAAGGTGGATTTAGATAAGTTGCTTTTACTAATTTTCAGTAGGTTTGTCAAATAGAACATAGAGGCAAAAGCAGATCTAAGATTACAGAGAATTCACCCAGAGGAATGGTGGCAGTGAGTGGTGTCTCCCCCAAAGCTGCCCTGGAAAGGCCTGGCCCTGCATGGCACGCTTCATGCCCCTTTTCCCCTTGCAGACTTCACGGTGAGAGTTAATAATGCTTCTGGACAATTGAAATCATGCTTTGAGAGGCCTGGCCCCTGGCTGGGTGAGGTGGTTGCAGTTGTCTGGCAGCAGCTGGAGAGAGGCAGGCAACCTCACAGGCTGCTTTTCCTCCCTCCCAGCCTGTTCCCTATAATGCTCTTAGTTTATGTCTCTTACATTAATGTCCTAACAAAACACTCCAGCTCAGTGTTGCCATTAATTGCCAAGTAAAAACACACAACTGCTGCTGCAAACAGAGTGCAGGAATGAGTGCCATATGAAGCAGTACCCACTCTGAGCAGGAGAGTTTGCAAAGGGGTTGCACGCTCACACCCTCAGTCAGTGCTCGGTTCTGTGGAAAGATCTCTGGGGATGTTGTGTTCGAGTCCTCCCTGCTGCTCGCCTCATCCACTGCACCCACAGAGCCTTTCCAGCATTGCTGCATCATTTTCAGCCATCACGATGGGCTGCAGCTCGAGTTCGAGCAGTTAAATCCCGTGGCTTTCATTCTGCTCTCCATAATACTGCTATTTACTCGAAGTGACCTCATTTGCCAAGTGATGTAAGAGTGTACATGATCGAGCCTGGCACGTCTAAGCAGATGTTTTCAGTGGACACAGAAACAGCATTATGAAACAAAAATATTGCCTAAAACCTGAGCAGCACTAGAGATTACAATGGCTTTTATGCAGATCAGCTTACCTAAAACTGTGTTGAAAGGGCTTTGGCTGCAATCATGTGCTTCTCTTTTTGAACCGAAAGGCTGTTGCATGTACCGCTGCAACATGGATCCCAAAGGAACTGCAGCTGCAGGTTTAGAATTCTATCGGTTTTAGTCTCTTTTATAGATTTACTGGAGTGTTCCCAGAGGACTCTCCTCACATAAAATTCTTCCCCTTTAAAGTACAATGACAAAAAGTGGTCGCACCCTTTTTTTGTTTTGATTTGGTTTAGTTTCTAACAAGGTAATAAACTGTACTGCATACAAGAGTATAGATTCAAAGGGTTTGACAGTCAATCCGACTTGCTTTGTTTCAGCTGAAAGGAAATTGTCATTGACTTTGCCATTTACATTTGCTGTCTTCTCACATTATCAGGCAGGCCTAAGTATGGATTGATGTTCAGCACAAACAAGTAAAAGACTGAGGGGAGCCTAAAAGAACTTTGCTATGTTAACTTATCAAAGGATGAACTGAATAATAAGGTCTACTGATAAGCACAATCCCAGCTCCTGCTTTGTTTCTTTCAGTGAAGACACATCAGACCAAATACTCCACTCTAATTCACTCTGAGGTAAGTTTAGAGTTGGAGGACTCTAAAGCAAAGAAATAAATGATAAACTTCTGCTGTGCCTGTCTTAAATTCCATATACTCTTACTCTTTGAATCTACAGCCTGTCTTCCATACACGTGTGCACGCTATTAACATTATATTAATTGAAACCACTTAAACTGAATAGTCAGCAAGACACTTCCTTGGCTGAATATCTTCCAGTCATAAAATTATGTTCTCTTAATAAATTCCGTTTCACTAATTCATTATTTCTTCATCTATGCTGTAAGATTCTTGGCATAAGCATCTGTTTCCTTTCATAAAACGCAAGCACATTTTGGACAAGGATGATTATGACAAATAATAAGTAAGCAATTTCCTCAATCCAAGGCAATACAGTAGCACAGCTGTCTGCCCAAACCTCATTAACCCCTATCCAACCTAAAGAAGTAATGGCTGAAATGCTCTGGTCGCCAGAATGAGTCCTAAATGGAAGGAAAACATGCTTGAACTAAGAGAATGAACTCAGAATTCCCTGCAAGAAAAGTGATTTTGCTGTGGCATCACCACTTAAAATGCTATAATTATGTACTGGTGACTCTTTCAATGATAAATTTCCAGAAGAAAATGATGAAAACACAATGTAAAACATCCTTCTTTCATTCTCAGAGCTCACACACAAGGCCTTAGTGAGTAGTGACCCTATTAAGAACATGTACATAATTTATCACAGTATGCTCTGTTTCCTTTTCTCCTTTCTGATTCCTCATCTATCCCTCCAGCAAAAAAGGGTCTCTTTATCACATTGCTCCATATTGTACTGTAACTAACATCTGGACTGATCCCCAATGGCAATAGATGAACATGCTTCTCTTTGTATCGAAGGTATTCACAAAATGTAGATGCACAGGAAAAAAAAAAAAGAGAGAGAGAGAATCTGAAAAGTCTTATTCATCACGTGGCAATTTTTCTAGACAACCTGCTCATATCTCATTGGTAACAATGACAAGGGCAAAGGAGCATCTCCAAAACGAAACCCTACATTTTGCCATGCCTTAATTTCCCTAGTAGTGGTAGTAAGAACTCTGAGTCTTATGTCAAGAATGTCTGTAAAGCCTTCTTCTCAACTTCCAGCCACAAAGTGCTCAAATAAAGTTAAATGAAACTATGGTGACTTCAGATCACAAGAAATAACCATTTCTGTCTGACTGTTACCTTTGAAACAGCTGGAACAGAGTAGGAAAAAAGAATGTAGAGGAATATTCAGCATTTTCCAAACTGAAGCCAAAGTGCTTTACAGTTCTTTGTAGGCACTTCTGGAGTAATTACACATTCTCACTGTAATGTCAATAATACTAATCTAAATAAGCCTTATTTCACTTATAGGAAAGGCAATTTGTGCTTCTTCAGAAACATAAAGATTATCACTGAGCTTTATTCTACCTCCTTGGAACTTGGCAGCCCTTTTCCATCATCCATGCCTATTAGGATGTCATGGGTTACCAACTGAATAATTCCTTGGCTATTTCGAAAATTACAATCCTGGATTGCTCTGTCTTGATTTCCACGAATTTCTGTCTAGAAACATACATTTGGTGTCTATTTGAGTAGTAACTGTCATTTACATAGCCTGCCTCCATTTTCCTTTTCTGATCACCCAATGTCATTTTATGACATGCTTTTTCTCAACTTTAATTCCACTGTACAACCCAATGTAATTTGAATCATCATTCACATCACAGGCTTTTCTTCTCTGAAAACTATACAATATGAAATTTTCAATTTAATGTTTGGCTTTTTTTTAGCAATTATCACATGTTACCAAATAGCTAAGATATGCAACAGTTGTGAATTCATATTTTAGCCACTGTTAGCAAAATGGCACCAGGCACTGACACAGAGCAATTACTTCAGTGACTGAAAGTCTACTGCAGCCACATCACCCAGGTATGTGGTTTTGATTGCTCACATGAACAGTCCAGCACAAATAACTGCTTTCTCCACTAAAAGAAGTTTCTTGTGAAAAGATCATGCTTTTAAGAAATGGTTAAAGCATTTTTTTAATTGCTAGAAATGGGAAGGTACTCATCAGAGCACTGAATGATGAGAAGAGGTTTAATCTCACTTAACAAAGAAAATGTTGTCAGACAACAACACCAAACACAAAAGCATTTCAGTAAAAAAATTGGCAAGAAAACAGACATTCCAAAAATGGGTTATAGCTTGTAGTTGTACATCCACAGATGTGGCATGATAAATGCAAGTTTGGCTTTCCCTTTTTATAGAAGTCTTTCTAGGAAGCTGCCTGGGTAAACACTAGCAAACCCTGTACTCTCAAGCAAAGCAAATACACTGAAGGAAGTTGGTGCTCCATGCTAGGGGTACAAGCCTGATCTCTACACCTTCCCAAGAGATACCCAAAGGGTTTGCAGAGCAGCACTGACTCAATGCTTCTTAACCAGGTTTCTCTGCAACCACCAGCTCCAGCAGCACCTGCTCACTGCATGAACCTACAATAGACCAGGACAACCACCCGAGGACTACAGTTACACTTTCTGAGTGTTCCCCCAAAGTTATTTCAAATCACTCATGGAAAATATAAAAGCTGACATACCTTCCTCTCTGGCAGTTCAACAGGTGTGTGCTCTGCTAACTAACCCCGTCTCTGTGCCAATGCCACCTTGACGTCATTGTTACTGGGCTGACAAAAGGTTTCCATGGCAAACCAGAAAGCTGATCTGTTATCACCCCTTTTGGAGGAAACTGAAATGCCCTCTCTTCTGTGTTCTGCTAGAACCACCCGTCTTTGTTTTGGCACATATCACAGAGGGTGCATCGAAACACTGTCATCGAGTTCAGTTGTTTTTTGTCTCTCCCGCAGATCAGAATAGAGAGGGCCTTGATAGAAAGAGCACCAGATAATACCAGAGGAGGACAAACTTTAAAGTGATGAAAAACAAAACAAACAAACAAACAAACAAAAAAAAACCAAAACAAAGAAAACACAATAAAGTCACTTGATTCCCCTTCTTGCTGTAATTTATTACCTCTACTAGCAGGCATGGCCTGTAATAGTTAGCAGATGTCTGAAACATCTCGTTTTGAACCTTGACTAAGATTAAAAAGATTTCATAGTGTTTAAATAGCAGCTGTGGAATGAAATAAAGTTTCCTTCCTAACATGACAGAAATGTTCATCCTAGCCTTAAACAAGGAGGACTGTTTTATACTCTGTAAATATTGAGGAAACTGAATTTCTGTGCACAGGCACCCACACATTATAAATTGTACATGCCTTTAATTTGCAGCAATTGATGTGAAATAACCTCAGCAGAACAGGCTGGCCCAGCAGCCTGAATGCTTGGTGGGATTTTGTGACAATTTGCCCCAGGCCAACAGTTCACTGCAGGCAGGAGATCGGCAGAGCTTGGCCATGCACAGGAGGTTAGCAAAGTCACTGGGCTAAATGTCATGATTAACATCATTACTGCTGCACCAAGGGAGAGCCTAGCAGCCATCAGAGAAGGCTGCAGCCTGGCTGTGGAAGCAGCACTGAAATAACATAAAGGAGTGATGCAGTATGTGTAATAACACCCATACATCCCCACCAGCCTTACTGCCATGCTGGCTCCTTGCGAAACAAAGCACATTCTCCCAAGTCTGAGCACTGGGGCCTGATGCAGCTTTGATTTCATGGCACGGTCCCTGTGAAGCCGCCAGGCCCACCGATTCCCCTTCCTCTTGTTCCTGTGCTGATTAAACTTCAGCCAAAGGCTAACCAATTAACTGCAACAGATGGCTGAGCCTCTGATTGAGGAAGTTAACATACAAACTGCTTGTTTAAAAACAGGTTTACATCTCAAAATGAATTACTGTTCCCTTTCAGGCTGTGTGCATTTCCTATTTGCCTGGCAGAGTGGATAATTTCTGAGATTCTGAGATTCTGAATTCCTCACGCTTGCAGGTTCTGGATGGGCACAAACATATCTTAGATGAAAGAGACTGTGAAGGATCTGCTGCAGTGAACAAAGATGGCTCTGGCCCTTATGCATCTGGTTTGAGTTAATATTTTTATCCCCTTAGAATACACAAGATTTTTTCCTTAAGCCTGGATTTTACTGGTACACATGTTTCTTCTGATTTTAGTAACATAAGGTTGCAATATCATGCTCTCGAGCAGATGTGCTTTTGGAGCCCATCCCAAGGAGCACTGCTCACCTTCAGTGAAGGCAAACTGGCTGTGTGCTGTTGTCTTTGGGAAAGACAAAATGTCTTCCTTTGGCCTCCTGTTCACATCATTTTAAATCCTGCTGCATGACAGCTGGTTACTAGTAGTGTGGCATGTGATCTAACGATGTTATTACTGAATATGAAAATGCCTAATGCTTTTGAAAATATAATCAACGTATTTTACTCATTGCCCCAGAGAAGTTCACAACTCTAATATCTTAAAACCATCACAGGACATACAAATATACCCTTAACCACAAGCCAGAGCAAACTCTATTTCTATTAGGCAACATGCAGCATATGCTTAACATTAGGGGCATGTGCCTAATGGGCTTATGAAACAAGGCCGGTTTTATGATTCAGCACGAGCAATTTCCAGCTCTGTATTCATCTTCCTAACAAGTAGGTATATGCCTGGGATGGGAGCACTGGACTTTCTGATGAACACCGTGCCCAGTTCCAGCACAAGAAGGATGCAGGGCTGCTGAAGTGGGTGGGTCCAGAGGTGGGCCACAAGGATGCTTGGAGAGCTGGAGCACCTCTCCTATGAAGACAGTCTGAGGAACTTGGGCTTGTTTAGCTTGGGGAAGAGAAGGCTCCAGGGAGACCTCACTGCAACCTTACAGTACTTGAGCTTACAACCAGGAGGGGGAGCCAACTTTTTACACAATCTGACAGTGAGAGGACCAGGGGGAATGGCTTTCAACTCACGGAGGGGAGATATAGGTTAGATGTGAAGAAGAAATTCTTTACTCAGAGGTGAGGAACCGGCACAGGCTGCCCAGAGAAGCTGTGGGTGCCCCATCCCTGGAGATGCTCAAGGTTAGGTTGGATGGGGCCCTGGGCAGCCTGAGCTGGTGGGTGGCAACCAGCCCATGGCAGGGGATTGGCACTGGGTGGGCTCTACAGTCCCCTCCAACCCAACCATTCTCTGATTCTATGATTCTATGACAGGCTAGCATAGCTGATTAAACTCCCTGACGGTTGAGCATAAAGAAACTATATGCAGGAATAATACCCAAATCTGTTTTTTACTACAGATTTACACTCACTTTGTGGCTCTCAGCAGGTGCCAACAGGCGGGACGTGGAGAACGCGTTGCCTGCACATATTTTTATTTAATTACCAACATTTTCAGAAATTTGCTCTGAGCAAAGTCATTAATCTTCAGTAATTTCTTTGAGCCACAGTTTTATGAGGCTGGAACCCCTCTCTGAAGTGGCTGCTGCATCGCCTGAGAGGGTTTTTTTTCACAAGGCAGTTGTCATGGCAACATGCGAGGGAGGGGAGAACACCAGCAATAATTGAGCATCAAAGAGATTGGACGTGCAGGGAAAATTCAGTGCTAGATTCCATATTAGAGCCACAGGGTCTCCAAACTGCAGATTTTAAAGCTTAGGAAGACTGGATATTATTATAAGCTCTCTTGGGGATGGCTGTATTCCAGTAATGCATTATCACTGATCTGTTCCCATTATAATCCATCCATTTCACTGAAAATGACATGTTTGTGGGGCAGTGGAAAAGCAATCTGAAAGGGAACAATTGCACATCTCTGCTTTTGGGAGAGAAAAGAGAAAGAGGGAGGAGGAAAAAAAGGTTATAATCAAAGCTATATTTCAACAGCAAGCCTGGATGTTGTAAAAATAATAATGGTCTTGGCTGGCTGCTTGTTGTGAAATAATGAACCTTCTGCACCTTTATAATATTATTGCAGGCATTCTATAGAGCAGCCTAATAAAAATGGATGGCTAACTAAATGAGAAAAGGCTGCTGCGTTGTTTTATGAGACAATAATCCAGTTCCAGAACACATAAATTGTAAACCCCAAATGAATGAGTTTATACCAAGAACACAGCACAACTTTATTGATATTGTTACCAAGTTGCTCTTGTATATGGTGCTACAGATGTGCTTTCAAAATAATTAAAATTTTAAAGTTAGCAGTGGAGCATTATACAATTATGTCTCAAGAGTGCCATGTGCCCTAAACTATTATGAACTCTCATATAAGGAAGGTGCTTTTTTTATATTCATAGGGATTGGTTTTCCACTTAAAGATGGGAACACACAGATAGGGAAGCTAAAATAACCTCTCAAAAGGCCACTGCCTGGTGCACAGATGATCTTGGTTTTAACTCCAATTCTGCATCTTTTCCAGTATTTAACTGGGATCATCTCACTCTTCTGTATCTCTCTGAATCTTGGAAACCTTTTCATGAGGCTGAGTAGAAGCTTTCATTTGAACTAGTGTGCATTTGTAGAAAGAAACACTCAGTTTGGATTAGGACAATTTAAGCAACACAAAAACCACCACTCTGGTGAAAATCACTAGTCTCCTCAACACTATTTTTAACTGCTGTGTTATATACATGGCTGGTAGTCTTCAATCCAAGATGAAGAGATCTGCATGTATTAGGGCTTTTCTTGTTTACCAAGCTTACCAAGCTTAACCAAGCTATCTGGATCAGGAGGCAGTTCTCCTTGCTCATATCTGCTCAACCAGCTTCAGGCATTAGCATGAACTTCTAGTTTTTCAGTTTCTTACGAATAACCAGCGGTCACATAGAGCAGAACTGGTGCAGCCAGGCTCCTCGTGGATTTAGGCTGTGTGGTCAGTCTCCAGCTAAGCTGCAAGCTTTTCCTAAGGCTCAAGCATGCATGAGGTTACTCAGCCCTGCTTATTCCCCAGCAATGCGTATGTCCAGAAATGCATGTGTTCACACTACTGGATTTCTCCTAATTGCCACAATTTAGGCAACTTTAGGAGGAAGTTTTTCATACAGAGGGTACACAGTGGAACAGGTTGCCCAAAGAGACTGTGGATGCCCTATCCCTAGAGGCATTCAAAGCCAGGCTGGATGTGGCTCTGGGCAACCTGGTCTGGTGGTTGGCAACCCTGTACGTAGCAGAGGGGTTGAAACTCGATGATCATTGTGATCCTTTTCAACCCAGATCATTCTGTGATTCTATGATATGATAAATTTCTAGGTACACTTTCCCAACCCTTATGCTGATCTCCATGAACCCCACAGAAATAATTTTTGAGATCAGGAGCCTTCTGCCAACTTAGTTGAAAATTACCCAATGGGTACAAAAGTTATGAGAAGAAAAAGCATGAACAAAGGTGGAAAATATGAAAGAAAACTTTGTTTCCTCAGAAAACTAAGTTGACAACTCTCCTGTCACAGGGGAAAGAACAAATTTATTCAGGATATCTCTACAAACTTGCCTGCCCTATAATAATTCTATTTATATTTCCATCTCTAAACTAGTCAGATTTCAAGCTATGTAAAACATGTTGTGTTTATTGTTCCGGTCTGTTCACAAAAATATCATGTGGTTCAAAAGAAATGTCCACAAAAATCTATCAGTGAGCCACTATTTCATCTATCAGCTGAACTATAACCTCACCAAAAAATACCAAGATAGTTTAATTTTATTTCCTATAGATAGATGCTAGGTGGCATGACTTGTATGAACCAGATTAAATATATTGATAACTCTTGTTTCATAGTTTCATTGTTATTCCTGGAATGAATATACCAGATCCACAGTTCAGTTTGTTCACTGAAAATGAGATGCTACAGATTTTGACAACTGAAATCTCTTTATCACATTACAAGTGAAGTGTGATCCTCACACTGGATTCATTTTTAGGTCAGAAGATTTCTTAAAGTTTCTCAGGATCTTTTGTGGTATTTGTATCTTACGAAGGTACAGAGATGCCCATTACTATCTTGTTAGAAACCACATCAGTTTTGATGACTGTAACTCAGACAATTCTCTTAAGAGACGAGACTGCTATGAAACTCAAACAGAAATTGGAAAGCAGATCCCTAATGGATGTGCTGGCGCAGCCTATTTGTGACACAAATCCCTTCTCCCATTTCTTCTGGACAGGACAAAATGGTCTCATTACAGTAATACCTTTAAAAGGTGTCTTGGAAGAGAAGTCAAGGAGTACCTGTACCTGACAGGTGAACTGCACTTTAATTTTAGCCTTGAATCCTAGAGGCTGAAAATAACTCACAGTGGACATAATCTGAAGTTGCTCAATACAAGTACACATAGGTGCATGCCTGTCTGCTTGCACACTGCAGCCAAGTTTTGCTAAGGCTTCCTTTTTCTGAGACATGCTCGAAATAGCCTCCAGAGCCCATGGGATGGGACTGTGCTACCAGCAATTGCTTAGCATAAGTCACTCAGAGTTCTCTTTATACTTTTAGGATAAGCAACTTCCACATATGCACTAACATAGCTCTCCCTATGCTCGTGAGGCAAGACAGATGATGACTGCTTATTTTATTATATCAATTTTTGATTCAGTATTCCTTGCCTTTACAGTGACCATGCGAATCTAGAGATTTAAGGATGCTTCTTTTCCAGTCTGTTCTTAGCTGCCTCTGCGGTAATAACAAAGCATGACCATGGATGATTTGGCATTTGATTAATAGCTGTTCAGATTGCTTTGGCAGTTTTAGCATATGTTAATTGGGTTAACAAGGTACTAAGTGCTCCACTGTGTTATGAATGTGTCGTAAAATGAAAAGCTCTGCTGTCAAATGCATTCATTGCTTGTGCTTGGTGATTTGCTTGCTGTGAGCCTCCTCTCAAAGACAGTACACCAGCAGTTTCTCCTGCTCTCCCATGAAAGACATGAGCACAGCAGTACAAACCCTATCTTTAAGTGCCACCATTTGTTTGAGACTGAGCAATTCACTTTTTATTGCTCTACCTCTTCCTTTTCCTTTTCCTTTATTTAAATTCTCATTCAACAATGAACTTTAAGTTGACACTGATTCCCGCTGTATTGAAGTCAATAAGATAAACCACATATTTTTGCCTGATAATGGCTTATGACAAGAAAACAATTCCTGTCTGCAGGTACAACCAGCTCGCACCAGCCCCAGTAACTGCACCCACCATTGTATCCAGGCAAATCACTGGATGAAATCATAAAGAGGCGGTGGATTTGAAGCACCTCACTGAATCAACATCAGTGAATAAAGTTCCTGGCAACAAGGAAGCTGAGCCTTATATTCTAGATACAGCAGGAAATGAAGGATAAGAAATTTCCTTTATTTCTTCAAAACAAATAGAAATGGAGTGAATGAGTGTACAACATGCAACAGACAGCAGAATAACACCAGTAGGAGAGATCAGGTAAGGACATGGTCACTCAAGAGCTTGTGTGCTTAATGGCAACTGGAGAGGTATCTAAAGAAGATGACTTTTTCCAAAGAGCAGCTCTGACTGTAAATCATAGCAACTCTTCATGCAATTAGCACTCTTCAATGGAAAAAGGAGTGACAGCAGGAAG
Source organism: Perdix hodgsoniae (assembly GCA_035772895.1). Lineage (NCBI taxonomy): Eukaryota > Metazoa > Chordata > Aves > Galliformes > Phasianidae > Perdix > Perdix hodgsoniae. The sequence continues at coordinate 683,187 of JAPSGF010000050.1, forward strand.
GAAATGTTTAATCTTTGGATCTAAAAACATGACTCCTCCTAGCTTGACTAAAAGATTAGTGTTGGCTCGCAGCCACGATCAGGCTCATAAAAGTCTCCAGTTTCCAGGGCAAAGGTTCAAAGCAATAATCTGCTTGAGGGGGGACAAAAATTCAGTGTCAGTCTCCATGTACAGGCTTCTGTCTGGACATATAACTGGTTTTAAAAGAGGAGGTGAGATGATACAGATGTGATTGGCAGCTGGAATTCATGCAGCTCAAATGTACCCCTTTACATAACACTTTCATGTGAGTGAGATGTTCATTTGCTACACTGCAACTGACCAAAAGAGAAAGCATCCATCTTTCTGCACCAAAAAGATATCAGAGACCAGACACACAAAGGAAAAATGCCACTGCTGCACCTGCTCCTGGCATAATTACTTGCTTTAGTACACTGCTCAGATCCTGGGGCTGGTTTTAGCCTGCCAATGCAAAAAAAACCAAAAACCAAAAATCAACAAAGACAACTCGGCATATGGCCCACAACTTAGCTAACAAGGCACATTAGGTTTATGTCTCACTGATCTCAAAGGACAATAAATATATGCAGAGCACTGAGCTTGCATTGAGCTGAATCAAGGCTCCCACACCCTGTCTCTGCCTGCTGCTCTTCAATTACATACAAATCTGAACAGTTTGGCCACCTACCCCACGTGGTGAGCAGAGGACGTGCCATTCAAGCTCCACATGCAGCTGCTGCTTCCAGTGGTTTCTTCCCTCCTGCTCAGCCACCACAGCCTGTGTAGCACACAGCCAGGCTGTGCTGGGGAATGGCTGCAGCCGGGGAGTCTAACACTCCTAACCCTCTTGGCTCAAGCAGTTTAAAGGAATGCACACAATTTATTTAATCCTAAAATCCATCTTATTGTAGGAGTTAATAGTTGGATAATGCTGTGTATAACATTCCAAACATGTCCCTATAAATAAGAAAGTATTTAAATAGAAGACTTTGCAGTAAATGTTCAGTTCCACTTCTAAGTTTCTCTTCATTAAAAAGAAAACCAACGTATTAATCTTCACTGCTGTGTATCTTAACAATGTGGAAAACAGATTATAAGAGCTTCTGAGCACCCAGGCTGCTTCTGCATTTTGAAAAGAAAGAAGAAATAACTTTAAATCCACTTTTAAAAGTCTTGTCCTTCCTTTGCACGTCCTCATTGCTTCAGCACATTTCATTTGTAACCTGGCACTCAGCCCCTCACAAGCTTTTTTCCCAACTCAAATACGCTGCCAGGAAAAAACAAGGTCCTTGCTATGCTTACAGACTGCTGGTGCAAACTCCACAGCGTCAAACCAAGCTTTCTTAGGAACGCAAACTGCCTGGAAAAAAAGGAGGACATGGCCAGTGTTCCTCTCAGGCCCCTTTGGGAGCAACAGCTGGCACTCCCCAACAGACCTAATGGCAGCCCAGATTTGCTCTTCATGCAGGTGAACGCAGATCAGAGCTTGACTTCAGCTCTGTCTCAGGCAGTTAAGACAAATTTCGTGATGAAAAACTCCAACACAGACTTTAAAAATCTCTCACATTGTGTTGTCTCTCAATGGCTACATGAAATTGACTACCACAATTGACTACTGCTTCACTTATTTATTGCCCTTCTTCCAACAAAGAAAAACAGAAAAAACTACTAGTTATCATAGTGTGGGTCACATGTTGTGACCTTCCATCAGTTGTTCAAGATTCACAAAGCACTGTAGCAAAAGAGCTACAATTAAAGAGAAAAGCTAGAAAAGGGTTCTAGCTCTTATGATGGTACTTTATACTGTTTTCCATGAGGGAAGTCATCTCCACTAATAGTGATTACAAATCACTGTGTACTGGGATATTAACATCCCTTGTGCTTGTTACAGAAATGAAAGTATGCCATTAAAATACTGCACAACAGCTTTGTCAGTTATTTATCCTATTGAATCTCTTAACTTTAGCATTGGGATGGGAATCCGCAAATTTATTAAATATAGCATTAAGAAAGACCCTCATTCATTAAGATTAATTTTAGCAGTTTTTCCTATCACTAAAACACCAAGCTTGTGGATGAGCTGTGGAAGTAGCCTTGTTTTAGATCTGCACCCTGGGATGTATATCCTGGTTCTCTTCTCACACAGCAACGCTGCTCTCTCTCACATCACTGCAGACTGAGCATCAGCAGATGGAAAATGAACTGTATATTTGCTTCGAAGACATCTGCTTTGGCCCAGCTTTTACTGGACTATTTTCATTCATTTATCTTTCACAACAATTGAAAGTGTTTGTTCAAAAACCGGAGGGCCAGTCAAGATACTACTGGACCAAAACCCCAAACTGCTACTGGATTCTTGAAGGGCTGGATGCAGTGTTGAACTGCTTGATGCTCAGGGCCAGGTATACACCTGGTGGTTTCATTGACCCAGTGGAACAAAATTCACTCACATTTCTTCCTGTTTCCTTCAATTTCTTCAAATGACTTATCTTTTCTGCCTTGCATCTCTGACCTTAGCAGCTGCCTAACCTGGTGCAACAGCTCTCCTCACCCCCTTCCTGCCTCTTTGCAGCATCACATAATTAATTGCATTTCAGCTTCAACAATGTTATCTTTTTTGTGGGTAAGGGTTTCCAAGTGCTCATAAATAACACATGGCAATCACAGAAAGAGAGGATCATAAAGGAGCAATGTGATAAGCTTGAGAAAGGGTAGGCTTTTGAAGTCATTTCTCAGTCCTGAACTTTCTCTCCCAAAAAACAAAAGAGTCGAAGGCCTGGTTCATAACCCATTGTAGCTTGGTTCATAACCTCTGGCACATTGGATGCTGCAGAGTATCAGGGCAGGCTGCTGGCTGCCTTGGGGCACTGTTTGCACAGCAGAAGATGCATGGTGCCTAGGGCTGAAGGCAAAAACCAGCAGCTGCATGGTGCTTTTCCCATTTTATACTGAGCAGCAGATACAGAAGGTGGTTTTTCACCTTTCTAAGGAACATCAGTTAAATTCACATGAAAATCAGCTCTACCTGCAGCAAGCCAGAAAGCCGAACTTTCCCTGCACGTGTTTCAATTTACTTTCTTCTCTCCCTATAGCTTTTACATTTCTAACTGATGATTTAGCAATTCCAGTTTTAAAAGAACATCACAAGCTCTTGTTAAGGAAAGTGTTCCTCCCCTTGGGTAGACCCCTTGCTGTCCTCCTCTATTGACTCCTCAAGATCACACAGCATATATCAACACTGGAAAACTTTTAGAAGTAATAACGTAAGCCTGAGATCCGTGGGGCACAGCTGGTTCCCACCCTCGATTCTTCCTGCAGCCTCGGCAAGCTGAGAAGGCTCAGCACCTCAAGAGACTGTGCCCTCAAGACACGACAACAAACCCAACCGCCTCTTGTGAAAATAAATAACAACCAGCCGGCAGACAGCTTTTCTCCATGAGAGTGGAAAATACGCATGTGTGGTCCAGGCATGTTCTTTCAATAATTGTTTATTTGCAAGTACGGCCAGAAAGCGATGCTGTAGTGTCAGGAAAAACGAACCCGGGGAGAAAAGGGGTTGTAGAGCTGCGCCATACGTTTCACACCCCTCTGTTTCTCGCCAACATGCACACTGGAGGAAGTTTGATTTTGATTGTTGGTGGTATTTAAATTAATGCAAGATACAAAAAGAAAAAATAAAGTTGCTCTGAATAGCAGCAGCACTGTGACTGGAAACCAAGGCATGAGGAATGCTTTGGATGTCTTTCTTATCTGTAGGTTAGCAAGTTGTCCGTAGCAAGGGATGCATGCAATTTGTTGAACAGATTCCTATGAGCTACTGCACATCAGCACAACTCTCCACTCTTGAATCAAAGGTGTTCTTACAAATATTGATTATGAGAATTTTCCCTGGCTCAATCTCTTATGAAGACAAAGGTGTTTTGCAGCACTTCCCTCACACACAATTTTGTTTCTAATATCAAACCTCATGTTGATATCAATTTTGAATTTAGAAGACCTCCAGTGTTCCCTAATGTCTGTGATCAAGGAACTCTACCAGTGTTGCACAGAAACCTGTTCGTAACACTAATTTCTGATCCCACATAGTGTTTTCTTCCTTTCTTGACAGTTATTCTGTGTTGTCCCTGTAAGACCTTCATAGCTGGAACTCTCCCTTTCCATGGAACTCTGTAAATTCCTTGAACGAACCTGGCAGTCTACAGCTAATAAGCATTAACCATACAAAATGATGGATTCTAGAAGGAAAAAAAGTCTATGCCAACAAAAAAAAAAACCCTTACTGTTCCTCAAGAGGGATATATTTAATGTTGTACAGCCAAGTCAAACAAACATACTGTAATCATCAGAATGAAACCTCAGAAACAACTGAAAACAACAGAAGAGGACAAATAAATATGAACTCAATTTCTTGGAAGAACAGGAGGTGAATGATCAGGTTTAGATGAGGAACAACTTCTTGCTTAATGAGTATGCTGAATGTAGAAAATGAGATTAAGTAAAAAAAATAAAAATCCTCTCCTTTAAATAGGTTCTGAATCCTGTTTGCTCCCTTCTTTCTAAGCCTACCACTTCCTATAATCTAGTGCCTGGCCAAGAATGGCTAAAGATAGCCCCAAAATACCAATAACACTTCCAGTTCTTCCTAAGTCCTCATTCTGGGGGGACTATATAATCTAGTCACTATAATGTATTCTATCAACAAATTTGCAAAAGTAACATGGTGCTGAAACAAGAGAATTTGTTTCACATCTAGAGCAGGGCTGTTTACAAAGTGGTTCGTGGGCCTTTTAGATAGCAAGTCTCAGCAAGTGCCAGTGCAACATCACTAGATGTGAGTCTCAAGGCAGCCTTACAGATCATCTCACCTGTCCTGGGCCATAGCCCAGTATTGGTATTCTATTATTATTATTATTACAATAATTTATGGCAATAAATCTTGTTTCTTTGAAAATCGCAATTGTCAGGCAACAACTGGTCTCACTTTAGAGTTGAAAAACAGGATCACGTGTTGTTCAGAAACATCTTGTGATGGAGAGATACCGCATTTACAGTGAATTTGGAATACCTGTTATATCTGCTAAGACAATCTTTAGCTGTGCGCCTTGTGCCTACAAGGGGAATTTGTCCATCAGCACATTAGAATGGAATCTGATTTTCATGCTGCTGAAAAGAAGGGAATGGAGATATCAAGTGGGCAGCCACAGAAATTGCCCTTAAATACCACATCTGTTTTGAACTTCAGCATTTATAGCTAGTGCTCTCAGGAGAGATTTAGCCTGAAGCAGCCCCATACACTTGTTTTATCTGAGTATTAACTTCTATCTTGAAATGTTAGTGATTAACTCATTTTCCACTGAAAGATGCATTAGATTGAGAGAAAGACTGAAAGCAGACTGAATGTTGGTCCTTGTCTCACAAAGGGAAAAATAAATCTATGAAAATAAAAAACAAAGTTTCTTAACAAAAGGGATAGCAAGGAGACGGGTTCTTTAACAGAGTCTGTTGTGACAGGACATGGGGAAATGGTTTCAGACTAAGAGAGGGGAGATTTAGGTTGGATATAAAGAATTTTTTTTTACAATAAGGGAAATGAGCCACTGGCACAGGTTGCCCAGAGAGGTGGTGGATGCCCCATCCCTGGGGACGTTCAAGGTCAGGCTGCACGGGGCTCTGAGCACCTGATGAAGCTGTAGGTGCCCCTGTTCATTGCAGGGGAGTTGGACCAGATGGCCTTTAAGGGTCCCATTCCACTCAATGGATTCTATGATAAATTAAAATTTACAAAAGAATGTGCTTTGTGAAAGAAACGGAGCACACTTTGTTCTGGGTGTAACTCTCAGTTATACAAAGAAGAAAATGCTAAAAAAAAAAAAATCTTTGGGAAAAAAATAAACTCTTCTTCAGACTGTACTTTCAGCTGGATCTCAGTATCTGATCACTCAACTGAATCTGGATTTATAACTGTCATTATTTAAAATTACAAAGTAAAAATACAGCAGAGGTATTAAGGAAATATATGCTGGTTCTGCACTGAAGGAAACAAACCCATGAGTGCAGTCACTGTTCATACACCACTGGAAGAGCCTTCTTTTGGGGACATAATTGTGTCTAAGTATTTTTAGAGCAGAGGTCCCACTGAAGTGCAAGGACACTTTCAGAAACATCAGCAAAAATACTTAAAATGCATGGCAAATTTCATGGATGCCATTTATGAGCTTATTTCCTGGGAATATCAGCTAATGAGCAATAAGATTTCGGTTCCCATGGACACTACTGATGTTCCAAGTTTCCAGGTGTTCATTCACTTTTGTCCATGAAATGAAATTACAGACCGCTCCAGAGTCAGCAGGCTCTCCATAGGCAGCAACTCTCTCTAGGCAGCATTTTTTTCTTTTGTTTTCAAAGCGCATTAGAGATAATTACATTGGGATTAAAGCTTATTTAATGTTACATGATTAAAAATCTGATGCTATTCATCTCACTTTAAATGTCTTTTGAGGGGAGAAAGAAAGAATCCCCTAAAAACCTTCTGCTTTATTCTTTCCTTTGTTTTGGCATTGCTGTATTTCCACACCAACAAAGCCAAGATTGATGAAACACTCAAATCTCTGAAAAATTTCTTGCTAATATTCAGCTACTGAATTAAAAAATGGGATCTGAAACTCATCCAGTGCCATCATTTCAGTTGGTTGTGAGAGAAGTTGTATGGCCACTCAGAGCAAAAGTAAATGTATAAGGCTCCACTGTGTGGTTTGGACTTAAGATAAAGTTCCCTGAGCAAACCGTGAAGTATGCACAAATTTCATGTTGTTTCAAAAGGAGCTGTTCATGTTTTTCTTTGCTTTTCAAGAGAATCCATACACCTTTTCTAAGAAAACTCTTTGAAACAAGACAGCCTGCCTGAAGAGCTCCCTCCACCCTCCGCTCCCTGAACACTCGCTGGCAACAAGAGAAAACAAATATCCTTACCCTCAGCAGCACTTGGACCCCTGACAGGTCACTTCTCAGAGGTAAACCTCCTGATCATCTACTTGTTACATTTAGAAATGAGTGATGGAAAAGACAGATAACACATAATTCAAGCTAGGATCAGACCTGGCTGAAAACCAAGGCTGGAAAGAATTACTTTTTCCCTTGTTTTGAAAAGTGGCTCCAATCCCAAATGCATTTTTTCAGAGTTCTCAGGGAAACCAAAAGGCTAAGAGCTCCAGGTCCGTCCTGCGAGGTCTGTGCTATGGGCAGCGCCAGTGCTGATAGCTGTGCTAAGGCAGCTGAAGATCCTGTGCTACGTAAGTTAGAAATCCATAAGTCCTCAAACCAAGATTAAGTTATCCCAAAGCAGAGCTGAGGCCAGACCCTGTAGAGCAAGACTTCAGAGGCAGCTCCCAAAGCCTAAAGGATTCTGAAGAAATTAACACTGGAGAGATGTCAGCTCCTGGCTGAACACTTTACTTCCTTGATCAGATAAACATTTTGCTCCTACACGACAGTATCTTACGAAGAATTAACAACTACAGCTAGTGAGCACTCTGAAAGGTTAATCATGGTGCCAAATTGCTTTATCTCAGGACTTCCCTTTCTATCATGTCTTCCCATTTCCACAGGTGAGGGCAGCAAGAACTCAACATGATAACAGTAGCAATGCTGGGCACTGTGAGAGCAATAGAGGTGTATCCTCTGGGACCATAACTCACCCCTCTTTTCTCCATCATGTCTTCACAGGAAGAACTCACTTAACAGTCAGTAGTCATTTTCTGTTACATTAATTTTGCTCACAGCACCGTGATTCATCAGCCACTATAATGGAGCAGCACTCCAGACAATGCACTACTGAATACAGGAATGTCACTTGCCCAGATAGGATCACTGCAGAATAACTACTATACCTCCATAAGTGAGACCAAATCGATCCCTGCCTTTCCCCTTCAGAAACTCACAATTGCTAAATTGAACCCAATTTACTGAGAATAAAATATGTGGTTCAGGGGAAGAAACCTCTGCAAGTGAATGCCCAGCCTTACCTGTCAGACAGCTTGTATGCATTACCTTTTAATGGGCTCCAGAAAAGACAAAGATATCTAAAGAAATACTCTGAATACTGTATTTAAGTGACTATCTGCTTTACTACCCAACTCCATATTCTCATGACCATGCTTTCCCTTGGCTCTGTTACAGCCAGAATTTCTATCACACCTTACAACTTCCTTCCATCAACTGCAGCATACAGCAGCCATTAACCCCACTGACAGTGAAATGTGCCGCTGAGGGGCTATTTGTATTCAGTCCCACTGCTCAAGTTCCGTAAAGGCTTCAGTCCACATTGATACTTCCATTGATCCAAGCAGCGCTGAGTGATTCTTACCCCTTGGTGTAGCCCCACTGCTGCAGCAGGAAAGCATCTCTTGCCCAGGAACCTGCTATGACTCAGTTCCAAGATTTTCTTTTTTTTTTTTTAATGTGCTTGTTATACCAGTTCCCTTGCTGAGAAACTAAGTAGAAATTAAATTGTCAACTCAGTACGAGTGCTCTTGTTAGCAGAATTAATTAATGTCTGCGTTTGCCTTATGGTATTGTTTTAATTTTTCCACTTCTTTAATTCTCCCTCTGAAAATGTGAATCTCTCTCATTTCTGTTCTATGTTTGGATTTCCTTTATTTGACAAAATAATGTTTTATATTGGCATATATATATATTTTTAAGATGTATTTTACTTAAAATGAGAAGACCAACATAAGAATTCAATGGGATTTTTTTTTTTTTAAGGAGTATTACTATTTCACTATTTTATGGCAAATGTTTTCATTTATTTGAGATTAAATAAGAGAAGAAAGAATTTATAAACTTCCTACTCACCTTACCATATTTCACTTCTTTGTGAGATGCCTGGTTAGAAAGGGATCTTTAGTTTTCTACTTCAGATTTAGGCACACTTACAACTTAATTTCTGAATTAATTTATGCTAGGAAGCAATGACTGACCATTTCTTATTGCAAATGTTAAAGTGGTAACTAATAAACTTATTGATTTCCCCTATATCTTCCTTGTGAAGGATTGAAGAGGTTTCTTTCCGTACTGAATGAGAGGGCATTTCTGTTTGCTATCTTCTTATTTATTTTCAAGTCAACACACATTAACACAAGGTGTGTTTCCTGGAACTACTGCCTATTTAGGACAGCACAGGTTATGGGCTGGCTGTTGTACTAGAAGATCTTGGTGGTCTTTTCCACCTGTAATGATTTGATGACTCTACATTGGTGTACAGCTCTACAGAACACAAGTCCAAAGGGATCAGTAGCATCAAAGAAGAATATAGGGGATTAAGTTGCTCCTCATAACTGTATGACTTAAAAAGGAAATTTCCAAGGTATTGAGAAGGAATATCTCTAATGGCATGCATTGTGACTCTTAGAAATTATAGATTTTAAAGGACAGAAGAGAGCCTGGATACTTGGTGCCTTAGCTTCCTTTGTAACAATGTGAAGCAGTACTACCTGCATCAGATCCTAATTTCTACTTAAGCAATGATATCAAAAAGAGAAGGCTGTTTTGCCTTGATTTGAAGCCTTTAGAGAAAAGAGAATCCACTTCCAAATGATTTGTTCTAAAAGCCTTAATTCAAAAAGCTCCCTTCATACTAATTACCTCTGATCAGAAAAACATTTATTATCAGTTTTTATATAATACCACCAATGCAGAAGAGGTCAAGATCTCAGTCTCATGACTTCTGAAAGATGAACTGAGTCCAGTATCTAATGGAAGAGATAAAAGTAGATCATGTATGTTTATTTTTAGAGAGTAAAAACTTTTCAGTTCACATTTCAATGCTTTTTTCTGTATCCAAAAACAACAGAGAGAAACAAGAGCAGCTCTTGTCAGCATACTACAAAAGCTGACAAAAAAGGAGCTATTAGAAGATGGATCAGTATCATCAGGACCAGCTGTTTTACAGCCAATAGATCAATGGGCTTAAAAAAATGAGGATGCCCTGCATGCTAACATTTTCTTTATGCAGTTCCCCACAGCTTAGAATCCAAACACAAAGATTGAAATCCTGTCTGCTGTGAGCTGAATAGGGTGAGGTTTCTCCTGAAGGAATGGTTTTTAGATAGCACATTAAAGAGGGCTTGCTGTACAGAACAAAAGCTGTCTGGTCGGCCTTTTGGAAGAAGTAGTTTTGCATAGGAGGTTGCCTAGAAGCTGACATGGCTGCTCAAAGGAAATTACACTTACTCTAATAGCATTTGTTATCTGCCAATTCTTTAACACCAAGTCATGTTCATGAACCAACTATTTCCCTCTTTATAATGCTTGCACAAAGGAAAATCCAAATAATTGTTTTTCAGGCCATGAGATATTTTAGGTTACAGATTGCATATAGACAAATTCAGCATTTTACATGTTCTCTTTCTTTCCTTTCACAGTGGTGCAGAGCTACAGATCTGATGGTATTAAATGAAAAAAAGTTAGAGCTCAGGGATAACTGCTTCATATATTTAGATAGATAGATAAAAATACAAGAAAATTAAAGATATTAAGGACTAAGATCCAGATTTAAGAAGGTACTTTGGTATTTTATAAAAAAACCAAGAGTAATTATTTAATTATTATTTTGAATAGACATGGACATTTTCTTTTAATTTGTCTCATATAATTAACTGACAACTATGTGTAGCCAGGAAAGATGAAATATTTAAAGAGTAACTTCTAAGAGGATCCTGCAGCCATAAATCCTGCTGTAAATTACTTTCAACATAAAAAAAGCTGCTGTGCATTCTCATCTGTATCCTGCATGGCATTTTGTTACAAACATGTTTGGAAGAATTCTTGCCTGCCCAAATTCTTAATCCAAACAGATAAATAAGCAATGCAGCGTGCTCTCAGATGCAATTTGTGAGTTAATACCTCAACGTTCCTAGTGCAAGATCACTCTGCTCCCAGCCTGGCACACTGCTAGCACTGCCAGGCTCTTTGTCTGTAGTTGTCAGTGAGGCTCTGAACAGCTGGGTCTTGTTAAAGCTAGGAAGTTTCTTCTGGCTCTTCTGGATGGAGATCTCAAGGACACTCAGGGCAGTCACTCAAAGCCTGATTTAGAACTTCTGGGAATAACTTTTCTAACGAAGCTGGAGTTCAAGAGATAGGAATACTCCTATTTGCTGAACACTTTACCTATCCATGCTGTTATCAGAACCACACAGGTTAATTACAGTGTATGTTATAAAAACCTATACCTGTGCTGAGAGTGAAGGCAGGATGCCTCCATGCTGTTTCCATGGGCAGTACAAACACAGCTCCATCTGTCATTATCTGGGGTACCGCTATATAGAAAACTGAGAGAACTGTCAAGCAATGTGGAAAGTTTGCTTTCCTTGGAGCAAAGGCCTGGCAACGCAGCACTCCAGGGACTGAATTCTCCACAGCTTGCTGGCACTAGCATCTGTGATAGTATGAAAGGGGCTTTAGCAAGGCTTTAGCTGCCTCTGTTGGAGGATGCTACACCAGTTGCTCAGATTCAGCAATGCACATACATTTATATTTAAGCTTTAACTGTACACTAGAATTTGCTTCTGTTCAGTAAAAGTACATACAGACACATGAATACAAATAGCCTTAAGTCAGCAAGTGAACAGATCCATCTAAAAAAAAAGTAAGATGATCCAACCCTTGTGCTGATTTAGCCTTTCCCCAGAGGTAACACATTTTTGCCTGTGTGATTTGTTTCCCAGTTTACCTCCTACATGCCTTTGCCTTTCAATTCAGCCAAGATCATTGTGTAGAAATTCCTACAACCCTTTCCAGCCTTGCATCCTGAAAGCAGCTGTCGCCATGATAGGCCGCTTTTCAAGGTAGAGCCCAATTGTCCCTGGTGTTGTTGGCACTACAGATCTTGTCTGCAGCTACAGCACTCAGTGAGGAGTGACTTACCCAGACCTTGCCTGCTACCATAACTCATGCAACTGAGTCAATGATCTTGAGGTAAACCAACAAATCTTGTGTCTAAAATTAAGCATAAGCTCAAGTAATCTCCTAAGCCAGGGCCTCTTTCAGGAATGATAAATGTGAAAAACATGGAGAAGCAAGGTGAGTCCATGTGGATTAAAGACATATGAAAGTATTTACTCTGCATCAGACAAAGTATTTGCATGCATTATGGTGTCTTTTGGAGTAATACTTTTCTAATGCACATTACTAGTCAAAAACAAAGAAACAAAAAGAAGCAACAACGTGGAAACATGCCTCAAAGATAAATAAGTAAAACACAACAGGTAATTTGTTTTCAGTTAACTCCTATTAACTCCTCCGAGTTCAGCTTTTAAAACAGCCTCTGCACAGAAAAGTGTTTGTAAATTTTCTGACCATGAACACAAATTCTGAGTTTGAGAAGATACCCTTCTATCTTGTGAAAGTGGCAGTATAATTAAAGCCCTGGCAAACAGACGAATCCAAAGTGATTCTGCAGAATTCATCCTGTTGCAAATTCAATATAGTTTCAAAGCAACACAGGAAGAGAATATGGATATTCTCATTACACTTGACAAACCTCATAATCACATTTGAAGTAAGCTCTTACTAATAGCCCATTTACTCCGACTACCAGCTGCTAATTCAGCTGAAGGCTGCAGCTGGAAGTATCAGGGTGACAAATTTGAGTCAGATGGCCTTCTAATGGAGGAGGATCTGGACTTAGACCATCTGACACATGAAACAGGGACTACATACATGCCAACAGCACGCAGCATTCCAACAAAATGTCGTGTGTCTTGGGGCCATCCATATGTTCCACCATATGTCCGTGAGGGTGGGATCCAAAATCACAGTCTCTGGAAAGGGTAGGACTCCCAGACTCTCAAAGTACCAGCTAGGATCCCAATTTTGCCATATTAATTGATGTGTAAGCACCTGTATTCCCTCCAACAAAGTAGTGATTGTAGCTCAGAGGGTAAACATGGAACATAACTATTTGCTGATTCAAACAGGCAAGTTTTACTAAGGAAGAAAAGGTTACTCTGGGCTGTATTTCTTAGAGCCAATTCAACCTCAAAGAACTGCAGCAACAGAGATGTTACCATGTAAAACAGCAGTACTGATGAGCATCTAGAAAGAGACTGGATTTTAATAGCCTGGCCTCAGGAATACAAAGTTTGACTCAGTAAAAGACAGGTTGCTATGTTATGTCTTCTATTCTGCTTTTCACTTACATGCTTTGGGAGACAACTAGCTGCAGCATATTTTCATGTTCCAGTCCTACCTTATCACTGTCCACCGTATTCTGTGATGTCCTGGATGCAATGGAAATGGTATCAGGTTGACTGCTTCCATCTCCTTGGCTGTCTGCATCATCTACTCCATCTCTGCAAAAGAAATAACAGGGAAATGACTGTGCTTACTTAGTGCACCACCTTGTAGTGTGCACAACTTTATAGATGGATTTGAGAAGTGCCGAGTCAGCGTGCCAGAGTTGGCTTTGTGCTAAAATTACCTCACTGATACAGCCCATGCTGCTGCGTAACTCGTAATTTAGAATGATGTCACCCTCAGCCATAGGGTTGGGATTAGCATGTAATCACAACCTTAGTTGCTGGAAACAGGCTGGTGGTTCCCTGCATATTTACAGCACAGAAAATGCTGGTGTTCAGAAATAGCTCTGTAATGAGGGCGTCAAGTAGCACTTTTTCCTTGAATTGGATTTCTGCCTTCACCAAAACCATGCTGCAGAAGCCATGTGTGGCACAGAAGGAAGGGCCATTTCTCTTGTCTCACAAGAATCACCTTTTCTGGAATTTAATATTAATAAAGAAGATATCCAAACAAACGTGAGTAATGACTGTGTAGAGCCTAGGTCAGGATCTTCCTGGTGGCCTTGCTTGCTCCCTCTTTGAAAACCTCAGTAATACAGCACATAGTAAGTGGCTGCATGATAACATTTGATGAGGAAGGGGAGATGCTCAAATTACAAATGGCTTTCGGGAACACCAGCCTGACAACAAAAGAACAGTGCCTTTAAAGGATTTCTGTTTCATCTGGGATTGACCAAAACAATTTATTATTTCCTCCCAGGCTGAAACGAATTTCATATTTCATGACAAAGCACAGATATTCCACTCTGGTAATAGACTGTCACAATGAGATATGATTTTAGTTGTTAAACAGTCTAAAATACCTGATAGGGAAAAAAAACCCTGTTAATACTCAAATCTGAAAAAGTAAGTTCTACTTTGGGAAAGAAACTAACCTTAGACTCTGAAGAAGTTTTATTGCACATTTTTCTCCAGTGCTTTAGAATACTAAAGACCTTTGTATGGATATCAAGGAAAAGCTACTTTTGGCAAGACAACATAAAACAAGCAAAGATGTGAAAACCGCTTTTAACTATGGTCAGAAAATGCAAATGAATCCAGTTAAAAACCCACAAACAATACATTGCTATTGGTTGACAAATCTCTGGTGACTTCATGTTGTGCACAGCGACTGAGGTTACCTTCTACTGTTGTTTCGCTGCTTTGCTGGTGTCTTGGGAAGCTGAATTGGCTCTTTCAGAGCTCCTTTCAGATGGATAATTCTTTCTTGGATGACTTCTCGGATATTTTTGATCCATTCCTGTTTTGTTTCAATACTCGATGCCTAAAGTTCCACAAGACAGAAGGACAGACACTTTATCAAATTCCCAGTATATCACCTTCTCTGATGAAAATGCATATTTAACTTTTTCCTCTCTGCTGTATTGCTCAAACCTACTGGAATACCTAGGAACCCCAGGAGAACTGAGGGTATTTTACCAGACCTACTTGGCAAGCAACAGCAAAGCAGCTAAGCTCTGGATAAATATATTTAATGCTAGTAATGCAGCATGCTCTGTGAAGGGGAAATAGGTTATCAGTGCACAGCTGGGATTTCTTCAGACAAAATAACTACAGCATAAATTCTGCATTAGAAACTCACTTGACTGAAATGGCTTTCAGCTCTGGAGGGCTGAGGAAACTCTTGACTGCCGATATGCCCAGTGGCATAGGACTAAGAGAATTACACCTCCCAGTCCAACACCTTGAGATGTGCGTTGCATTAGCATGCAGCTGCTCAACCTGGATTACAAGAGATGCTATTTCACCAAGGCTGCACAACTACACTGTCTTGTTTCATACTGTGGCCTTGGAACCAAATTGCTCCTGATGCAGGCTTGACCCCACCACAGACACGGAAGCAATGCCAATATGAGGAGGGGAGAAACTGACCTGCTACTTTAGGGCTCCTGAGGCCTCAACTAGCAGCTCTAAAGGCAAAGAAAACTAGTGTGAAAAGACTTACTTTTAGCACTGTTTTATTGTCTGAGGATGGTGTTCGTCCAGACCACAAGGCAAATTTACAGGGATCTCCTTCAACATGTTCAGTCACTCCCAGTTCTGAGGTCTGGTGTGGAGGAAAGATAATGAGAGATTTCATACAGGTTAAGCCTCAAGAGTTGAGAAAACTTTACATTTATAGGAATAAGCAGGGAATGCAGGTATGGATCAGAGGATAGAAGACACAGAAAAACATCAGGGGGTGGCAAGGAAGAGCAAATGGTTTGACTGATCCTCATTGTGTTTTCCATCCACCCATCACATCTCACTGTCCCAAATCCTTCCAGACTCACTGCAGGTGTAGCCTCCCAGTGGTCCCAGGACCAGCTCTTTCAGGTGGCATAAATGTCCCCACTCAATGTGGGGATATGTACACCATCCCCCAAACTCTACCTCTACCTACAAGAAATGCAACAACCTCATTATTTCTCTTCAGCCACACCTACCAGTAACTTGTTCTTGTAAACATATTTTGTGTGTCCTGAAGAGTCTTTGATCTCCTTGCTAAACACCAAAGAGATTTCAAAGAGAAACAAATGCCTCTCACGGCCCTTCCGAATGAGTGACTTGGGATCCCACACTTGAAAGGAATCCTGAAGAATCAGTTCTCCCTGGACATCTAGATTCTCATCAAACCCTAAATAGGGAACACAAAACACATTGGTTAACACCTAACATAGTATTAGTTCTTGGTGCCAGTAATGCTCAGAAACATCAGAGCAAGGAAGACTTGCAGTAAAAGGGTCTTACTCTTCTTTATGCATATTCATAAAAGACATTTATGGGCACCTCCTGCCCCAGTGAAAGTATTTTTTGCTTTTGTTTGTCCACTGCCACAACGTAATTATTCCACCAGAGGCAGTTTTTCTACTGTCACATGGTGCTATTCATCTCAAGGGGACAGATTACTCAGGAGCTGTACCGGAAAACCAGACTCCACAGTGAAAATCATCCTCACTGCATTCTGACCTACACTGGATTAATTCACACCCAAACCAGGCAGGAAATGATTTTTTCTTGCCAAGAAAATGCTTTACAGACAATAAACCATTACTGTCTTGATTAAAGTGTTCAAATTTCAGAAATACTCCACATATCAAAAAGTCAGTGAAAGGCTTAACTTTTGGGCAACTCTTCCCCCCCCCCCCCCCCCCCTGTAATTTTGAAATGCTTTATGATAGATTATTTTATTTATTTATTTTTAATCTTTGGGCTGATTTCACCAATATTTTGAACCATGAGATGTTTTGACTCAGAAAACCAGAACTTTTTCTTTAGAAATACTGAGATAGTATTTAGAAGTCAAAGAACCAATAAGGTTGGAAAAGACCTCTAAGAGCATCTAGCCCAACTATCCCCCAGCTAGAAATATTATCTACTAAATCATGTCCTCAGTGCCACATCTCCACAGTTCTTGAACTTGTCCAGGAATGGTGACTCTACCACCCCTCTGGGCAGACTGTTCCAGTGCAGTGTTTTAATCATTGTAATGATAATTGCAGCCATGATTACAGCTACAGAAATAGTTTGAGAGAGTATTTTTGTTTCAGTATGTAGGAAAATTTTCAGCAAGTAAATATGTATGTATATAAACATACACTACGTGTATACATAAGAGCTACCTGAAAATGATGATCAGCCAACAGTATTGCTACAGTCAATCTGTGCTAACTTTCTAAAAAAATACAAGAAGGCTTAATTCACTCTGAAAGCCCTTTTCTGCCCCAGGCACCCATCTGTACCTTCCAGCATGCTGACATGCATTGCATCATTAGCTTTCTTGGGGACACTGAGCATCACTTCCAGACCATCCTTGAGTTCTCCTTTGCCTTCCTCACAGCAGGTAAGCAGTTCCTAAGAAGCAATGCAGGACACCTGTAAGCAAACTGACCAACATGCTGGCTTTATCTCAGACCATGTGTTTGGTATGTAGACTGCAGCATTGCAACCATGTCACTAACAGTGACAGAAGAAAGCTGGATCGCACCCACTGTGGATGCTTGCAAATAACAGGGATCAAATGGAAATGACTAAGAAGCAAGACAGTGAGGTGCTCTCGAATGGGAGCTCACTCAGAGGGTTTCTGGGCAGTTATCCAGCTGGGAGCAGGCCTCCAGCAGCCCCTCAGCACAGTGCAGGCTGCACAACACCAGGGTGGGTGAGCTCCTTTTGGAAGGAGGTTCTGAGGAGCAGCACAGAGGGATAAGAACTGATAGTATGCATAGGCCATCCCAGGAGCTCTGGTTGTGCACTGTAGGCTTGCTGAGATACTCACAAGGCTGTGGTAAGCCTGTCATTGCAGTAACCTGGTATAAGACACAGAGTTGTCACTGCATTGGAAGTAAACTCATTACCACTGTGAGCTGCTCTGCATGACCCAATTTGGTCAGCTCACTAAGGTACCTTCAGGAGGAGTTGATATTTTGTGATCCTCTGCACAGGCTTGATTAAGTAAGAAGAGATAGAGTTGGCCAGACCATGCCTTTGCTGAATTTCCTAAAAAAGATAAAAACAACAGTTATGGAAAATTGTTAACCACCCATAACTTCAGCTCTGTGTCTCTGTGTTTCTGTGTGTAGCTTTTTAACTCTCTTCCAGCTCATGTGCAGTGAGCAGTGTGAATATTCAGAGAAGCTGGCAACAAGCTGTGGTGTCTCCTTTGGTCATTCAAACTGCAGGAGCACTCTGCAAGTTCAGCTGATGCTATGCTAAGCAAGCTACATAGGCTTTAATTTATATATGACTTATCTGCCAAGACAATTGGTTTCTCTCAGCTATGAGAGGACTGAAAGCAAAGTTTTAACATTCAATTAAAATGAAGAGACATGAAATTAAATTGCACAAGTTGGATGCAGTTTAGCTGTCTAAACATAAGCATCTAGTGCCATCCAAAAGCCCTGGGGGAGCTGAAATATCCACATGGGAGCAGCAGGGCTGACAGTGCTGACAGACCTGTGGTGCTCTGAGGTGGCAGCTTGGGCCAGGAGAGATCCTTATGATACCTCTGATAGCACAGAATATTTCTGAATCTCAGCCAAAATGTCTGTTTTGATCACTGTGATGTGATCATGAATTTCTGGAGACACTGATACCCAGTGAGGTCCAGCAAAGGGCCCAGCTGCCTTCTGCAGCTGGTTCCACTTGGAACATCCCACAAGATGCTACTGCACACATTTGGCCATCTAAAGGATGCTCTGATCCCTGATGCCCTATAGGGGCAGGTTCTGTGCTGAAGCAGAACAGGCCAGGATTCCCTGACCTCTGCCAGGCTGCCTCCTGATATGGAAAAAGATGTGACTTATCTGCAGCTAGAGGGTAGATTTTAGTTTGGAAAGTTTATAGTTTATAAGCAAAGCAAGATCTGTAGGGAGGGAAAATAGTCATCTTTACCTTAGACTAAAGCTATAGAATAAGATTTAGAATAATATATAGAATAAGCTAGGCAAGTTCTCAAAACATCCCAGCTCCAACAACTGTTGCTAATTCTCTTCACAGTTTCAAATGAGATACATCACTTATCTTTGCTCCTTCCCCTAATGAGCTTACCTTTGCAATGAGCCCTGCAACCAAACCTTTTCCAAGGACTTTAGGAGTTCAATCAGACTGCTAGGACTGCTTATTTTCATCTCAAACATGCCTTTATATGATGGTTTAAGCAATCTGGGGGGGATTTTCAAGCAAGCTTCATGCTGAGGAGCATTATTCTAGCCAATTCTCTCTTCATCAGGGTGTTTTCCATAGTGAATTCCATGTTTGGGAAAAAAAGATCCTGCCACTTGACCACTGCCACTCGAATTTGAAGATCAGGAGGATCTGCCATTATTCTGCACTACCTTAGTCACTTGGTCTGAGAGCCTAGAGGAGTTTTTGGCAATAATCTGCATTCCCTTTTTACACAGGCACTACAGAGTAGCCCTCCACGATTCCCACCAGTGAAAGGAAAACATAACCTCTTGCAAAACAGCAGATGCTAACCAATGAATACTCACTATTAAGCAACACCAGGAAAGCTTCTAGCCCATACATAGAGCTAAAGTGAAAAATCTTAGCAGAAGAAACACCCCCGTACCTCTAAGGATGCTCACCCCTCCATCACTTCTCCACCACCATTACAAACCATTCAACAGGCTCAAGCGCCACCTCCTGGAAAATCCATTTCGGTTCAATTCTGCTTAAATCGGTAATAAGGGGAAAAAAAAACCAAAACAAAAACCAAAAAATCTCCTCTGGCTCACGTGAGCTCTCTGTGTTTAACTGAAATGCTCTGATACTGGCACAGACTAAACCCAGAGGAGCTGATTCGTGTCAGCTGCCAACCACATTACAGGTTGGATCCTGCTGAGAGGTTACATTTGTAAAAGGATTTTCAGCGCTTTAGAAGAAAGACATGAAGTGTTTCTTCCCCCCCCCCCCCCCCCCCCCTTTTTTTTTTCTCCAGGAAAACAATTACCTAAAGTTATAAGCTAATAGATAAGCAAGGCAAAATGAATGAGGCTCCAAAAATCAGAGGGAAAGTGGTCTATAAAACCAGGATTAGAGTCTGCAAATGTTTATTACCAGGTGTAGCACTTGTAAGGGAAACTTGTAAAGGAGAGTGCTTGCAATTAGCAAGCAGTGGTCTCCTTTACCAGCACAACGAAAAATGTTACTTGAGTGGGTAAGATTTGTAGAACTGGTGGACAGGATCTTGTTTTGTATTTCTGGTCATAAAATATAATAGGATTTGCTTTTCACTTTACCACTATACCTGGAAGCAGAGAGTATATCTAAACCAGATCTTTAGAACTGATTTGGTCTGAAAAATGCATGAAGGCTCCCATAAGAGTGCTGGTCTCTGCTAGAAGTGCCTTGCCACATTGATGAAGATCACATATCACACTGCAGCCCATCAGTTTTCACAGCATGTGGTATCTGCAGCAGAATGGAAAACCCAAATGCCAAGGCACCAAAAGGAATCTGTTGCTCAGATGTAAAGATAAGGTGTTTCAGCTGTGGTATGTGTGCAGAAGGAAAACGGCAATAGCTGCTTACATCAAAGAAAGTCCCTGCATGTTCCAGGATGAGCTGGCTGGAGTCAGGCTTGTTTTTGCAGTAGGTGACATACATCTGAAATTTATCTGCCTGTGAAAACAAACATCAAGGGAAAAGCAAGATAAGGGTTTTTCTGCTCTCACAGTCTCTCATTAAGGCTCTCTAGGACAAACACAAAGTGATAAAACCCTAAAGCAATGTGAGAATTATGAATTAATACTTAGCAGCAGTTCATACCTTACCTGAGCAGTTCTGAGGGAATGAGGTGCACCATATAACAACCATGGGCAGCTTTTTTTTGAACACTTGTAACAGAAGGAAACCTAAAACTTTAATCCAGATGAAAAATCATTTCTGAGAGCTCTGATGAGGTTGCACAGATTGTATCTGAATGTCAGGAGGTCTCAAATCCCAGTCATGAAGTGTTGACTCTAACACCTATTTGCAGATAATGCCAGCGTGGAAACCCTGAGCAAGAGCTCACCCAGCTCAAGTAAGCTGGAGCCAACACTTCTGACTTTAGGTTCAGATTTGTGATGGCTGGCTCAAACTTGCCATTCCTACCTGGATTCAGACTTCAATGGCTCAAACTTTATGTTGTGCTAAGAGTGTTTTGCATTTCATTTCCTAATTTATTTATTTTTAAGAGGAAATTAAAAGCATCTGTGTTGTTCTGCCTTAGAGCAGCTTTGTATTACTCAGTGTGGGTCTCAGGGAGAGGAGGGCAGGCAGAGGAGGCTGGACTCCTCTGATTAGTGTAACATTTTCTACAGCAAGTATCTAAATAACAAGACTTTGCAATTAGGTATGCAGTATTGTGTGTATCTCTATAAGCACACATAGCACTAAACATGTACTGTTGCTGAGATGATGTGGTACAATCTTAAAAGTGAAGATTTTGCACAGAATTATACGTAAATGTTTCCATCTTTCATAAATATATAAACTTCTTCATTGTAAATAATATTTGTGAATCAATTTCATCAGTATTTGTGCCATCTTTTGAAATCAAAAGCTCATTTGAAACCACCCATCCATGAAGCCATTCATTTTTTTGGTAAATGAAAAGGTTCTATAATTACTTCAAAAATGTTAATTCCCACCTTTATAACACAAATAAAACCAGCAGTGAAAACATGAAGATGGCTGATTTGCCTGGCAAACTTCTCAAAAAGAGGATGGTTTTCATACAGATAAACTACTGTAACCTCCTGCACCCATGAAGACTCTTAGTATCAAGATTTCAAAGCCCCGTTGGAAATTTTCCTGGCAGTGGGTAATGGAATGAGAGAGTACAGTGACTCAACAGTCTGACACTAATTTCTGAAGGAAAATGATGATAAATGAAGATGTTCGTGCCTCTGTAAAGGTCTCCAGCGTGACTAAAATTCCCTAAGGAGAGCAGATGATGACTTCTTCCTCTCAGGGCCCTTTGCAAAGGAACTAATGTCACCCCTAAACAGACATTTGGTTTGACAAAATCCTTTTAAACTGGTTGTTAAATCAGCAGATTTAGACACTGTGCTGGTCAGTGCAGGATGAAGAACAGGTCTCCAGAAAGCCTTCATGCTACTGCTCAAGAGAAGAGCTAAGGAAGGGGAGAGCTAAAGAGGAAGCAGTTCTTGTTACTGCCCTCGTCACCAAGGAATAACCTTTGCACCAATTCTCAGCTCGTTCCTGTCTGTGCCAGTGGAATTAATTTGAATAAATAAAGAAAAGCAGCTGCTTCATTACCCAGGTGACAAAGCAGTGACCCACATCCTCAGGCAGTTGCTCATATTTCTCGAGTTCTTTCAGGAAAATGCTGAAAAAAGAAGACACCAATGTCATTAGTTACAATCAAATACCCAAGAGAAGCAAAATGACCAGTGAGATCAGTGTTAATGATTGGTAGTTGTATCTTGATTACAAGGCTAATCAAGCGTGCTGCCAATGGAGAAACTGTGTCCTTGCCAAGGCATACTTTGCTATCTGAGCACAACCGTGCCCAACTCAACTACAATGAAAATGCAGCAACCCTTAGTAGAAGTCGTTGTGTTTAGGAAGATAAACTGATGTGCAAGAACCAGGCAGTGAATCTTCAAAAAGATCACTCCTTATGTGCTTCTGCACCAGAATCGATAAAACTTAGACGCATCCACCAAGAAGATCTCATTTCATCAACTGTAAAGCTGAAGGGCTGCTGTCTCAGATTCCTATTTTTCTGCAAAGCACAAATACTGTGCTGTGAGATGAAAAGCACTTATAGGACTACAAAGCACTGGTGTAATACAACTTCAGCATTGTTAATCAACTATAGGCAAAGTTTAAACAAAGATGCGATTCATTTTTGTAAAAATAAACAAAAAAAGGAATCAAACATTATTTTGCATATTTGGATCAATTACTCTGCATTCTGACGTGCATTCTACCACAGGCATTCACAGTGGACACCGCATAGATGTATAAGAATACACATGCCTTTAGTTTCCTTAGTCAGTAAACATCAACAAAAATGTTACGAAAACATACTTGTTATGGAAGTCATATATCTCCTGAATATTGCCAAAGATGATGTGTTCTTTATTAAGGATCCCGGCGGGTATTTCTTCCACTCCACTTGTCATTTCCCAAAGGTAAGTCTGGAAGACATCAGCAAATCTTAGCTTTGAGAACAAATGCAGTGCAAAAGAATAGATATCTTTGTTTTGCTGCCAAAGGCATGGGCTGACAAGGGAACTATGCACTTTGAGATTAAACAAATAAGGTAAAAAAAACAGATGTTCCAGTGTCACAAAAAGCTCTCCGGAGAAATTCAAAGTGCTAATGCTGAGGAGTTGTCTGAGACAAAGCAAAAACATGTCAATAGCACCTGTCTTTGCTGTCCAACTGATGTTGTCCAAGAACTGCAGGCAGAAACAATTGAAAGATAAACTGGATTTGCCACTTCAGCAGCATTAGACACATAAAAATCTATTTGAAACTGCAGAAATGTGAAAGCTGACAGATTTCACTAAAAAAACCCACTATCTTGCCCTGAATATCACAGTCTCCCTCAGAATTACACTGTTGAAGAGCTAGGTAAGGTATTTGACTGTGGAAATCCAGCTCTTCCTCTAGCTTGAGGCAATCTCTAACTTGAGATGATCCAAAGTAAGAGATTTAAATTCTTAAGGAAATGCTGCATGAGTGAAAAAAGCCTAGAATCCAACAAATTTCAGGTCAATGCACAAACTGCTTTTACTGAATTCCAGGATGTTGCTCTTACTCTCTGCAGGATGAGCACAGTTTTGCAATTAAAGGCAAATTCAGGTGCCCCCAGACTTTAGAAGTATACATGGGGAGCCATGGGGTGACAGGCTCCCTCCACTCCCACTCAGCTCCCACGCCAGTAGGACATGGCACTGTGGTCAGGCTCTAATGGTGGGTACTGTCACACCACCAATGCAAAGGATACCATGCCCTTCCTAAAAGTACTAGCACTCTCCAGGCTGTAACTTACCTCTAAACACTCGTGTAAGTCCCTGACATACGCTTTTTCTGTCTGAAGAAGCTCAGCCATAATGAATCTGGAAAAAGAAAGTATTTCAGGCGTGCTGGACATTACAGGCAATGCAATGAAGAAAAAACACAGCATATTCCTGTTGTCATTATGGACTTCCACTCTAAATCTCCAGCTGCTTCACCTTGCACCATTCAGTTCAACAAAATAAATATCAGTTAATACTCTAGTCCCTTGTAGGGTTATTTTTTAAACAACTTTTCTGCATAAAATTCTATTCAGTTGTATTTTTGCAAACTGAGGAGTGATTTACTGTCTACTTGACAAACTTAAATAGCCAGCCGACTTTCAGTAATTTTTTTCCATGAAAAAAAGACTTGAGATTCCTCAACAAGTCTTGCAACTTCACTAATATGCAATTGTAAGCCACCCTGAAACATGAATTTCAGCAGCAACACTGAGAGGCTTGGCAGACACAACTAATTTGAGAAGGCTACAATAACTTGGTATCCAAACCAATGGGAATTCCAGCACTCCAGCAACCACATTTGTAGCGTCTCAAGCTGGGTATCCCAAGGTTCAAATGCTCAATATTTTGAAAATGTGCCATGGAAGGACCAAGTGTACCGCTGCCTTCTGAAGGAGAAATGGTACCGACTACTTCAGAGAGATGAGAAAGTCACCCTGTTCATTTTAGCTGTCGCATACAGCCAGAAAGAAATCGTGACAATTAAGTATCTCAGTGACATCAAGCTCTGAGCAAAGAGCTCACCTCATGCATTTCCCTTTCTAAAAGTAACCTTTGATTAAAACCAAAAGACAGTCAAACTGTATGTTCTGAGATTCTCTTGCCTACAAGTCACAGCTTTTGTTCTACAACTATACACATATCTCATGAGTTCCACAGCTGGAAGGAGTTACAGGGCTGTCATCCCATTCTGGTCATGCAGATATCACAGAATCACTTTTAGATAATGTGTTGTGTCACACTCAGAGTTTTGGGACATACTCTTTCTTTCTGGCTGACTTTCTTTTTTCTTCATTGACTTCATGATTTGCATCTCGCAGCTTTACTTCCCGGTCTGAAAGACTTGCTGGAATAATATCTAGTTCAAGGTCTTTGTTATCCTAGAAGCAATAACAGAGCAGACTTTAAGTCCATTGTAATCCTACTGTTGTGTAAAAGGCATCATGGTTGTGAGATTAAATGCATAAGAAGAGATAAAAGGAAGTGGTCAGTAACTGTGTAAACCAGAAACTCAACAAGGAAGAGTACATTTATCTTGAGGGTGTGAGGGAATTTATTCATTTATGATACTTTACTTTGAGATGACTGCCCAACAGGTTTTTAAGTGTTTTTGTGGCCAGGAAATAGCATGAGGTTCTTATTTTTGTTAGTCTTGTATTGCTCTGTTTCACCTAGCAGAGGTTAGAGATGAGGTTGGTGACCAATTTTTCATTCAGTTAAAGGATGTGAGAATGGAAACTTACAGTCAAGGCCTGGGTCTAACGGCATGGAATTAATATTTATGGTTTATGCTAAAATTAATAGACTTTTATTCAAATAATGTGTTCCCCCCTCCTTCACAGTAGCTGGATAGTCTCCTGCAGAACAGAGCAAGCAGTTGTACAGAAATTCTCTCTGATCTCCATCTGACTCCTCCTCCTACCACCAATAAGTCACAAAACACCTTTCTCATCAGAAAGAGCATTTCTGAGGCTGACTAGATTTTAAGTGATTCTAACATGCACACAATAACTCGCAACATTCATTTCATAGCCTTCTCTTCCTTCTGTGACTTTCAGATCTGGTACAAAACCTCAGAAGGACATGGACTTACAGTACCTCTGTATTGATTCCAAGGGCTTTTTCCAGGGAGTAGCGGTATTTCCCCATCCTGAGAGAGAAGTCACGGTAGCGTTTGTCAACGGTGGTGACCCACTTCCTGATTTCAGTGGCGTGTATATGTCCCTTTTCTACAAAGCTGTCAGCCAGCTGGATGAGGAGCTTCACTTTCTCCTTTGTTTGCTGCCCAAAATGTGGTCCACAGTTATGTTACACTATCATTATTTCTTTTACTTTTAATTCACACCAGCAATCAAAAAGAGCTTGCAATTTTATATATATTATTAAGCAGCAGCTGTACTTCAGATCATGCAGAATCAGATGCTTTAAACTTTGCCCAGTAAAGCATAAAAGGAATGACATTTTCATAAGGACAGCTACATAGCTGCAGGAGATACAGAAAGTCAAGTCATTTGAAACCACACGCAAGAACAAAACATGCTAGAAGTTAGAAACATCTCCTTCTCATAGCCAAAAGCTTTTTAGGGGTTTTGTGAGCCTTGGGGTAGAAGACAGGATTTTAAAATTGCACCTCATAAAACACACCACGTTACTTTGGATCTGTACCTAGGTGATTCTGCAGACCTGTGCAGGCAGGTAATTAACACATTGTACATCAGGCCAGGAAGGGAGTCTGAATCACTGCTCTGTGCATCAGAAATGTAGTACCAGTTGGAGCATTACGAAGTAAAAGGTGCCTGAACTCCAAAACATACACTGAGCCCCCATAATCTTCCTGAGGTCTTTTCTATTCCATTTGGGTCTGACTGCTTCGTAGTCATCATGGCTTTCCATACCGAGGAACTTTGTGCAAACCTGGCACAATGAGTAGTCATAAATTTTAGCACAGATTCCAAATCTACTGAAGGTGCCTGAACTCTCTGTTTAAGCCAAATGAAGTGCAAAATGCTTATAGAAAGAGTCAACTGTACGGATTGAACTCCAGCTGCAGAGCACATGTAAATCCTCAAAAGTGAAAGGAGAATCAGTTGGATCCCTAGAAATAGTGATGTGATGCTCTTCACCAGACATGAGACATGCTGTCAAGTGTTTGATGTTACCAGCAATCTGGCCACAAATGGACAAGCACGTCAGATCTATGTTTTCCTGAGTTTAGTTTCATGTTTAAAACCTCATAGAAATTTCAATGACAAAATAAATTAACAGGAGAATCAGAGGCTGCCCTAACAAATAAGGTAAGTGGTTAAGCAAAGCTATGTATGGAGGAGTAAAAATCTGACTTCCTGTCATATGAAAGGGCGTCTCATTCCCAAAAGCTATTACTGTATTTTGCTATCCAAACATTTGTTTTGGCCAGAAAGGTACTGGGATCAGGAAGGCTTTCAGTTACAGCTTACTTTGAGAATATCATCATCTGGAAGCAACTTGCATTTACCAGGTTGCACGTGGCCTTGGAAAAATTATAGGTCAGCAGTCTAAGAGTGATTTATCACAGCCCAAGGGAGCAGGACTAGATGTATCAGTGGAAGGAACAGCCAGTAATGGTCAGTAAGGATCAAGGTATAAAACTTAATTCCAGGTTACATCACGGGTAGAAATAGTTTGGATGCTTCAGGACACAATGAGATTTGTCTGATCCAAACTGAATGATAATTGGAATGACTGTAGATAGCTGATAGAGAAGTTCTGTTTAAGAAATGTTGCATGGTGCCTGTCTGATTAAATTAATTTCAGTCCACCGCTATTTATCTCTTTTTTTCACAAATGTGCAAACTCAGGAAAAAGGAAAGGGACAAGAAGAACATAAAATCTGCGAATCAAAACTAAGCAAGCATGGACAGCCTAATGAGGAATTTAAGGATTACAGAAGATCAATTTCAGGACACAGCAGAATGAAGCTACACGGTAGTGAAGCTGTGGTCCTGCTGATTTGGCAGTTTAGATCCTTATCAGTGGCCGTTAATACCCACGTGAGTTCACTGTCTGTGAATTACCTATGGTTTGAATTAATTTGTCTGAAGCAGGACCAATCACTATTTCTCTGTAAACCCCATCAGATTTCTCAGAATTGTTCCATATATTCCATCTATAATTATCGGATTCTTGGTAATGCAGCTTTGTTTTATGCTCACCCTAGAGTGTACAAACCCACTTACTTAAAGTACTTCACTGAGATCAGTGGAATAAGATAAATGACCGTCTATGATCAGTCCAGCTGGAATTAATGAAACAAATGGTGGTTGTGATGACAGAATCACAAAGCAGTTGAGATTGGAAGGGACCTCTGGGTCCACCTGGTCCAATCCCTGCTCAGGCAGGCTCATCTGGTGCAGGCTGCCCAGAACCATGTCCTGGTGACTTCTGCAGACCTCCAAGGAGAAACCACCACATATCTGGGCAAGCTGTGCCAGTGCTCAGCCATTCTCACAACACAGAAGTGCTTCCTGATGATTGGAAGAAACTCCCTGTGTTTCAGAGGCCCACTGCCTCTTGTTCTGCTTCTGGGCACCTCTGAAAAAGCCTGGCTTAATCACCTTTACATCCTCCCTTCAGGCATTTATATGACATGACTAACCCCTTGGGCCTCTCCAGGTTAAAAGGAAGAAAGAAGGAATTCAAGATGACCATGGATATAACATATCAATTAGGCACTCTACATCATTCTTGTAAGATTGTCTGAGGGCAGAATTTAGCTATGTTCCATTAGGATACTGTGCCATGTATTCAAATGGAGTTTCACTTCATTCTAATCAGAGGAAAATCCTCCAAAACCAGCACAGACCAAGGGAGGGGACAACCTCACTTTTGTACTTGTGCCTTGCTAAAAATGAAAGGTCATGGTTGACAAAAAACATTTGTCTTTGGGCTACAAGTTTCAGGATGAAAATACAGAATCAAGAGGATATTATCACAAAGATTTAAGGCATTGAGAGGACCGTAAACGTAGACCAAGGCAGAGGTCACAATTAGATTAATGTCATTCCTTACCTTTGCAGGTACTCTGAATTCCCCATATTCCTTCAGGAGTTCCTGAGTTTCTTCTGCTGATTCCCCTGTGGAGTTGTGAGTAGAGAGGTAATATTCGCCTGTCTCTTGGATCCAGTCCAGGGCCTGTGAATATCAAAAGGAAAAAGAAATAAAAACCCAAATAAATAATATTTATATTTCAAGAACTAATGCTCCAACAAAATAATCCGCCAAATAATGGATATCAGAACAATGAGCCATAATTTTGTGTGTATCAAAATGCTTTCTAGGAAGATATAAAAAGAACACAATAATTACAGCAGATGGGAAAGGACACAAAGGGTGGTGTTTGCTAGGAGAAAAAGGAGTGTAGGGAATTCTATCTTAGGAAAGAAAAATCTAAAGAGAG
The DNA here is from genome assembly GCA_035772895.1 of Perdix hodgsoniae. Lineage (NCBI taxonomy): Eukaryota > Metazoa > Chordata > Aves > Galliformes > Phasianidae > Perdix > Perdix hodgsoniae. The sequence continues at coordinate 712,217 of JAPSGF010000050.1, forward strand.
AGAAGGCAGTGTTCTCATTCAATTAGAGCTCAGTAAAATATATTTGTTTTCTTATTTATTTTCAAACAGATGAATACATCCTGAAATGAATATGGTCTAGCAAAAATATGGAGTTTTGTTGCTGAGCCGTGGAGTTTTCTTCAATTGTCTTAAGAATGTATATTTTCCACGTATTGAAAAGAAACAGCTTTTAAATACAACTGGAGACTGCAACAGGAACCCCACAAAGGCACAACGTGGACACAAGGCATATTTACACACTGCCAGCAAAGAAAGGCTGCGGGGTTTTTACCTGCTTGGCACTGCGCTCAAAGACAACGTACTGCTGGCACTGATCTAACCTCCGCTTCTTCAGGGTCCAGAAGTGAAGGACCCGGTTCTCTCTCTGCAGCAACTCACTCAGGATGGCTGTAAGGTAGAGGAACTGCATGGTTAGTGATTCTGTGAATGCATACGTAAATGAGCCATAAAAAACATGAATTTACTCACTCTGCCTGGACCACACTCTCAAGCACAGAGCCCCTGAGATTGCATGTATTAAAACAAGTATTGATTCAAAGGAATTGCTTTAAAAAGCAATAATAAAAAGGTGGTGTTGCGGGGTTATCTGGTATAGGATGAGATGCTAGCGTGGCATCCACTAGAGGGGGCATAGGCTCACACAGTCTATGCAGCAGGCACACTATTTTGTAGTAAAACAATGAGTCCGGCTCATTGATCCCTTAGAGAGAGTTACTATGAGCATTTACAGCACCTTGTAAATAATCTCTCTTAGCTGAAGCCCTTTCTGAGCACACTGATCAGTTCTCTGTATAAATAGTTCAGGCTAAATAAAGCTATTTTTGTTCTATATTGATGACTTAGCTCTAGACGCATCGTAAGTGTTCTATTAAACAGTGCTTTTATTCTGAACTGAAGTGTCTACTTCAAAGATTTTCTGTGGATAGGCTCACTAAGCAAGAGAGTTACACATCTGGCTTACAACAAGACTAACATACACACTGATTTCTAAATATGCGAATAGTTCCCAACATCTCAGTGAGGAATACTGAAGCTTATATCAAGCACATATACAGGGACTTGCTGAAAAAGCATTCAAATAATTTTCCCACGATTTTCAGCTGCAGGGAATAGAAGTTCACAGCAACTACAAAAAATATTTGACACAGTAGTAGGGGAAAAATGGACAAAACTCAGAATAATACTGCAAAGTTGATATTGATAGAAAGGAAGAAAAATAATATTTTCAGTAGCACCATTTTCATCTTCTGTATGTAAGTGCAGTTCCCATCCCTCCCACACATTATAATGGCTGCACTGCTATTAACCTGTCTTTTCCTGCAGCTTGTAAGCCAGCCAATAATAATAATAAAATGCTTTTGTTCTGTGGATTTGCTTTGCACGCTTTTATCAGTACCTTACAGCATTGCTAGGGACAGATTAACAAATGTTTAATTTAGCAGAGAAGTGGAAACACGTCAAACATCTCAGATGTATAGTTCCATTGTAAACAGTGCTCTTTGGACCAAAGGAAACTACCCACAGGTAGATGGGTATTTCCTTTATTCAGGACCAACTTAGAACTTAGCAGAGGGAGAACCAAAGACCTCTAATGTTGTCATGCATCAGTGCACCAACCTTTCACTTGCTGCTCAGGCCCCCGGGTATGGCTTGCGACTCCAGGCATGCTGACATTGTTCCTGTGGATGTATTTGAGGAATACCTCAGCGTTCCTCCGAGCCAGTGTGCAGGCCTAACGAAAACGATCCCAAGAAGAAGGGTTAGTAAAGACAAGCAAAGAAAGCAAAAGGGACTCGCGCTTTCTGCCTATTTTGCAGGGAGATGTGTGCCTCTTTCAAATGGAGGAACTTCAGCTAAGAGCCAACAAACTCAGCTAAGAAACTTACAGCCTCATGAATGTATTAAAATACATGAGTCATTTTGGATTCAGCAGTTGATTTTATATCTTAAGGCAAATTACTGACAATAATCAAGCACCTGGTTTTAAAGAGCAAGTACCTCCCATACATTTTCAGTCTAACCAGACTCTCTCAAAAAGAGCATTCACTGCTTCCAAAAGTGCAGTCTAGAGGAACTGTTTCTTAAGCCAGAGTAGTTTCATGTTGTGTATCAGTTTTAGTGGAAGGTGTGAGGCCGCCTGTCAGATGACTTATCAGTGTTGGCTCTTCTGTTACTACAAAGCAGCACCTGGAAGGCAGGAGGAAAGCTCAGTTTCCAGCCCAGTGCTGCCCTACACAGGCACAATGGCTTCAGGTGTTAGCAGTTCTGCACTTATTGGCTTGGAGGACAGAATTTGAAATTCTGGATGATTTATCCAGATTTGGCCAGCACCAAAATCCTGTCGTTTATAATGCAATGTTGAGAATAAATGCTTTGAATCAACATAATAAATTGCGTCCTCCAAGTGCAATGCAAATATCACTAATTTGTCCTGATGACATCTCTTGGAGATAAACACTGATGATAAGGCTTATCACCACTATTATAACAGTGTGGAATTAGCCTAGGGCTCAAACAGACAGACAGTAAATGAACTGGAATTCTGTCTCGGAGCTTCCTCTCAAACTCACCAACAGTGTTCTAAATTGACTACCTAATGGGGAGATTTTCTGATTTATTGTTGAACTAAGCTGAAACCTTGAGAAAAGCCTCCTTCTGCTCCAGATGCTTGCTGATCAGAGGGATGACATGGTCTATCTCAGCTGCTGGTCCAAGTTTATCTCGGCCTCCACACCAGTCTTCATCACGTCTGTATTCCTGCTCCAGGCTTTCTAATACACTGCACACCTGAAACATACCCACAGCAGAGCAACTCAGTTATCCACAGTTGTAACAAGAAGCAACACAGTCAGTAAAAGTCTATGAGCCAAAAAAATTTCAGACCTAAATACTTTAGGCCATGGCATGGAGGGTAACAGGCTATGAAGCAGGCCCTGGACAGAATGATCTATTAGTTATTCTTGCCCACAGTGATCTCTACTGTTTGGGATGTAATTCATCTGGCTTAGGGGTGATAAATCCTTCTTCTTTTCTAAAGGAGAAAGGAGGGAAGCTCAAAAGTCTGAACCAAGGCAGGGGTCAGTCTGGCCCCAGTGGATCATTCAGAACACAATCCCTATTCCTGATGGGTACTTTAGGTCTGTTTAAATCCCACCAAGTCATGGAACTTAGCACCCACTTGAAGAAAAACACATGCTTCAATGCTTTCCTGAAACAAGTCTGAAGCTGGAACTAATTCTGTTCAGCTGCATGTTAGCTGCTCCCTATACAGCTTTTGTAAAGACTTACGGATAACAATAGACATTAAATCAGTGTCCTAACCCAGGTGGATGCAGGTGTTCCACCGTACAGGGCTTACAAGAGGATCTTCTATCTTGGTGCAATAATGGGAACAAGGCAAATAAACAAGTGCAGTCTGAAAGCCATGTTCAGCAGGCTTGCACAAGGCCATGCAGATCCTGAGGGCAACTCTCCATACCCTGTGCAGACACAGGAAAAAGTTTTTCTGCACATTAGGAACTTCTCTCTTCTCTTCTGGGTTAGTCAAGATCTACTCAGTTATTGCTGGAGGTCCAGTTAACCATGTTCACCCTTTTCTTGCTCACTCCTGCTACCTCTATGTAAATGTAAGTTATAATTCAGAGAATCCCACATGCTGAAGAGCATAGCGTGGAAGAGACTCCAGGCTCACCCAATGCTCTCCACTATCACAGGCCATTTTCATGTTCCTCCAATCATGAACACAACAAAATCCATCTTAAGCTGAGGTGAACTGATGCCTGCTGGCATGTGATGATCTGAAATCACTTATTGTCTTGGATGCAAACCAGCCCTCACCCCCAAACCCACACTGGAGAGCAAATGCCCCATGGTATTTTGGCACAGAAAAGCATTTCCATTTAATTTCTTGGCTCTTGAGAACTTTGGTACTCCATGATCACTTTGTTTAATGAAGTGAGAGAGAAACGGGACTATCTAATCAAGAGGGCTGCACCAGTTATAACAAGAGCATAGGGCTCTTGGGGAGAACAGGCATGAAGAAGTTTGGCTGGTTAGGACAGACTTGCTGGCCGCACTTCTAGCTGCATTTCTAGGTACTCAGAGAATTCAGGATCCAGTGAATTACTGCCATCCTGGCAGGGATCAGACCGCGAGGGGTCACAGATCATGGAGCCTGAGAGAAAGTAGCAAGTTTATGAGCACTCAAGACTGAATGATCTTTGCCCCAACCATTTACTGAACAGACACAACTCATCAATGAACTGGTGGGAGCTGCAGCATGCTTGTCTATGTCTTGGAAATAGGAAGAGAGACCAAACTGATAAATCACTGGCTCTGCATATTTTGGCTAACACATTTGACTGTCTAAAGAACTAATGAATCCCTTAATGGTTTTCATTTCTCACAATCCTCCAACAGCTGTAATTCTTTTCAATCCTGAGTGCATTAGGGACTGTAAATCTATTTGAAACCCTTCACAGGGAAAGACATTCATTATAAGGAATGAATTAATTTTAAGCACTCTTAAAAATGCATTAAACAAACGACACCAAAAAGTGGCCCAAGGATTTTTTCCTGCATCGATGTTTAGGAAAAATTATCTCGGTCTTCAATGACATCTTTAGCTGTGTTAAAAAAACTTTCCAAATCTGGTTGTCTAATTGAGGAACTAACCGTGTGCTGATAACAACAGAAATTTTAATGAAAGCCACTGCTTCTTTTCATAAAAGCACAGGTTCCTGCAGTGTCGTGTCCACGCTAACACAGACTGCCTGGATGCAGTAAATTACAATCAGCAAGGCTAGTTGAGTATCCATGCTATGACACTAATTCTCACTACTGACTACAATAAAGTTGCATTGGTTTATGCAATGCATAAATAATCCTATTGTACCAGCGGTTACAAGTTACAGTTTACAGTTCATGGATGCCTGGAATGAAGTAACATTATGTCCTCATACAGTGCTTACTGCTGTAATTAACTGTGCTGCAGGTTGATTTAAGAGAAATCACTTCATATTTTGGCATCTTTTTTGGCATGGTGGTATCTTACTGCTAATGAAAATATTGGCTACTGCTGCTCACAAATAAATGATTGATGGCAAGCAGTTCTCAAGGAAATGAAGATTTACATTCCTTCAAATGAACTCTGATGCCATGAGGACTTGAAACTGAAATGGTAGGATTTCAGAAATCCTTCCCTTTGGAAAGTGGACAATTTAGGAAAAAAAAAAAAAGTCAAAAAATATATGGCTTCCATACTGCTTCAATGGAAACTTCAATATGAAAATTACTGCATACTTCAGTTGTCTTTTTGAAACTTGATTTTGACCAGTTCAGCCTTCAATTTCCCTGTTTGGATGAGCACTGCTATGCCCCTGGAGTAAATGTCACTTCAATTCGTTTTGCTAATGCTGTGAGACCCACGGCCAGCAGAAGACCCTCTGCACTTGGGGTCAGAGTAGAAAAACCACATCCACCACCACTGCCATGTGAGAGTGCACTCACATTGATGTTTGTCGGCTGGGGCTACCTGAGGACCACACTTGCCCTGATCAGTTGACAGAAAGGTCCTAGACTGTAAGCAATTGCACAGCACTGCTCACCTGCTCAGAGGTTTTGTAGAAGGCCACCGAAGCATTGACCAGCTTGAGCCTGTCCTCCATCTTCAGCATCAGCTGTTGCCAGTGCAGGGCCACCTTTTCAGCGCATTCTCTGATGGCATCAGCATCGTAATGCCCAGCCTGCAGCAGCACTTCAGCTTTCTGCTGGACCTGCAGGGCACTCTGGTGTGTCTTCTGTAAGGAAGTGGCATGAAAGAGGGACTGTGCACGATGAGAGGAGAGAGAGGTTGTACAGATGTGCCAGATTTATGGTAGAAAGGTGAAGTGAAGTGTGAGCATGGAGATGTGAGAGAGTGAAACATTTCTTGTTATCTCCAGTTAACAGTTCATTTCTGCAAAGCATTTTAGCTTCAGTTATTCATGTATGTTTGCAACATTATTACAGCTTGGCACAAGCAAGCACTGGCTGAGACAGGCTATCTGCACTGGCCAGGCACTGCCCCTAGGACAACAGCCTGGGTGAGGATCCTGGAGGACCCCTTTGGACAGCCCCAGTGCAGGCAGTGACTGTGCTGAACTCCCACCCCACCTGTGCTCAGTGCTGACTGCATCACACACAGCCTGCAGGCGCAAAAGCAAACCCCAGTGAACTGGTATTTTTGCCAGGCAGTCCGCTGGCATGAGCAGCAGGGCTTACAGGCAGGATTGAGTGATCTGTCCCATTCCCCAGCGTGCATTAGCATCTCTCAGTTAACCAAATGGTTACAGCTTCCCTCATAGGTTGATGAGGGGAAAATAGCCTCCAGCCTTTCCTAGCCCCCAAGTAGCTGTGTTCAGGTTTAGTCCAGTATTTGATTTTAATCTTCTGAACAGAAGCACTAAAATCTCCCAAAGTCTCCTCTGTTCTGCATCTCAGTGGTAACTGCTGCTGACAAATTCTCATGTGATACATTTATGATCTAATCCTTGAACCTTGAAAGACGCTTGAAATCATCTGGTGATACACTGGTGAATTATGCAATGTAAGGAAAGCTATTAGCAAAAGAAAGGATTAATTCTTGGCAGAAATATTTAGGAAGATGTTCAAGAACAACTGGTTAAATTTAATATCCAGCTGCTGTACTGATGTTAGCGTCGTAATACTCATTTTAAACAGACTTTAAAGGATTTTAACTGAAAATCAATTCCACATCTAGCATGCCTTTAGAGGACTGTCTGCCCCATGTGCTTTGCTGATCACTTCCCCATATTGAGCTTTGAACAGTTTAAATGTTTAATCTAGTGTTTTCTCCCTCTGAAAACTTATTTTCCCCTTACAGTGCTATAGCCTACTTCTCCCTCTGTGATCTGCATTTCCTAGCAGACCCAAGCCCTTCCCCAGCAGCAGCAAGCTGTGACAACACAGCTGGAAGGTGTCTTTTGCCCCACTGCTGCCTAGCAGTGGCTGCTGGGATGCAGTCAGCATGGCGTGGTACCCACCAGCTCATACAGCATTGACAGGAAACCCCTTCCTTTTCCCTTTAGAAGCTGCCGCAGCTGCTCCTTCCTGTCTGTGAGTGGAGCTGGATCAAAGTGGGTAATTTGCTAATATCTAAACTCCGTATTTACTAGCTACGTTATTATGTATATTGACTGCTCTGAAGTTTACCAGTAGACATAAGGAGTCTTTATTTTTTGGTCATCTCTTAAAATCTCTACTACAGAAATATTATTTTCATAGCTTTAAGTTTGGTTTAGTTTTGATTTAGCTTTTCAAACCACAGAAAGGGATTTGACAAACTATTCTGTTATTTTATTATTATATATTCATTCTATATCTATATTAATTTTTTAAATATTAATATTATCTTTATTAATATTATAGAATATTATATATTCTATTATATATACTTTGTACCAATTTACAGATAGATGGGGAAGCACATACACCGTGCTAAACAGGAACAGGAGAAAGCAATGTGTCCTCTCACATTTAACTAGAGTGAGCACAGCTTGCAGATGTAGAGTGTGTTCATAATGGCAAAGGTATATGAAGTGCTGACCCAAAGTGTGAGCATTATGGGCATGGTGATGATGAGTGGACAGTTGGACTAGATGACCTTAGAGGTCTTTTCCAACCTTAATGATTCTATGATTCTGTGATTCACTGCAGTCCATTGCTGAGGGGAGGTAATAATTTTCCACTACATTCTCATCCAAAGTAAAGCAGCTCAGAGAAGGCGCTGTTCCTCCTGCCATGTCCCTACACCATGAGTGAGAGAATTGTTTTTTCAGGGCCAGCTTGAACTGAAGATGTGCTACTCCAGGGCAAGCAGGGCCATGAGCTCAGTTCAGCTCAGTTCAGCCCTTCCTACTTCATGCTTAAACTGAGGATGGGGGAGTTTGAATGAACATCAAAAACAGAACAGTTGAATCAAACATCTACCAATGAGAGCATTACCCAGTAACAAAGATACCCATAAATGAAAGCTCTGAAATGATCAGCAAATCTTGGACATGGAAAGAGAATGAGTCCATGAACTTCTGCCTTCAGATCTCTATGAATTTTAACGTTACTACTTTTTACCAAAGAAATTATCAGAAGATGTGTGAGCGTCATTTTCAGGAATGGAGAGGCTGATATCTGACAGCAGAAAAAATAGCTCCAGATGATAAATAAATTCTCTTGTTGCATTATGATTTTAATGCAAAGTCAATTTTCTGCAGTCTTTACCCCTTCCCTCCCTCAAGCAAGTCATGACCGATGCCCAACAGATAACCCTTTGCATGCTGTTCACCTGGGAAGAAGAAACCAAATTAATTTGCTCATGTTACCTCTATGGCCAGCTGAAATTGCTCATGCTCTCGCTGGAGCTGCTCAGCCTCAGAGAGGGAGCTTGCATTGACAAGGCTTGCATTCAGCATTGATTCACCATTCCGGATCCAGCCAAGCACCTGCAAAGAAAGGATATGCTTATGGAAGGGGTGCTTCAGTGCAAAGATTTCTGTTGTCACTCGTCAAACAGTGTCTCAGACCACCTCGTAAGAAGCTATTTTGCCCAACGTTGTCTTAGGTTGAATCAGTGAGCAGAAATAAATCCCAGGATAAGGACTTAATGACAGAAATTGTTGGAGGGAAAGTTCTTACTGCAGAAGCAGTAAATAAGGAATGAAAACTCTGAAAGTATTTACATGTGGATAGTCAGATGGCAAAGTACTCTCATTTCCAAGATGTGATAATAAAAAATGGCTACACCTCTATGCAAACACTTCACAGCAAAACCAAAAAGCATAATCAAGGAGGTTTGAAATTAAACATAAAGATCTTTAAGGTCCCTTCCAGCCCTAGGATATGATTCCATGGTATGATTCTATGATATTTTCTAATTTCTACCCAGAGTTATGGACCTCGCTGGGTCAAGCTGCAGCTCTCTTCTGCTCCACTTGTTTGTATTTCTTTCATGCAAAAGTCAGAGCTCGGGGAGTAAGGTGAAGTTGCAATTGGTTTCATCTAACACACACTTAAGATGCAGTGGGAGTTTCCACCTGCATTCACAGCTAGGACGAAACTCCATGTCTTGCATTTTATATTTAGTCAAAGGGCTTTACTTCAGAGACATTCAGATTACCTGTAGACATGAAACGCCTGCTGTTTTGACTAAAGAATCAAATTCCAAATGCATGTAATTAATCTATCAAGCTTGTATTTATTCATTTATTTAAGTAGCAACATTTTCTGCTATTTTAAGGCATGCTTTTCAAAAATTAGTACCCAGAGTGCACATGCAAATTCTTTGCTGTTTTGGCTCAAAGCCTATTTTCTACCTGTGTGGGAGTCAAATTATTCCAATGAAGCCAGCAAGTTGTTGAATTCAATTCACAGATGCACAAGAAATCCTGACTGCCCATACACTGCCCTAACTTTAGCTTGTGATTTACAAAGCTCCAAAGTCAACTTTGTCGCAATATTCTACATAGTAATTTCCCTTTTGTGCCATCATTTACACCGACGGATCCATTAAATTGTCTCTAAGAAATAGGGATTTTCTGTTGTTTATTTTTTTATCCCTGCATCATGCATCACCCTACTTATAACTATTCAGTTCCCTGTGGGGCAGGAAAATGAGTTTTCCCTAGGAGAAATAAAGAGGAACCATCAACACGTGTAGCTGACCCTGATTTGCAGGAAATTACATCTGCTCACTACAACAGTGTGGAAGATTTCATTTGTCAGCTTTCTCTCTTTCATCAGTAGGTATTATTGTTCCTGTGGGAAATGCAACAAAGATTTAGAGGAAAAGAAAACGGGTTATCATATGGCAGTCTTTCTTGGCTGGCAGTTTGTATAATCCATCTGACAAGAAGGCTACATTATTGCCTACATGGCACCAAAAGCTGAAGTTAAAAAAGATGGGTATATCTGGGAAAAACTTGATGTGAGTACGTCATAAAGCAATGCATCACTTCACATTTGATATACTGTGATAAACGGTAACTTGGGCCACTTATAACGTAGAAAATACTGAGCCTGCACACTAAAAAAGCAGTATATTAATTTACTTTATTTTTCCCCCAAATAATACAAACAGGGTATGCCAGGGCCCCCTGGGCAACAGCTTCCATTTGAACTGACATTTTCTCAGCCTGCTGAAAATTACAGCCATGTTCAAAACTCTGCTCCAGTTTCCCAGAACTTTGTGATGTATTAAATAGGGAAAAAGCCATTTTTTCAGCATCCCTCAAATGACTGACTGCTGGGATCCTATGGGACCCACCTAGAAGCAAATCTAACGTCAAAAGAATAACGGTGGGTGGACAAAAGGTGAATAAAGATTTCCAAATACACTTGTAAAGAACAACCTGGAAAATGAGTGTAGTGTGATACTGTGACAGTATCGGGATTGTATTATGTGATGTTCAACACTTATAACTTACAAAAACCCACAAAGATGAAAAGCGAGGGTTTTTGGAAGCCAAACAGCTGCAAGCACAGCATAAGATAGCTTGTTCTTGAAACTGATCTCTACAACTCTATTGTATTATCACTTCGATGTGAGCGATCCAAGCTCTGTAGTTTCTGTCGGAAATGAGTGGGATCCAAGTGTGGGGAAATCAGTCTTGGGAAGGATCTTTCTGAGTAACAAAGAGTTTGTGAATCACTGGTCTATGCTACTTCCACACTAAAGCAGTTCACTCAGAATCGTTCTTCTTTCACAGCCCCAGACTTCAACTCATTGTCCAGGCATTCAAATCTTGCGTGCCTATGATTTAAAGCAGAAACCCTCCTAAATGAAACTTAAATAGATAGAGATGGTTAAAAGACTTTGTATTTCCACGAGTCATTATATCAAAATGCAAACCAGGTACACTTAGCAGCCTTGACCAATTTTCCTATGTCAGCAGAATGTAAGCACAGCTACAGAAGGTGTCTGGTGGCAACCAAATCTCAGATGACTTTAAAGAGTGAGTGCAATTTGGTAATGAGATCACCCACCATCTCAGATGCAATAAAATGAAAGAGAAGGAAATCTGGACCAGAGTAGAGATGAATTGCAAGCCAACATCAATGTATTTCCCAATTTCACTAAATGGTTGGGAATATGACTCATCTCCAGGAAACCAAATAGATAGAGCACAGATATATTTTACCTTGGCTCTTTCCAAGGGAAACTGTAGCTGTGGTAATTTATAGGTTAATAAACAAAAGAGTCCTTATTACTCAGCTGAACAAATACAAAGATTCTTCACAATTGGCCTGCTGAAAGGTCGCACAGTAATAAAAGTTCTGATGGTCCCAAGCTATGTTAAGAAAATACTAATTCAAGGCAGCTGTTTGTTCTCTCACAGCATTAGGTATTTCAATCCTAAAACCATTTCCTTTGGTTAGATTTTGGTTTGCAGAATAGGAAAGCCCAGAAGTCTCTTGATAGCGAGGCAAGTAACATGAGGTACCTGCAGAGTGCTGCATTGTACTGCACCACTCTGTGAGCACTGCAGGGCTGACCGACCTGTCCATCATCCTGGTCAGCGGGGTCAGCTACACCTATTGCTCCTCTCTACCTTCTGTCTTCAGTTAAAATGGCTCTACTGAGTCATAAATCCACTGCACAGAACTCTAAGCTTCGCTACTGAAGTAGTGTCCAAGAAACTTTGGGAACCCTTGGAAATAAGTGATATTCTGACATTAAAGCGGTGATTATGAATATCATAGAGAAGATCTCTTTTACAGAAGAAAGCTGCACTCTGTAGAGCTGCAGAACCTTATGAGAAGAGTCCCTAGAATTATGAGAAACACAAATCAGCCACATATTCAAAATCAAAATTCAGAACAGTTCTGTGCAAGTTCCATTTATGGTTGCAAAATATTAAATCAAAGCGAAATCTGAAAGCAAATGTGTGCCCTGATGTTGGTGCTGCCAGCTTCTAGCTTGGAAGCTGTCTAGGAGTGAAGGATGTTTTGCCAGCAATGATAAAAGCAATCCAGATAAAATGTCACTCAAAAATTCATTTCTGAAGAAGGAATAACTGTGATCGCAGTTATGGAGCACTCAGTATATTCATTATTCCCCCCCTGCCCTTCCCCCCATTTCTACTGGTAAAATGGAAACCTGAATACACCATGTGTCTGGAAAAATCTTTCTCTTCTTTCTAATGATACCAAGATCATATTACAATCCAGACATAAGCACTAGACTGAAGCATAAAGTCACCTCTGAAGCAGGAAGTGTAGTGTAATACTGAAATATGAGGCACCCAAATGAAATACCAAGGGAAAACACAGGAGGCAGAACATGACCACCATTGGTAAAATGAAATCTGGAAGAAAGGGAATGTCACAGCACTAAAATGGTTAAGCAAATCCTAGCACAGAGACCACAGATTGAAGCTTTTATCTCACCCAGATAATGCTGAAGATTCCTTTAGGCCAGTATGTGTAGCAATAAACAAAAAGGTGAAACTACTGTAATTCTTTGCTCAGATGTCACTGCTCAGTTATCCTCTGCTCTGGGGCAGTTCTCCACAAAACTTCAGCCTGGATCCCAGCTCAAATCATTTATTTCCAGAACACAGTTTGAAGCATACTCCAGTTGAGAAGCTGAGGGGTCTGCTCTGTACAGAATTCCCATAACTGCTCACAAAGCCATGATGCGGAACAGAGCCCTTCTATATTTGTAAAGGATCATGCTGTAATTTGTCAGCAAATCAAGTACTGCTAAGGAAAGAGGGATTAAGATCATCCACCTAAAGCTGTGTGACTTGGCAGATACTGGTTTACCAGGTATTGTAACGGCTGAAAATCTATTTAAGAACCCAAAGCACAATTAAAAACTCTCACCTGCTTGACTTCAGCCTGTAGGTGCCGGAGCTGTAGGCACTGCTCTAACCTCTTGTGAGTTTGGTCAGCATTAAGCTCCAGCTCATGCTGTTTCTCATGAAGGAATTCCAGCAGCTCTTGAACCTGTGTTGCAAGGTCAATGTCCTTTTCACAGATCAGCTCGATGCCTACAACAGAACAACGTGCAGAGAGAGACCATTGCATTTATTTGCAATTCTAGTCACTGTACGAACTTCAAAATTATTTCCCACCTAAAACTGATTTGCAAATCTCTCAGTAACACTTTCCTCAATAAGCTCTCTCCTAGGGAGTTTTTGGCTTCTGTATAGTTTCCCATTCTGCACCACTATATTTTCCTACACAACAGTGGTTCTCTGCTGATGATAGCTCACCTCACTCATCAGCATCTGAATAGTAGAACACTATTGACCATAGCCTTGACCAAACATCAAAGTTAATTTTAGAAGGCAGAAATAACCTCCCTTAGTTACATTAAACCAATGACTTATGCTTTACGAATTCAAATTGAAAAGAGGAAAAAAAAAGAGGAAGAAAATAGAAAAGTGAAATAAAGTAAATTCTAGTTGTCAGATACAATGCCATGAGTGTGCGGAACTCCATAGAGGAAACATCTTTTCCATCTAGGCACTTTACACGATCATTAGCAACAGTTTAGTTAAAAATGACCCATTCATTCAGAATTACTTCACAAAATTCCATCAATCCATTCCTCCTGTAGCAGACAGAAAAAAATGGTTTAGTACCAGAATTCCTATGCCTTGCATTTTGCATGGAAAGGGCAAACACTTGAATAACCAGGTCTGAATTTCATTGCTGAACCTCATTTGATTAGGAGGTGGAAACAGAGACCACCTGAGGTCCCTTCCCATCTCCTGAATTTCCTGGTGGGCCTTGTGTGTGTCAGGTACATGAAATACAATGCAGAGCATCACATCTTCCTTCTTTATCACGTGATAGCATTGTTGGGTACTTTACAGATGTAATGTAACTGTGAAAGCTTGGCCTAGAGCTGTTATGATGCCATCAGGTCTTACTGTAATCCCTGTAATTACAAACTAATAAAGACCTGACTCTTCCCTTATTGAGGTCAACTGGAATTTTGCCATTGGCCTCAATACAGGGAGGATCAGCGACCTAATATGAAAATAATCAGATTGCAGTAATGCTGAGAAAACACTACACTTTTCTCCAAAGCCATTTGATTTCATGAAATAATAGGACATTATACAAGAATTGTGCTAATTAGAAGCTGCTGTACAGAAGGCTGTGTATTGTTTTTAAAACTGATTTAGAAAGATGCCTTTTCTTCCCCCTTTCTCCTTCTCAGAGGCTTGTAACTTTCATTCTCTCTCACAGCAATATCCACAGAGGACAATACACAAAATAAATATGACCTTATGATTGACCCTATCCTCTTTTCTCCTTGTTTCTGGTTTTAACAGGAAGAAAAAAAAGAAAAAAAAAGCATAAAGGAATGCAGGCAATTGGCTTCTTTCCTTTCCCAGCCAAAACCAAACAGTTTCTTCATTACCAAATAAAGTGGAATGGCCCCTGGCTTCCCATTTAAGACCTGGAAATCTAATATACGCTTCCATTCTTAGGAGTGAAGTTTCTTTCAAATGCCAGACACCAAGCATTGTTACTACAATTAGCCTGCATATGGTTTTGTATCCTCAGGACATGATGGGCTTCCTGTATGCTTGACTTCACCACACCTTTCTAATATTAAATGCACCGTTTTCCTTCATGCAGACTCAGCTGGTCTGGTTTTGATTGTGCTAACTCATCAGCAGCAACCAGCAAGCTGCCTGGGATGCTATCCAAGGGCAGCCCGCACTCCCCATGATGAATGGTCTGCCCTTTCATGCTTGTCATGTGTCACACAGATTTATTCTGCGGTGCCAGTGCACGCAGCAAGAGCACTTATTCTTCTCAAAGATTGGTTTGCAAATTGGAAACCTTTGCTTTCAGAATAATTTCATACATAAAATCTTTACATTAAGTTTTGATAGACAGGAAAGCACAGCTGACTTTTTGATAAACTGATCTTGGTTGCCATTCTTTTTTTCTAATGCCTTGGCCCGTACAGCAGATATCAGTGAAGGATAACGAATTGAAACTATTTTAAAAAAATAATTACAAAGAGTACCCACGCTGGCCAACATCCTGCAAGACGTTCATTAGTTACAGATGAGCTATTTGCATTGTCAGATACTATTCAACGTAAGGAAGAGGTATTGGTTTTTGACCATTACAAAGCTCTTTTGGAGCTGCTTTGAACCTGCTTGTAGGCTGAACTGTTACCAGCCTGGAACACAACAGTGCAGCATCCTCTTCTTGCTGTATCTATTTTCTGTTATAAGTGACATCAAAAGCAAAATGAAACAGACTTCCATTTCACTTTGAAGCAATGCAATGCTAGGAAAAGACATGAATGATTTTAAGCTTGACATCCAGGATACAACAAGGCTTTGAATTTTCCACATAACAGGTAGGGACTCTGTAAATTTCCCCAACATCAGTTTCTCATCGTATTTCAGGCTTGGCTTAGAGAAGTTGCCTTAGACATAAAATGCCAGATCTGTACATTTTTAGTGACACCTAACAGTGGTGCTTACAGTGACAACAATGCTAAGAATGCACATGTACTATGTACATGTACTATGTACATGTAGTAACAAATTAATTGTGTGCACTCAGTCAACAATTACAGAATATCCCGAGTTGGAAGGGACTCATATGGATCATGAAGTCCAAGAGTGTAACTACGTTTAGTACCTATAACATGAACAACTGAGGGATGTACCACTGATGTGTATGTGTTGTTAGTGCAGCTTGAGTCAGGGTGCAAAATCCCTGCTGAATCATGGTCCTAAACTCTCAGAAATACCCAGACTGCCTCTTTTGGAAACATCAGAACACTTTACATGTATCAAACTGGACACTCAATAATCATTATTCTTTTTTGAGAATTTTTGAACACATTTTCACACATGGATCCCCTCTGATCAGTGTATCCTTTGATATCAGCACTAGAGCTGCAATCAGCCTGGAAAAACAGCAGATAGTTCCACTCAAATAGAAAGTGCTGGGTCACTAAAAGTCAGTTTTCTTGAGAATACTGTTACAGCATTCTCTTAAAGCAAACCTCTTTCCCAAATGACACTGATATTAGTGAGACATGAACACAATTTGAAAGTACTGCGGAATTGCAGAAGATGTGACGACTCCCAGATCTTACATGGCCCCTAACAAAACCAAACGTTTATTTGCAGAGTAATTATTCTTATGATGAAAACAGGCTAATCCAAAGCAGGGTCACTCACACATGTTGCACCAGTGGAAGGAATCACAGGATTCTCTCTGTGCTGTACGACATTTTGGAAATAGTATATTTGTAGATATGCAGTGTGTACACAAATATCCGAATATCTGCACAGATACTGAGTAGGTCCTCTGTAGGACAACTGGATATGCTGCATCCGATGCACAGTATTCACATGGACTTCCAGACACTCCACGGTCTGGTAAGAATTGCTGCTCCAAGTCTGCATCACACATGCAAAAATTGTGGGCAAATCTCTATAATCTTTTTCTACCTGCACAAGATTTCCAAGTGAAAAAGGCATTATGCATGGAAAAACCTGGAGGTAATTCTATCTGACAGACTTGCTGGCTTAAAGACCTCCAAGCCATACTCCAGAATGATCAAAATTAAATCAGGTTTCTGCATGATATGTTAAAAAGAATAAAGCTGAAAGAGAGTCATGGGGAAGAGAAGAAACCTAAGGCAGTTAAGAGTGGATGGTTAGGTGGGATGTCCCTGAAAAGAAACTTCTTTCTGCCTTTATCTTTTATGATTGTAGCTGAATTTTGATGGTAGCGGTGTGACACTGTACAATGGGAAGCAGCAATATTGATTTCCCAGAACCCCTGCAAATTTGCAGTTCTGGCAGTAAGAACAATCATCTCTCTTGCACTGAACGACTGTGATATAGGACTCAGCAAGAGGGAGTAAAATTAAATGAATTTTTTATGGACTATAGCTGTCCTTTATTAAAATAAGAAACAGTAGGCTCCCAAGAGCAATCTCTCTCCCTTATTTTGCCATTCTCCCAGCATTTAGCATTCTGTGCATGGCAGATCTGACCATTACCTTTGATTAACTTCAGTTACTCTGCATCCCTATGAGGCTTCCACTTCCTTCCCTTTGGGAGCAATGGATTTTTATTGGGTAGGCTTTAAAGAAAGTAGATCTCAGATAATCTTATAAAAATATTCTAAAAGTCACTTCATTTAGTTGCTGATCTTTTGTCTGCAATCCAAAAAAAATTGTTTATGAAGAAGTTAGAAACACAGAATTACTTTTTTTTTTTTTTCTTTTTTTTTTTTTTTCTTTTCTCTGAAGAGCAGTCCCTGATGCTCCTGAGTCTGCACTGTTCTGGATGACGCTCTTTTCCTCCCATGAGTTATTGCTTCCAGGATGCACCAAAAATGAATAGTAACTGATGTATTAGGACAAATTTGCTACCCTGGAAAGCAAAAGAGCTGAAGCACAGGACCAGACACAGTGTGGGCAGACCTCATATCATCTCACACACATGGTTCACACAATGCTTGTCTAGTTCAAAACACATGCCTGCAGCAAACCTACAGCCTCTCCTGAGTACAGCTTGCCAATCAGGATGAATACTGCCAATTCTTTATTTCTTTATTTATTTATAAAGGTGAGTGTCTAGGAGTAAAATGTTTGCCAAAGAATAAATCCATAAAAATCTTTTTTATTTTGGAAGTGCATACGAGGAGACAGAACGGAACTGCTCTTGCTTTGCACTTTTTCCAGATATTTAAGAAGGTTTAAACACTTTGCAAATAACTTTCACTTCTGGACTTTATGCAGTGATTAATCTGAATTATGATACTCTTTTTCCAAACACAAAATGCAAGCATACAAAAATCCTGATTCATAGGATGCCTTAGAAATAGGATCCTACTGCTGAGAACAGTAGATGAACCAGACAGACTCTCTATCAACATGAATCAAGTCTGTCACTTAAGTGCACATGCCAAAAGCTTTTTGCATCCAAGTGGCTATCTTTAACTTCCAAGTGCACATTGAAAAGGAAAATTCCAGTATGGTTTACCATGTTCTCTTTTTATACACAAAATAATTCCAATTAGAGCTGGCTGGAAACAAGAATTCAATTTTGTGATAAATTTCAAGGCTCTCATATCTGAATTCTCTTTTGCAGGGCTTTTGGTTAACTAGCTTCTCTTTTCTCCACCTCTTTCTCTCACTCCACGTTTTTCTCTTCCTTGCCATCTATACTGGAATAGATCACAAACTCCACTGGCCTGCAGTTGCATAAAACATTCTGAACGAAACTTAAATTTCAGTTTTACTTCCACACTGAATTTCCATTTCAAAGGAACAGCGATTTCTGATGTGTGATCCTGACTCAAAGAATTTTCCAAAATCACGGAGCAGTTCTGATTATGGAGAAAAGCTATGCAACAGACTGAGTTATGTTAAAAGTCGACGTGCTTTGTACATACTGGCATATTTTTGAAATGCATTTTGGTTGTAGGTGGCGTTTCTTTCCCTTTCGTTTTGTTCCTTCTCATACAATACAGAGAACAAATTGTTCCGCCTACCTGAAGCCTGGACCTCCATGATGTATTGGTGTAAATCTTGCCCTTGCTGGATGACTTCAAAAGTCATGTTGTTCATGGCCAACTTCCTCTCAGTGTGACGCTGCAAACGTTGCTCAGCCAGAGTAAGGTCCTCGGTATTGAAATCATTCATTTGTCTCAGCAGATCCTCATTCCAAGCATCTAACTCTGCTGTAACCTTCATGGACACAAGATAGACACTATATTCAATCAAGACCAACGAAAAATCTTGCTTTCAAACCATGCATTAATAACTGATGTACTTCACACTGTGACTGTGATCCAGAAACCCCTGAACCACAGCCTTAATACTCTGGATTCTGCCCATTAATGATTACAGTCCTCATTTTGCCCAGCTGAAGATCCATGAAAAGATTATCAGTCCAACAAGAAATGTGAAACATCCCTTGCATGGTCAACAGGGCACTGTAAAGGAAGACACACTGTACTCATATGGACAGTGGTATAAATGCTTCTGAATAAATTCAAAGTTAAATGAAGAAACAGTAGTAACAGAATTGCAAAAATACTGTAACACCTCTGTCCCCATAATCCCCAAATGCCCAAGATGTTTCTTAAAACATTCTGCATCACTCTGTATGTTAATACTGCAGATGGAAATATTTATCATTAATAACATTTATTCCTTTTCTTCATAGAATTTAAATTATAAGCTGCTTCCATTAAGCTCTAAAACATGGATAACTAATACATTCGCAGAATTATTACTGGTCTAACATACTGTGAGCTGTACCTACCTGTTCTATGAGAACGCATCATGAGACCTAACATTTTATTATGAAATCGATGAGTTAATCCCCACAGCAGTCCTATGTTGTGCTTCCAAGGATCTGAAGTCTTTTTAAGGGTCTTTCTTGTGCTTGAGAAGGAATAGGCCCCATATAAATTTGTTTTGTAGATCTCAAAGATTTCACACTGGGGAATGAATATAAATAACAGACTTCTACAGATGGGCAAAGCATAGCACATAAACGTTGCTCTTGAGGGCTGGGTGAATCTCCAGGAGCATCACAAAGGGGACTGAGCTCTTGTCAAAGACCTATATTATCTTGAAATAACTCATAGGAACGTGCAAAATATTCTGCAGCTTTCTCTGCATCCTAATTCAAACAGGCAGTCTGATGACTCTAGCAGTCCATTACTGTATTTTCTGTGTTTCACATTTTAAGTCCCAGTTATTCAACCAATACTGAAGTCCTACTCTATTTTTGCCTGTTCAGTTAACACAATTAAACTACCCAAACAGCCCAGTCTCCTTCATACCAGAATCTGCTATTGCAGACAAAAAGAAGGAATGTGCTGGTGGCAACAAATGAGGACAAGGAGAGTGGAAATAAATCATATATGCCTGAATTCTGATTCATAGGTCAACTTGTCAAAGCTAGATGGAGGAAAGCTAAACCCAGATATTTAGACTCACATTTTGGCATGTTACAATATAGTGAGAGGTTCTCTGTTTCTCATAAAAGTACTCTTCAGTGCCTGTGTGCAGTGAGATGCTTCGTTTCCTCAGTAGCCAAAGTTCAACATTTTCCATTTGGTTTTCTTTTCCACAAAGCATAACAACAAATGTAGCGCAGGCACTGGAAGGGAACCCAAAAGGACCGGCTCTCAGCCCCTCGCATTAGCATGAATAGGAGAGCAAAGCTTTGCATTAGAAGGGAAAATATATGCACAGGTTTTCAGTTCTGTTTTGAGAGAAGCAGAAAAGCAGATTTACTGAACCAAGAACCTGGGATCTCAGCTGCAAGGTGAAAGGCAGAGTGTGAACATCCTGAGGAGTTTCTATTTTTCTTCAGCTATTTTCCATCACCCATTCCACTCAATTACCTCTAAACAATAACTATCTCTACAGTCCCTTCGGCCCCATTCCTGACTCCAACAGCCTCTGATTCATTTACACACTATAGCTGGAGTCCCTGAACTGTGGGAGCTTCTTGGCAGATTCAACAGTTCTGGAGAAATGGTTGGAATAGATGCTGGAGAAGGGTTTTACTCTATGTATTTACGTTAGAGAAATATACTTGACTAATTGCAATCAAAACTGAATGACAGAATAACAGAATGGCTTGGGTTGAAAGGGACCTCAAGGATTATTCAGTTCCAACCTCCTGCCATGTGCAGGGTTGCCAACCAATTTTTCCTAATATGCAACCTGAAGTAATGATAGTAGAAGAGATTAAAACAAAGAATGTGTTACATTAGTTTGTTCTTACAGCCATACTGCAATATGGGGATTCTGATCAAAACCATCTCCCCATTCTGTGTATGTTTATGGACATCATCTTCTGGCCAGGAAAACACAAGTATTTTCGAGGGCCAAACTACCAGGGACATTGAGGATGGACATCCAAAGGAATCAACAGATGGTCCCATCCACATCTTCAAGTATGCTGAGACCAAACAGCCCAGTGCAAGTGCCAGGGTTAAATGCATCTACTCTGATGCCATTTCTATTAGCAAGCTTTTCCACATGCTGTGAAAGGGACACTGAGCAGCATTCCTTTTATTCTCCTGTTCAAAATGGTGGTTCCAGTTAAACAGGAAAGGACAGCACTGGCAATTGGGACACAAGCTGACACTTCTGGGGATGCAACGCCAGACCCAAAGGCTTCATGTCTTCTTTTCATGGCCAGGAACTGGGGCTGAGATTGCATCTGAATGTCTCCAGACAGTCAGACAGGCCCAGCAGTGATTGCTGGCCCAGTGCCACTTCCCACCGTGACAAGGAACACAGGCAGTGACAGCAGGCAGAAGGGAGGAAGGAGGGAAGTTGGCTACAAGTGGAAGCTGAGGAAAGAGTGATAATTACCCCACGTGCTGGGTTAGGGGAAGAGTGGAAGGAGTCAGACACAGCAAGAGGTGGAACATCACCAAATTCCTCAAGAGAAGCTTTTGTACAGGAAGGTTGGGTACTGCTTTGAATAACCAAGACAAACAGATGGCTGGAAGAGAATCTAAAGCGCACAAAGGCAAAGAACCAACAGCAGAGCTGTGATAACAACCCAAGTTTCCTGAATCCCAATCTGGTGCCCTATCCCAGAGACCGTGATGCTTTGCAGATCTCATTAAGACTTCCTTTCCTGTCTGTGCAGCCAGTGCCTCACAATCCCAACAGTTTCTGTATTTCAAACTGGATCACTTGGAAATGGTCCCAGTCTGAATTTGAGTACCCAACTAGTTTGACTGGGATATAGGGAAAATGATTTGTTTTTCTTTAAGAAGGGGCTGTAATTAGGCAGTTCAGTTAACTACACATGTATATTTTTCAAGTCTAATAAAGGACCCCGGATGCTCCCACAGAAGGGGTCAGGCATTGACATCTATGGTGAAAATTAATACGGTTTCATCTGATGTAGTCCCATCTCCTAAATTGTGGTAAGAGCCAATTATATCAAACCAATGTCAAGAACTGTCTCAGAAATGAGGCTTCCTTGGCTTTGAACACGCTTAATTCCCTTTTGACCCAGAAGAATGGCTGACTTCAGTTTATTCTGTTCATCTACTGGATTTTTGGTGGGAAGAAATGACAGTACTTCTTATGTTTATTCCTTTTTCTTCACAGTGTTTGTGATTCTAAACAGACCTCAGCATCCTTCACATGCCCTGGAAGAATAAGAACCCTGCTAAGAGAGAAGCTCTGAGTTCTGCTCAAATGTAGGATGAGAGAGAAATAGTACCAAAGCAGAAGGGTCACAAAGGCAGCAACGGTGGAATTGAACAGGCCTGCATTAGTAAAAGCAGCAGATTGATCTCAGATTTAGCAGATGTATCCAAGTACTCACACTGCTCCAAGGAAATCTGCACACACACTTCTCACTGTCAAACACATTCTGGAAGAAACCATACTTTCTTAAGGTTGGTGGCCAAAAACCAGTTTCAAAGTACAAAGGAAGTTCAAGTAACCTGAGTGCTAATGAGAGGGAAAGGCACAACAAAGATGTGTTTGTCAAAAATATTGACAGTGAGCCTAGAAAGCACAATCCACCTTCACTTGCAATAGATGCTCCTGCTGTCATGATAATGAGAGGAGAGAAATGATGCATGTAGCAAACCTTAGCTAGCATTCAGGGAGCTACCCAATATATCCATATTAGAGCAGAAGAAACTGCACAAAAGTTTCCATCAGTGTGTGAGAAAATGTTTGTGCTGAGCTCCACTATCACAGGACTATAACAGATATACAGACTACATCAGCCAGGTCTGTCTTTTCTGCAGAGACAGCAACCACAGTCTACAGTCTAGACCACATACTCTGGGACAGACATCCTCCTAAAACAGCAACTTAATATACCCCAAATCCCACTACTACAACAACATTGCTGCTTTTGCTGCCTCCTGGATTTACCATGTTGCAACACCGGCAGATAACATGACCGTGGGGAGAGAGACATTTTCATCTTCAGTGTTAGATAGAGAGTGAAGCTATGGAGAAGTGGGAGGCAGGTTAAACAGAACAGCAATAATGATAACAGAAACTGCCCTGCCATCACACTCTTACAGTGCAGCACGCTTGTGGATTAAGCCAAAGAGTCCATCCAAGCTAATGCAGCTGCTGAGCAGGGAATTGTAAAACAGCAAGGATTTCATATCTAAATCCTATCTATTTCTTAATGTTGCTGCTGAAATTTTCTACAAAATGGTGGTGCTGAGACTTTAACGCTGCTTGCTTGGCATGAATTCAGTGTTTAGCACCTAAAGTCATCCTGCTTAATGCCAACCAAAAATTTTTATTTGCCAATTGAAGGAGGTGGAGAAGGAAATGAGGAATCAAATATGAGAAAATAAATGTTATATGGTGAATGAATCATATAGGAGCTGATATTTTGAAGTATGGGCTGGGAAAGGGTGTATGAGGAGGAGGAAAAGAAAGTTCTACCTTTGGAGCAATTGCTATCAACACAAAGAGAGCAGGTTTGCTAGAGGAATCTGCAAAAGAGTAAAGATGGTTGGAAAAGACAAGCAAATGTAGGAAGCAGGTTGCAAGAGAAGTGATGGTGTAAGTAGGAGGAGGAGCAAAGGTGAGAAGAGTGGGTAGAGCATTGGGATGAGGCAGGATGGTAAGAACTATCACACAGGCTCAGGGCAGATCTCAGAATTGAGGAAGGGGAATATCCACCTCTCTCCAAGAACAAAGATGTTGGGAACCATACATTTGGCAGAAGAAGAGAGTGAAGGTGGATGAAAGGGAAGGTAAGGGAATCCAGAGAGGCAAAAAAAATGAAGAAAAAAAAAAAAGGTAATTTTGACTCGTGGACCCTAAGGGAATGTCTGTGGGTGTGGAAAGAAAGAGGTTATAATGAAGTAATGGAGTAGAAAAGACCAGATCTCTAGGGCACATACCATAGCCTGGGTACCAGGCTTTCCAGGCGTGACAGCATTCAGCTCTACTTTGGAGTTCAGAACAAGGTGGAAGAGCAGAAGACTGGATATGGCAGTATAAGGGGGTCTATGAGCAAACTAAAGCTGCAGGTTTATGGTAGAGGAGATGTAGGTAGGAAAAGGCGAATGAAGCTGTCACTTCTACAAATCACGCATGCAGAAAGTTTGCTGTTCCTCCTCCTCAGGTCTTGGTTTGGGTTGATGCTGTACAGTGTGACAATACTGTCACCCATTCCTTCTGACATGTGGCAGAGATACCGCACTGACTTAGCTGGGACCTGAGCTGCTGGAGAGTAAAGAGGCTGTCAAGGAATGATTCCGCTCCAGTGCTTTTGGTTCCTGAATCCTCGAAATATCAAGAGAAGCAGGAATAAAAGGTACCCAGGACAGCTTAGTGCTTTACCCTCCTTAAAATGAAGTGATGTGCGGTTTAAACCTATGCATATAAAAAAGAAAAACATAACCTCAGTGTGAGTCATTATAAGATGCCAGTTTACGAACAGAAAAGTCTGAAAATTTTTCTTACCATTCCTTTTCTTAGAAATGGATCTCAAGATCTCTGCAGCTCTTATTTCTAATAAAGAAGTTCACTTCTGAGTGCCAGCGATAAGTCAGTGAGGGGCTATAAAGTATCTTGTACCTCCAACCAGGCAGCTAATTCACTTGAAAGATTCTGTTAATGTTATAAATCTGGAATGGAAGGCTCAAGTGAGTTGTAAATATCAGTGAATCAAACTACTGTCTGTAAGCTGGCTCCTGCTCCCTTCTGAACTCATGCTCAGGGATGGATGTGAAAAGCCAGTAGAGCCAGCAAGTGAACTCAAGGCTGAAAAATTTAATTAGCAGGTGAAATGGAGCCAAAGAGATAGAATGGTGGAAAATTAGTTAACCAACAAGTGAAGATTCTAGTGATCATAGTGCTTTTTGAAAGATTAAAAGCATATCAGATCAAATTTATATTGTATAGCAGGAACGCCTAGAACCTCTCTAGGACTATGTTTGGCCCAGAAAGTACACTGCTATACCACTACAGGAGACTGGCTCTGCCTAGCACTACACAGATCCATTATAGGAAATGGAACATGCAAAAGGAAGGAGCTGGGCAGCTCTAGGGAGGAAAGAGAGAAGTTCTCTTGGAGGTAATCAACAACTGTGGCCAGACAGGTATGAGCTGAGATCATTTCTGTTCTCAGTTTGAGTTTTACAGTGGCCTACAGGTGAATTTGATCATCTCTGTACAAAAGATATGAAGAAAACATATGCTGAAAGCTGTGGTCTATGCTCCGGATGGCATTCATCGTGTTAGGAGTTGCAACTCAGTGCATTTTACCACTCACTTCTTTTGCAGCCATCCAGCACTTCCCTAATGATTAGCATTCATTCAAGTTATGGTTAATAAGCCTTCAAACTACTATTTTTTGAAGCATGAGGCAAAGAATACTTTAGTGTTTTAGTGAGGCTGTATTTCTGGGATATTACTGTGCTCCATATACATGATGTGCTCAGTGCAGTGCCAGCAGTACTGTTGAAGCCTGCCAGCTATTGTCCCTCGGGTCTTACACCCTACTTCCTCGCAATGGATCAGCTACCACACTCACACTGCATGAAATCTCCTGAGTTACTTGGTTGGCTGCACGAACTCAGCTGTGGTATACATCACACAGAAAGTCCAATCATATAATCTTAATGATCCCGTCTTGTCTTGAAACGTGCAATGACTTGGTAAAGGAATAAAACATATCAGGCATCAAAGTTAGATACGTTTCCTAAATAAAGAATAGGTTGTCACTTTATGGTTTTAAAACCTAAGGCAGAATAACCTCCCACAGGGATAGCAGGGCCCTCTCATATTTCTGTTATGCTGGTTTCCAGGTGTTGTCATAGTTAGGATTTCATACTTTAACCCAAGAACCTAGAGTGTAAATATCAGTCAATATAATGAGATTAAGGCAAAAATGAAAGGGCAGCACATGCTATGTGTCTGTGGATTTGTATCCAAATTCATATCTGCCAAACCTGCCTTGACTCGAGTATAACACAAAAGCTGCCTGGGCGACTCAGAAGTCTTTAGAAGTCCTAACTGAACACAGCTGGTCTTCTCTATGAAAGGCAGGTGGCTTCTCTTTACATAAAATACTTTTCCTGAAGACAAAATGAAACAATTGTTGGCAGATTTCACTGAAGTACAGAGAAAGTCGATGATGCTTAAGTAGATGGAAGTGCGTGTTGCTGATGAAGTACCTTTAAACCTGCAATTTGTCTGGACTCCAAACCTCTGTCAGGAAGAAAAGATTATGGAAAGGCTCATAACCCAGGGCAGCTACAAAGCAGATTGGTACGGTGCGAGCCTAGGAAGGGGTGCCAAAGGAAGGGGTTATGTGGTCCATGGCATGGACTTCAATATCTGGGGAGATCATTATGAGCAGGAAAGTCTCCAAAGAACAAATGGCATTCAGACACAGTTTAAATGAAAAACATAAAGGCCAAATACTCTGTTGCTATTTGTTTCCCTAAGTTTGCATTATCAGTTAAAAAGAAAGAGAGAAGTTAGTAGGGAAAATGAATGCAAGAAAACATTTGGTACAAAAACTGGATGGAAAGAGACAATATCAGATGCAAATATTCTGAGACTGGGCTTTAACTTGTAGTCTTCCCTTAGCCTGCTAGAAGGAGATGGACTCCCAGTTGCACCCCCCTGGCTTCCATCAGAGAGAAGCAAGATTTTGCTCTCACCAGGGGTTCCCAGGGAGGGGTCCTCATGAGGAGGGCTTCCTAAGAGCTCAAGAAACTGAGAACTCAGGGTAAGAACACAGGAGCAGAGGGGAAACAGGAAACACTTTGATTAACAAGACAGAAGCAGCGCAGAAAACAAAAGCATTCAGATTTCAGAGAAAGAGAGAAGAAAGTGAAGCAGCTGTCCAAGAATCACCTGCTTCTGGTTTGCTACCAGATCTGCTGGCTAATTTTCAGAAACCCATGGAAGTTTCCATTTCAAAGCCCAAGTCAAACAAGAACTTTGTTTTGAAAGCACAACTTACGTAAACAAAACGCCATGTGCAACATAGACAGCCAGGCTGGAGGATCCTGGGTCAAAAATCGAACCTCCTCAGCCACTCTTCTTAAAAAAAGATGCTGATAGCTAAGCATGCTGAGAAGAGCTTCCACTACAACAGCACTGTGCTTTGGGCCCACTTTTTGCAGATGGTTTGTGTGAGCGCAGGAAGGAGAGAGATTAGCACGTTTGCAGCAGGTAAGAGAGACTTTGTTAGGGATATGTTCAATATGGCACCCACCGCACTCTGGACAGATGGAAGGGGGCTTAGCTAGTCTAGGAAAGGAGAAACTCATTTGAGAATCATAGTGCTACACATTATTTCACTGTTCTTAATCTGTGCCGGATCTAGGCTATTATAGAAAATTAAAGCCTAAATACATTTCCAGTCACAGCTCAAGCTACTTGCCTTTAGTAGAAAAGGTATTTAATTTCCTAATTTAAATTTCATCATCTTTTTCTCTTACAAGCTTAGAATACTCAATCACCAGAAACACTATCTGCTTTTTAATTATGGGGATGAAAACATCTTTTTGCTTCTTAGCAAAGCATGAGGTAATTTTCTTAATGTTGATAAGTTTCTCATTGACTTGGAATCTTTATTATATGGCTGAGGTAACTGACAGCAATCCACTTTCTGTGGATTAGCATTGAGTCAATTTGAGCCAATTCAGCTATTTGAAATGCACAGCATAAATGTATCATTTAATATATTATTTCAAATTACGTTTGTCATTATCCACTAAACTGCTTTTGTTGTTTGAGCAATAAATGTACAGCATAAAGTTGAAGATACTGACACAATATTTTTCTCTCCATGGTCAGTTATAATTTAAAAATTATTTTAAAATAAAAATATTTCCCCACTCAGAAGAGAGAGCTTTCTAACAAAAATCATCTGCCTGTAAATTCCCTATAAACCATGTTCTCAGATTTCCTTGTAATATTAATCCTGCAGAGGGAATTCAAATGTTCTGTTGATAAAAAATAGCAGACAACGACAACTAAGTGATGATCTTCATCAAGTCCTTTCTAGCCAACCTGATTTGAGATGATTCTGAAGTGAATTTCCAGTTTTAAACATCTTTATATACCATTTATATACCACCATATACCACTGACACTCCAAATTAATTCAAAACAAAACAGAGGGATCCACACTGCATTTCTATCTCTGGCATGAGATGCAGAGTCAGTTAGGACCAGTCACATCAGCTGATCATAGAATCATAAAATCATTATGGTTGGAAAAAACCTCTAAGATCATCTTGTCCAGCCATCCACCCACCACCACCATGCCCACTACCCATGTCCCTTATCTTCAGCTGCACCATCAGCAAAGCAATCCATGATGGCATAGGTCTTAGCAATAGTTGGTTGAAAGTCAACATACAAAGAAAAAGGAATTGAAAACAGAGATTTTGTCTTTTTTAAAAATCTTTACATAAAGTCAGCATAATTATTGTTGCACACCTGGAATTTGCAGTGAAACACAGACAGACTGGTATCTTAGGAATGACTCATGATTCACACAGGTTCTCCATACACGCCTATATATTTCTGGGTGTCCAGAAGCACTGTTTTTCATGTTTTGCTCCATTTTTAAAAACATAGGCGCTGTTTATAGCTATGTACACATATGCATTCACATATAATTCATATCTTTACAATTAAAATCTTAATCATTCACCATTTGCCACACCATTGTATCCATATTACCATTATTGTATCCACATATTACCATTTCAATACAGGTGATACTAGATACTGCAGCTCTTGAACTGTGAGTGTAGCAGTCTTAGGGCAACAAATGCACAGACAGCAATATTAGCTGATCTGAAATGCACACATTTATAGATATACACACATACTCATAAGGGATTCAGTCTCCCACTATCAGGAAGTCTGTATACAACTATTGAGTAAAACAGTGTTGATTGATTAAACTATTCTAATTTACATTAATAACAAGCACTGTACAACAGCTTTCACCTAACTTAGCACTCACAAGAGGAAAGCTCAGCTATTCCCTGATTTATATCTCTCACATCCAATTATAGATCAAAACACCTAAAATTCCCTCTTCCCAGCCCTTTATTCCACTGTAATTCATCATGCCATATCTTAAAATAAACAGAAGTGTAACACAGCATATGAAGGCTCCCATTAATTATCAGTACCCACCATGAGACTGCCTACAGATCTGCAAGTTTTCCTTCAGGAATATCTCATCATAAAACATTTAAAGTGCCCCAAGACCTGAAAAGAGACCGGTGGTGTAGGTAGGAGGAACACACCCTATAAGTGCTGACCACTTCTGGTGGGATCCTATCAGCAGAAGTTTACACAGATCCCCTTTCCTTTGCTCTCCTTTTCCCAGGTCTTGAAGCCAGCTCTTACCTCAATGGTGTACTGCTCAAAAATCCGGAGCTGAAGAAAGATATCTAGCTTAATCTTCCTCTCATGGAAGAGCTCTTCCATCTGTACCTGGGCCTCGTCCAGCTGCTGAAGTACAGATTCAATGTGGCTGATGGAGCTGTTGTGTGGGGTCTTATTGTTGGAAACGGCAGAGTCCCTGTGGCAAGGCAGAGAACATGGTTAAAGCTGAGCTTCAAGGCAGACAAAAGAGCAAGAAGTACACACTTGTGATCCTGCATGCCACTGAGAAGCGAGCCCAGGCACAAAGGGCTGAGGCAAGGGAAGGTGTATGCAACACTCTTCTCTTCTACTCCTGAAATTGTGCAGCTCCTGAGCTCTGCAAAGCTCTGTTCAAAAAGCTTGAACAAGGGGATTGTCCTTTCTTGTGTTGGGATGCTGTGACCTGACACACTTGTGAGGGATTGGAGGGGCAGAGAGGGGGAGAATGGCACATCCACCTCAACAGCTCTCTTAAGGAGCCTGGCTGGCAATGCCATTGAGTCCCAGAGGGAGTGACCTGCTCCAGCCTACACTCACACTGCCCAGAGGCACCAAGTTGAGTTGCTTTTGAGTCCCCTGGGCCCTTAAGTGTTAATTTTGTGCATTTGCCTCAGTTAGGTAAATAGAATCAGAATTACCAACGTCTTAGACCAAGGAGATAGGGATGCTTTGATTTCCTCTGGGTTACTTTGTGTTGCAATAGGCTTACAATACAGAGCAAAAACTCCATGGTACAATGGTGTCCTTCAGTTGTATTTCCACTAAGGTAAGGAAAATGAGCGTGCCTGTGAGAGGTCAGACAGTGCTCCAAGTACACTCCCCATAAATAGGACAGAGAAGGGAGCAAGCCCTTTAACTGGTGGGCTGGGTACCAAGGGGCAGTTCGCTGTACCTGATATGTATCCTTGAATGTACCACTGAAGGTCCCCCAGCATTAACAAGTACCAGAAAGTAAAGTCTTAAGTCAGACTTGGCTTTGATAGTTCAGCAAAACCAAGATTGAGATGCAATGAATTTCTTTGTCCAACCTGCTCAAAGTCATGTGATGGCACCTGCATATTTAAACCAAACCACCTAAAAGCCCCATGAGATACCCTACCAGTGCACAGGTCTTTCCAACAGTGTAATAGGATGGAGTGGATAAGGCAGCAGGCCTTACCATCACCACTTATCATCAGTCTATATTTCTGCCACAGTGGTGAACTTGGGACAAATCCAGCAGCACATGCTGTGTATAAAACTGTACATGGAACAATACTGGAGGCCAACCCAAAGGTCAGGTGATGCTGCCAGGTCACCATACTGTCCACTGAAGCCCAAATGCAGCTGGGGCTGCAAAGTAAAAGTACCCATGAAGTCTGTGCACTGTCAAAGTGTTAGTGTTCCTAATTTTTTAAGTTTTTATTTCCCCTTTCTGGGTTGGATTATCCTTCTATAAACACCTAGCAAAATGAGTAATTGTCTCCAGAAACCACACAAAATGATTGCACTTTGCTCTTTGCACATTACCATCATGTAGTGTCAGATCAAAACAACATGCAATCAACTTAAACTTAATTGAACATTGTCAGCAAGAGTAATTGAGAAAAAGAACAAGCATTTGCCTCAACATCTGAAGCCTAAGAATACAATTAAAAATGCAGAATGCTAATAACTACTTAATTATTTGCTCCTTCTATGTGCTTCTGCTTTTCTTTCTCAAATGCTTTCGACTTAATACAATGAAGATCAGATGTTCCAATATTATTCTGAAGCATGAACTTGCAACTCCTCTTGCCTATAGAGGAATATTATACCAGTGTTATTCTCCTCAGATCTTGCAGTCTCTGCCCCACTCTGTCAGTCTTGTGTTTTCACCTCCTTGGTGACCACAGAGTCTCTTTCTGCCTCCACCTTTGAGCTGTACATAGAAGGGATGGATGAAGATAACAAGGAAAGATTTTAAGACTGCAGCTTAATGCAAGGCCACATTCAATCATGTTCTGCTTATTTCAGACAGCACCTGTCTTCTATAAAAGGACAAGAAGTAAGCCTTCATTCAAATGCAGAATTATTACTATTCATATAATATCTAAACGACTCAGTGAATTATTCAAGGATGACATGACAGATATTAGATCTCACATGGGATCTAAACACACACTTGGTTTTACAAATTCTTTTTCCTTAGGTATTTTACTCTTCAAACCCAACCACACTTGCATTTCAGTGGCTGATGCAATACAAAAAAATGAGATGTAATAATCTGGTATTTTTTCCATAATCTCCTCAGATAAGGTCTTGAGATCCCTATATAGTCCAGTTTGAGAAAGACTTCCTTCTGGAAAAAGAAATTTCTGAGATTGGATGCTTCCATCACAAGCTTTATTGTTCTGTAATAAGAAATCCTGGGAAAGAATTTATGAAAGATACTCAGTATTCATCGAAAGGATATAAATTAGTGTTCAAAATGCAGGGAAATCATTGAAAAAAAATACAAAATAAACTTTGGGCAACATACAATCAGGGTTTGTTCCCTGCTGTTGAGTTTATTCAGAAGGAACACTGTGCTCCTGAAATCACTTTGAGCACTTCAACTGGGAGAAAGCTGAGTGAAAAGTACCCATTAACAAAACCCCATATGCTGAGCTACCAGAAGAAAAACAAGATCCGCTACACTTCCCTGCCTTACTGTTACTCCTAAGGCTCCTGTTCATTCACATCTCATTGGGGCAAGTTGCCGTTCTGACTTTTGCAGATGTGCAGAACTATTGCCCTCAGCAGCACTTCTGGAAATGCAGTTCAGAAGATCTTTGTGTTGACTTCTGAGAATGGCGCTCATCTCAGAACAATAATAAAGAGTGAGAAAAGTGGTTTCATGTTATCTACAGCGATACGAGTGCTGTATTTCATTTTCTTCATTGTTGTAGTGTTTGCAATCTCCAACAGCTCTTCACAGCAGGTACTGGGTGACCCACACACTGAAATGCAATGCTATGTTAAGGGAAGACTGCAGCAATTCCAATTTTTTCTCTTTTCTCTTATCTGTGCATTCTTTACTTTTGCCAACAGCCACAAAAACTGAGGGGGAACATGCATAGGTGGTTTCATGTTTTCTCATGTAGTTCTGTTTCACTCCTTGAATGAGCCCAGGAACACACTGGAGGCCGTGCTGTTAGATGCTTGGATCAGAGACCACCTTGACTGGTCAGCTCTGCAAATCGCTGTATGCATGCAGGGCTTCCTGATTTCTGACAGGAGTTTTAAGTTTCCCTCTGTCTTTGGCCTTAACTCAATCAGAAGTAGAGGAGCACTGTGCACAAAGATGCTTTTCCTGCTTCACCTTGCTCACTGCTCAGAGTACAAGCCAGATCCCAACAAACATCATTTCTTGGCTAAACACTTATGTCTCAAAAGCTGTGTTGGCACAATGTTTAAGCATGATACCAGTTCCGAAACAGTCTCAAAACTGAGACAATTCTTGCTTTTAATGACCGAAGCTAAAAATTTTAACACTGAAATAGGTGATCTCAGACATACTCTATTCACCTCTTCACTTGCATGACCTTGCAGCCACTACAGCAGCCTTTCTCCAACAAATGCTGTTCATACTGATGCTCTGCTGACTTCCCAGCCGCAAATATCACCCTGATCACTGCAGAACTCCACATTCTGCTTTCCCTTCGACTCAGGTGCTGGTAAAAACCTTTAGGCCAATCTGACAGGCAAGGCCAGGACTCCTTCAATACAGGCACTTTCTGTAATCCCAGAACTCCACCAGATGGGCTTTATACAGGGTCCTTTTCATGGTTTTCTCTACATGTGTTCATGCTGGAATGTTACACCAATAGGTGGGAGAAGCAATAAAAGAATATTTTCATTCAATATTTCACCACCATCGCTATGATCTCTTAGAGGTGCCTTAAACTTTGCAAGCAAGCCATGCATATCTTCAGTTAACCTGGCATGGGCAGCCATATGTGCGTTCTCTTTAGCCCCCTCCATCTGGCAACATATTAAGTACAGCATATTTCCTTCCTACTATTTCATTAGCAAAGATGTATGCATCTTTGCATCTTGTTCTTCCCCTGATCCTTTCTTTCCAACCCTGGTCTCAGGAAGCAAAACAATTCTTTTTTCTCTTTCTGCTCTGTGACATTCAGCAAGATGAGACATTTACACAGTCTGTTTCTCCTTGTGGAGACTATGGAGGAAAGCTCAGCCCATGGTGGTAGTAGAAGACCCAACAGCTCCTGCAGGGCTCCTAAGGGTGGAGTTCCACCAGCTCATTTCATTACCCAGGTTGCAAGAGGCACCTCTGGCTTTTCCTGTCACAGCTTTGCACTTCTTGTGTTAGATCTAAAGGCATCAGACTGGGGAAGCCAAGACATGAGATTGACAGCCATGGGTCAAATGCATAGGACTCATTGCATTTGGTGCAGGTTCTGTATGTACACAGAGTACAGACATTATGTAGAGGTAGACGAGGGCAATCTATGACAATGTAAAGATCTTAAGAACAAAAGATTTCATGGTTTGGGGCTCAGAAATGTCATTAGAGGCAGGAAAACTCCACTGCTGCTAATGAACTTAGAGCCATAGAAAATCACTATGAATGAGAAAAAGTGAGGGAGCCCTCAGAAATACATGTTGGGATAGGCTTCCTATGCTCCCTGCAAACATGAGTTCTACTACAGATACAGACTGAGAAAGCAAAAAGCTCCAACTTTCCTGAACCAGTCATTTAGTGTATTTCAAATCAGGTAAAACAAGCTGCTTTAATTCATAGTGCAAGCAGAGCTGTCAGAAAGGACCCTCCCTGAGAGTGTGAACAAACCCCACATGGACAAAGATAGATAGAAGGGTGCTGCATGCAAAATGAGAGAGTGGATACTGTTAGACATGCACGTGTTTTATTATGAGGACTATACTTCTCTTATACCAAGACTAACTGTATAAATCACAAGGCCCCAGCTCACAGCCATTTAACAATCTTCCATAAATATCCACTAAAAATATTCACCTGAAACACATTTGTTTCAATTCACTTTGCTGTGCCTATAAATAATCTCCCTGTCAAGCAGCAGCCCACGCTGATGCACAGACTACTCTGATCAGTCCACACAAATCACTCAGTGCAATTTCAATACATTACTCAAAGAAATTGAAGAATAATAAGTAAGCAAGGAACAAATAAACTCTCCCTATTAATCCTAAACCTATATTTCCCCTATTTATGCACACCTAAACCACAGCATATGGCAGATTTCTCACCACCTGTCCTCCAGGTGGGTGCTTACCTGAGCTGTTGGATTAGATCTTCCCCTTCCTTAATAACATTGAGGGTAGCATCCAAGGTGGCTGTTTGCTGCTGCTGAAACTGCTTGATAAGCTCCTGAACTGCATCCACAGAGTCAGCACAGACATCCTCTAAGAGCTCCTTCTGCAGATCTTCCATCCATGTCCACAGCTGGGAAGGAGGGGAGGGAAATATAAATCAGAGAGGGATTGAGATTTAACCCTCTAATTCCAGATCAGAAAGCATTAACTAGGGCTGCATATTTCACAAAGAAACCGATCAGAAGTTTTCTAAGATAAAAAGATTAATAGATTCTATTTGGTGCAAACTCATTTTAAGCAATGAAGTAAAATAAATGTAATATCAGGGTGTGCTTTTTTTCTCCCCAAAATGAATACGTGACTCAGCCCCGTGTGTGACAACTAATCTAATGCTATTCTTCTTATTAACTCTTTACACAAGTAATACATTACAGCATCCTACAGCTGTGACAGCCTAACCCTTTCAGCAGCTATGTGCCATCAGCTCCTATTAATTTCACATTCAGTTGAAGCCTGTTGCAGGACCAAGACCTAAAATGTTTGTTATGTCTGGGTGGTACTGACTGAAGTCTAGCTGTACTTGCTCAGCTCCGCCTTCCCAGGCACAAGGATATATATTCTGTTTTATTTTGTTTTCCTCTCCAAATGTAGCTCAAACTCTGCTCTTCGAGTTTTGGAAAGCCAAGGCATAGGAGACAGCAATTTCACCCACACAGATCCGTTCATTCTAAATAGCATTGACTACTAATTTCAAAACAACAACAAAAAATCATTTGAGTAAGTGTTTAGCTGAGAATTTCCAGCCAGCTGTTCATCAGAGATGGGGGCAGTGGCAGGCAAGCCCCAGCCTCCTGTTGGCTGTGAAGCCTCAAAGCGAGTGGAGGTTTCCCCTTTAAGCTTGCTCTGAAAATGAGTGTAAAATTGCACCAACTGAGCAGGCAATCTGCCAGCAAATCCTAATGATTCCACCAGAGTGACTATTTTCTGTGCCATGCCTGCCCCATTAACCCACATTCTGCTGGTACATTCTGCACGGTAGCTGGGAAGCACGGGAGCAGGACCCAGCATCGCTGCCCTGTGAAATGTCAAGGGATGTGGTGCTGCTGAGCCGAGGAGCAGCAAAACAATTTGCCTCCAAGGGAGTGAGAGGTACACATGGAGCAGACGACAGACGTTGTGTGGGGGTGGCAAAGGAGCTGGTAAAAATGTCTCTGTTCAGAACGAGATGCACTGGATCCCCATCCTACAGGATTTCTTCCGAGATGGTGAATTCTGCGTGTCCACATAAAATAGGAGGAGGAGAGAGATGCTCTGAGCCCCAGCTGGCCAGGCTTCTCCCAACAAGAGCCAAACCTAAGGCTATCATCCCAGTCTAAAGCAAAATAATCAACATTAGAACCTGTCCCAGCACTGCTTGTGGTATCAGAAAATAGTGAGTCTGGTTCCCCAAGCTCTGTCCCACCTCTGCCCACAACTCCATGCTGGACAGCCTCACACCACTTCCAAAAACATGTTTCAAAACATCCACTTCATTAATTTGAAAGCTTTTCAGTTAGCTTATCAGCCTTGAGTATTCTGGGTGAACCCTTCTGTTTATAGTCGTATAATCATAAGTGCTACACTACTGCTGGCCTAAAATGGAATGTCTTTGCTCAGTTTATTTACATATTTTCACTTTCTCAGAGGAAAGGCATGATATAAAAAGGCAAATATTAATACAAGAAGCAAATACAGTTAGGTAGTCAGGCTTGAGTAATAGGTGAAAGAGTGAAAGCACATTGAAAGAACCAAAAAGAGAGCTTTTCCATTTGTGAGTTCCAGGTGCTGAGCTCTGGGAAGTCACCAGAAAGAAAAATGCATTAAAGCCTTTATCTCTGAGTCATATTCAGAATCATCCCAGCTTCGAGTTGATTCCTGCTTCCACTTAAACAGCAGGGGCAGCTGGACTATAACAGGCAAGGAGGAGGTTTGAGGGAATATTAATTTTCTCTTATCAGATCTTCAGGTAATAGAGCACTCTGTACATACAGAAGTGAAAAATGGCTGTGTGTATAAATCATTCTGTTTTGAAAGGCCACTCATTTTTTTTTTTTAATTTTTTGCTGCTCTTCATTTTTTTTTTTTTTTTTTTTTTCCTCCCCCCCCCCCCCTCCCCCCCCCACTTAAGATAACAAAACAAAGCTCAAGGAATTTCTACTACACAACTGAAAGGGAAATCAAGAACTTGCTCCACTCTGGGCAATGTGCAGATCTCTTGAAATAACCACACTGGAAGCAGCAGGGAAGAACTTTTCCAGCCCCCCGCTTGGACTTCAGAGGAAAACCCTTTCTTGAAAGCGTCTCCAGCACCTCCATCACCAGCCAAAAGGATTTGGACTTTGAAGGATCCTACGTCACGTTTTGAGTATGCTTCTGCCTCAAAGCAGTTTTGGAACACTTAATAACTGCACTGCACTCACCTGAAACTGAAACACTTACGAACATTAGAGAGTGCTTGAATATAGGAACTTATATTAACTTCAGATGTTCCCATAAATGACCTCAGATTGTAAGGATTTGCATAATAAAAGCTATCAGAATCTAGGTCATCCTTGACTCAGAGGCCTTTAATCCTTTAGACTCCACCAATCCCTGGAAAATCCTAATACAAAGAATCAGCCAATATTAATAAGATTAGGAAGATCTTTCAGGAACAATTTACAATAGGAACCTGATGCAAAAACCTCCCATGTTATATGCTACAACTGACAGCACCTGAAATAAATTACCACCAAACCCATTTGTGAATGCCACAGAAAGAGAAGATGAACTCCATGTTACCACAGCACCAGTCAGAAGAGCTTTTAATCATGAATCGGAAATCACATCCTGGCTTGTTCCTGTTGGTCACAGCTCAGAAAATCAGTCCCTTCTAGTGCTTGGTGCTTAATTCCAATGCAACTATTGCTATTATTTTTTAAATTCTCACCATTAAAACTCCAAATTATCAGACACCTTCTCTTAAACAGCTTAGACTGAATGTAGAGTTCACATTTCTGTTGAAAAATTGATACATGACACAGGACAACTTTTATGTCATACTTGCAAAATCTGACTTTTCCTCTTTTCCACTTTCGTCTTTCACTCTTTGCATGAGTAGAATTTGTGAGCACCTGCCCATTCCCATACATGTTCCAACTTACTCCTATTCACTCAATCCTGTAAAGGATGTGTGCATAGGTGCATGCAAACTTTTCAAACACCAGCACAGCATTTCCACATTCTGCTGTAGTGACTTTTACTAAGCTTGACAGTGATACACATGTCCAGTATAGATCATTTCTGAACTGTATGGCTTGACACATTGAAAGACACAGAATCTTGCAAAACAATGAAAAAAAACCTCAAAAATGTATATTTTTCATATTGATCTGTGCTTTGGTATGCCTAATTGGATTCAGAAATGCTGATGTATTAATGGTAGACCCTGAATTAAGTTCAGCAGAGAGATCCAGCCACATATTTGACTCAAACAAAGTAAGTTGGTCTACAAACTTTAGAATTGTTCGCTACAGTAAGGTAAATCTCTAACCCTAAAATGATCGTGCTGAGGGGACTCCAGAATGGAGGCTTTATTTACCAAGGTAACCATGAACTGAAACAAGAAAAGCAGTTCTCTTATTACTAGGCCTCTGGAAGAGTGAAAGCCCCTCTTTTGAGGAAGCTTTTGGGGAAGCATCTGGCACTTCTCTTATGCACTGTAGCAACTTCTTTGTCTTCCTTGGCATGGGCAGTTTTCCTCCACCCAAGAGACAATACAGCTCTTTATTCTCAGCCATTTTGTCTGATGCAATACCCTTCATTTTACTCAAGTACTTAATGAGACCACTTACTGGAGGTTTGAAGGACATCTGTGCCTGTTACCTAGAAA
The DNA here is from genome assembly GCA_035772895.1 of Perdix hodgsoniae. Taxonomy (NCBI): domain Eukaryota; kingdom Metazoa; phylum Chordata; class Aves; order Galliformes; family Phasianidae; genus Perdix; species Perdix hodgsoniae. The sequence continues at coordinate 750,913 of JAPSGF010000050.1, forward strand.
TTAATGCTTCTGATTTAGAGCAAGGGACCGCTTAAAGTAAAAAAGAATAAAATCTGAAACCGAGAGAGATTGCTGAAAAAATCTTGCCTGCATGTTTGGAATAACTATTAAGCACCTAGTGTTTGTATGCTGCTATTTGCAAATGCCACTGATGAGTTTTAAGCCCTTCCCAAAACAGTTTACAAACACTGCATAACAAGTGAAAAGCAAAGAAACAGTCGATTCAACCCATGAGAACAACCAGTGTGCAGCATTTTTGCTACTTCTTCCAAACAAGGGTGTTAATGGAAAGAAGCAGCTCTGCGGGGTATACGTTTTATGCCTTTACACCATCAGAGGAGTGCCATGTGTTGCAGAGCAAGCCACAAAAGGATGTTCAAGCCAACTCAGTAAAGTGAATGTTCATCATGTGAACCATAGGTAGAGCAGAACTGGAAAGAATTCTGCGAAATATTGGACTCCCTTTCCCCATCTGATTTGCATTGCTGCCATGAGTCCACATGAGCGTGCACAGATCTAAGGGCATGTTGAGAAAAATAAAACTGAGTTCTTCCAGAGAGAGATGTCCATCAGCACTATTTTCTTCTCTTTTTAAGTGAGGCTTCTATAAAGCCATTCTGAGCAGTGACATCCGGACTCACTATGCCTGGTGGTTTTCAAGAAAAAGGTAGATATGACACTGAGGGACATGGTTTAGTGGGTGTGGTGGGGACGAGTTGATGGTTGTAGTAGATGATCTTAGTGATCTTTCATCACCTTTATGATTCTTTGAACTTTTTCTACCTTGATTTCTCCCCACCAACATGGTGAAGAAAATAAAACTTTCCAACGTAACAGATTTTCAGCAATTGATAATTACTCACACTTAGCATCCAGTGCTGATGAAGTTGAAGCAAGTGATGGTTGATATAAATAGAGAGTGTAATTCAACAACATTTTCTTAAGTCACAAGGGCACATGCAAGGTCTGATGGGGATGTCAATGGAAACAAGTAAAACACATGAAATGATGAGCTGTAATGGGACCACATGCCACTAGTCAGGTGTCACACGATGGCAGCACACCTAATAGAATGTGACAGGAAGGGATACGACCAGACGCTACATATGAAATGTTGCAATATGTGACATCCATGGTAAGATACAGCTGATGAGAAACCCTGCCGCAAGACATAATGTCAGATATCACCAAGCTGGTTGGGAAGAAGTGGTGAGTAGAAAGAAAGGGAATGTTCTCTGAAGAAAAAAAAATCTGATATTTTCCTAACTTCTTTCTGGCATTTTCCCCTCATCCTCGTCAATTTCTTGACATTCATCCTTGGTTTGGCTGCATCTGGTACTTCTGTATGCTAGCACTTTTTAATTAGTAACCTTGCCTATGGCAAAAGGATTTGCAATGCCTAAACATCTGATCCTTTTTCCAAGTTCTGCATGGACCAGATTGATACAGCACAAAATAATCTCCTCTCAAGGGAAACACGATTTGGATAGCTATGCTTGTATGAGAGGTGTGTAGATCTTCAGCCCAAGGTCATGTAAATATAGTTCACGGCCTATTTGCTCTAGGAAAGGAGTTGGTTTATTACAGAAGAATCAGTTGTACATGTTCTGTGCTTCTATAACCATCATGAATTGCAAAATCACGTTCACCTTCTAGCATAATTTTAATATGTTACTTGTAATTATGAATCTGGATGTAATTAGCTGCAGTAATTGTACAAAGCAAATCAAATTTTGCACATCATCACATTGATACACGCTTGGAGAAGTTCTTCCTACATCAAAAGATTTATTCAGATTTACATCCATGTTATACAGTATAATTTGGTGCAGGAGGAGCTTTCCATAGCTGCAAACTATGCTCTGCAAATTCAGCAGAATACTTAAACAAATACACGTACCATTAGGTTTTCCTCTAAATTTATCTCAAATGGGAGTTGCACTACATCTTCCTTTTGTGCTTTTTCTCACAGTATGACTTGCAGTCTCAGTCCTGATTGGAGTCCTTTGTGTAACTTCTTGCTCTACGCTCTAGGAACCTCAGAAATAAATCACTTGTGACAATTCTGAATCATTCCACAACTTGCTAAGAATTAAACAAACTGTGTGACCTTTTTCTAACCAAACAGTCATATTGAATCCGTCAGCCTATAACACTACATCAACATTAAACATTTAAAACTAGTTCTATAGACTCCATTGCACACACACACATAAGGGGCAACAGAACACGTTTTTTGAGTGATGAGTGAATTACAGGAGTGTCTCTGTAAGGCTTTGATGAAGAGTACCCAACTCACAAATTGACAGAGGCACTGGCCTTCATATCCAGCAGCAAAAGCTGGGACCTGGGAGAAGCCCGCCTTCCACAATACAAGGCAATCAGGAAAATACGCTATATAAAACTGTAAGAAGATTCTTAATGAGATTATGCCCCTGCTATCTAATTCCTGTATAAAATGCCCTTCTATCTGCTGCATGAATCACTGCTACCCGGAGAGCGAGACATAGAGGTTGAAACCACAGAAAAGCATATGCAAGGATTCTCCAAAGCGGATATTTGATTCATGTGAAGCAATCAGTTAAAATATTGGTGGCTGGCCTGAAAAATATGGATGTCAACATGCAACTGAAGTGCAGACTGTCTTGGTGGATAACAGGTTGGCCCTCAGCCAGCAGCGTGTCCCTGTGGCCAAGGCCAGTGGTATCCAGGGGTGCATTAAGAAAAGTGAGGCCAGCAGGTTGAGGGAGGTGATCCTTCCCTTCTGCTCTGCCCTGGTGAGGTGACATCTGGAGTCCAGTTCTGGGCTCCTCTCCTCAGTTCAAGAAAGACAGGGATCTCCTAGAGGGAGTTTAGCAGAAGGCCACAAGGATGACTGGGGGACTGGAGCATTTCCGTTAGGAGAAAAGGCTGAGACCTCGGGCTGTTCAGCCTGGAAAAGAGAATGCTGATGGAGAATCACATAAACACTTGTAAATATTCAGAGGGTGGGAATCAAGCAGATGGGGACAAGCTCTTTTCAGTGGTGTCTGGTGACACAACAAGGGGCAATAGGTACAAACTGGAACATAAGAAGTTTTATACGAACGTGAGGAAAAACTGCTTTAGTGTAAGGATGACAGAGCACTGGAACAGGCTGCCCGGAGAGGCTGTGGAGTCTCCCCTGGAGATATTCAAGACCTGGCTGGATGCTTTCCTGTGTAATCTACTGTAGGGAACTTGCTTTAGAAGGGGATTGGAGTGGATGTTCCTCAGAGGTCTCTTCCAACTTCTCTTCCACGTGTCTGCTTGAGCTCTGCTACAGGTTGGGCTTCCTAAAGTTGGTCCATGTGGCCGCATTTGCAAGCATTTAATTCTCATTACCTTGATTGTACCTCACAACTTTTCTAAAGGAAGAAGATCACAGATGGCAGATTTTTATTCAATAGTGGTTTGGCCATGCTCCAAACTCCTCTTCTCGAGAGCGCAATGTGCTGCCAGGATAACACAGCTCTCTCCATTCTTAGCTTCATAATCCTGCATGAACAAACCTGGCTTCTGGACAAGAAATAGGCACAGAAGAGGGGCACCCTGCACCCCAGCTATCCTGGTTCTTTGAACTCAGTTCTGCTAGCACTACAGACAAGATTTAACCTTGCAGAGAAACCACCCATGAAGCAATGACTGGTGAGTGTACTTTGGTCCAAATCACAGACTGTGTTCTGGAGCTGGGAGAGGAATTTTCTCCTACTTCTTGCTTCATGGCAATTGATTGGTAATAACCCAGAATCAACTTTTATAGTTCACACAAAAATGTTTCTTATTATGCTAGCAGAGCCCTCTCTATAGCCCCAATTATCAGAATCATAATGGCAGGCTGGCAACTGCAGGAACACATCTATCTTCTCTGAGGGATCTGTATTCCATGCCAAGGACAACACAAGTACATACATGTTACCAGGATGTGACCAAACTTCACTGATTCACCTCCCAGCTCCTAAGAGGTATAAATTTAAGGTTTGATATTTCTCAGCCCTGCAGTGAGAGGAGGAAGAGATATTTTCACAGTCTGCTTTTGTGTGCCGCTTTAGGAATCTCGGCTAGGATTTTCATCCAATTGAAGGAATAAAATGTGCAGCTTTTCAACAAGATGTGTTCTTCATTCTAACCATGAAAAATGCTGGGATGTGAGATGCCCAGTCTATGTGTATCATATATGCAGAGAGCTAGTTTGTGTCATTTTAGCATTTCATGCTTTCATTGTTTTAAAATCTGGCCCTAACATAGAAAAGCACCAAAATCACTGACCAGGAGGGCAGTTAAGGAATGAAGTACACAAGGCAAATACTTTGCAGAAGCCATGCTCAGAATGAGACCTTTTCAGAGCTTCTAGAAGTTGCCAGCAAGCAGAACTGCTAAACTGATAATCCTCTTCATCACAAGTCTGCATTATCTGATGGGCAGTTGCTCTGAAATGTCAATATTAGCACTTAAAGTCAAACAACCAATTATTAAGTTTAGTAACATTAACTGTGAATCCTGGGTCAATTTACAATGAATGTCAGGATTATGCAATGTACTCCAGATCCACTGTCACATTTGCTCCATGATTAACTTTGATTCATTCTGTCAACTCTTCCAAGGAGAGTCAATTGCTGCCCAGTGAGCTTCCTGCTTCCTGACACGACAGAAGAGCTAAGCCCAGTTAAAATTAGTGACCTGCACAAAAATAATCTCCTAATCATGATATTCAACCAAAGCAGAGAGAATTTAATTTCACAGCCCTTGGTTATCAAGTAACATTAGGTTCACAGTGCTTGCAGTAACTCGCACAACTCACTTGAGGAGCTCCACTGTCATCTGTGGAGTAACCAAGGTGACCTGTTGAACACAAATAATGCAGGTCTACATAGAATGCTGCTGGATACTTTTTGTCCAGACATTTCTTCTCAGTTTCTCATGGCCTTATCAGACAAGCTGTTTAGAGTGAACCTTTCCATACCAGGTATCTGCTTTAGACTGAACTTGATGAATTTTGAGGTTAAAGATTCAGAATGAGAGGAAGGCATAAGAAAGAGTAATTTTGCCTGTGTTGAATAGGAGTCTTGTTTCTGCTTGCATGAGATGCTCCAGGCACTCCATGCTTCTAACCAAAGGTTTGAAATGTTGCAGGGTTGCGCTTGATGTCAAGAACATTATGTCATCCCTGTGCAAATCTGCCCAAATTTGGTCACTTAAAATGCCCTTGCCAAATTCCAGTTGAAACATGTTCAGTAAGAACCTGCTAAGAGTTTGGCAGTTCAACTTTTTCAACATGAAGTATTTTCTGATTGTGCTTATCTCCCCATAGTGGGTAAGCCAGGTAGTGCTGACAGGCTCCACTTGGAACTGCAAGCACTGAGCTCCTCTCCTACTGCTCCTCTGGCCTAGCAAGGGTCAGCATCACACAGGACTTGAACCTGACTCTCCTCCTGCTGTTAGCTGCTGTCTTGCAGGACTCCAGGTAGAAAGGTAGGAACACGAACCCACTGAAAAATGAAAATTTAGAGGTAGTAAGATGTGCTTTTCATACCCTGAAGAGCTATGAGGGTTTCACAGGACTGCTTTGTAGTTCAGGTGAGACTCATGTTCTGTAAATTGATCTAAAATGTTGACATTTTTATACATGGAATGGTAGTGTACCCCTCAGAACCATAAGTATAAAGCTGTGAGACCAATGTAAAATATTAAGATTCAGATAAAGAATTACAAGATGTTATTATTTGCATTGTGATTCAGGGTGTGGTCTTATCACATCTGCACATTTTGCTCTAGGAAACTCAAAAACTATTATCTGGAACATCAAATATCCCGCAACTAATTGATTCAGATCTGAAATAAGAACCTGAATTAAATCACCCTTAATCCTGAGAGATGTGACTCAGGTACAAGTCTGCTGAATGCATTTATCCCACTGACAATAATTTATAACTTTACCCTGCCAAACTGATAATTGGATTTGATTCCCAAGGTAGCAAGTTTCTGCTCACACTGTCAGGAATGCCTTGGCCCAAAAAAGAAAGAAAATATCGTTTATAAACTAAGAGAGCATAATGAGTGCTGCAGGACAGTGGGACACGACATCTCTTATAAAAATGACAATATGAAATTTACATCACTCATAAGTTATGATACTAACAGTCACTAAGGGGACAGCTCTACATTTGTGTCACTAAAATGTTTTTGCCATATCAGAAAATCATCATTTCAGCCTACTGCATGTATTCATGTCATGAGGCCAATTAAAAAAAACCCAAACAATCAAAACCATCCTGAATTATTAGCATGCTTAATTGATAGTCATTTTCATATTCCTTCAGCTGAATGTCACTGCTTAGCATGAAGAGTCCTCTCTCTTATGATGCTTTGACATGAAATGAGCAGTGATTCAAGTCTGCTGGGGGTACAAAAACATCCCCACAATTCTAATTTTAATTGCTCATGGGGTGTCTGGATTTAAATTTAACTCAGTGCTACGTATTGCCCTGAAGAAATTATAGCAGGCAAGATTTCAGAAAGAAACATTCATTTGGTAAGAGAGCTTTTCAGAAATGGGAAAAGCCGAAAGTTTCTCAGATTCTTGGAATGCTGCTTGTCGCATGTGGAGATGCAGAGGTGGGCAGAGTACAGGGGAAAGTGTGAGAAGCTCACAGTCCATGCACTCAGCCACATCTGGGAGCTACTGCATCACAAGTGTAATTCATCTGTGCTGGGAAGACATGTTGGCTGCAGGAAGATATTTAGAATATTTCCATAAAGACCACGTCAGTAAGACTGATTTTTTCTACTTAACTCTGCCTTTCACCAGCTCTGTCTCAGTAGATTAATATATCAAGAAATAATAAGTATTTGGGAAACGTAGATGAAAAATACAGTCAGTCTGTAGTTTCTTGCATTTTTGCCAAAAAACACGAAACCAACTGTTTATTAATTTCCAAGGACATAAGAGAAACAGTTACAAGGAAAGGTTTTCTTTAAGAATTACAAATGTTGAAATGAATAATGATGGTTATTATTAAGTAATTAATAACGCCTTGTTGAATAACACCAAATATCAGGTGTTAAACATACTAGCATGCCAACCAAACTGCTCTCTCCTTGCCTCAGGACACTCCCAGGTGAAGGGGTGAGATGGGCAGAGTTCAGTGCAGTATCAGGCCCAGTGCTGCAGGTCGGAGGGCAAGGTTAATTAGGGAGATATGTGTTGGCACTCCAACTCGAATGCCTCCTGGTAAAACAGCAGTGATGGATCTCAGATGTTCCTCTATTTTACTGCTGCAGCAAAAGGATTGCTTGCCTTGACATCTGCTAGAATTTAAATCTAACTCCAAACCACTCCTTTAACTCAACTATAAACTGCTGTTGACTCAAAGGGAATTTCGCTTGATGAATTATACTTTTAAAACTGGAGTCTAATGCTATCTAAAATGTTACCTACTACAGTGGATTTATTTTTTTGCAGTTTCAAAAAACGAGCATGGATGGTGCAGATCTGGCCTGTTCAACTGAATAAAGCTAGAACCTGTACCCTGTCCAGCCCAGCCCTGCAGGCTGAGAGTTCTCACCATGGCTGAGGGCATCTCCTAGTCAGAGCCCAGGAAGAGATAAGTGAGCTCAACTGGTGTGAAACAGAAAAACAATATAATACTATCAGTGGCAGGGTGGAAAAGGAAGGATGTTTGTATTTCTTCATTTTTAAGGAATTCTATTATCTGCTTTTCATGTTGAAGAATGACAATGACATTGGTTAAATTGCCATTTTACAACATACATGAAGGTCAAAGCAAGGCCAAGTAATGAGTCATTTCTACAACAGCCAATCTATTGCAAAAAGACAAGCACAGATCCAAATATGCTCTAGGACTCTCTTGTAATGGTTTGCCCTTTTGCCAGGTCTCTCCATCAGCCTTCTGTGACCTCACTTTGTCTGTGGGGATCCCCACAGCTGGCAGACAAATACTAAACCACAGCAATCTCCTCACTTATTATTTTTGGCAGAGGTATTGGACTGTGTGACTCTCACCAGTGCTCTCAAGATGCAGAAGCGCATCACTGAAGGAGGCAGGTAGTGACATACAATGAAAAGTGGTGAATGTGCCAAAAGCCAGTGTTTGACCTCCCCATGAGTGGAAGTAAGATGTGAAAACTTCCCTTTTCTTGCAGAGCTACTGTGCCTTCTCCCATACTGGAAAGCACAATAACTTTTGCAGCTTCTTTGTACCCAACCCAATAGCTGTTATCTGGCCTGATGAATGTAGACCTCTGGGTTCAGCCCGACTTTGCTCATGTCCCACTTTTATGCCACAGCTTGCCCATCTGTCTCTCTGTAGTGAAAAAGCTTAGGCACACAGAGGAATCTGTTCACTCCAGAACTCCCTAAATGACTGCAGATACTTGCTGGGCTGAGAAGCATCACAGTGTCCATCTGTCCAATGGGTGAGCGACAATGAGGCAGAGATTTAGGGCCCAGTCTCAGTACCTAGTAAACAGCTCTGATGCTGTTACAAAAGACTGGATTTTTTTACCAGTTTAAAAAATGTTGGCATTTTTGTACATCTGCATTTTTATATACCAGAACAGGGCCCACTGAAATGAGGTGAGTGAGGCTGGCTAGTTCCATTCCAATTGAAGAACAGCAGAAGTGAGTGTACTGCACTGCAGTCCAAAACCATATAGAGAAGCTCTAGTTCCTAAACCCACATTAGGCAACTCAGTACCAGTAATCATCAGAAGAAATTTAAATGATAGAAAACATTACATTAATAGCTTCCTGGAGTCATGTCTATTTTAGTGTTACTAGTCACTAGCTGCATAGGTGAAGCGAGGTTAATCACAGTAGGAAACTGTTATGAAATAATTTGACTGAGGAAATAACTAATTAAGTTTCCCCTGTGGCAAGCCAGTGTAGCTGCAAGTGTGTGAACTACCTGGGAAACAATAGCACTATTCACAAGCTTAAAGTGACTAGTTTTTTTTTGTACATAACAGAAGCAGAACAATCATTCTAAGATGTTATGAAAATATGTACCTTCATGTATCAATAGGTATAATAGGTATAGTGGGTATAGTGCTGCTTTCTCCCCCTCCACCAATCTATCACCACAAACCATCGTGTTTATATAATGTTTTTGTTCTTAAGGATCATAGAACACTTACATGGTATGAGTTTGCTGAGCAGAAGTGTTGAATGTGTTAATGATGAACACTCATCTCAACAAGAACAAGAAAAAGAAGCACTCCCAAATATACCCATTCTAATGACACTGGTCATTCTAATGACATTGGTCAATAGCAGGGTATATTTAGGAGTGCTTCTAAAATTGGTCATTAGAATGACAGAAGACATTGACATTAATGACATTGGTCGTTAGAATGGGTATATATGGGCCGGACACTTTTAAGATATTATTCAAAACACACACAAGGAACACATATGCATACACCCTCTATTTAAGGGTGCTCCCCAACACACTGAAGGTGGCTACAAGCAACTCACTTGAAACTTGTAAATCAAGAAACAAAGGGTAAAGCTTTCAGATTCTGAGAGCATCTTCCTGATTTAATGTACTGCTGCAAACAGATGCTACAGGGCATGAAAACAACCATTCTAACTAATTCCATCTCAGCAGAAAGCCTGTCTTTAAAAGTCACTCATCACTGAATGGCCTTTGGTCTGCAGAAAAAAATGTGAAGTATGCTTTAATTACATCCCCAGTGACCTCCCATCTGACGGCCTGTCCACTGTATCTCTGGTGAGACGGCCTTATCTCTGGGTGTTTTTCAATTACACTAAACTGCATTTATTCAGGTCCTCGCTGATTCACTGTATTAATATGTGGCAGTTTGCTCTTTACCCGTAATTCTGAAAAGTGAAATCTGTCTCATTAAAAAATGTAAGACTTCCAGTAACACTTAATAATAATGGCTACATTAATTAACATTACATTTAAAAGAATTCTTTCTACAGATACCTATCAAACTATGAGCATGTGTGCAGTGTGAAAATCAACTGATGTTCCTATAAGCAAATTCTAAGCAAATTTCTGCTTTGTAACAATACATTCGAGTTGTGAATTAAGCACTATTTCATTTGTTTATTATTCTGTCCCTTTATTTTAGTGTAATATACTGTTCATATTTTTTCATGCACATCTTGTTTTCTGTTTAAAACAGCTGATCATATGCATCAAGCAAACCACTGGAAGTCTGGCATGATGAAGACACCTTTTCTGTCACCTGGGTTTTCAGTTTGTGCCCAGAGTCAGCCTCCTGAAGCACAGTGAAAAACACTGTGAAAAATTCCCTCATGCACATCTTACCTCTTTGGTGTGGGTATGGAAGGAGACTGACATGTCCAAGAGAAGCTTCCTCTGTTCCACCCTCCGGACGAAGTCCTGAATCCGTACTTCCAGATGCCGGGCTGCTTTATAGATCTCTTCAGGGTCACATTCCCCAGTCTGAGCCAACTGCTCTGCAGCCTCTAAAAGCTTGTCTGCATTGGTGTACGTATTCTACCAGAAAACAAAGCAAGAAACAGAGTATGAGTAATACAGCTGTGGCAAGTAAACCCCTTACTTTCAAAGGCACGAGAACAAGTGATTACTAGAGCTTTAAAACAATAGCAGTAATTCCTACTGGCGTTGACATCTGCAGAAGGAGAATGTATAAAGCCATGGAGACTAATCCTTGAGTAGGCATGAAATAATTTCTTGTCTGAAACACACCACTCCAGCCCAGTCCTTCCAGGCACAGCAGCAGGACTGTGCACTTGTTTATTTCCCAGTCCCCCAGAATTTCTCAATGATAATGTAACGAAGCAAGGGGATCTTATCCCCAGAAGCCAACGGTACCTCACGTGACACCTTGGCTACAAGCTCCATGCCAAGGTCTCCCAACAGCTATCACGTTACAGCATGAAATCGTCTTAGCCAGAGATATCTCAGTCTCAAAAAGCATTTCCCTCTCAGCAGCTTTCATGAGATACCTTGCAAGACTTCCTTCATGTTCCTTCTATGTTTTTCCACTTGTCTGTTGTTCTGCATCATATCTTTAAATAGAGTAAGTCTCTTTGATTACCTTGCAGCTACATGTGTGCAATGCTCAGATTGCTTTGTGGGAAATCATTTGCAGTCTGCCTGGGCCATGTATCTGCCCTTTATTACATAAGAATTTGAACACTTCACCATTCTCAATAGGTTTACCTCATAGCCACTGCCTTATAAATATGAGACCTTTCACTCCTAATTTATAGAGTGAAATGAAGAATGCAGAAACCACATGATGTACCCAAGACATGCTAGACTGGAGGAAGAAATGAATTCTATTGCATCAAACACAGCTCAGCTTTAAAAGTATCTGATCAACCCTTCTCTCCTTCTTTCATGCTTGCAGAAAACAACACTGATTACACCCAAGCATCTCATAAATAACAGCAGAAACATAACAAAAGTGCACATAATCTTCTCCATAGCCAGGTGTTAAACACAGTCAATTCTTGCTGTCACCAAAAAGCTTTCTTCTCTCCAATTGAGGCCAATAGCTCTGTGGTGGTTAATACTTAATAAGGAGAGACAATGAAATGAGCTTAAGGGAGCTTCCAGAGCTGGGTGGGATCTTCAGCAGTGCTCAGCCTTGCCCTCCAACTGCTCCCACAGGGAATTTTAATTTTGCTTTCAATAGAAGCAGAATTTTAGCACTTTCCTTTTTGAAATCCTACTGAGAATTCTCCTCAATTTAAAAATGCATTAACTCGAAATTTATACTTAAAATAAATTTCAGAACTGTGGACACACATGTACTTCTGAGCACTAAAGGAACACCATCAAACATAAAAGCCATAAATCAAGTCCTGTTGTTCTTACTGGGATAACACCTTGCTGCAGTCAATAGCTGTTACTCAAGAAAATATTGAATACAAAAATGGAATGCTGGCCTCCAAGTGTTTAATGGGGAAAAATATTTCCAGTCATAAAAAGCAGAAAGAAAACAGCTCATTCACTGTTCATTTTCCCAGTTTCTGAGGGCTGACTATAAATACATGGTATTTGCATTTCTCCTTTTGGGTTGTGAAGAACATATTCTAGACAGTTTTGTTACCAACAGTAAATTTTTATTCCCTCGCTTTTAGGTCACTGCTGTAATGGGTAGGTTGTTAACAGTGGCAAAACTTTATGTTTTAATAACCATTTTTGAAAACCTCTTCAGCTGAGAATTTGTAAAAAAATTTCCATTTACTATAATCTGAGTTAGAGTCCAGTTTCACTTAACAGCATCCTTTCTGAATGATCCCCTTCCAGTAATATTTGGAGCAAATGCCAAAACTTGCACTGTTTGTCAAAGCCTACTCTCCTTTTGGCTTTTTCACACATTACCACTGCAACAGCTTAAACATCAGTTCAGTTCCTTTGGGAGAAGGCTGTCCCTTGCTTTTCTGCATAACATTTAGTTTTCTTTTAAACAAATTCACTCTCTTATGGCACAGATTTGAGAGATGAACATCTCTGTGGAAGCGCCGTACCAATCGATGATACCAGTAGCTCCTTTCCAACTCAGAATATTCTATGATTCTATGACAACCTTTCTGTATTTATCTAGCACCTACCACACTTATTTTAAACTCAGCTGAAAACTACTGAGACTTTACTGGCTCCAATGTGTGAGCTGAAGTGTGGTGAGTTCACTAATACAGTGATCAGATATAAGCGTCCTGGATGGTGAAAAAGGTGGAGGCAGAGCCTTAGATTTTTGGGAAAAATGAAGACAGTGTAGATTAGCCTCGAGGCTCTGGCCATGATAGACACTAAATGATGCAGTGGTCCTGCAGTTGTTCCTTTGTATCACACAACATTCTCTAAAGGCAAAGGGCATTTTCAAGCCAGCTGGATGTGGATGGAGATGCATACTGTATTTCCCCAGCAAACTGCCAGGCATTGTTTACACATGGCAATGCATGTGCAAAGCATTCATATCTAATTTTGGCCAAAATTACTTCAGCCAGGAACACTCCTGTAGTGGACAAGAACTCTCAACTCAGCATATTTGGAGTTTGGTGGAATCTTAGCCCACCTTCTTTCCTGTGTTTGTCCACTGGGTTCCCAGCTAAGTCTCTGGGTTTTAAAAACAGGTGCAGTTAACTATAGAAAAAGTACTAATGACTTCATCCCCTCCCTTCCAGAAGGAAAGGTTGGTGCTGAGTGATTTCCAGCTCAGTGGTGCAGATTAAAGAGGCTTAGATACACTTCAAATAAACAACCACAGCTGGGACTTAGCCACAATTGCCTTGACCTCCTGGGCTTGATGTACTCATGAAAGTACTATCATCTATTGTCAGATGAGATATAAAGATGGAACATGCCAAATAAGCTAGAGGTTAGTTATGGGGTAAAAGCATGCTCTGATTTAGTTTGTTCTGCTCATTTGCTTCAAGTGCACATAAATCACATCAGAAGTTGCTATACATATCAAACATTTTAACGTATATCTATTTCTCTACAAGAGCTGTATTAAAACTACACTGAACTTGAGAGCTTCATCCTAGTTGCTAGGATAATTCTGCACTGCTTGCCTGCTTCATGCTTTCAGTTTATATCCTGACCTCCCTGTGTTGCTAGACCTTCAAGTTTCAGAATGGAAACAGCTATAGTATGTGATTTCAGTATTCATTTTAGGTAGAACTGGAAGGTTTTAATCTCTCTTTTGTTTCTTGCAAATTAAAAAACACAACTGTGGGAAAGAAACAGACTAATAAAACCCCATCACAATCCTGACCACAACTCAGAGGTGCTTGCCAGCCTCCAGCTCATTTACTTAAGATGGAAAAGGAGACAAAAATGGTGGAGGGCTCAAAACAAAGTTCTGGAGATACTGTATGTGCATCTCACACAATACTTATGTGTACCTCTGGTGCACATAGGAGAGCAAGTTGTGCTCCTACCCACAGAAACCACAGCATGATTCACACTCACAAAATGATCATTATGGACCTGACTCTGCATTTCTTCTTTATCCTTATAAACTATTGTTATTCTTAAGTTCAGTCATTTCTATCAGATTCTCTGCTCAGGGCACGTCGTTAAAAGTTGCTCCAGTTTTCTGTTTAGGTTAAGGGATGTCAGAGACAGGCTTTTGTTGGGGAATTAGATCTTTAGTAATTTGATATTTTAAAGCTGAACCGAGTGACCACTGTGAAGCATTCCTTTGATAAGTAAATCTGGGTTTAGAGAAGCATCCATCTTCGTCAAAATCCCTCCTCCCTCAAGTGGGCAAAGGCTAAATGCATATGGTGATCTAATGTAAGATATGATTTGGTTCAGTTTGAGTTTCACGTAATCAAATAAAGACCAACGTTCTTCCTTGTCTTCTATTGCTCTAATTCAAAACAGACTTACCAGGAACCACAGTTGCAGAAATTAAAGGCAGAATATCTCTCTAAGCTCGTTTGGCCACTTGCTTTATTGGTACAGGGCTGTTTCCCACTGTTCACTAGAATGGATACTGTGAACTTTTTTTCAAAACCACCCAGATTAATAAGGTTTCCATCACCAACTTTAGCAGACTGGTCTTGCCTTAAATATGACAACTGATCTCAATCTTCTTTTATTATAACTCTACCCCAATTCTCCTTGCACTGTCCTTCCTGAACTCTGAGTTCTTTAAGTTCTAAAGCCTGTCATATTTTCTTTGGAGAAACACTTCAGACCATCTTTACCTTTAAATAAGTGAATATCAATTAAGTGTTTTTAAACAGTTTACCAAATGAGTGCCTCAGTTGAGTTTATGAATGCAAACATGTACAAATTTATGCCCAGATACCAACATCTTTACAATTTCAACAAAATTACTTCTATTCACAGAACTGCATCCTAATTGCCAGCAGAGGAATGAGACTGCCTAGAAAGCCACCTACACTTCAGCACAGCATAGAAACTCCCCACCTCCATCCTTGCAGCTTGTTGCAAAATCCTTCTACATCTTCTATCATGCTGTGCGATCAAGGAGATTTGACACTACTTTAAATGATTTTTCTTCAAACGTTTTCAGGCTGAGCACCTGTACCTGCTGATCCATTGTTGCTTTTCACACTGATATTAGAAGCTTAGTTCCTATCAGGAACAATTACAGATCTGTGAAAAGTGAAGTCTGCTTCCATTTTAGATGGCTAGGAGGCTGAATCTAATACCACACTGATGTTAATTACTACTTTACTCCTCCAGTATTTCGGTTCTTTCGAGAGATTATCTAAGCACAAGGGGTTTTCAGCATGAACGAGAAAGAACCTGTTCCCAGGAAGCAATGAGGTAAATATCACACACCATCCTCACGAACCATCATCAAGAACCAGATACTTTTCCTTGTATTATTATTTTTTATTTATTATTTTCCCTGAGGGTACACAAACAAACTGCGACAAATTTACTACTTGAATTCAAAATAACGATATTGACACATTACATCAAATGATAAAACATAGATAGAAGGTCTAAAAAGTGCCTAACACCTTTAAATAATTTAAAAAGATTAGAATTAGCAGCTGGAAATAAATCAGCCACAATCATTCTTTTTTGTCCTATTTCATATTAAGGGCTTACATTCTATTTTTTAAAAAAATGCTGCCTATGGTATATTTTAATCACATTAACTATTCATCCTAATCACGTGTTCAGTCACACACCAGGTATAGAAAGTTATTACCACAATCATACTAATGCATTCTGATGTGATCTCAACTCAACTCAATGAAATGCAAGTGAAGCACATAGCAAAATAGTGTTTTAAATGCCATCGTATCGTATGCCACATCATATTCAACCTTAGTAAGTATGCAAAGCCAGCGGTTATACCTCTCTTTGGCACTTTATATAAAAAGGTTGTTTACTTGATATGAAAGCTCTTTTTGTGATGGTAGGGGCATGAATAGGAAATACAATGGATAGGTAGGAAACACGAATAAATATCATTAGAAATATTTTTCTCTTTTCCTGCCAACCTACTGATCTTCAGGGAGAACTGTATCTGAACTGCATATTAAAGTGAGATGAAGAAGTATTCCCCTCGCTGTTTCAATATTTTATGGATTGAAGGATGTATGTGAAAGAGGGAAGATATCTGACATCGATGATTATTGGCTTTAGCTAAGGTTTTGCCTTAGCATTTGATCCTTGATAATATCCAGTGGAAAAATCTGAACCATTGTCTTTGAGAACATTCCTACACAGGCACAGGTCTGTGCGAGTGAGAACATTCCTGCAAGGGCAGCAGAACAACAAAGGCAACATAGCAAATGACACTGTAAACTAGTTCTGGGGTCAGACATGAAATCAAATGAGTTTTAAGGCCAAAACACAACAATATCTGATATTATTTAGCATTGTGCAGCACCATGAGGGTTCCAGTAGAACAGTATTACTGCAAAATGACTTAATTGAGTAATTAGGGGAGCATATGAATGAGAGCTGCTGAAGTGATTATAAAGTAACGGAGGCTTTGAAGCAGGCTCAGCAGAGGTGAGAAAAGTATTCTGAAGAGATGAGAAGAAAGCTGAAGAAGACAAACCATCAACAGCAAAACGCAGTGTTTTGAAAGCTATTCTGCTGATAAACATCGTCAGTAAGTCCAAACAGTCCATAGCAAAGCCCCATTACTTCTATGTGATAGCAACAAAAAGGAAAAGAGAGCAGAGGGAAGACACATCTGGCACTCAGAGGTGAGCAGCAAGCTGGGAAGGTACAGGGTTGTTTTCCATCCCAGCAGCTCAGCTCGTGCTTCTTCTGAGCCCTGCAGACACGAGTGCAATCACGACAGCTTAATCAAGTTCTGACGGTCTTCTGAGTTGAAATAACTTCAGGCATTCTGGGTTTAATATCGTGTTCACAATTTGGAGATTTCAAAGAAACAGTGATGACAGCATTAAATGGCTTTAGATTGTCAGCAGCACTGGGAAAAGTCAGTACCAAATACAACTGGCAGCGCTGCTGTCATGAAAACAGAGGCAGAACAAAGCTTTGAGGGGACATGAATTCAGTAAACTGCCTTTGTTTCCAGCACCTTGGTTTTTATTAAATCTGTTTTAAATAAGATACCACGGCATTTCCTCCCCCAGAGCCAATGCCCACATCTCAGCTGTGCCCCTCTTTCCGCTGATGTAGGGATTGATTGTAACATCTTTCCTGAAGCACACCTTGGACAAGGTGGGCTTGTTTACAGAACACGATAATGTTTAACATGAGAAAATACAGCAAAAGTTTGTCTTGAATTCTCCAAAGCTTTCAGTTTACAAGTTCCTAAGGAGCCAAATGTGGAGACCAGGCAGACTGGACACAGCACAGTCTTACAGAAGCATCACCTAACAATGCTGTTTTTTTTGTTTTACTTTTATCTGTTAGTAAGTGACAAACATATTACTACATGCAACAGAGGCCACTGCGAAAAGGCACAAGAATTCATCACAGGATCTGATGCTTTGCAACAAACTCTATTTTTCCATAAGTTAAAAGCTGCCTCTGAAAAGCAAACTGATGTTTCTGAAGAACATAAACAGGAAAAACATATAGAAGGATGTGCCACAGCCTTTCTGCGGTGTCACTGCACTGCTGCTGCCTCAGGAGGGATGCAGAGATCTAACTAAAGTTTTGCTGCTGCTCCTCTGTAACACAGGTTGTCTCCTGACAGCCTATGCTGCATCAGTGGAAGAGGAGTGGGGGATGCTCTGAGGGAGGGCACTGCACCCCGTGGTGCTGCTGAACTGGTGCTACATGCCAGCACTGCCTGCGTGCTCCCTAGACTCAGAAAGAAGCAGAGAGTCCATTGGTGCTCCCCTGGGTCCTTTCTGCTTGCCCAGGCAAATCTGGCTTGTAGCAAAGATTCATTTAAAAATTTGTCTTTTGACCCATAGGAAACCTCACACTTTGGTAAGCTGCCTGCTGGAGACAGAACACGACAAGAAATTGTCAGCACCTCTGTCTTGTCGACAATTTGGACATCTCCATTTGGCACAAGGGGAAAGTTCCCTGCGAGCAGGACTGGTAACACAGTACCTGCCCATCACTCAGTTAACCTCAGTCCCCCTTCCCTGCTCTCTCGGGCTCAGCTGATTTGATGGCAAATGCCCCTCTATTATCTACAAGAACAAGGCAGCCTCCCCAGATTCAATTACCACTGAAGGAACTTCATCTTTGTGTTCCGGCTCAGCGTCCTTAGGAGTGGGTCAGAGGGACGGTCCCCCTGGATTCAGAATCTCACATCAACATTAATTCAGCTCTCCCTCATGGTTTACACATTTGAATTTGTTTCAAGTGAGTAGAAACCGTTCTCTGAATCTTAGCAAATTTATAAACCTACATTTCACCACTCTCATTTCCATGACGCAGATTGTCCATACAGCTTACCCATCAAATTACTTCTTCAGAGGTGCTACGAGAGCAAAATAGACTATAGGCTTTGTCTTCCCTAAAACTTTCAAAGATGAAAATCTTTTCTAACAATCAGCTAGCGTTTGTAATGAGGGAAAATAAAAGCAGCTTTCACTCTCTTGGAGGAAATAAACTTTCTTTTTTCTACTTAAACATTCATTCAGTTTAGAATAGTTTCAGTCAGAACTAATATCTTTCATGCTCATCAGAAGGAATTCATAGAGGGTGCATTTCAAAAATGTGTTCTATTGAATGAAATTCAATTCAGGTTATCTATAATCAGAACAGAGATTTAGAAATAGAGCATTTCTGATTTCTGACTATTTGCAGGCCACACATGATTCGAGCTAAATATATTTTAATAATGACTTACAATGAGAGATTTGGTGTAGAGCTATATCCCCACCAGAAATCTCAATGCTATAAAACTGCATTGATTTCTGGTATGTAGCAGATCCCCAGGAACACTGCAGCCATATGAGATATTGCCTCTGTAGTCAACATCTGCCAATTTATTTCTACTATTAAAAATTCAGCCAAATCCTGAAATGTTTCTAGTGAATTCTTTATTTAATGTTGCCAAACTGTTCCCTCTCCCCATCCAATCCCCCTTCCTCTAAAAATCAAGCCCCCACACCATGAGATGGGCCATGATACAAGACAAAAACAAAAAAACGGAGAACTGTCTTTTGATCTTTGCCTGCTCTTCTGGAGCTCCAGCCTGCCAGACCCCAAGGAGCAGGACTTGGGCACCCACTGCCACCCTGGATGCCAAGCAGGGCCAAGGAGCAGCTCCCCCTCCCCCCTCACCATTCCAGTCCCTCATAATCTCCTTATTTCATGTCCATGTCCTAGCACACAAATCGGATTCTGCTCTGTGCTCTGATATGCCATCTCTTGTCCCACATTTCCATGCTGCTGTAAGAAAACTAAATTTGCAATGGTTAAATGACCCAGTGACCCAGTTACCAGCTGCAGAGGGGAGCACACACACCACTGAGCTGACTGACATTTCTGCACTGGCATGGCCACACAGCCCAGACTGTGCTGGGGGATTCCTTCTCTCCTGCTGCCAGTCACGGTATCACAGAATCGTTCGAGTGAAAAGGGACCCTTAAAGGCCACCTGGTCCAATCCCCCTGCAATGAAAAGGGACACCTACAGCTCCATCAGTGCACAGAGCCCTATCCAGACTGATCTTAGGCATCTCCAGGATGGGGCATCCACCACCTGTTCCTGTGCTTCACTAAAATTGTAAGAAATGAAACTACAAGACCTCTCTCCCCTCATAGTACCTATTTCTAGGTCAATATGGTGAGCACTGCACTCTACTTTGGTGTGTGGGCATTGACAAACCCAAATTCTGGTCCTGGCCATGGGAAAAACAGCCACCAAAAAGCTGTCAGGTTGACACACGTAACACATTGGCTGCACTTTCAGTTCCCTGATAGGAATGAATCACAAACACCCTTTTATTCTGTGCAGAGCTAATATCACATCGGGGGAGGCAAAAACAGGCTGTGTTCTCCCTTCTCTGCTTAGTTCCAAATCACACTCATGTCACGAGGAGTTACCTATGCTGCCTGGAAAAAACAACCTTGATGCACTGAACAAAACACTTTAATAAAGCAGGCTGCTTGTTAATAGAGCCTGCTCTCATTGTTCTGCAGCACACACTCATCTCTATTGTGTCAGCTGCATGCTAATGCAGGCAACCATGTCAGGCAGACACGTGTGCACATCCACTGAGAGGTCAGGCACATCTCCCGTCTCTGTTCCTCTGGCTTTTCACAAATTCTGCAATTTTTCTCTCCCAGCCGAGCTCCATTTGAAATGCAGTGACATGACAAGTTTGATTCTGCTTGCTTTTCTCATGTCATTCTCAAGGTTTCCCTCCCTCCTCAGCAAAGGCTGAGAAACGAGAGGAACCTGGGCTTTTGCACGTGGCTGTGCTCTGAAGCAGACCCGAAGCAAAGATGCCCAAATGTCTCAAACCATTGAGCCAGACCTTTCTTGAGGCTTGGCTATGCAAAGCCTGACCTTGCAGGCCGCACTTATGGAGGGAAATATTACTGACTCAATTACATGCACTGAACTAACAAGTGAATTATTTATATACACATTAGGATTTTTGCCCCTGTTCACACATGGTATTCAAAAGGCCTCTGTAAACCCACTAACGTCATCTTACTCATATGCAGGAGAAACTGTGATTTGAACTTTATTGCAGGGCAACAAATTTTAAAAATAGGCTTACATGCAACAAAATGTTGGTAAAATACTGAGATAAAACATTTGGAATGGTCCCACAATGCAAGTGTTTTTAGACCATTCAAATGCTTGATATCATAGAATCACAGAATCATGGAATGGCCTGAGTTGAAAAGGATCACAATGATCATCTAGTTTTAACCCTCTGCTCTGTGCAGGGTCACCAACCAGCAGACCAGGCTGCCCAGAGCCACATCCAGCCTGGCTTTGAATGCCTCCAGGGATGGGGCTTCCACAACCACGTTGACCAACCTGTTCAAGTGCTTCACCACCCTCTGTGTGAAAAACTTCCTCCTAACATCTAACCTAAACCTCCCTTGTCTTAGTTTAAAACCATTCCCCCTTGTCCTACCCCTGTACACAGTCTTTCTCCTTCCTGTGCTTCCTTCAAGTATTGGAAGGCCATGATGAGATCTCCCTGAAGCCTTCTCTTTTCCAAGTTAAACAACCCCAGGTTCCTGAACCTTTCCTCATAGGAGAGGTGCTCCAGCCCTCTGATATGAGAAATAAGGGGAATCAAGGATTTAATAAGTAACACTAGGTGGTATGAGCCCATTAATACTGCCAAGTTGTTTTGTAAGCATGGCTTCTGAAGGATTTGTGGCTTTGGGGAGTTGTACCATAAGCTCCTTTCAGCACAAAAGGTACAGTAGGAGACAACATAGCTGATACTTGTTGATGAATTAACAGGCTGCCCAGGGAGGTGGTGGAGTCACCATTTCAAGAAACATGTAGATGTGGTGCATAGTACGTGGTGTAGGGGCCAGTTTCTCTGAAACTTGCAATGTGACACTGCTCTATATCTTGTGATCCATCAATCCTGGTTAGTCTCTTTCCACAGTATTTGCACAGTGATAAAGAACACCTACCACCTGGCCTTAACAGTTACCTTGCTTTGTTACTGAATTCAAATCTCTTTGATATTGACTTGACCGAAATGAAATTTCCTGTACCAAATACCTGCAAAGCATCATGCTTTGAGGATGCAAAGCATCATGCTTGTGGTGAGCCGCAGCTGCTGTGGCTAATGCAGTGCTGTTCTCCATAAGGCACAACTGGCTGGCCGACAGGACCACCTTGAATTCCCATCATTATTAATGGCTGCAAGAAATGGATCTGAGAGTACTAGTCCACCTTCATTATCAATGAGACTTGGACATTGGTGCAATTAATCTTCCTGAATCAATAGGAAGAGTTTGATGGCCCACTAAGCTGCCAGAAGAGTACATGGAAAAATTGTCAGAGGGGATCCAGAGCCTTCAGATGGCACTGGTTTTCACCAGCACACACAGTTCAGTCAGATCAGCAGTGGTTCATTAAGTGTGTGCACTTCAGAGACATTTCTACCAGCAGACAGCTTTTGTTTCAGCTGTATGCTTATTCAGTTGAAACATCAGTAAAACACTGAATGCATCTTTAGTTTTTATGTTGTATGCTGCATCACTGTTTATTTTTTCCATTATTACCTGAACAAATTCCAGAGTTCTTCAGAAAATATTGGCTTTTTTTTTCTGATTCCAAATGAGATGAACTCAAATCCTCAGGACTCCCCACACAACTGAAATTTAATTTTCTAGAACTTCTAGAACTCAAAAAGACATGTTTCTTAAATAGCTTCATTGTTCTGCCAATCTGCCATGGGAACAACAGCTTGCCTTTATAGGCAAATGAAAGGAACTTATTTTAAAGACACAAGAATAAACCTACCCAAATAAATCAGCCATGGGAAGTTAGCTCCTGGCAACTGTCAAAAACAGATTTCTGCCAGTCCTTGAGATTTTCCAGGCTGTTTAAGTAAAAGATCCACTTGTCAGGTGACTTTGGAGGAGAAGAAATAAGAAAGGAAATCATCTGTAGCTTGAGGAGCAATGCATTGTGATGCAAATCCAGAGCCAAGCCATACTAAGCATAGCTCTCAATCGATTGTCAAGAAGGTCTCTGTGCCACCGTAGGGTTCTCTAAAAACAGTTCCCCTTTATTACCAGACTGCAAAGTGCCAGTGGCCACCCATTCAATTGCACTATCCTAGTCCTGAGTCACCAGGACCTGCTAGGCTTCATGCTGAAAGCTACTCTATTGCTTCCATGGTGAACTATCTGCCTCTCTAACTATGCTGGTAGACGTTTTGAGATCCACGCGTCCTCACCCAGAGAACCCCCACGGACAACCCATATTGAAACCCAGGCCAGCTATAAGACACCACAAGTTCTGGAGCCTAGCACTGCTGCTCCACAGCACGTACTGTGGTGTCATCTGCTGCCAGCAGGCATTTTTCCCTCTTTGTGCTGAAATGAATACATTTGCATAAATGGAGCGAACAGGAAACTGTACGTTATAGCTTCAGAACTTGCTAATGACTGTGCAAAGGATGAAAAAGTTATATATGGGGCTGCCTTTTAGTTGCCTGTCTCAGTGTTTTGCCTCTTAGCATAACATTTGGTACTATCAAAACCACAGTTGCACTGCTAACTTTAAACACAGTTCTTACCAAATTTGTCTGCTTTCTCCCTGTCCCAGTCTAATATTTGATTCTACATTTTATTTTGACCACCCAATGTAGAGGGTGAAAAACCCAATATGCCTGGTGAGGTCTTCCACCCAACAACCAGGTCAGTCACAAAATTAAAAAGAAAAAAAGTGATAATAATTAAAAAAAAAACACTCCGGGACAATGCTTCCTAAGTGCTCATTATCAGCCTGTGCTCCTAATTTATGCCTTGCTGGTTTATATTAGTACTGAACTTCATGCCAAACTTTAGAACAATGACATCCAACAGAGCTGGAATTTGTAAGGGAAAGCACTAGGTTTTTATCCTGAAGGCCAAACAAGTAGCTGTTTGCAATTCAAGGTTGGCCTGACTATTCTATGACCTCACTTGATTTTAAAGCAGTTCAAGAAAAAAGACGTTCAGCTGTGAATATAATCACAGAATATAATCTTTTTCTTACCTGCAATGAATATTCTTACTGAATCCACTGGATATTTCACATGATGAGCAATATAACCATACTTTTTCAACATGCTTACACTGAAGGGTCTTTTTATCTCCAAGAGGTTTTAGAAAACTCTGAATTGACAGCATCTTATGAAGAGTCCAGTAGAGAAAGGGGAAACTTTAGACAGGAACACCAGAGCACATATGGCTTCTCAGATGAAGAATATTCTTCATTTTCCTTGGAGGTGATCAGGGCTGGGCTGGATGAAGCTCTGGGCGACCTGATTGGTGGGTGGCAATCCTGCCCAAAGCATGGGGGCTGGAGCTCAATGATCTTTAAGGTCCTTTCCAACCCAAGCCATTCTATGATTCTATAGTTTTGATTTCCAGTAGAGGATATGGACCCCTGGCTTTCAGTGTATCCTCTGAAATCTTTCCCTTATAGGAAATACACTTATATCCCCAAGAATAGAAGAGCTGATTCTTAAAGGAACTATACATATTTACATGAGATCATCTTTGATGGTTCAAAACCTATTTCCAGGTGTTTAATTATCATCCAAAGATTCTCTTGGAGGAAGGCAGGCAGAGATACTCAAGAACAGGTATGTACCTAAACTGAAGCTGTTTTAGAAGTGAGGCCAGAGCCAAAAGTTGCCTTTGGTCACACAGATAAGCTCCATGCACTTTGATGCTCAGCCCAGCCTTCAGTCTTCTTTCTCAAAGTGTTTCATAATGAGGAGAGCTCCATACATTTCAAACTGAGGCTATTCAGAACAAGTGCTTTGTCACACACACAGCTGCAGAATTTGCCTTGTAAACATCAGTGCCTTCGGTTTGCTGTGAAAAATAAATCAACTCCTGCATGCAACATGCACACAGGTACTAAATACAAAACCCCATTAGCAGAGCTGAGGGCTTTTATGACGCACAGTGAGTGCCATCTGCAGGCTGCAGCACGTAGTGGTGGGCCTCCTCCTGCAGAATGCACGATGAACTGCTCTGTTGAAAAGCTGATAAATGCAGAAGGACTACAGAACCCTTTGCTGAGAAGCATTCAAATCCCAAAGCGCTCAGACTGGAAGCAGAGCATAGGGGTAACTGAAGCTGTTTCCCCATTGGCTTTCCACATGCTCTGCCTGCAAAAATGCAACAATACCCTCAGTGAGCAGAGATGAGGCTACTGTAACCTCTGGCTGCTGGGAATGCCAGGAGGGAGAATGATCTGTGGCCCCTCTTTCGCATACAGAGAAAGGGAGAAGGGTTTCCCATACACAGTGCTCAACTCATTAGTGCTGAAGTATTGGGGGATTTGGGGGTGCACACTGTTAACATAATTTTTCCACTGGAAAGCACTCTGGGTGAAAGCAATGAATAAGGGAAAGCTAGAGAGGCTAAAATGAAATTATGCTTGGATTTACAACCATAATTGGACAAACTACATCCATCTCATTTGCACAAAGCAATCCTAGACAAGTTGTAATTGCAGGAAGGGCAGTGTTTCTTTCGTTGCTATTTTGATACCCTCCTCATCAGCAATCAGTTTCCCTGTGCAGGCTGCACAGTTTCCACACGCCTGGTATGGTCAGGGTACAGCCCAAGAACAGCATCAGCACTGGCAAAGAAGCACTCACAGGTATATGTATACAAGACACAAACCTCCCTCCCAGCAGCTCCAGCTTTCTAATCCAAATACAAACCTTCCCCATCATGCCTGCCATGTAGAACAAACAGAGTAAAGAAATTGCCAGAATGTTGTCTAAGCAGCAGTTCTGACAGAAGGGGACCCCACATTATATTTCCTACTGCTCACAGTGAACTGCTGTAAAATCACTGACATTTTCCAAGCACAGCTTCTCTGTGCAGGAAGGTGATCTATTTGAGCCATGCCTGATTGGATCATTACATCCAGATTTATAAATCTGCGAAGATTCTAATCAGACAGAGAGGGAATAGGTTCCACCTCTCCATCTCGTGCTTTGGAAGGTCAGTCAATCAACACATTTCTCAGCATGGCAATCCCAGATATACTTTTCCTCTTTGCATGTAGCATTCAAAACCATGAACTTTTTGCCCGCGGTTGCAAATATCACCAAAACTCATGAAAATTGCTTCTAGTGTGACCTTTGCAAATGCCTTCCCCAAACAGCAGGAGATAAGAGCAAATATATCGGAGCCAAAAGAAGGTGGAGGCTGGAGGATAAATTTGTACTGTATGGGTTTTGTTTTGTTTTTTGTCAGAGAACGGCCAGAAGCAAGAACACTTGTACTGTCAGTCTCACCAGGTGTGTCAGCATTACTCTTTTAAAAACCACCTGTTTTCATTATCATTAGCAGACAGTAATTAACATCCAAATGAGGGGAATGCACAAATTCTTCAGTCTTTTGTTTGAGGATCTTAGCACCTGTGCTTTGTTACTTGGCTCTATCAGGAATAAATGATGCCTGCTACCTACCCTAGCTAGGGCAAAGGTATTTGCTATCTGAAGGAAAAAAAAGTAAAATTATACTGAAGTTAAAGTGAACTAAAAACAGAGCAGCTCTAAAGAGTTAAGCATTAGAAGGAAGAGAACTGGGAAGAGTAAAAACTGGTCACAGTCAGAGTTGGGAGGAGATATATTCCCCAACCACAAAATCGACCTCCCTAGCAGCTTCTGCTGTAGAACCCCAGGTGTGATAAATTTATGACCTTCCCTCTTACCCTTGCTATTATTCTTTTGAAAGCAAAGAATATTATATTCTCAAGTCCTTGACCTGGGATAAAGCCTGACATTCCTTTCACTTCCCCCCTGCTCATGTCCCCACGTCCATTTGCCAGCATCACATTCCAGTGTCACACTGCAGACAGGCTTCATAAATTAGCAACGGCAATCCGGTGGTGAGAATGCATGGGAGGAAGGACCCAGGAATTATTTCAATCAAAGCTGGGGAAATATAGCTGAGCTTGACTTCTGTCAGTTATTTTTAATTAGCAAGTATCATAAATTTCATATTGAGAGCACAGAACTGCTTACAGTTGTCCAAGCAGAGCAACAAGATGCTTTATAAGAGTAAAAGTGAGATGATCACAGAAGTGAAGAAATCAAATTCAGAGGAACCTAAAAGGGATTCTACACTCATGCAATTTTTCTCTCTCTCCATTCTCCTCTGAAACACCCATGGACTCACATCCATTGAACTGCATTCATATATCCTTATTCCACTCAGAATTTGGCTATACAAAGTGAATGGAAATATATCTAAAGTTATTAATAGGCAAACTATCTGAAATATTTTAGGAGCAGGATTAACAGGAGGGAATCAGAAAACTTCCAGATGGAACAATTCCTTTCAGGCTTACACTGATACCTACACACAGACGGATCTCTAAATAACATCAACCAGTGTAGCAAGCCTTTATTCAGCTCTTTCTGATGTGCTCTCATCATCAAGACCACTTATTCTTCTGTCTTTCCTCACCCGTTCTTCATTTGTTTCCTACATTTCCAGTGAGGAGGAAAAAAAGGAAAAAAAAGAGCAAACTAATCCAGTAATGTGAGACAGAGCTGGAGCTGTGATGCTACTACATCATAGAGGAGGGAGATTCAGAGAACATTAATAACACAAAGGACACTAGATCACCTAGTTTCAGTTCCTGCATATTATTAGACCTTCTTTTTTATTCTGTTACCCTTAGCACTGGATCTAATAATGGCTATCTAATTCACATCCTCTGGAAAGGCATCTAATGTCGATTTCAGGCTGAAACTTCCCACTAACTCACATTTTTGGATGACCCCTTTAAGAACGTGG
This sequence comes from Perdix hodgsoniae, assembly GCA_035772895.1. Taxonomy (NCBI): domain Eukaryota; kingdom Metazoa; phylum Chordata; class Aves; order Galliformes; family Phasianidae; genus Perdix; species Perdix hodgsoniae. Next base: position 778,337 of record JAPSGF010000050.1, read on the forward strand.
TTTGCAACCTCCAGATGAATGCACATTTTAATAAATTTGAAAAAAAGCAACTCTAGAAATTCAAGCCCCATTGTCAGGAGGCTGAAAGCCACGGGAGGCCCCAGAACATGTTAGAGATCTGTCAATCTAGGACTGCTGCTTTCAGACTGTATGATTTGTCAATGGTATGCAATGATGTCTCATTGCAACTGAAAGGTGTGCAAGCCAAGGAATGAGTATTCCATTGATAAATGAATATCTAATTAAAAGAAGGATGTTGGCAAACTGAATGGATTCAAAGAAATGGTTAACAAAGTAGTGTTTAATAAGAACATATTAGCAAATTTAAATATGCTTAACTTGGCTAAGGGGCACTTAGTGGAGGTATGCTAACATTCAACAGATATTTCAGGGCAGTTATTTCATCTCCTTCCTTGGCACTTACCTCCTTAAGGGAAATAAATAGGACATAGGGGATATACACCAGGGTTTTATATATATGTATGTATATATAAATTGAATATAGGGAGAGGAAAAATAATAATAATCTTGCCAGTAGCTGCTGTCAGACAGTGAAATAGCTTCCCTTGGAGTGCAGTAAAAGAGCTATGTCCCTGCTGCTGGAACATCTAAAACTAAACTAGGCCAGCACATGGGAAAGTTATCGCAGAAAAACAAAACTGAAATCTAATAAATTTTTGTCTTATGCCATAGTGAACTATGTAAGCAAAAACCTGCCTGAGTGCACCAAGAAGGCAAAGCACTTACCCTATGTAAAGCAGAGCTTATCAATCAGAATTTTATCTGAAATACCCAGTACAGAGGTACCTTCACTGGAGACCAATTTCTCATAGATACTGCTTCAGCCTAAGACAAAAATTGTAACATGATCTGACAGGGAGAGCTGAAAATGGATAATGGCTGGTCATAAGCCAAGGGGGGGGGGGGAAGGAAAGAAGCAAAAAAGGAAAAACAAAAAAAGAAGAAGGTAGTGAGTCCCTGGAAGAACTTATCAAGGTCCCCCTTTCATTTCATTCTGAAAGTAAAGACTGGATGTATGTTTAAACATCAGCTATGAGCATGTTTCAAGAAGGAGTTATGGGCTTTCGGGAAGGAATTTTGTCTCCATGCCAAAATATAATAATAACTGTAACATAATAATTCTGTACTACTAATAATAACTACCTGTAACGATTGCCTTTCTAATTCTGAAGCAAATAAAAAAACCTCCTACACGACATACTGTACTTGAATAGAACCACTGCAGTGATTTTCCAATGCTAACTCCTGCTCTCCAATGCTAACATCCATGCTCTCACAGTGTGCATGCAAACTTTCAGAGATGTGACATCGGATCCTGGTCAGCTCCAGATGTTTGAAGACTGTGGCATGAATTTACAAAGCTCCCAAAATACCAGTAGTTGTTTGTTTGTTTTTTCCCCCCAATGTATTTCAGACTCTTACCTGTGCTACCTCTTCAAAGTCATCGTGTCTTTTCTGCAGCGCGCGTGCTCTGTGCAGAGATTTCCCCACTCCTGTGTGTTTACTCAGAAAGGCTTCTCCATGATTTTCAATCCAGTCCAGTACCTGCCAAAAGAGAAGAACATCCAATTACCTGTCCTGTCTCAGCAGCACAGGGCAACCCTTGGGGTGAGGACGAGGCAGCTGCAGAGACATTGCCTTATGTTTGCTGGGGTTAAGCACATGGAGATCTGTCAGTGTCCCTTATGACCAAATAGAAGATAAATTTTCATAGATGTTGCTGGTAAATTAGGATTATTGGATTCTTGCTATTCAATTTGTTTTGAAGTGTAGTTTAGTTATTGGAGCCTGACAGGCATTAAATATTTACATTCCCATAAATGAATTTTGGGGAATGGGAGTCAGAAATCTGGAATCTTCTACATGAGCATCCTCCTCTTATAAGCCCCTTGTATAACCTGAAAACAGTGGCAGCTGATGTCACACAAATAGCAGATTCCAACAGGAGGCACTTCAAATGAATCCAAAAGCATGATGGAGGGATCAACTGTGCAGCTAGAACTGAGCTTGTCCACTAAAGCAAAGGTAAACAGTAAATGCTTTTATAAACACATTAACAGCAAGAGGAAGGCTAGGGAGAATCTCCATCCCCTGCTGGATGCTGAGGGCAACCTGGTCACCAATGTTAGGGATAAGGCTGAGGTACTTAACGCCTTCTTTGCCTCAGTCTTTAATAATAAGACTTGTTACTCCCAGGGAATACAGCCCCCTGTGCTGGTAGATAGGGATGATGAACAGAATAAGCCCTTCATGATCCAAGATGAGATAGTTTTGGACCTGCTGCACAAGCTGGATGCTTACAAGTCCATGGGGCGGGATGGACTGCACCCTAGAGTGCTGAGAGAGCTGGCAGATGTGGTGGCCAGGCCATTCTCCATCATCTTTCGGCAATCCTGGCTAACCGGGTATGTCCCAGTGGATTGGAAACTGGCAAATGTGACGCCCATCTTCAAAAAGGGCCAAAAAGATGACCCTGGTAGCTACAGGCCTGTCAGTCTCACCTCGGTGCTAGGGAAGGTAATGGAATGGATAATCTTGGGAACCATCATGGACCAACTAAAGGTCAATCAGGGGATCAGGCCCAGTCAGCATGGGTTTATCAACTGTTGATCCTGTCTGACAAACCTGATCTCATTCTACGACAAGGTGACCTGCTTAGTGGATAAGGGTCAGGCTGTCGATGTGGTCTACCTGGACTTCAGTAACGCCTTTGTGGGGGACGCACTGTCCCCCACAACATCCTCATGGAGAAACTGGCTGCCCATGGTCTAGATGGGTGTACGCTCCACTGGGTGAAGCACTGGCTGGGTGGCCAGGCCCAAAGAGTTGTGGTCAATGGAGCTGAATCCAGTTGGCGGCTGGTCACGAGCGGTGTCCCCCAGGGCTCAGTGCTGGGGCCGCTTCTGTTTAATATCTTCATTGATGATCTTGATGAGGGGATTGAGTGCACCCTCAGTAAGTTTGCAGATGACACCAAGCTGGGAAGGAGTGTTGATCTGCCTGAGGGGAGAAGGGCACTACAGAGGGACCTGGGTAGACTGGATCGATGGGCCAAGGTTAACGGTATGAGTTTCAATAGGGCCAAGTGTCTTGCATTTTGGTCACAACAACCCAAGCAACCCTACAGGCTTGGGGAGGAGTGGCTGGAAAGCTGCCTGATGGAAAGGGATCTTGGTGTACTGTTGGACAGTTGGCTGAATATGAGCCAGCAGTGTGCCCAGGTGGCATAGAAGGCCAATGGCATCCTGGCTTGTATCAGGACTGGTGTGATGAGCAGGACTAGGGAAGTCATCCTGCCCCTGTACTCGGCATTGATGAGGCCTCACCTCAAGTACTGTGTTCAGTTTTGGGCAGCTCAGTACAAGGACATGGAGGTGCTGGAGCAGAGAAGGGCAACGAGGCTAGTGAAAGGCTTGGAAAATCAGCCCTATGAGGAGAGGCTGAGGGAGCTGGGGCTGTTTAGTCTCGGGAAGGGGAGGCTGAGGAGAGACCTTATTACTCTCTTCCAGTACCTGAAAGGTGTTTACAGTGAGAGCGGGGTAGGTCTCTTCTCAGCAGTGACAGGTGACAAGATGAGGGGAAATGGCCTCAAGTTGCACGAAAGCAAGTTTAGGTTGGATGTTAGGAAGCACTTCTTTACAGAAAGGGTGGTTAAACACCGGAATAGTCTCCCCAGGGAGGTTGCGTCACAATCCCTGCATGTGTTTAAGAGCCTTTTGGATGTGGTGCTCAGAGATATGATTTAGTGGAGGGTTGTTAGAGTTAGGGTACCATGGTTAGGCTGCGGTTGGACTTGATGATCTTTGAGGTCCCTTCCAACCTGAGTAATTCTGTTTCTATGAATTGATTTTGATTTGGGGAGAAAATATCAGAGTAACCAGAAAGAAAAGGTTAAGAATCCTTCACTGCAGGCCAGAAAACATAGAATGCACCTTTCAAATTTTACTAGGTTTTCAGCTCCAAATGTAACTGAACCCTATAGAAAGGTGGCAAATCTGATATACGGAGAGTTAAAGAAGATTTTCTTTTTAAAATATATTAACCGTATGGGTGCCATCCATTTGGAGCTCCTTCTCACAATGACATTGGCACAATTCTGCTATTACAGCCATCGACATTCAGATTAAATCTGCTCAGGGTCTGCTACAAGCTGCAGCACCTAAAAAATTGAGCTTGGTGCTATCACCTTGGGGAATTACAGAATGTGATCTCCACACTTTTTCTCTCTCCTCTTCAATATACAGAGAATAACTGTAATAGAATGAGCTGAAAGAGCCTTTCTGCAATATGTTCTTGACCAGTAATGTGTATGTTACTTGTAATAACAGTAATTACTGGAGGTTAGCCTTCTAGCATTTGTGTCATTAAACGTCTGCAAATAATTCCATTAACATCTTCTTTCCTCTTAATTTATCAATTAAAAAAGGAACCAGATCAAAACTCAATTTTGAAAAAAAAATCTTCTAATGAAGGCTCATTTTCTAAATATGACTTTAAAAATTGCAAATGGCTTTAATTTAAATGATGCGTGGTATGAAGCTAGTTTGCAGAACGTATGCTTTCCATCCATTAATATTTGATAGCCACTCACTGTAATTCTACAGCAAATTATTCTAAAAACTTCTTAATGTTGATAGTATTTAAATACTGATCACACAACAGTTAAATGTTCAACCCTACCAATGTTACATTGTGTGGTTTTAGTCACTGTGAGACTGTTGACATAGATTGCTGCTTTTATTTTACAGAGAGATGTTCCAGTACATACTGCAATTCAAAACAAGAAATACAACATGTGATACTCACTTCAAATAAAGATGAAAACAAAAGCAGTGAATTTAGACCAGAGTTCTGCTCCAAATATGGGTGCTCTATCTCAACAAAAACAAACAATCAGAAGTGCTAGAACATTAATCCACAGAGAATACATCTCTGTTCCAGCTCTCATCTAGAAACACACTGTCTCATGTTGCATTTGGGCAGTTATCTCTTGCTGCCTAATACAGAAGGGCACCATCTGGTGATGCACCAAATCCTTCCTGTAACATGAAGGCTGCCCTCTGAAGGCTTCTGTGCAAGTATTGATTAGGTTTGCAAATAATTTAGCTTATGAGATTAGATACAAGATACCCCTTTGAGGTGATAAAATCATATATCCACTTCATAAATCAGCACTAGGTGGGGAGACAAGATAAAAATCTATCTACTAATGACACTGCCTGTAACAAATTATTTGATCACCTCCTTCCTGTGCCATTCCTCTAAGTGCCCTCCCAGCCTCTACCTGCTCTCAAAAAAATTCCAATTAATTCTAACTGCTCCATAAACTCTACCTCTGCCACAATTCCCACAAGAAAGCAAACCACAATTTCATGAAGAATAACTCCACAGCATTTTCCATGGCTCTGAAACCCACAATAGCATATTTGATCACCCTAGTCTTCAGTGCACGATAGCCCTATCAAACCAGTCTTCAGCATTAAAGCATTTGCCATCTATCTATTAAGCTCACAATAATTTGCAAACATGGGGAAATATTACATCTTTGCTTCCATCACATGAGGCACAGAAAGTTTGCATTAAATTAAGAGCTGAGATACAGAATAACAGTCAAAGCAACAGCAGGAACATAAATCAGGTACAAGAATAAGACAGGTACAGCAGCCCTTACTTCCCAGTAAAAACAATGAGAGATGTTGACCAATTAGTCTACAACAAATGTCAAAACAACTCTGAAAGGTCATAATTAAACCTGAAATCGTCAGAAACAGTAAACATCTACTTGTCAGTGGATTTGGAGGCATTCTTCCTAGCCCCAAACAGAGGAAATGTTTTTAGAAGTAGAATAACTGTGCAATAATTCAAGGTGAATGGTAACAATTTAATTGAAAGTAAGGACTACGTGACTTACTCAACTGACAAAAATTAATGTCTTGAGATACAGTTAGCCATTGAAGTTACAGTGGTTTAGTTCAAATAATTTAGTTACTTCTTAAAAACAGCTTGAGGAAGCAGTTAAAAATTCAATTGAGTGTTTTCCAAATTACATCTACAAATTTCACAACTATCCTTTATTGCTAAGCTATTTCATTCTTAAAGTATCTAGAAAATTGTGAATTTGCTGGAGTTAAAGTACTGTGCTCCAGATAGGTCCATCATCAGAGGTGTTTCTTGAATTTTGCAACTCCAGCATATATCAACTTTCTTCCCAGTATGCATTTCCTGCTGCACTTTAACTACTCTGAAAGCTGCTCAGAGCAGAGGTCAGACCCTCTTTCCTGCTTTGCAGCTCCTAGCAGAGCAAAGCCAGATCCTGCATGACTGCAGGACACAACTGCCATGCAGGAGAGCATTTTCCAATCCAGGCTGCAGTCCATTAGATAATGCTATTTAACGGAAATATACTAGTTACAAGTCCAAGACACAACTCCAAGCAGGCTGCCAGAATCACTTAGGAAACTTTATAACTCCCAGATATTTTCTTACAGGATTGGAAAACAATACCATACTTCAACTCCCACCATGGCAGATTCCCATCCCCCACTTTACTGACCCAATTGCTCTTGGTGAGTGGACTGGGGTGGTTTCTGCTTTTCTGCTGCTACTCCAGGCAGTCCCTGAATTGCCCATGGGAACAAATAAGTTATTCTGTTTCCTCTGTTGTGCCAAGAAAATAAGCAGCAGACTCAGGTCACAAGAAAATTAAAGAAAGCCTAGCACAATTACAGCAGGCTGACTGTGCTAGCTGCAGGAAGAATAGCTGTGTCTCTTTATGAATAATTGCTGTAACTGCAAAAAGGGTCGCAATTCAGATAGGTTTCATCTGAACACAGCACTGGAAGCCCACACTTATAAGAGGAACACTTCCAGAAGTTTCTCCATACTTCATTTTGCTGATGATCAGACTCTTGCTTATGGGAATTCTAAGACCATGGCACACCTAGACTGGCAAAGTAAATAGTACCCAGGTGAGGTAATGGAAAAGTTACTGGAGAGTCCACTTGCAGGGGATGATGGTAGTTTCCAGGGGACAAGGTAGGAAAATATGAAAAGAAAGAAGGATGATTTTAAAGAAAGAAGGTTGAAGAAGCAATCAGGCAATAATTAAGCAAAGTTCTGGGATGATAATTGCTCTTCCTCTAGGCTAATTTGTATGATAGAAATATGGTGAGATGATTGCATTAGTGCAGTTAAGGTCAATTCTTTTAATATCTTAAAAGGCTAATTTGATTTTTAAATAAAAAAATGATGGGCATTATTTTTAAAGGGCAGACTGTTCAGTGCAGCTCTTTGAAAATGCAACCTCTTCCCGTAGGTATCTTTCTTGATCAGTAAATGTGAAAAATAAGGAGCATCTCATAACTTTATTTGGCTTTAATTAAAAACTCCTTGGAATCCAGTCTTTTTTCTCAGGTGACAAGTGATAGGACTTATGGTTCAAAGTTGCACCAGGAGGGATTTAGGAAGATTTTCTTCATGGAGAGGGTGATCATGATCAGGCAAGGAAGTGGACATGGCACTGTGTGATATGATTTAGTGACAGGACTCAGTTGATCCCATTTATGGTTATGGACTTATGATCTTGAAGGCGTTTTCCAACCCAGATGATTATATGCCTCCTTCCCAGCAAGATGTTATTTTCTGCTCACATTTTGCATCAAAACAACATGTAAGGAGTAATAAATTCACTACTTTAAGGAACTATGCTGGTTATTGAAATTAGCTAAAAACCTGTATTTCTACATTCTTGTAAACTGTGCTTCTTTTAGCAACAATAAATGAAAATGAAATGAGAAAGACTTGGAGAAAAACACCGAGATTTGCTCAAATATACCTGCTCTGCTCCTACAGGAAGGAGGTGAGAAACTTCAGCTGTGATTAAATCTTCATTGAATAATATCCGGTATGTTGTAGTAGTAGTGATGGGGCAACTCAAATTCTGCGTTTGACCCAGGCCCCTTTTGAACAGTTTAATTGCTCCTAAGTGATATGACCCACTGAAAAGTGCCTTGGCTGAGAGAATGATTAATCTTCACCACTTTAAGTCCCACTGTTGTTGCCATAGTGAGTCAAATTGAGTTACCATGAAAACCAAAAATAAATGATACCATTATCCACTTAAGGGTCAGATTTTGATCTCACCTAAAATGGTACCAATTTGGTGCAACTCAGAGTGTTAGATTAAATCTTTTGTACCTCTAGCAAGTTTACAATAAATTCCAGAGCAATTCCTATGACGTATACCCAATTTATCCCACCCTATTTCAAATAGGTGCATAAGTATTGCTCAACTTTAAACACTTATGCTTTAAACATGTCAGTGAAAGGAAGCCAAACAGTATCAAGTTACCTCACTTTATTGCTTGCTCTTGAGTTGCTGTGGGCTAGAGTTCTGGTGTGATACTAGGAAACCATATAGCACTTTAAAACCCATGTTTTTATAGTATCTCCACCATTTGGATTTCAAGAATCTAACCTCATCTTCTTCCCTTTCTGTCACTACTATTATGAACAATTCTGTAGCATACCATATAGCACTGCATATGCACGGAGCGTATGACTCAAAGTATGTGTGTTCTCAGGATAATTGCAATCTATACCCTTCTTGGGAGGTAAAAGGAAAGGGCCTCCAAGTGATAAAACATTCACTTGCTGGGGAGACCACTGTATTTCTGGGTGGAGGCAGTAGCCACTGTGTGACTGCCAACTTCCATCCACTGCAATCATGTCTGTTTGCAGATAACATCGTTCAACAAAGGCCAGCATGGGCAGCCCAAGCCCTGGACTCCTACCAGGCCCTCAAGGAGAATTTTGTGACAGTAAGAGCACCAGCAAATAAAGAGCAAACACTGGGAATCAGAAAAAAAATATATTAAAAAATAGAAAAATCTCCCCAACCCACAACAACTCACGGAGACTTAATATATTCTAATCCTCTTTAATGACTAAAATGCACTCCAAGTCTGATTTCAATTAAAACACAGTTTCTCTGTTGTATTCTAAATCATAGCTGAAAATAGATTTCTTTTCCCTCCTATCCCTGGCCCTGTCACAGCAGGGTAATGTCAAGCAAAGGTCTAGCTGAGAAAATACACCAAAATACAAAGGAACTTATCCTCTGGCTTTTCCTGCCATTATTAATAGTTCATAATAGAACCCAAAACAAAAGTCAGCCTTTCTCATTTGTGGTTTTTACACCCTAATTAAAAGAGAGAGCTTTTTCCCCCCCCCCACTTCTTTCTTCATTATAATGTAACATTGGTGGTACAGTATTTTTAAAAATGTTATTTTTAAGAAACGGTATAAAGTTCAATCATATCTTATCTTTAAACCAGAGTAATCATTTTTGGCTCCCACAACACAACTTTTAACTTCAGAGATATCTGTTTCTGACCCTAAGATGCAGGTCTTACTCCCACCATAATCCCCAGAAAAATTTCACATATCTTCGCTGAACATGGATGAGGACCCCCTGTTTGTAAGAGGTATCAAGCAGGGTCTAATTACATGTCTAGCAGAGTTGGAGTCTCCAGACACATACTGGAATACCATGTTCTATATCCCATTTATGAATAAATTTAGTTCATATGACAGCCTGTTACAGACTCCATAAGCTAATGTGGATGAGTGCACTCTTAATGTGCAGATATAGCTCTGCTAATGTAGTTTCGTTGCAGTGGAGGGGAGCTGTACCTTACTCTCTTCACTCTTTTTGGCTAATCACGTTGAATTATGTGAGAGTGTCCATAAATAAGCAAAAAGCAACAAGGATTTCATATCAAAAGTAGACTGGAATTCAAGAGATTTGGTTCAGTGCCCAGCACTGCAGTTCAGCAAATGACTCAACTTTCCTGCCTCCAGCCTCATTTGTAAGATGACATTAACCACACTTGCAGTCAAAACAAGTAAGGCTGACAGAGAAAGCATTTGGAGTGAAAGCTGCCTTTATTTTAAGTTTCTGCAGCCTCTAGCAATATGTGGCTCTAAATCTGGTTGGGATTCTAGGGACCTATTCTAATACTTGAACATACTAAAATATCACAAATAGTAAACAACATAATGGCTGCCGTACACAATAAGCAGACAGTCAATTTAAAACCAGAGTTTTAAACTAAGCTGAAAATTTCTCCAAATTCATTGTAGCATAAATGCCTAATTGCTAAGCATGCATCTAGAAAATCCGAAAGATCATAGCTTGACCTGTTTATATGTCTGTAGCTAATTTATCTTTACAGACTAACCTGGCCGGCTAACTAGCTTGTTCTGTATTTAATTCAGCTCAGTCATACATGTTATCTCTGTCAGATTGACTTGAGACCTAATTGGTTCATCCCGCTATTGAACAAACCAAGCAATCTGAGGTTTGGGAGTTTTGTTTATTTTTTTAAAGAGAAGGTGTAATTGAGTTGGTAGAGCTACACTGATTCATATGCACTTAGGACAACAATTACAAATTTTGATACTTCTCCAGTGTTTTCTCAAGGAAAGTCTCAAAATGCTGCAATAAACAACCATTCCTGAAGTCACAGCATGCCTTAGGTTAAAAGGGACCTTAGAGATCATTTAGTTCCAGCCCCCTGCCATGGACAGGTTTGCCAACCACCAGATCACACTGCCCAGTCACCCAGAGGTCTGTCACCTCCATTTTACCTTTCCTTTTCACCACAGCTCTGTGTATGTATGTATATATAAATATGTATTCCCTCCTGCTTAGGTCTCTTTCAAAATCCAGAAAACTCATGCAGCTGCTGTTAAGTATGATTTTCTTTTAATCACTGTCTGCTTTTCCCCTTTAACTGTAGTTATTCCAAATACCCCCACATAATTAAGAGCTCTTTAAAAAAAAAAAACAACAAAAAGCCACACAGTCCCCTTTACCCTTGGAGGGAAAAGCAACCTTACAGACCTATCAGTACTTCTCTACTGCAAAGGGCAACTAAATTAAGAAGGAGAATTAAATGCAGAGCCAATTACAACATTTTAAAAAATTTACTCTATTCCCTTGATTCCAGTCAGCCAAAACAAAGAAGTCCCCATGAAATCAGATTGTAGGTGTTTTTTATGAGCTTCCTGGACTTTATGTGGAAGGTTCACCTCTGCACAATTTCTCATTTTAAAAACAAAAATCTAACCTCTGTGGTTAAAAAATATACATATACCAGTTTTCCAAAAGCAAGACATCCATGTTTTGCTCCTTATGGTGGTGGCAGCCTTGCACAGCACAGCTGATACTACTGAATGCACCTGAGTAAATTATACAACTACTGAATGTGGTATTGCAAATGCAAAAGATACAGAAAGGTGCCAGAAAGTTCTCAGTATGCAATCGCACACAGATAAAGTCTTCTCCAGGCTCCTCACTGCTTCTAGAACCCAAAGATATCCTGTGTTCACAAGCCCATCAGGAAACAGCATTACAGGAGCTGGTCAGACAAGGCAGTCCATGCAGTATGATCCCTTGTTCCCCAACTACTTTTGCACTGGGAAATTCTATGAAAAAAATAACTCTCCATGGCTACCCTCTTCTTAGCAGCTCCTAATGTAACAGCATGCAAAAGGAGTTCATTGTGAAAGGGTTCAAAAGTTAATAGGGTAAGTGAAGATATCCTAAATATGTTTTGTGGTGCAATGGCCTGAGCAACAAGACTACTCTTAACTTTTCTAACAGTCTAGTTACTGCTTCATTTCCTAGCTTGCAATGGTATTTTTCTACTTTTATCCCCTCCTCACCCCAAATAGCCTTCACATTACTATAGAACTATACAACAGTCCTAAGTATTCTCACCTGCTCCCGTGGACAAGCATGGCTGCTCACTTTAGGAGGTAAGCAGGGTCCCCCATGCTCCAGCTTCAGTCCTTATATTTCACAGGCTTACATTGCAAAAATAACTGTCTCTGCTTTCTACAGATGACCATTATGCATTTGTACAGTTCACCCAAGGCTTTTCACATCTATAACCATACTCCGATGGTTTAAAATTGATGAGTATTTGAAGAAGTGAGAATGCAGTGTGTTCTGGGGGTCAGAACTAGATGGTCTTGGAGATCCCTTCCAATCCAAGACATTCTATGGTATGATTCTATGATATGATTTGTGTAATCTAAGCAGAGGAGACAGTTGATCCTAGCCCTAATAATTAAGGAGGTGCAGTGTTTATCACGTGTCTCTTTGGAACTGCACATTCAATTCAGGGCTCTGGCAGAGCTGGCTGGGTGTAGGTTGGACATTCTGGTCACCAGTTGAGGTCACACAGCCTTCACTAAATGTGATCACCTACACTGCAAGCACTCCAAAAGGGAGTGGAAATAAACATGCTTCTCTTACCCCGAGGAAGGTCTTTGTTCAACTTAACATAACTTTCCTTTGGTAAAGTTTCCATTTATCAAATGCATCCCACTTATCTTTCATTTTCTTGATTAAATGTTTTACTTGATAAAATTTGGCAACTGCCTCTCTAAAAACATTCCAAGTAAGAGAACAATAGACAGACAAATGAAGAACTAATGTTTCTTCCTTGATGCCTGGCTTGTTGCTAATGTTCCCAGATTTTTTTTTAAGAAAATCTAAAAAGAAAAAAAATCATCAGGTTAAAAAAAACCACCGATGTTGTATTCTTTAAATGCTAAACGTCTTTTAGAGCTAGTTTTCAAAGCTCCGTGTGGGTGGAGAGGCTATAAATAACGACATATGTGCATGTTCCTTCTGTGCAAGACACAGAAAATGTGCTCTGCATCAGCATAGAACGCTGCTGCTGTGCTCTGCATGAAGCTCCTCAAAGCTGGTGCAATGATGTGGGCGTTGCTCTTTGTAAGTCTTTTCTCCAGCACTTGGAAAACATACCTGGTACTTTGCTGTGGCACAATGAATTTGCAGTACAACTAATCAGATGCCAGTCTCCTATCAAGGGTATTGCACTGAAATATTTTCTTAGCCCAGAGAGAAGGTTTCAGTTGTTGCTGTCTCTAGCACTCGTTGGAACACCAACTCTTCTTCTAAATCTTCTCTCAATGGCTAATGCACTCTCCCCAGGCATCAATGCTTTACTCCACATTTATCCTCTCAGACCAATTTCACAGGGCACGACAACCAGGTCAGGCAGATCTGGGCCAAGCTACAGCCTTAAGTCTGGTCTGTTTGCTTAGATGCAGTCAGAGCTTTGTGAAAGAATAACCCTAGATAGGCAGAGCCAGGCACTCCCCAGAGGAGAGGGCTCTAGAGGAAGCTCAGTCACAAGAGGGCATAGGACTCATCTCACAAAGAGATTTTTCAAGACAGAAATTCCTATTGGAGAAGCTCTGCTGCCAGTCTCTACAGCTCATAAGTGCCAACAGACAAAACACCATCCTGATATCAGAAACCTTTTACATTTTGAGTTCAAAGTGCTTAGATGATGTTGTGACCAGGTGCACCAGGGACTTCCTCAAATCCTCAGTTATTTCACATCTTGTGGTACCTCTGCATCTGACCTCACTGGTATCAAACCCACAGAAAATCAGCATTTGCAGCCCTGATAGTAAGTTGAGACAGCTGCAGGACCCAGCTTATTTGGAATTTTGATAGGAAGCTCTGATTTATACCTACCTGGTGTTGGCAGAAGTCATTAATAACAGCTATCATTACAGCTGATTGCTCAGTTTGTCTCATTGTGGGGGAAAGCATCCAATTCTGAAGAGAAATGTTTGCAACTGAAAGAGTAGTGCTTCGTGTCTTGTGAAATATCCTTACATATACTTGCTTCATTGATTGTTTTGCTTGGTGAGACTGTCTGAAATGTAAGAGGTCCCCAAGAAGTACAGCAAATACATAGGAGAGACCAAAGGAGTGTTGTGAATTCTTCAGAAAAGTACACTGACCTTAAGGTTGTAAACAGAGCGCGATTGGTTTTAACTCTGCCGGTGACAGCTATGCCTACAGGCTTTGAGAGAGGAAACAAAACAGAACTGATAGAAAATAGATAAAGACTCAAAAATCAGGACTGCTATCCACATTTCCATCCCTGCTCTTTTTATGGTCCCTTTCATTGCCTCTGTTCCCTTGTTTGTGAAACAGAGAAAGAAATCCACTGATGTAAAATACTTCGTCAGACTGAGATAATGACACAGTTACTGCTGCCACTAACAATTCAGTGGGTGCCTCTAAAAGCTCAGGAGAACAAAACAAACCCTGAATGCATTTTCTACGCATTTTTCAGCTCCAGCTGTAACCAGAGCATAAATGTTAGTGTAGGCATAAGTATAAAAGTATAATGGTAAGCAGGTAGGCATCTCCCTTGAGTAATGGCTCATCTACTCAACAGGATAGAAGCAAACTACATGGCTGGCTTCTAATTTCAGTGCTCTGGGTCACCGTTTGGAACTGCTATTGCTCTTCTACAGAGAAATTATTGTACTAATTGAGATGTGAACTAAGAGAGCACTATCTACATCCTGATAGCATCAACTCAACTAAACTGTTCCTAGTTTAAATAAGATGTCTAAAGGCAATTAGCAAAGAGAAAGGACTGATAAAGCAAGGATGAGCTTTACAACAGAGTAGTCTTTAATGCAAGCACTATGCTCCAGGCTCAGTGGTGACACTCCTCACTGCACTGAGTGTCTGTTTCACCATGGGGAAAAATTCTGATTGACCAGCATACTGAATGAAGCACTGCTTTAGGTTTCTGTTGGGAACAAACAATTTAATCACCTTCATTTAACAAGTCTTATAATCGCAGCACACAGCCAGACGATTTTAGTAAGGGAACAAACTTCAGCATGGGCAAAGGGATCTTGGTATGTAGTAACAGAAAAGTTCAGTGGGTGGTATAGCACTGCAGAACCCTCAAATACCCCTGACAAGGTCAGAGCTCCTTGAGCCCCCTGAACATCATGCCAGCCCCCAGGGTCTTCTGGCCTGATTTGAGACTACAGGCCAAATGTGAAAGTGCAAACCCATGGGGGAGAAGGAAATATTGGAGGACAAGGATGAAAGAGAGTGCCCTGTAGGCCAAGAGTGGCTGTTCTTCATCCTGGCAGTTCCCTGCTATCAGGGGCACAAAAGACAGAGGAGAACTGAAACAAAAAGCCCAGACTGTTTGCACGACTGTGTAACCTACCCATAACCATATGACTGATTTCTTCTACAGGCGAAAGCAGAAATTGATCTCCCAAGGGTTTTGAAGGGTGAAGGGCCAGTGACCTTACAGATGGATCAAAGGAGGCCATGGACAAGACAATGAGGAGCTGTTTGTGGGGAGGCAAACAAATGAATGCTGGGTCCTCAGTCTCCTGACAGACTGGTTGTGGTGATGTAAAAATAAACTGGGGTGTACGCACCATCAGGACCACACTTAGTCCTTTCATCAAGGAGCAACCTTGAGCTGCTCAAGAGAGAAGAGAAGCCACATAAAGGACACCAGGAATGAGACTCGTAGGCAGCGTGAAGGACAGTGACATTCCTTGACAGCACCTTTTCATAATGAAAAAATCACTTTCCCCACAACTGAGGTTTTCTGTGAAAAATCTTATTTTTTCTTACACCTTTTTTTCTCCTAGCTTTATGGCTCCCAGTATATGGCATCTGATAACCTGACCTTCCTACTCTTCTGCATTCCTGGCAACTCACACACTGCAAAAAACCTGAGGCAGCAAGCAAGCACAAGCAATACCCCAAATACAGTTTTGATTTTTTTTTTTTAGAGTTACTTTTTGCTGTAGGGAAAAAAAAAAAAGTTTGTTTTGTGATTTTTTTTCTTCTAAGTTTTCATCCTGATTTGGGAAGGAAACTATCTCAAGGTCAAAATGTTTGTGTGTGACTAAAGCCAAAAATAAAAGTAATTTTCTCCATCCCTCAACACACATCCCATCCAAAAACTCCAAAGGCAGGAAAAAAGAAACAAGTAAAGAACTATCAAGCCAAAGAGAGGAGAAATATAAAAGACCCGCGGACAGGCCTGAAATATGTTTGTTTTACACGATTCCACATTTGAAGGACATTTTTCTTAAAAGGGAATCATAGCGTAACATAAAAGAGTGCTTACAGTTATAATAGTATGCAGGAGTTTGGGTCAACAGCTCTGTCTAAAAGAGCCTGGGGGTCACCCAGCCTAGGCGATGGCTTCCAGAACTGCAATCCAAAGATCACAACTTTAAAAAACAAACAAGAGGTTTTGTTTTAAGAGTTCTCTGTGAGGAATATGAAACAAAAGAAGTTGCTTAAAAGCCTCCTGTGAGCTAAAACATTGTGTTCTGTCTTAAATAGTACACAACCTGTATTCCAAGGACAGAAATACCAAAACCTTCCAGTTCTGGTAGTTAGTTAGGCAGGGAAACCGCTGAAACAAGGCACAGCAATGTTGTCAGGGATGGTTCATCCTGGATTGTGAGAGACTTTATCATTCTTTACAGGGCCCTGAAGGAGACTGTGGTGAGATGGATGTCACCCAGGTAACAGCAATGGGATGAAAGGTGATGGCCTAAAGCTGTGCAAGAAGGTTCAGGGTGGATATTAAGAAAAATCTCTTCTCAGAAAGAGTGGTGATACACTGGCACAGACTGCCTAGGGAGATGGTGGAGTCATCATCCCTGGATGCGTTCAAGAAAAGGATGGATGTGGCACTGAGGGAGACAGTGTAGTCATAGGCTGATGGCTGGACTAGATGAACTTACGTAGTCTTTCCAACCTACGATCACTGACTCTATGGAACAGAGAGGCTAACAAGGCAAAGAGCTCTGAGCACAGCTGTATGGGGCAGAGCAAGGGGAAGCAGTTTGTGCCATGAGTAAGGTAGAGCTGCTGGAAGGAGCAGGATGGAAGTAGCAGGAATGACTTAGCTGGAGAGGAGCAGCGAGCAGAAACAGGTCCTGGTGCCAGATCTGCTCAGCCTACATGGGGCCTTGCTACCCAGTAATTCTTCATAATCTCAAATCATGAGCACAGTTCATTGCCAGAGGCAGAAACTAACTAGCTGGCTGAACAGCTGCTCCACGTGGGAAAATACAGTTAAGATTATGCTTTAGGAACCACCTATCAGTATTCTCTTTCTTGTCTGGCTGTTTTTTTGTTTGTTTGTTTTTTACTCACAAATGAAAATACCTTTTGTTGGTCATCAGTCAAAAGCAATATGAAAAAGGATTGAGCACTGTGAGTGACAGGCTGGATCATGAAAGAGATGGGAGACCAAGTGGGGAGGTAACTGGGAGGGAAGATCACAGGAAACAAACAGAGTAGAAAAGAATGCCTATTTTAGACTCCTAAACCAATGCCTAAAATAGCATATTTATTTCTTAGCATAACAGACTCTTGTTTTCATTTTTATTTCATTTTTACATAGTCCAAATAAATCCTGTAAGAGAATCTCATAAGGGGTAAACCTTGAGTAGCAATGACTTTGAAGATTTAGAAAAGGGATTTGTGAATCAGACATCCTGACATGAGGAGCTGTAGCCATGAAGCGTTCAGTGACCTTTGGCAAGTCGCTTAACGTCAACCTTTGAGAAGACCCATAATCCTGAGATGAAAGAAACCACAATAAGCAAGAAGTACTATTGTTATTGTTACTTCTTAAAGATGCAGGGGAAAAAGCCTCTTGCATTCCAGTTTACATTTATTCAGAGACCTTATTTTTCTCTCTGTCCTTAGTGACGATATCCAGAGACCTTATTTTCCTCTGTCCTTAGTGACAATTTCTCATTCTAGGAAAAAAACAAGCATATTTCTGGGGAAAATTCTTTTTCCCTTTTTTTTCACCACTGCGGCCTTACTATTTTTGTGGGCCTAATCAGTAACAGACAAGTCTGATTTTTTCTCCTCTTTTGCTACGAGAATGAAAGCCAAAAATGCCTTTCAAAAACAATAAACTAAACATTGTATTTTCAGGGATGCTGACATGCAAACAATCCTAGGATGGAAATAAACAAAAAGGATACACTATATGAGGAGGACAATTCTGCTTAAGAGTAAAACCAGCAAATTTTAGCATTGGGACTGACTTCTCAAGTTTGCTGCAAAGTGACTCCAGGATCAGAACAGCATAGAGGTGCCTAGAATGTTGGCAGGAGGTGCTCAGAATCATACAGAATTAGGCTCTTGCATCCTAATCCATGTCACCCAACATCAGGCACTATACTGAAGGATGGTCTGAGCAGCCTACTTTCTCATTATTTTCCCTGACAGTGACAGTAAGAGAGGAAATTATCCAACATACAATTCAGATCCTAGACAAACTGAGTCATTCTCTAAAGATAACAGTGTCTCTCCACTGCTATAAAAGGAGACTGTGCATTAGGCTCCTGACTTGTGTAATTCTGTTTCAATCTTGAAGACAGGCAAGATAAATCCAGACAACAGTTGCTTCTAACTCCAAAGAATCAGCTGTATCATTCTATCACCTTTCCCTCTTCTGCATACAACAAATGACATCCTCTTCATTCCCTGTGAGACGGATTCAAAGCCTGCAGGAATCAGTAGGATTTCCAAGACTTTTTAGAAGTCCTTCCCAGAGGTTCCTAAACTCTCAGTAAGAATCCAAACATTTCCAGTTGAGAAAGCAGCAAACAGACCCATCTATAACAGTCAGGTCTTGAAGAAAAGACAGTACCCCAAATAAGAAAAACACCTTTTGGAGCACAAAGGTTTTTTTCCCCCCCCCCAGTTCCTCTTCTCACTTCGGTAGGTTCAGAGATCAAGCTGGTTGGTTCAGATTTCTTCAGATCCCATTTCCCAAGACAGCTGTGGAGCTCATCAAAGCGTTCCTTCACTGCTCTTACATCAATGCTAAGTAAACTTCAGTTAGTAACTGAAGCTGGCCCCTGAAGTTTGATATCCCTAGCACTGCTGCTCTGCGTGGAAATTAAAAAGTGATCATTATTATTTTTTAATCAGTGACTCTTCAAAAGCACAAAGAACAATTGTCTGCTCAGCTTAATAACTATACAGAGGAGGAAAGATAAAAGGTTGATTCCAGATAATTTCAAGTTACACTTTAAATCAAATTATGCAGAGGATACAGGTACTGTTAATCAACAAGCCTTAAGGAATTTCCTGAATAAATATCATTAAATGAAAATATAATAATTTAAACCTATAGTTCTTTGTGAAGACTTTTGGCACAAGAAGTACAAGATAATAATGATCTATATTTAAAAAGGATTGTCAGAAGTTCAGAACAGAGCTCTCTCTCTCTCATGTGACTTTGAAGTATTTAAAGTGATTAACTTCTTAGGCTGGTAGCCTGAGACATCTTCAAGATGTTCTTACACCAGACACTGATCAGTGGTTAAAGGGGATAAGTCTGACTACCAGGGCAGAAACACAAACCCTTGCGTTAATTAATGACTGTGTCATTATTAATTAATTTTGTACTATCTGCAGGATGCTAATCAGCACAAACATAACACCATTTTATTTTCAAATCACTGTCAGTGTCGGGTGCCTGTCAAGCCTCTTCAGAAGATGAGTGGGGCCACAAATCCCATCACTGCTTAGACCTGAGCTCCCAGTGACTGAAAAGGTAACAATTCCTTTGGCAGGATTAAAAGAACAAAATGAAAATTATTCTAACAAAGCAGTTGCCAACATGTTTTGCTGCATGATCTGTGACGAAAAGGGGACAGAAACAAACAAACAAACATTCTTTCACTTCAGTCTTACTATGCTTTACTGCATCAATAATAAACCAGGCTAGCACTTTGTGAGAGGCTGTTAGGGACTTAATGTGGGTTTGTAAACATGTGCAGGTCTTACTAAGTTAGCCCTTTAGAGACACGTAGGCTGAAGCTTTACTGTCACCTATCAGAGCTCTGTGGTGAAATCTCTATATAATTATCCAGGTGTGGACACTCTGGCCTTAACCGGTACTGGAATGACAGGGTTATTCAGCATAAAAGCAGAGGTATTTGTTCCCTCAGTTGTGGATAAATGATTGTTTTCTCTCCTGTCACTTCCCCATTGAGATAAGGTTGCCAAGTAGTTTTTACCACTACTGGCTCCTGAGTTCCTTTCTCATTAATATTTTGAGACAACACAACCAGAGTTAAAACCTCTATTCACTATCAAGTACCTCTTCAACCATAAGGGTGGTAATGGTAAGAGCCCACGTACCTTCCACACTCTGAGGAAG
This sequence comes from Perdix hodgsoniae, assembly GCA_035772895.1. Classification (NCBI taxonomy): domain Eukaryota; kingdom Metazoa; phylum Chordata; class Aves; order Galliformes; family Phasianidae; genus Perdix; species Perdix hodgsoniae. Next base: position 798,457 of record JAPSGF010000050.1, read on the forward strand.
TACACCAGTAATACTTTGACAACTTAAACATAGGAGTGACAAATATTAAGTACATTTCATTATCTGATAAATTTACCAAAGGTGCTGTGAAAATTATCTGGAATGCCTTGAATTTTAATGTTTTAATTACTTATCTGTCAGTGGTAGCTGTTATTTGTGAGTTAAATCCACTCAGATGGCGCACAGATCACGTGCATTTCTGCAGAATCCTGTGGCTGAAATCACGTGGTCAAAAATATAATCTGGACTTGATTATAATATTCTCTCTCTGTTATTTTTTGCAAATAAATCTCTTGTTTTACAAGACCCAGTGAATGCACTTATTGTAAACAAAACATAAAGGAGATATATAGTCTGATTTCTTCTGCCTTTGAAAGAAACTATGACTAGATGGAAAACTACAGAATTCTGGAGAACTCTCCATTCCCTTTTGAAGCAATCAAAACAACCAAGTGTATTCGTGCATGTGTGGGAGATGCACAAAGCTAATCCTCTACAATCTTGTGTAAAAGCTAAATGAATCATGAACTGCCTCAAATATCCTAGCATTCTTCTGCAAACGGACTACACAGATCACATGGACCACATGAATTGTTCACCATTCTGATAGCGCATGGAGGCAGATAGATGTTGGCAGGACATTTTTCTCCATGCAAGTGATGTCAGGATGAGAACATGATCTGGTTTCTCAGGCAGTAAAAGCCAGACACAAGTTAAAATGCTTGGTTACGAAGAGAGACAGCCTTTCCTCTGCAATACTTTGCAGTCTCCCACAGCAATGGCAGCTGGTAAATGTAATGATATCAGTGTGGCCACATGGCCTTTTTATCCATCACCAGAGGCAGATAACCACACAAGGAAACAAAACCTATGTTCATTAATGTCTCTGGGCACAAAGCCAACAGGACACAGATCCACAAATTTAGAAAAGCCCAGGTGAACTTGACACTGGTATAGCATGACCTTTTCTAATAACAAAAAGTATTTGAGCCATCACTGGAGCTGTCACAGCAAAAGTCCTAGCTTTCTCAGTAAGTAGTTACCCATTTGCCAGTAGGGGTTCACTAGGGACTGATATCTTGTGGTTTGCCACTGGTGTTCAGTGGGCAAAAGGAGGCTGTTCCATTTTTCCAGTCCAGACAACTCAAGGTATTGTAAAAAGCCAAAAAACTTCACCAGCACAGACAGAACTTCTACATCCACCTATTTTCCAGTTCCTCCTTTACAGGCAGCAATCACAACCAAAGCAAAGCAAGGAGGAAGCAGCATCAGCAGTGGCTCTGGGAGAACCGTGTGAATCTGTAGAGACAAAGGCTGGTTGCATCAGGCTGAGTGTCAGTATGCATGCATGGATGGATGGATGCAAAGGCTGAGAATTTACATGAGAAGGAATGAAGCCTGCAGAAGAACAAGAGCTGCAGTTTGACTATTCTTCCACCAAAGTGCTTTAAAATTCCAAATTCAAGGCATGCACAGACCATTTCAATAGTGCATCTGATGGGTATCCATTTTCCTTCTACTTTTATAGATATGCTTCAGGCTTTACAGCATCATTTGGGTTACAGAATCACAGAATGGCCCGTGTTAGAAGGGACCTCAAGGATCATGAAGCTCCATGCCCCCCACCACAGGCATGGCCACCAACCTCCACATTTAATACCAGACCAGGCTGCCCAGGGCCCCATCCAATCTGGCCTTGAACACCTTTAGGGACGGGGCATCCACAGCCTCTCTGGGCAGGCTGTGCCTGTACCTCACCACTCTCATAGTAAAGAATTTCTCCCTGACATCCAACCTAAATTTCCCCTCCCTCAACTTAAAACCTTTTCCCCCTCATCCTGCTGTTATCCACCCTTTCAAAGAGTTGACTCCCCTCCTGTTAATAGGCTCCCTTTAGGTACTGAAATGCTGCAATGAGGTCACCCTCAAGCCTTCTTTTCTACAGGCTGAAAAAGCCCAGGTCCCTCAGCCTGTCTTCACGGGGAGGTGCTCCAGTCCCCTGATTATCTTTGTCTCTCCCCTCTGGACCCTCTCCAGCAGCTCCCTGTATTTCTTGTACTGGGGGCTCCAGACCTGGACACAGTACTCATACTCCAGATGGGGCCTCAGAAGAGCAGAGTAGAGGGGGACAATCACCTCCCTGTCCTGCTGGCCACCCTCTGTCTGCAGCCATTCAACCAATTTCTAATCCATCAAATCCACATCCCTCCAATTTGGAGATAAGGGTGTGGTGGGGGACCATGTCAAAGGCCTTGCTTAAATCCAGGTAAGTGACTTCGGTAATGATCCTTCCGCAAGGTCAGTTTATTAAGTGACAGAATTCAGAGAAAATTCTTGCCCATATTAAACCAAGGGGATAAGAGAAGGCAGTGTGGTGCAGAACAATGTTATAAACTTACTTCAGCTATTTCTAAGACTGCTTGGTAACATCTGCTGTTCATGAGAGCAAAGGGAACATATTAAAAGTGGAAAGATGAAGATGGGGAAAAACCAGGATGTAACAGGGGGAAGGAGGCAAAATTGGAGATGGTGTGAGAATAATTCCAATTTTCAAAAGGAATTGAAATGGTGTAAGTATGCTGGTAAGTATTCTGCAATTAGAACACCAGAGAGTGAGAAAAAGGAAAAGCTGCCATAAATGGGCCAAAAATATGTAACAATTTCAAAATAACAGTATGGATGTCAACAGGATTTTTTCCCTCCCTTGCAGGGCACAATCTCAGCACCTCTTCCCACTGCTGTGCTTGAGAAATCAAAGAGAGCAGCTCATCCCTATCTGAAATGATAGAGAAGTTCTAAAAAGCAACTGAAGCAATTAAGTATTTTACACACTTGGCAGTCTCACATTTTTTTTTTTTTATAATGACCCCAAATACTTCTGGTGTTAAAATAGTTGCTAGTTAGTTAATACCTGCATAGAGCCTCTTAACTGCTCAAAAATTATCTCCTCTCTCTGTTGTGCAAATGGTGCTGTTTTCCGTGAATGCTCAAATGAAGTTTCACTCCATTTCTTTACTTTTCATCTTTAAAATGCTATATATTTACAACTCATTTTTCTTAGCATACCATTATTTGCCTTCACTCACTTGAGTAAATTGATGTCATAGTACTAAAGTATAGATTTAATATCAAATCCTTGAAAATGTCTGATGGTGTTTGGTAGTGCTTAATGACATTTTATAGCATAACACTTCTTATATTTGTATCATAGCTTGGCAATCTTGTGTTTAAACTTTTTTTTTTTTTCTACAGCACAACTTATGTTTTGATTATGAAATGGCTGTAAGGTTGCCTGACTTTCTATCTCAGAATACAACTAACTTTTCCCTTTTAATTCATAGCTTTCAGTACTTTGTCCAACTGAAACCAATTTAGACTAGTAGGAAACCATCCCAAATCACTGCTGTGACCTGCCAGTAATGCATACAGTGCATACTCCGGTAATGGCATAGAAGACACTAAGGATGAAGCGGTGGAGCCACCATCCCTATGCGTGTTCAGGAACCACGGAGATGTGGCACTGAAGGACACAGGTGAGGTTGGATTAGATGATCTTAGTGCTCCTTTCCAACCTTACTGATGCTATGATCCTAAGTGAACAAATCCCATTTAACACAGCTTAACCCTTAAATTCAGCCCAAAAGAAACATTCTACCTACATAAAGCTTTCATCCAGCTAGCCAGTTTTACAAGATCTCCCTATGAAAACCTGGTAAAGTGGCAGTGCGATAGCATGCTTAATTTTGAGCTGGGTGGACAGGGAAGAGGATCATCTTTTTTAAAGAAACTGCACTGTATCATCAGAGCAGACTCCAAAAATCCAGGACTCTCCTGTCAGGATTTGTTCTCCCACATCCTTCTCTTTGTAGATTTGAATCTAGAAGAAGCTAGACACCTTTAGGTTACTAAGTTTTGACAAGGCAGCAAATGATTATGGATAAGCGTTACTTATGGCTAGTGACCACTTGCTAATTGACAGCTACACTTGCAAGCTGATGGGTATCTTAAAAAATAAGCGTAGTAGAAATTGCACATAGGAAGTGATTACTGAAAAACAAACAAAGGTCAACATACTCAGATCTTCCTCCTCCTCATGGAATCTCCACTTCATATTTCTGTTCAGCTAATAATTTCATTTATGAGTTACAAGGCATTTATCTTGAATAGTACAGCTGTTTGATGAATAGAATGATTCATCTCTTCCTTTCTACTTTCTAAGCAGGATGAAAAGATGTAAGTGTGTTGGGACAGAAACATGTCTGTCAAGTTGTTGGTTCCTAGATAACTACACATTAAAAGAAAAATTTGGAAAGACTGCTGCTAAGAGAACTGACACAGAGAGTGATGCTGTCTTAAGTACCTGTACTTCACTGACACTACTTGTTTCTCTCCCTTCAAAAAAAGTTGCATTACACACAGAAGACATTATTCCTTTTAAAACCAGCAACAAAGACTCATTGCCCTGCATAAGTGGGAATTTAAAGTCCCAAGTGGGTTTCTTGAGTGAACTGCATAAGTATTTCTATACATTTCAAAAAATGTAAGAGAAGAAGTTTGGATAGAATGACTGAACAGAAGTATAAATTACCCTAGGAGATGAAGAACACCTAAGCTATAAGGATTCCTACAGACATTATACATTATAATTGGAAAAAAATGTAAAGATACCAGAATTTACAATACCTCATTCATAGACATTTTAACCCCAGAATTGTATTTTAAAATACCTGAAAAGATCATAGAGTTTGTAGAGAGTATTCTAGTTAAATTCCAGGTATGTGCTCTACATAATATATGGCTTATGAGTTTCATTACCATCAAGCATTTGCTGATACATAACGAAAGTGAAGTTGCTTAAATTAAGCATCTATTACATAAAATATCAGTCTAAATTATATATACTGCATGAATATTGGTGTAGTTTTATAGGGAAAGACTAAGCAGGTATGCAAGCTTCAAGACTACCAAATAAATGGTCACACATTTGCAAGGGGCATCTGCAGCCACAGATCTGCCTGTGCTGCTGCACTTCACCTGTGGGCACAAACGTATGTGTTACATACAAGTTGCATGTCTCTCCTTGCTGGTTCTTGTCTATTCTGCATGCGACAGCCCTGTTGCTCTGTCTCTCCCTTGTGTTTCACTGGGAGGAAGGCAAAGACATAAGGAACCCCAGGGACATTAGAATGCTCCATAAACACAATTAGAGCATTCAGCCTCTTCATTTAAAGCAAGTACCATATTGCTACCAACATCTGTTTCATGCTGTACAGGGCCCATAAACAAACCACACCCTTCTGAACCAGCAGAGTCCTGTAGCATCTGTTGACTGTGTTTGCATATTTAGCAGCTACAACAATGGCATCTCCTACGTACTGTCAGTTACACTGCTATGTGTATTCAAATGGCTTCCTCTGGGAGATTAATGTTATTTACCTGCAGCATGAGTTCTTAGAGGTGAGCCTGTATGGTATGAGCCGTTACTGTGCTGTGGGCTCTGTACATTCAGGGGGAGCAGTTCATTTGGGCCTAATAGTTAATAGCACAGGTACCTGCCCTGCATAAATGGTAATAATGCAAAGATCATTCAAACACCACCACTGTAAGATCTGTATCAGTCCTCCTTCCACACAGGAAGATGAAACACACTGCAGTTCAATTGCTTTTTACACTTGAAATCCTTGTTTTTCTATTAAACACTGTTTTCTAAGGAACAGCAAAGCACTTGCAGCCAACTGCTCACTTGTGGAAAGATTAACCACTGAAAACAGTATCGCATTCTTGTAGTGAACGGACTGATCAATAATCAGCGGACTGACTGATGGCTTCTAGTGTGAAACTGAGAGGTGCATCAGTACTTTAGCATAGATAGAGCAATGTGTATAATCTGGCTAGCAGCGATACTCTCCAGATAAGTCACCAAACTACCTTTACAGCTGTAATAGAGAGGATCATTCTTTGTCTCCGTTAGTAACATCTTTACCTGTTGAACATCCTGCTGGAAAACGCAGAGCTGCAGCCTTTGGTGCAGCCGGACCTTTCGGTGCTGCCAGATGCTCTCCAGGCGCCGCTGGTGATGCAGGACCTCATGTACCACGTCCAGTACCTGGTGCACAGCTTTGGAGTAGTTTGCAGTAGCAGTGAGGGATTCTGAATTCCCGGGGCTCAAGGGACGCTGTAGGACATCCAGCAAGGCTTTTCCATCCTGGCTCACCTGAGTGAAGAAACAAGTCTCCTTCACTGAACTGATACTTCAATATTCAAGAGCCAAGAATGAACAACCTCATTGATTCTTTTTCCCCGTGTTTCTTCCTTATTTTAGTCAAAAAAGAAGAAAGCCCTCATTACATCTCTATTTGACTTGTACTTACACATGCAGCACTGCCTTCGCTTCCTCATGGGCCCGCTGTGTCACTCAGCAGCAGCACAGGTACCCCTCTGCTGGGACTGCACAGACACAGCAATCCCAAGTGATGTTACGTTCTGACACATGGGCACTGAGAATTCCTGACATGCACCAGCTGATGACAGGTGGCATTTGCAATAGGGGCCTATTTACATGAGGAGGTGGCATTTTAAGAAAACCACAGATGGCAGAGTCATTCATATTCTGTATGATAAGGGAGAGTCCTTTCATCGTAGGATTACTAAGTAGGAATATACCTTCTGAGGTGTGACATTCTGATTCTGTATTTCATTCAGAGGCAGTGAAATGAGGATAGAATGGTGATTCTACTTCCCCAGCAGTGCACAGAGGCATCTGTAGCCTCCAGTTTCAATGGACTACAAAGCCTGGAGGCAAATGGAAAGTCCTCTGCACACGTGCAGTCTTTTTTTGTGCATACTGAAAAACAGTTGCAGATGCAAAGGCATTTGGGCATTAAAAAAACAGAATGCTAGATTTTTTTAAATGCCAGAATATATTTAAACAAAAAACAAACAAACCTATCCTAACAAAAACATCTTAATAAGTGTATACTTCCATAGTTCTCTAAAAACATTGCCTTGAAATGTTTTTAAGCTATGGATTGCAAACTTGAAATATTTTGTTCAACAGAAACATTTAAGAAAGACACTACTGGAATCCTTCTCTTTTCTCAGCCCACTCTCCTCCTTTCCCTCAGAAACAAACTGCAGAGAAATGATGAGGTTTCCTGGAAACGAGTTTTTATTTCTATGCAATCACAGCCACCAACCCTACTAGAGAATGGTTTGAAGAATGCTTTCCATCCAGTTTGAATATTGATCATTAGTGAAGTTCAAACATGTTTCAAGGATTTTCAAGTCTCATTTATCTCCATATTGTAGTTGCTTACTCAAATGTAGCAAATGCCCATGAATCCCAGATCGGAGTCTTTTGGCAAGCCATGCCACATCCCAGGCTGTTAAAGTAGTAAATGTGCGGTGCAATTGTGGAGAAATGAAGAGAGCCTCTGAGAATTATACTTGCAGAACTGGGAGTCAATTCTCATCACATTAGGTGGGCTTAGGCAGATCCTTGGAGATTTTTTTTTTAAATATTCAGGGTAATTTGGAATTAGATCAGGAAATAAATGGAGAGCCTGCAGGGAGAGGCTTTCCATTCTCAGATTTGGTTGCTGCCAAAAAGCAGCTGGAGCAATCTGCACAGGCTGAAGCCTGCTGGGGTCACAGAGGGAGCAGTCAGAGCCACAGCAGTGCACAGTGGGAATACAGGGAAATTTTAGCAGGGAACACTGAGGCACAGGTGTTTCCCTGGCAACCCAGTGGAGGTGGCAATGGCTGCTAGGCAGGAAGCAGCAGCATCTAGGCAGGGAAGGAGGCATGGCAGGCTGCATCCTATTTTATCTTCGAGAAGATAATTAGCAACAATCCAGTCACTGGGAATAGGGAACCAAGGCCATGCACACACATGTGAGCAGCTCATTAGACCTGAAACTCATTCTTTCCGCTGACTAACTTCACTGTGTGAATTCAATACTGGCCCGATCCCACCATTTGGGTTTTCAGTGGGTCTGAATCTATCCCATCAAATATTTGTTCCTGTTGTCTGTCTGAAGAGCCTCAGAGATAATCAGTTAAGACTTTTTCCCTGACAGGCAACCTTGCAGTCATTGTCTGCACAGCCAGAGGTAAATGCCAGATATCAAGTGCCCAAGTTGTTCTGCTAATAATCATTAACATATAGGAGAGGCAATTAGAAACATTCTCCTGCTCTGTAGTCTACAAGCTTGTCCTGTCACACTGACAGCAATCTACAAACATACGTCAAGCAGCATGGTGATAGACAACCAGTGATGCTCAATATTTTCCAAAGATTTCATACATATTCCAGGACTTTGTATCTGCTATGTTTTACAGAAAGGGAACAGCTTCACAAATGGAGGAGCCATCTCTGCTCTTCTAGCCATTTCAACCTTCCCCTTTGTTTTGCAAAAAATATATATCTCTTTTCATGTGAATATTCCGGATTTTTCAAGGACCGTGCAAGGTCACAAGCATAAAGAACCCAGTTCAGTCACATTTACATCCCACAACACATTTTTAAGAGGTTTAGCAAAAGTCTTAAACTTAATGGACCTGCACCCAGATCACAGGGGCTGCAAGTCGTGCTAAGGGACAGCGTTGTACGTGTCAAAGGAAATTTGACCATTTTTTGCCCTGCCCTTATTTTTAATAGTACAGAAATGCTGCTGTTCAGCTACAAGAGATACTGGAGCAATATGAACAGCCTGGCTTGAGACATTTATGGAACCTTCTCCTGTGTCAGAGGAAGGTCCCAAACGCATATTGTCGATGTGCACCTCTTCCCTTAAGCACAGTTCTACCCAAAGTAAAAGCAAGAGTATCACTTCATTTTCAGAAGGAAGGCCTGTTCTGCCAACAGCCCCACTTGGTGTTAGCAGCAAGTAGAAGGAATTGCTTGGCTGTGGGTTGCACATCGAGCCTATGATCTCTGCTTTCAGTGTTTCTGAGCTTTACTCATAGTCAATAAAGGAAGGAGGCAAATAATTACAGCTACAACCTTGGTAAAAAGGAAAATAAAGCTTCCCTAAGATTCTTTGGGCATCGCTTCTTGCATTCCTGCAGAATATCTAAAATGTTTCCTTGTACTCTATAACAGGACAGAAAAGGCCTGTATATCCAGATTTATGTTCATTCCAATTAATATCTGTTCTATTACAAATATCTTACTATTACAGAAATAGAAAGATTTTCAATGACTCTGTAGGAAAAGAAAGTGAAAGCTACCATTTTCATCCCACCAAAAAGAGATCTTATGAAAGAAACATTAATTCTGTAGGCAAGAGACATTGTCTAGATATGAGAAATGAGCACATGGATAGGAGGTAGGGCTCCAAAGTCTAATCCAAGCTTTTCAGCTCTCTATGTAACCATGGGCAAAGGAATGAACATTTCGGAAATAAGAGACTGTAACCTTTCTGGCAGTTCTACAGAATGCCTAAAAACGTGCTTAGAGAAATAATGTAGAAATGTTTTAAACAGCTGTGTGTGTGACAATTTATAGCTTTTCGAGGAAGCATCAGCAAAAGGAATATGCATATCAAAGGATGCTTTTGTAATGTATTTTAAATAATTTTTATTTCACAAAAGCTAAGACTGAGGCTGCTAAACTAATGCTAGTTTAAACATTATTTTAAGAGATATTTTCAAGTGCAATCAGAGAACCTTAGTTTCTGACTAGACATGTGCATAAAAATTCACAGTTCCAACCAGAGGCCAATAGGAACATTCTCTGTTTGCTCACACAACCTCCTGCTCCTGATAAGCCCAAGTATTGTATTAGAAACTGCACTTCATGATTGCAACCCAGAATTGTTTTTTCTCATGACTAACATCCAAATCATTCATGCTGTTTAGAAAACAAGGCATTATTATTCAACATCACATTCTTCATCTTTTCTATATGGGGTTTGTCCCTAAGATTGCCCTGGTGGTCCCCTGCAAGCAGACTCCAGGGCGCCCCTAGACTGGGAGAAGATAGTGCTGACTTCTATGAAGGAGCTGCAATAATGGAAAACACACCTACTTTTTTTTTTTTTCTCCCCAGGAAAGCTGACTTCCCAAACATAGTCAAGTATCTGTTTGCATTTAGCAGACACGTTCTCCTCTGGGAAGCACATACCTCTGTGTAGGCCTGTGTTACTTGTTCATACAGAGACTGATGATGATGGATGGCCAGCTCTAGGTCTTGCATTTCTGAGGGGAGGCCTCCTTCACTGCACATTTTACACCAGGCATCCACACCTGAAAGGAACTGAAACAATTACAGAAACAATGAGCAACAGTGACAGAGAACATCATCACAACAGCTTTAGAAAACTGAGTAGCATGCTGCTTAGAAAAAACAAGAATGCCACTGACAACTCCAGCCTGAACTTAAAAGAATATAACAGTCAAAAAGAGGTCCTTTTGAATGCACTGGAAAAGTATATTACTATTACCTCCTGAAGAGTGTCTCTCTCCAAAAGAACATTTTCTGTTTCTTTTGAATTAAAAATAAATGCTTCTTTAATCAGGCTCAGAAAACACCCATTCTAAGAGTCTTTGCATATAGAGCAGGGAGCCTGCAATGTTTGGAAAAAAAACATCAGTGTGAAGCACAGGAGGATCCAGCTGTATTTGCCATCATCTCAGTCATCAAACATCCCTTGGTCACTCACCTGTATTTAACTCTAATTTGGGCAATAGAAAACTCCCATTAAAATCAATACTGACATTCATTTCAGTGAAAATCAGACAGTCTGTATTCAAGCAGCTCCCAGCTCAGGGCCAGCTCAGTGGAATTGCTAATAGGATACCAAGGCTTTAACCTCCAGGTCATACATTTGGTCCTGGCCCAGGTCAGCAGTGATCAGATACTATTACCATCTTATGGCTGTTAAGCAGCCAATTCAAAATGAGCTTCTGGTCTCAGTCCAGTTCCTAGTGGGCAGCGATCCACAAAAAAGGGAGAAAAAAAAAGGGACTGCCATTGCAATCGATATGGTTTAGCACCTTGGTTGGAAGCCTTAAGAGAGAGCCAGAAACTGAAGAGTCTTGGGGAGTGGAGGGATGGAAAAAAACATTCCACTCTCTAAGGCCTACAACAAAGCAGTGTTGATGCTCTTTAGCAGAACAAACTCAGGAAGGTCTCCCAGGTGCTGCCTATTCTGTAAAAGAGAGGTGGAATTTAGTCTCTAAGGTTCCCACCTTCTTCCTTTAAGCAGGGCTCACTCCAATGACATAGCTGCTACCATATTTATATTTAGTTTATACTAACTGCCTGATGCCACCTCATTATTACTCATTAACAACAACTCTTCCTCCATCTCTCTGGATAAACCAGCCTGCCATACTTCAGGGCTAGGAATGAAAAATGAACAGCTGACTATAAAACAGATGCAGTGCCCTGTATGATGAATGTGTAACACCACAACACTAAAACACAATCATAGCTTTACCAGCTCCTCAAGTGCTCACCTGTGGCTTCTTCGTAAAACACTCCTCACGGAGTGAGGAGCTGTGAGATTCAAAGAGTTTCAATTCCACTCAGGAATCAGCACCCTTTTTTATTAGCAATGTAGTAATGCTGTTCACTATGCTGTTGTGTAAACAAGGCTATAACATGTTTGCATTGTAAATGCAGAGATTCGACAACAAAGAATGTCCTAAATATTTGTGTCTACAAGGTACAAATCTAACAGTGAGAACTATGCTTCCTAGGAGACTGGAGGGAAGGACACCAGGTCCTCTTGTGTTAATCTGACTTCTGATCTGTCATAGAACCATAGAATTACTCAGGTTGGAAGGGACCTCAAAGATCATCAAGTCCAACCGCAGCCTAACTAACCATAGTACCCTAACTCTAACAACCCTCCACTAAATCATATCTCTGAGCACGGCATCCACACGGCTCTTAAACACATCCAGGGATGGTGACGCAACCACCTCCCTGGGGAACCTATTCTGGTGTTTAACCACCCTTTCTGTCACATCTCTACAGACAAAATTCCCAAACACCTCTCCATAAAGCTGAATTTGCCTTATTTTTTGCTGAGCTAGTGGAATTCACATAATTTCCTAGTCAGTTTTAAGGGTATGGAGTTGAGGCCAATCCCTTCTGGGGCTGTTACATGAACCTCTCAGTTGACACAGTGAACAAAGGAGCTCTACATCTTACAAATCAGTGTTCCTGCTGCCAGAATCACACAGTTACAGCTCTTATCTGAATGGCTAAATTCTATCCATTTTTATACAAGCTCCTACAGTCTTGTTACTCCTATGCTGCCATATCCCCAAAGCACGCTTTGCACAGTAGATGGGAGACATCTCAAGAAGATTTTATGCACCTAACTGCATCACTGCCTGGCTGTCTCACATCTACCATTCTTCTGTATATCTATTGCACGCAGGCAATGTCACATCAATAACTACATCAGCAATTCCACTCCTACCATGAGCAGGAGCAGCTGACGTCCTCTCTTATAAGAAGCTGTAAGAAATGCAGTCTGTTGATATGTGGAGTTCACGTAGGAAGAGTAAGTTATGTTTTAAGAACTTCTGAGAAGTATTACTTCATACCGCCAGACTATCAATCTGGGTATTTTGTAAAAAAGAACAGCTATGTCAATATTTATTACTTGTAACTTACTCTGGTGGAGCCAAGCAACTTTATTCTGTGTAACTCTTCATGCTAGAAACAGATTCATGTGTTCAATCACTGCTTGAGTTAAAAAAAGACACATTTAAAATTATGACTGTGAGGTTGGAACAGGAGCAAGGACCAATGTAATTGAAGTTAATTGCTTAAATTTCCAGTTAGCCCATAGACTGGAATAGCTCCTACTGGGAGCATAAAAGCTGAAACGACAGACTCCAATAATTGCACATGTGTTTCAGAATCTGAAGAATGATTAAGAAAAATCTCTCCTAAAAATAAAGTCTTTCCTTGTGCCTAACAGCCCACACTTACTACTGGTTCATAATCTATCTACCAATTCACAGATCTGTATTAGGCCCAGCAATAGCGGATTCTTAAACCACTTCTCACTAGCTCTCCTCCATGATTCCTATTCTGGATCACACAGAAGCTCTAGAATGCAGCTCTGACATTTTGTAGTCCATGATCATTTCTGCTTTCTGCACAGTCCTTGCTTACTGCTTAGGTCTATGCATGAGAACTGCATGTTAAGCAGGGTGGTTTCCCAGGTCCCAGAGAAATTAAAAACAGAATCTGGCCTGTCTTTGTCATCATGAATTGGATGCAGAAGAGCTGTGGGAATGATGGAAAGAGAGCAATGAAACTGTTTTTTAGCCACAGTGGCCTAAAATATCTATTGATACATTGATACACATATGTGTATAGTTATATTGGTTTGTTGGTTTTTTTTCTTAGGTTTTTTTTTTGTTTTTTTTTTTTTTAGGGGAGCAGGGTATGAGACCAATTGCATATTTCCTGATGTTGTTTCCAAAATTTCTTTCCCTATATAACGCTAAAGTTATCCTTGCATTTTAAAGATGTCAACTGTCTTCTCCTGTTTCTTTCCCTTAGATTTCCTCTTTTTCACTTCCTTTGCTCAAACAGCAGTGAGCTCAGAGGGATCAAGGCAGAGATGAGCACAGTAGTCTCCTTTGTTAGGGAGGAACGTAATACAAATGGCCACAGGTCAGTTTTCAGAGGATCACCATAAATATTTAGTGCACATACTCAGCACCTACTCCTTTAAATAGTAATTCTGCTTGTGCACTTCTGATGGTAGACTCTGACCCAGAATTAATTGGTTTAGATCTCTCAGCTGATTGAAGATACTAATTTGTTCGTTCTGACAGGATCTGTGGAGTGAGCACCTTATTAATAATTCAGCACACAATCAGAGATTACAGCCAAGAAAGGGAGGACACCTGGTATGTCTGCTTCCCCCACCTGGCAGTCAGTGGGCCAGAACCTCCTCTGGTGTAACTCAGCACAGTTCTCTCAAAAAAAAAATAAAAAAATCACACTGAGATAAGCCGTTATCCTATATTCCCTTGCAACTTAGAATAGCCTCAGGTATACCTAAATATATACAAGCAGATTCTATTTTGCACTAGAATCTCATGCTAGCATGAGAAGAAGAGAAAAAGATGTTTTGTAACAGGCAATGTTAAGGGACATTTGAACACTGAACTAAGTACCCTGACTTGTACCTTTCACCTGGGCACAGCAAGTGTTTGGAATTTAGTTTACCAGCTTTTGATCAAGCACACATGCTGAAAGAATCTTGGCAGGAGGCTAAGTTGGCAAGATTCATCTTTTCTTTCCTTCCTTTCTCTCCCTTTCTTTTTCTGCACCATTTTCTTTGTCATTTTCTTGATAAGGGTTAGGTACATTTAAAGTATGTTTGAGAAAATTAAGGAAGACACATGCATGCAGTAAAACATACAGGCAGAGAAGGAGAAAAGAAAGAAACAAAGCAAAAACCAAGCTTTGGTACAGGAACTCATTCAGCCAAGTTCAATTCAACATGCCACATGTATCTGTTATGAGAGCCAGGAAAGCAATGTGATTCTGAGGCATGTGAAGACAGATGTGAGGTTCAATTCCCAGCACAGTTGACTCAGCCTTTCATCCTTCCAAGACAGACAAATTGTGTTCTGTGCAGTGTGCTGTGTGGGGTCCTTAGGAAGAGACCTTGAAAAACAAGTTATTTCCTGCTCAGCTTGCATATTGAGATCGGAGAACTTTTCATAAATCTCTGTCCCAAGCCAACAATTGCCTTGCGGGCTGTGGCATGCCAAAGGCTGAAAGATTATGATCTTACTAGACTTGCTTCCTGTTGGCATCATAGGGAACTTCAATCAGTAGGAAGCACTGAATAAAGAGATGGTAGCAGCTTATCGTGCTGGAGAAGGAAAGAATCTGCATAGCAGACTGGTATGAGACATGGTGTGGGAAAACTGGTTGTATCCACATTGAGACTTCTATTACCAACAGAACAAAGGGAGCAAAAAAATCAAGATTTGATCTGCAGCAGGGGAAGCTGTGGGTTTATCTACATCTTTGCTTCAGAGATTTAGACCTTAATTATTGTAAAATGAGGAAGCCCTGATTTTAATTATAAACCAAAAACACAAAAAGCCATCCTTGGTGATGCCAAATAATAAGGGATCACATTGGGAATGAATGCTCAATAGATTACAGGGTGAGTTATAAACCAAGTCCCAAACGCCTCACTTTTTATACTACGCAGAGGTCAAACGATTAAGTTATTAGAGAGCAAGTCATTGGTTTGTACTACAGAGTAACTGAAGCAAGACCAACAATTCAGTCTTGGCTAATGGACACACTGACTCCCACTTTTTTTTTTCCCCCATCAGTCTGAGCCTGCAGCCTTCAGCACTTATCTCTCACTAAATTGTCTCTTACTGAAAGGAGTGACTGCTGTTCAGAATTAGCAAATTCTCCTGTCTGCTTAATAATGAGAGACTTGCCTCTGTTAGGCAGCAAAACCTCAGTTCCTTTTATAGAAGTGCCAAGGGAGGACTGTCTTTTTCAGACCCAGCCACTCAATTGCACAGAGAAAAAAAAAAAGAGCCAAAGCTGAAAGTGACATTAGTCTAGTCTTTTTCAAGTTAAGGCTGAGGTAAAATATCCCCTTTGACAGCATTCAAAGAGAAAGATGACAAAAAACCTCACCTCTAACTGACAGGCAGTTCAGTGCAGCTATTTGTTTTATTGTCTTTCATCCTATAAAATACCCTGGCAACTCCTCATAAATTGCAAATAAGACTGACACTTCAGAAAAACATGGGATTGCTCATAAAAAAAAGTACCAAACCAAACAATAACTAATTCATTCATAAATCTTTAACCATTCTCGCTCTGTATATGGACTGGATATAATTTTTTTTAATTTTTATGAACATACAATGACTGACAAAGACCAATACGAAGTCTGCACCTAAACTTTACAGTGCCCACCGTACAGAGGTGAAAGTACTTGGACCTGATATCCTAACAGGATGACTGGTCCATCACTACCTGCGTTTATGTGAGCACATACATCATTCGGTGCCTGGTAGGGTGAGTAATTGCTCCATGTTACAGCCTGCTGACAGTAAGAAGTAAAAAAAATAATAAAGAAAAATGCATAATTCTTCTGTAAGAAACAAATAATAAAGAAAGTCTTTACTGTTTAAGCTAAACATTTCCATACGTGTATTCTGACTGTTACAGTTGGAAAGAGTAGTGTGGTGGAAAGGTGATACAAGAGTGAAATGGCAAAAGGGACAAACAGGGAAAGAATGCTCACCCATCCTGGGAGATCTAGGCTCACAGAGAGAAGTCCACAAGGAAGGGATCTCCAACCAGAAATCCTTACCCAGTGGCAGTAAGCCCTTAAATGAGGTCTAAGAGAGGTGTAACCAAGCTCCACCCCTTCAGGTCACACAGCTGAATTGCCTTCACCTGTGCTCCCAGCACTGAGCTGGTCCTTTCCCTCAGTGTTCAATCAGTGGTTCAGGCTGTGACTCAACAGTTACCATGCACTGACCCATAAGGCATGATTTCTTGCTTAAAAGTAATTAGCCACTTGAAATATGGGCAGTATATAAATATCAAGCGCAGCCACTTTGCAGCTTAAAAAAAACTATTTGGAAAAAACAAGTGCAAAACAGCACTGAAAAAAGCTCTCAAAGCCATGTTTTTAAATGGGAAATGAATACAATTAGCATATGGATCAAAGCTGAATCATCACCGATAGGTGGAGCTGGTTTGAAATCTGTTCACTGATTTGAAATCTCACAGTCATTAAATTATGAAACAATTCTGAGGCAGTGGGTGCTGCATTTCAGCAGTGGTGACAGTGATGTAGAAGACAAGCCATATTATGGACAGCCACACACAGCTGTCACACTATGAAATGAAAGGTGGCTCAATCAGCTCATCTGCATGACTTAGTGGTTTATGACCACAAAACTGCATACAAAGTTGAATATCAGCTTCAATGCATTAGAAATGGCAACACTGAAAGATCGCACAATCTGTATCAGGTGGTTCACATAGAAACAGAAAGAACACTGTGTGCAAGTTTGTTAGAACTTATTGAACCAATACAAGGCTGAATGTGACAGTTTCCTGGATTACATCATTACCAGTGATGAGATGTGGTATCACCACTAGGAGTCAGAGTCAAAATGGCAGTCCACAGAGCGATGATGTGAATTCCCCATTGAACAGAAAATTCAAAGCACAGCCCTCAGCAGGGAAAATGATATTTACTGTCTTTTGGGATAAGGGAGGTATGGTCCTTCCAGATTTCCTGGAATCCAGGACAAATCTTCAATTTGACAGCTACATTGTGACACTGACTAAGCTAATGGCTCAGAATTTCAGGGTCAGGAGAGAAGATGACAAACTTTCTCTTGGAACATAATATTGCCAGGACCCATATCATTTAGGAGGTTGTGGAACACATTGCTAATCTTGGCTGGACTGTTTTTGCTACCACACAGACCATGTAGACCTGATTCGGCATCTTCTGACTTCCATATGTTCAAATCAATGAAATATGGACTGCATGGGTAACATTTTCTTAGCAGTGACATTATTATAGCAGCTGTGAAAAAGTGGATCACCTCTGCTGGTGCAATTTTATTTATTTATTTATTTTTTACAAGCATGGCATGCAGGCTCTCGTTCATTGCTGGTAAAAACACATAGCTAACGACAGTGACTAAGTTAAAATGCAGTGCTTTGTTGCTGAGAATTTGGTCTAGCAAATATCGTTACTGTGCTCTTTGTATTCACTGTAGTTTCCATGGAAATAAATAGGAAGTATTACAGAACAATCGACATACATATGAATGTTGATACTTGTTTTCCTGACCATAATATTCCTGCCTTTATCCACAACACTGATACAAAACTACACAACAGAAATAAGGCAGCACGTTATGGCATAAGTGCATTTCAGTTATCATTAAATTCTCTCTTGTCACTAAGGCCTAAAAAAAATATTTCCTTATCCACTCAAGCAATGCATGCTAATTTCTGTGGGGGGATATGTTGCTTTTTGTGTTTGAAACACTGCTCAAGTTAGAGCAAGACTCTTAGTTTAACTGCACGTTAGCCAAAAGACATCAGGTAGTAACATCACCGCTATCAAGTTGTCAGTAGATCACTTTGCTAGTCACAAAAGTAGCTCACCTGTTCAGCTTTCTGGTGAAAGACAGCAGACATGGCTAAGATGGTGCTGCGTTCATCCAGAGCTGCAGCAAAACTCTTCCACTCTTGATCCAGCTGTGTAGAAATTTGTTTAATTTGCTGGGAAGCGTAATGGCCTGCCTCAGACAGCCTGGATGCAACAGACATGATCCGATTTATGTTGACATAGGCATTCTGAAAATTAGAAAGCAGACATAAATAAAGAGCAGGAAGAACCGTGACCACTCTCTGCCTTCATTACAAATTCTAAACACCACCAGTTGGAGCAAAGCCGAGGAGTTCAGTGAGATTAATCAACCATCCTTTTAAATATGCACAAATAGCAGGCATACTACCTTCCATGCTAAAAATGAATCCCATAGGAACGTTTTTTTGCATATCTATGCCATTATCTATCACTTAGTTATTTCTCCTCTTCTTCTGTTTGTTTCTCTTTGTATTTAAGTAAAATCAATTGTCATTCATTAGCTATTTACTCATCTGTTAGGGTTTACACATTGCTTCTTGGTATTTCTATCGAATTGCTTCACATTTCTCAAAGCTAAGTCCACATAGTTTTAAAGGAAATGTTTGCTTTATATCCTCTGAGAACTCTGACAATCCTTTATAGACATGCAGCATCAACAAACGGAGAAGTCTTAGAGAATTTAAAAGAGCCCATAAAGATATTCTACAGAAAAACGAGTTTCCATGGAAATGACCATCTTGCTCAAAATTTTCATTTGGCTAGATTTAGTCAGATCAATTTTAAAGAAATAAAGACTATTTTTTCCCCCTGTATGATTAGAAGAACATTGATCAAAATTATTCTGAAGTTTTACAAATACTTTAAAAAAAAAATTGTGATTTGATTGCAGCTGGTGGTCAAACATCCAAACACCTCTAACTGCAACTTTAAAAAACATTTAAGCCTTTCTCTCGGAAAGTCTTCATGACTGATCCTGAGCCAAGACAACTTCACAGTATATCAGGTCAGTTATTGTGGTGAAAAACAGCGTAGCAACAGTACAGATGCATAAGCCTGGGTGAGCTGTACCAACAAAAGACACAGGATGTTGTCACTTTTGAAGAGAAAGGAACGTTGAAATCAATAAGTTTTGATTACATGTGAAAAATAATAGGTTTCCTCTTTTTTTTTTTTTTTTTTTTTTTTCCTCCTGCAAAATTATCTTGGGTATTGCAATGCAGTGGACATCATCCAATAGGAGAAAAACAACTGTGAATTCCTTGGTTCTCTGCAGCTACAGCATATAGAGACAACAGCTAACCAGTAGAAGGGTAGAGGTAAGCTTAGTTGAAATACAGCAGATGTTCCTAGAGTCTGTTTTTCAAGTTGGGGAGATTTCTATATCCTTAGTCTATTTGTTATATGTTTATGCAGAGATGAAGATTTTTCACTGAGGAAATTTCATTTTCCTGGATGAGGCTTTTTAATGGCAGAGTACCAACCTGTGCTGGAGCGAAACAACCAACTCCATCGCTCTTCCAACAAAATGCAAGGAGCTGTGTGGGCATCACCTGTTCACACCTCTGTTCTCAGAGCACCAAGTGGAACTGGCTCAGGAAACAGAGTATCCAAAGCTTCCTCTATTGCTTCTTAAGTGATAAATGGATCCAAGTGCAGACTCAGATGTGATGTGCTCTTCTGTACAGTTCCAATTGGCAGTGCCATTTGGATACCTCCTACTCTGTGACATAGGTACCCCTTTCATTCACTGTTTCTCGTGGTTCAGTGACACTGAAGTGGGGCTTGGACACACAATACTCGTCCAAGGTCTCAAAGAAACCCAAGGTATGGGAAAGATTTGCCTAAAAATCTCAAATAGCACATTCTATCAGACATTTTGTTTCTTATCTCAGTACACTGTCACCATTACTGGGAAAAAAATGGGGTCAAGACTGTGAAGGAGATTTGGATTGCTGTTGAGGGTTGAAACAAAATCCAATATGGCTTCAAAGCACTAAAGAATTTAGTTTTGAGAGAAAAACAACAAAAAACACTTAAACCACAATCCACAAAAACTGCAAGACACTTATTTTCCCATTATGGAGTAGAGTAAAATTGTAAGCAAGTTGCTTTCATCTTTATCTGCCAGTGTGTAACGTTCCAAATAAAATGGAACAAAAAACCTAAAATGCCAAAATTTAACTGTCACATTTCACAGAGTTAAAACTTCTTTTCCCTCTGGTTTGTTCATCTCCACAAACCGAATGAATGTGGAGTTTCTGTATTACAGTTACATAGATCCTAAAAGAGAGCAATTTAAATAGAGCAACTAATGTCTGTGACTTATTTTTCCTTTAGGATGGAAAAATCCACAACTAGCAGGTTCATAGAGAGCTTCACTTTAAATATAACTTAAGTCCAAGCTCTTCTTTTTTTCTCCTCTTTTTTTTTTTTTTTTTTTCTTCTCCTCTCCCTGGTGTTTCCCTTCATAGAAGAGAATTGTCCCCAGAGTACTGCAAGGGATTACTGATTTATGGCTACACAGAAGTACAGTAGGTAAACTATGAGAAAACCATATATTAAGAAGCAAGGGCAAAAGCACTACAGTTGACATTCTGTTGTATTAAAACTGGGGGACAATCAAGTTTTGGATAATCTTTTCTTTATCATTGAGAAAACATTATTTTACAGTTATTTGCAGTTTCCAAAAGCAATAACTATCTTAAAAGTTAATTTTTCCTTCACTTCTTTCAACTGTGGAATTTAGGGCAACAAAGGGGACTTTCTGCTCCTAAAGAACACTTGATAAACAAACACAAGAACAAAAAAAGATTCCTTCACATCTGCATCAGTAGCATAATATGCATGAGTATTTCTCATGCGCAATGCCTTTCAAGAGTAGAACACCTGATTTTCTCCACCAAGTCTCATTCCTGTAGCCTAAACAAGGCCTTGATTCTTATAATTGTCTAAAACGTAGCTGTTCCTTCCAGTGTTTGTTATCATCGCTCAAGTCCCTAACGCTTGTTAGGATGACAGCCTTTGACAATAAGCACTGACAGTAGTGGTGATTCAGTTGTGGAATGATCTCCCACAGGGAAACAAAGCACTAATTCAGACCTCATCATCTAAAGAGCATGCTGAGAGACCTTCCCCCTAAATTAAGCCCTCCAACTCTAACTGGAGTGATTCTTTCTTCTATTACACACACATAGAGAACACCTTGCACTCTGGAAAGAAAAATGAGCAGTAAGAAACATTAAATTTGCAAGAAACTTGGCTGTGTTCATCTCCTTTCCTGGAGAAATGGCTGATATACTGCGATGGCAGAGTGAACGTGGGGAATTGCAGATTAATTGGAGGTAAAATTTGATTGTTGAGAAAGAAAAAAAGCTCAGACCACGAGTTTAGAAACCATCTGTGAAGTGAACCTAACACATAAATCCAAAGCAGAATGTTTCAGTGATAAAATAATCTCATGAGATATCTTTAAGACCTTTAAGTTTCTATAAGAAGACCAATTACATTTAGCATGTTGCAGAATAACATTAGGTGGCATTTTAGCTCAGCCTACGCAAAAAAAATATATTGTTCTTTTAATATCAATGATGGGATTTTTTTTTTTTTTTTTCCAAAAGACCTCATTAGCCTTTACAAAATAACTGTAATTTGTATTAAATATATCATGACTTTCTTAAGATGATACACATCTCCATCTAGTGTTAGACAACTAACTCCCTGACAGCCAGATGGGCAGCACTGCCAACACTGAGCAGCACTATATTTATGTATGCTCCATGGAAAGTGATAATTCACTCTTTAAGGAGGTTAACAGATCCGGGCATAAAGCAGTCCTGGCAAAGGAAATATGAGCAACCTCAGTTAGAACAAGTGATATGTATGCCATCTATCCAAGTACAAAGCTATGATCAGAGTGGTAAGAGAAAAGCTCTGGTGCTTCAGTCTAACAATCCAATTGACTAGATTAATGAGATTCTTCACAAAATAGTGAAGCCAAATATTCATCTTCATGAGAAGAAGTATTGCTTCAGTATAAATATTATACAGCTGTGATAAAGACTAACATAATTTATCTTGAAACTGAAGTGAAAACAAGCACTGCCTTGAATTACAGGAAGAATATCTATGGTCTTTATTTGAAAGAAAAATACCACACTACAGTTTATTACCTCAAATATATGACTTTTCCACATTCCACATGCCATATTGTTCACTTAAAAGGAAGAATTATTATTGGTTAGAGTAAAACTGTTTTTTTCATAAGGGAGCTTTGGTCGCAAAATGCCTGTAAGGGTCTATAAGGAAGAGCACGTGACAAAAGACATGACCAAATAAACACCAGAGGAACTGAGAAAAGTGTTGTAACTCCTGTTAGTTATGACAGGCCTAAAGAACATTAGGCTCCAACAGAAAGAAAAACAAAATACCTTAAAGACCCAAGATCTGATCCAACTTCTGCGAAAGTCTGTACATTTTTTCCCCAACAAAAACATGCAGCCATCCTAATCTACATGCTCCTCTTCCACTCTTCTCTCGAGACTGATTTTAATATATTGAGGAAAAAAAGCCAAAACCAAAACATCACACAATCCAAAATCTCACACTCAAAAAGCGTGTTTTAAGACCTTGTTATTCAGATTCATGATAGCTAACTTATCTGCAATCTAACAGTTGTTGAGACTGACATGTCTGCTTAGAAAAGATCCAGTAAAATTATAAAACAAATTCCTACCAAAGCTACAATCATACAGCAAATCTCCAGAAAAAAAACTGAATTGTGTAATCTAGTTTACTCTAAAGACTTGGAAACTAAAAGGCTCTCATTTAAGAAGATGCTGTGCCATTTAACCAGATTTAAAATGCTACTATAATTGAACCAATCGCCACATCTTGGGTCTTGAGCACAGTAGCTAAATATTTGAGTATTGTAATTAGCATGAGAAAGCTCAAAGGTTCATCAGTATAAATGTTTGTGTCTATTAAAATCCACTGCCTCTTAATTTTTCAGACTTGGGTGGATCATTTTATCACATCTGGGATGGCAAAGAGGTCTGAGGGATACAACTACCTATGTTACCACTTATAGTAATGGAACAGGAAAGGATTTCTGGCATTTTGTCTTTGCAGAAAGGGAGACTGAGAAATAATTACAAATGCAAATGAATATATGCTTAGTATTAAATTCTCCAGAGCTACAGTTTTCTATCTCACATATTCTGCATTGTTATTTAATCCTAATCCTTAAATTAACAAGTATTTATCAGTGGGTAATTTAATGCAAGAAGCTTCCAGATGCGTGAAAGCAATGTACACAAACACATCAGGAGCAGAGCTTTTAGAAACAGACACTGCAAGGCAAAGATCTTCACACTTTACAGAGTGACCAAAGTGCCTCTTAATGCCCTATAAATATCATTAAATAGGCACATACATACTAGCCATTATCTGACAGTCTCTAGCAGAGATCAAACAGTGGCACAACTGAACCAAGAAAGACAACTGCATGAAAGTTTTGTAGTAGCAGTTGCGTGACTATGTATTTGTAACATCACTGACACTAATTTCCTTTTAGAAAGCTGTGTATGGTAAAAATAAATAAATAAAAAAAAACTAGCCTCAAAAAATTTCGGCTACATATGATCTTTCCTAAAGATTTCTTGGTCACCAGCAAGATTCTCCTTTGTTCCAGTGTTGTTATGCATCAGACAGATCTGACACATATTTCCAGCCTCACTTCCCCATCAAAGTGCAGCTCATATTGCTGTGTAGGCTTGGAGCATATAAGATCCTACCACTATCCTCCAGAATCACCACCCAACTTCCTCTGTATTTGCTTTGCTCAAATAAGTCTCAGTCCCAAGTTTGTCATTAACCATGGCTGGCTCTTGTCTTGAACTACTACTACAAAGGCTTCATCCTTCCTACATTTTGTCTTCCTATATGCTCACAAAGCTCCCACGCATGCCAAGAGACACAGCTACTGTTTGTCACAGGAGCTGAGCTGTGACCAGGATAGGGTTGCTTTAATTTCAATCTCTTCTTGCTCTTCCTGCATTCTTTCCCTCTGTCAGGATGACTAGTATGCAGCCCGACACTCTTATGCAGCAAAATGATGCTTTCTGCATGCTAACATACTCATGTTCACAGTGCTGATTCTTGGGGATAACAAGAGTTGATCTTTTTTTTTGTTGTTGTTTTTTTGTTTGTTTTAGCAAGTAACTTAATTTAAAAACCAGTATCACTGTTGACAGCAAAACTGACATGAGAACAACAGCTCCATGTTACTTCAAGTAGCTGCCACTTAAGGTCATTACCAGACTGATATAGCCACCCTCATGTCTGCTGTTCCAGAAGCAGGATGTCCAGCCTTCAGCAAGACAGCAGCCCTCTTTAATGCCACAAGCCAATGTCACCATGCTGTAAAACCCCATTCACCTGCCAGCCTGTGCAACTTGGGAATTGAAATCCTTTCTGAAAAGGCCACTGGGCAGAAACATCACTGACATACAGGTCCTTCAGCAAGGGGTTCTTGCACACACTCATATGTTTCAGCCTACTTAATTTGTCCAGAATGGAATGTTATCCCTCACTTTAGAAGGTGAGAGTTGAATGTGTCCAGTACTGATGCCCTTCCACATAAATGTTGTGCGTTAGAGATGAAGATGACAATCTTCTTTGCAGTATCCTCATGCTAACCACATGAAACCCCACATGATCAAACATTTATGCAGTTTACATCAGAGATGGAGCAAAATGGGAGGTATGACACCTGTCCCCCTATTCCCCCATGGCAGAAAAGGTTCCTGGGTATCTCTATGATTTAGAAGTTGGGCAGTGGTGAGAGGGCACTGCTAGGAGCCAGGGCCACTGAGAAGTCCCTATGCTCAGCAGGTTCCCAAGGATCTTTGCAAATATCTCACTTTCTGGCATTTTTCATTCCCAGAAGTTCACTTGGAGACTGACAGAAGAATGGAGAAAATTTGTTTTTCTTCCATTAGGTGGCA
Organism: Perdix hodgsoniae; assembly: GCA_035772895.1. Taxonomy (NCBI): domain Eukaryota; kingdom Metazoa; phylum Chordata; class Aves; order Galliformes; family Phasianidae; genus Perdix; species Perdix hodgsoniae. The sequence continues at coordinate 823,616 of JAPSGF010000050.1, forward strand.
CCCTCCCTGTCATTCATTAATTTTCTATTAACATTAATAATCTCTTTCCAAGTTCAATTGCCAGTTAGTTTTTAGAAAATAACGCCAGGCAGCACCACAAAAGGATAAAGGGAGGTCTTTCAGCTTGACTCTTCTGACAATGCTTTCTGAAGGATTATGACTGAGTTTATATCTATCAGAATCCAAATGACTTTTAATGCATTAACCTCCAGGACAAACTTATTTGTCAGGATTCCGCAAACAGCAGTGCTACATGGAAGCCACACTATTCTGCATTTTGCTGGATGGCAATTTGATGGCAAGCTTATAAGGTGCCCAGAGCCTAATTTTTCAGTGCTCATTTCAGTTATAATCACAATAAACATATAAATAGACATATTATAAACATTTCTCACAAGGTTTAGGGAGCAACAGATAGGTGGAAGTGGTGGGTGGAATTTAGGTCAGAGAATTTAACTACCTGAGCAGAAATGCAGTCAGAGGAAAAGGGTTAACACACTTTTATAAAAGAAGTGGGCAGTTTAACAACATTGGGTCGCCAGGGTCTCTTTTTCACAGTTCAGAGAACACCTTATCCTTTGGTAGCATAGTCAGGTGTGACTCTCCAGTGATGTAAACCACAAATGTAAACGCCAACCCTCACCTTGGAGGCCTCATCCCCAGTGCAACCATAGTCAGACCATGCACAGTATGAAGCAGTTGGCTGAGTCAGGATGAGCCTTTATGTAGTGACAACATCTGGAGAGGGCTTACCTTTGCATTGTATGATTGAAGCAGGATGCCTGTGTTCATTTTTCTAATGGTCCACAACAATCAAAATATCAATACACTTTGTCTAGAATAAATGCTTTATGCAAAGTAAGAATAAGAAAGAGAGCAAAGCACTTTTCAATGGATAATTATACTTTTTTTTCTTTTTTTTAAATAGTAACAATTAAAAGAAATCCTACAGTAAAGTAGGTAGGTACTTTAGTAGTCCTAAAGTAAATGGTATTGAATGAACTGATTAACTATTGAAAAAGCCAAAATCTCACTGAGGCCACAAATGACATCTTGATTAGTGTCTTTTTCAAGGTTTTGAGAAATACCTTACCAGGGCGTGGAAGAAAAAGCATAAATTATTCAAGGACCACACACAGATATCATTAATAACCAGTCAAAGAAATGTCACAAACTTAGAAAATAATGGTATTTGCTCTCCAAATTGCAAACAAATGTCAAAAGACACGCTGATCTTAAGTGAAGGAAATAATCATATCAGTATCTGGGTGGACAGAGCAAAACTGCTTTCCAGAAAGAGGGCTGCTGCCACAGCCCAGCCTGACTTTTCCCTACTTCACTTCTCACAGGTTCCTTGCACTTTGAAACGGGGGCAGCTTCACACACTCACCTTAATCACACACACAGACCCATTAGATCACAGTATGCCCCCAAACTCACCATTGAATTCATGGCAAAGTGATTGTGCTGTGTCTGCAGGTCAAGCGCATGTTGGTAGCTCACGCCAATCTCTGTGTGACTTTGCAGGAACAATTCTTTGTTGTGGCTGATCCAGTCAAACATCTAGAAGTATTCACACAGGACAGAAAAAAGAAGTATTAGAGAAGGATGAAAAAAATTTTAGACTGTGCAGAATATAAAACCTCACAGTTCTGAGACAGATTTATATGTAACATGGACAAAAAAAACCCAGCAACACGTCTATATTGCTTTATAGAATCATAAAGGTTGGAAAAGACCTGTAAGATCATCTAGACAAATTGTCAGCTCATCTCCACTCTGCCTGCTAACCACGTCCTGCAGTGCCACATCTACATGTTTCTTGAACATCTCCAGGGATGGTTTTTCCACCACCTCTCTGGTCAGTCTGCATTACCACTCTTTCTGAGAAGAAATTTTTCCTAGTATTTAACATGAATCTCATGGTGCGATGTGAGGCCACCACCTCTTATTCTATTACTGTTACCCGTGGCCAAAGCTCATCTTGCTACAATCTCCTTTCACAGAGTTGTAGAGGGATAAGGTCTCCTCTGTGTCTCCTCTTCCCCAGACTAAACAATCTAAGTACCCTCAACCACTCCTCATAAAACCTGTGCTCCAGATTTCCTCAGCAGCTTTGTTGCTCTTCTCTGGACGTGCTCCAGCACCTCAATACCTTTGTGTTGTGAGTGACCCCAAACCAAATACAATACTCAAGGTGCGGCCCCACCACTGACAAGTACAGAGGGGTGATCACCTCTCCGCTCCTGCTGGCTGCACTATTGCTGATACAAGTCAGGATGCTGTTGACATTCTTGGCCACCCTTTGGGCTCACATTCAGCTGGCTGTTAATGAACAACCACAGATACTTTTCCACCACACAGCCTTCCAGCCACTCTGCCCCAAGCCTGTAGCATCACATGGGGTTGCTACAACTGAAGTGCTGGGCACAGCACTTAGTCTTGCTGAACCTCATGCAGCCGACCTCAGTCCATTGATGCAGCCTCCAGATCCCTCTATAGAGTTTTCCTACACTCAGGCAGATCCACATTTCCTCGCAGCTTGGTGTCATCTGAAAACATACTGAGGTTGCACTCAATCCCTTCATCCAGATCATCAATAAAGATATTAAACAGGGAGCTACCTTATTATTCCTAGCACTAAGCTCTACAACATCACCACACTCCTTAACATTGAGGACCACCCCACTGCCTCCCCTTCCTTGCCTATCTCTTCAGAAACGTTCCTTATCAAGATAAGCTTCTCAAGCAGTGGCCACGTTTAAGTTGTCACCATATGAACAAAATGATAGGTCAGGAAACATAATTCATAAAGCATGTTCCTCAGTTAACTGATGCAGGAGTCTTTTCCTATGTATAACAGTAATTTAATATATAAAAAGATGGCAGCAGAGGGACCTAAATCAGAGGTTGCTTCATTTACCAAGGCTCTTAACAGTTCATAAAGAACCTTAAATCCAGAAATGGACCAAAAATATCATAAATAATATTGGTGGGATTTTCTCACCCCGTTTTCTTTAGTCTATACATAAAGTTTTCCAACTGTTGTATCCAAATAGCAAGTTGACTTCCTACTCTTATATTTCCTAGATCTTTCCAGTTCTAGTGCCAAAAAGCACTCTATCTTCCACTTATTATTTTTGGGATGAAGAGGAAAAAATGTATTTTATTAATATCTATAAAGAGTACACATTTCAACTTCTTCCACTTCCAAATGTATTTCCAAGCAAAATGGATAGTTCAGACAGAAATATGTTGGATAAAGCTGATGAAACTCATTCCTTATTTTGTAGGACTTCAATGTAACACTTCTATCACTTGCATGTTCATTAGTTGTAAGTTGTCACACGTAAACTTGGAGATGGTGTTTGTGCTTTGGCTTCTTCTGAGTTGAGATTAATCATTTTCTAAGCAGGAACCTTTCATTCTTTATGCCTTACTAAATCTGTGCAGGCATTATGATCTTGCAACAAACATTTTCTCTTACAAAATCCCTTCAAACTTCATTCACTCATGTTGCCTCCATCTCCATCCCAGAAAACTGGTGACCTGTCCATTGATAAGAACTCTGTCACAGTTAAAAAACAAACAAAAAACCCCCCACTGCTTACTAACTCATTAAAATTTATTAATATAGAGGCAGTGGAGGTCTGGCCAATACAATCTCAGATGTTAAAGAAACCATTTTCAGGTGAAAAGGTAAGAGGTACATTTTTTTTAAGCAGCCACCATAGGATCAGTCTAGATCTTTGTTATAACATCACTGCATTCTCCAGTCAGTAGCTGTTTTTTTCCTTCACCACTGAAGAACAGATTTTGACCTCTGACAGCTGAAGAGAAGTGCTCTGGCTAGCAGAGCTTCTCAGGGTCCATTATCTTTTCCCTAAAGAGAAGGTGATCCCCAAGAACAGAGAAAAGGCCTGCATGGGTCACCTTAGACTCCAGCCATAAACTCAGCACTTTGCACTCAGTACTAGATTCAGCACAGCGGTATATTGCTCTGTGCAGGGGATTTGCAGCAATAATACTGATATCCCCTTCATTGGGAAGAAAATAAACATTGTAAGCACTCCAGCACATTGGACACACTGCAATGACACAGTCTCAAAAATCTGTCACTTATGCCTGACTTCTTAAACTTTTATTTATGAAAATACACTTGAAACTAAAGAGTCTACATAATATCAAATTTCACACATTGATGAGTTTTCTTAAAGAACAAATTTGATTCAAGTTACAATGATGCAAGATCAAACCAACATCTTGGCTTATCCATTGGCTTACCAATGGAAATGATAAAAATAAAGCCTACCACCTTTTTTTTTTTTTTTTCCTGATTGCATAAAGAAGATTTTAAGCAAGGATGAGTTTCAAATATTACTGCCAATTAAACAGAACAAAACAACCTACTATAATCTGAAGAGCTACCTAAAGCAAGAAGAACTGTGCTGTTAAGGAATTTATGTCTGAACAAGACCTTACATCTCTACTTAGAAACAAAGCACAGACTTTCTGTAAGTAGATATGTGTTCAATCTGAATATTTCTTAATGTTTTTAACAATCTAAAGATGTACAGGAAGAAGGAAATTGGCAGCAATCCACTGAAAACAAACAGTAAATTTAGTATTTTATGCTTAGTGAGGCCAAATTGGGAACGTTTTAGAACAAGTAATTTAAACTAAGTATCTATTATTCTGCGGATAAGAAGCATTTTCTCCATTTAATCTACACATATATTATTGGATGTGAATATAGATTATTTTAAACCATTTCTTTGCATTTTAAAGTGCAATAACAGATTATAAAGGAAAAAACACAAAATTTAAAAGATGATCAATCATTTCGTCTAGTTTAGTCAACTGAAATACGCACTGGCAGTTGAAAGGATAACCTTCATAAATTTTGAACAGTGCATGAAGATCATACAATCATTAAGATTGGAAGAGACCATGAAGACTATCAAGACCAGCCATCAACCCATCCCCACCATGGCCATTGACCACATCCCTCAGTGTCACATCTCCACAGTCCACCTCCAAGTAGGTGACTGCACCACCTCCGTGGGCAGCCTGTGCCTATGCATTACCAAAGACGTCATATACGTCATATCACCTTTCAAAAGGGTACATTTTTAAAACTTCTATTCATGGACAGCAGCAGATTTTGGAAGAGTCTTCAGTATAGACCTTGAATCTTTCTATTATATTCTTCAAAGAAAAGAAAGAAAAAAACACTTTGGTTTCAGCCAGCCTACATCTATAGCAAACTATCCCCCCTCAGTGTTGTCTGGAGACTCTCCCTTTAATTGCTGCAAACTTCTCTGACTTGAAAACTCAGAGAGTAAAAGTTGCTTCATGTGGTTTGAAGCAGGAAGAAAACCAAGCAAGATAACCAGGATTGAGTGCAGAAAATAAAATGAAAAGAAAAAAAAAAAAGGGGCAGATTCATAACAGTTTGAAGTAAGGCTAATGATTCTTTGCTCAGTAAAAACACAGAATAATAAGCAGTTTCCACCATCACTCTTACTTTAAGCACCAGCTATGGCTTTGCAAAACTGCAGGCACATCTACCTTATGCAATACATCACTATCTTAAGTACCCAAATAATTTCAAGATAAACTTGTACCTCTGCATGGCTTAGGTCAGTGCTGTGTGGAAATACTAGTCTGGTGCCCAAAACCAGAACAGCCTGGGCATGGTACTACTTTTATTTGTATGTAGCTTTTGTTGCCAGGGTTTGTTCAGAGACTTCTCAAGCATTTCTGTTTAATGCTCGATGAATTGTAGACATTTTTCAAGTACCCTGAAGAATGGTTTGGGTTTTCTTTATTGTCCATCTATAGCAACAAGGAAAACTTTGTTCTTTCACTCTCCTAATCAAAGATGCACAGGAATAAGTACCACACAGTCCCAGAGACTGCAGGATTTACTTAACAAACATGGGATTTAAATAAGTAAATAATGAGGTTGTTTGCTTGTGAGATCTAACAATTGTGTTTTCGAACTTTTCTCTTCAACCACAAAGTCTATAAATGGACCAAAATAAAATGAGTTTCTCATAATAAAATTAGAATCTGAGACTGTGAATATACCAGATGCCGCGTGACCCGCAGTGAAGTTATGAGAGCTGCTAATGTGTGGCTGGTGGGTTCAATACAAAGACCTGACAACATTGTCTGACCTGCCCATATTACCAGCAATATTTCCTGCAAGCTTTCTAGTTAAACTTGTTTTCCACATGAAAGACATTGATGCTTCCTGTGTTCCTGAAATGAGTTGGTCAGTTTGCTTAATAAAAGCACACCATTAAGAACGTGAGTGTGGCAAAGACCCAACAATTGCTGTTTTACTCAACTCTGCAAAGATTGCTCCAGTATCAAGAGCCTAATGGGCTCCTGGAAAAATGTTCAACATCCTTTGATAAGTTAGCTTCCCTGTCAAAAGAATGCATTTTTAATGCAGTAAACAGCAGAATCCAAAGAATGTGCCTGACAGATCATTTTAGATCAGACACGGTGTCTCAGCAACCTGATGTTTTCCATGTCATTATAAACAATGGACAAAAACAGCATTATAAACAATGGATTTCAACCCATTCATTTAAAAAGGGTTCTTGAAAACCTAGCCAATTGATCATTACAAAATTAATAAATCTTTAGTTATTCCTTTGACCAGGCTCTGAGCACCTGATCCAGCTGTAGGTGCCCCTGTTCCTTGCAGGGGAGCTGGACTAGATGGCCTATAAAGGTCCCTTCCAACTCAAATAATTTTATGACTTGCTTCCTAGCTGGAGCGGTACAGATTGCCAGTAAGCTAATTCTTCTCTTAAGTCTGCTAATCATTTCTACAGTCATGAATTCAAACTAAACAGGAACACGGGATCACTTAAGACTTGCATACCAACAGGATTCAATGTCTCCCTGCTTGGCATTTCTCTGCACTTCTGTAGATAACCTGGAGACCCATTAAGCTGTTGGAGTTTTCCAGTGACTGCGTAGCTGAGAGCAGGACTTAAGCGCACTTAAAACAGAAGATAAACTTCCATGTGATTATCTCTTGCAATCCCTGTCTCTAATAGTACATAAAGCGAATGCATATGCCGACAAGCATTAAGTGCTAAAAAGAATACAACCCTACATTTAACTCAATTATTAGAGAGTCAGAAGAGCCCAGAATGGCTATCTTCTAAAGCTTTACTAAAGCATCTACCCCAACTGTCATTAATGATTATACATGCACCAGTAAGTATTACACATAGTCTTGGGGCCACTTCTCCTGAGAGTTAAGATACCAGATTCTATCTCCAGCTTCAGTTGTGCTGGCAACAATGAATTCTTAACCTCACATTTTGTCATCAGGTTGATGACAAAATCCAGGTTAAACATTAGACCAAACAGCAGGTCTCCAGCTGGTCATGAGTAAGTCCTATAGAGAAAGAAGGGGTCCCCATACTTTCCCTGGATTTGTAACATCTGGCAGGCTAGTGAAAACAGTGAAAGAACAGCTGTTTGGGAACAGAAGAAACACACGGATACAAAACAGCATGTCTGCAGATTGTGTGCTGTCCTGCCCTACCTCCTATAAAATGAGATTTATTATATTTCAAATAATAACCTCTGCTCTCCAGCTTTTGCCAGACCTCACTGAGGAATATGGAAAAAAATGACTGAAGCACCCCACCTCATCTCCCCCTGTAAGAAAGAGAATCAGAAACATTCTGCCTCCATTATAGAGTTCTTTGAATGCTCTCAGGCTCAAGAGTAGTACATACACGCTTGTTATTACGTCAACATTGTCCTTTAAATTAAAAAACTATCCTCCCACAGAGAAAACCTTTTCCATTGTGAACAGGGAAGGGCAGTATTCTTCCCTGGTTTTCTTCACTTTAAATAGAGTGAACGAGTCCTACTCCTTTAGCCTTTCCTGAGAAGATACACATCATCTCACAGCATTTGTTCTAACTAATGGCCATCTTCTGATACAAGGTAAGGTATTAGTAGGATGTTAATTTTTTCCAAGGGAAATAGTCCAGTTGGTGCCATCTAGGCTTACCTGTGCAGTGCTTCTGACCTCAGCTATAGAAAAGAACTGCTACTGAATAAACATCAGTACTTCCTGCATTGCCTGGCTATCTTTTATTCTTGGTCACCTCCTACACATGTGTTGTCAAAGAACAATTCAACAATTTGAGAACAAGTCAAGCTATGCTCCAAATCAGAAGAGCAAATTCAAAACCACTCAGAAAGAAATACAAGCAGAGTTTAATAAACTCCAGTCAGTCTCACATATAAAGCAACAGGCATAAAAATATTCTCACACTATGCTTCCATATGCTGCTAACAAAGAAAAAAAACATGTCACAATGTTAAAAAATTAAAAATAAAAATGCCTGTATTTGAATAAAGGACAGATTAATTACATGCCACTGAAAAAAACAAATAACATACTCCCCTATAACAATGCTTTTTGATCTCTTTCCAGTTTGTAAACATTGTAAAGTTTTTCAAGGCAAATGCTTAGCAAATCAATATCTGTGAGCAATAAACCCACTTCACTGAATATGATCTATTGAGAAATTTCATATCCAAGTGAGAAACTACTGGAGATTAGCCTGCACTGGTTATTAGAGAAATATCCATATGTGAGCTCATGAGAATTTGGGATTTTCAAAGTTACTCAGCCAGTATTAAGTTGACTAATGTACAACAGAAAGTGGGAAATTCCATTCCAAGGCCATTTAAGGCTAAGAAAGTTCATTTTCATATACTTCCACAACATAAATAAAGAAATAACACACACACACAGAGCAATAACTGCCAGAACCACTGTCTTGAGTTTACAAAGTTTCCAGCTACAGGGCCTATGCTTATATCATTAAGTGAATTCACAACAATTCAATTGAAGATATAGCAAGTCGTATTCCTCATATCCTTTCCAATTGAATTTAACCAGTATTTGAACAAAAAAAGAGTACCATACAACATATGTCTGTATGCACACAACCTATAATGATGCAGAGGAAGATAGTCTTGTAAAGATTCACATCAGCTACCTTTGTAAAAGACAAGTAATCCAAAGTATTTCCTACTGACTCCAAAGAAGAATCTAACAGTTCAGTCAGAACAGGCCTCCTGTACATCTGGAAAAGGCTAAGAATCATGCAATATGTGAATTTTCCACTGTAAAGGAGTCAGCAGTCCATCAAACCATCCCCTATATCTGGAAGACAGGTAAAGCTGAGATGAAATAGGACCCCTGGCTGATGGGCAGAGTTTGGAAAGGCCCAGGTGAAGCCGATTAGCGCCATTAGCGCCCATTAGTAATGCAAGGCTGCCAAGAAGAGAGGCCACTCAAAGAATGGGCTATACCTTAGCAGGGCTGTGCTGGCCCAGAATAATTTTTGGAGAATTTCTGATGAAACTCTTGATGAAAGCTATTTCAACAAACAACCAAAAAAATTCCATCAATGAAATTTCTATTAAAAAAAAAAGAAAAAAGTCTTGATTAAATCAAAATGCCTGAAGGTTTAAAATAGCACTCAGCATACTTCCAAGTGCTTTGCCTAAATGCAAAGTTGTGTTTCTCTCTTGTTTACAGGCAGTGAAGGACAAGCCAATATTTCCACCCCATCTTTCTTTTTCACGTGTGTTCGGAATGGTGACGGCCAGGGCAAACTGGTATCCTGCCAATGGGGCCAATTTACACCAGATGAACATTCAGACCTACAGCTGTATTTGTGTAAGCTAAATGCTGCATGAACACAGTTTTTCCATTATAAATATCTGTATATGTGATTCATAGAGTACAGTAAGCTTAAGCTATGGCACACTTAATTATTCCAGACAATAGGCACAACTGTCATCTCACTAGAAACTTAGTGAGATGTGTGATGTGACAAATGGCATTGTACTAATGGCAGAGCACCATTTCTAACACATTCACAATGAGTTTTCCTACCAAACACCAGTGAAAGAGATATGCGTTTTTCTCCTGACAGATATCAAGCCACAGTCATGCACAAATTAAGCCATCAGATTCCTATAATGCTGACTAGAGAAGCAATAATTTTATTGCTGAAGATGGGAGAAAATTGCAGACACTAAATATGTAAATATGACTAATCCGGGTGTATATCATGCATCCATGTATTTGTATCACTTTTTAGAGCTGTTGTGCCTTTCTGTCACATTAAGAGGCACCAAATGCTCAGGCATTCTTGGAAAGAATTTTCTGTTCCTTAGAATGGAAACTAGCTAGGTGCAAATTAATGCACTGGCTGGATAGGAAATGTAATACCAAAAGAAAAAAATAAATAGCACACAGATGAACAGAAAAAGAAAAACAAAACAGTACAAAGTATGAAGAGACCAGAATGGGTCCCCCAGATGAGGAAACCTTCCTATCAGTGTTCCGCATCTGGGAAATACTTAGTAAACACAACTCAGGTGAAAAAGTATGAGTTGAGTGACTTTATAGGCTCTGGTTCTATTTCCAGCATCATGTGTGACATTCCTGTGACTCCAAATAGCTGCCTCTACAACCAGAACAGCCAGACAGATGTTTAGTGCTTTGCATCAGAAGCGTGGCATTTCCCTTACAGATGTACCCATGTCTAAGGCCCAGAGATACAGCTGTGGGATAATCATATAATTATCTTCCAACAAGTCATGAAACACTGGGGATGGAGGGAAACCTCTGTACACAGTATAGGGGTTTCTAACAGCCGTGCCTCCCTGTGCCTATGTGTGGCTGTGCAGCAGGGTGGGAGGAGGAGGCTGTGAGATGCCCCCAGCTGGGAAAAACACCACACTGAAGAGCCCAATCATCACATCAAAATGTCAGTCACAGAAACACTTGGATGCAGCATCTGGAGAAAAAAATGGCAGCTGTTGATGGCTGGGGACACTCTCTGTAGGGCGTCTCTATGGCATGGGGGCAGGGACACACTGAAGGGACCATGGGTGACCTGTGCTGGGGCAGGAACACAGCAGGAAAATGTCAAGAATCAAAGTGTAGCTGTAACAGTGATGAGAACACTGTGGCAGAAAGAAACTCGTGCAGACATTACCACTGACCTCTTCAGCTGCCTGCCACATCACCACAAGTATTTTGGTGACATATTATAAACCATGACAAACAGGCTGCCCAAAGAGGTGGTGGAGTCACCGTACCTGGAGGTTTTCAAGAAATGTGGAGATGTGGCACTGATGGATGTGGTTAGTGGGCGTAGTGGGGGTGGGTTGGGAGTTGGACTTGATGATCTTCCAATATTAATGATTCTAAAAACAGGGGAAATGGATACTGTTTGTTTGTCTGTGTTTTACTTTGGCCTATTACTGAGATCAAACATTTGTGTTGATTACCAATAAAGTAAGCAAAATTTCTCAATTTGAGATTGTTGTGCTTGCAGCATCTTTTTAGTGCCTGTGTAAGAAGAAGGCACCCAGCATTGAGATGTGAAGTGATATGGAGTGGCCTTGAAATACAAGACAACATTTCTGAATTCATTTCCATAATGTGTATGTTTACAAGAAGAAAATCCAGAGCAACCTGGTTTAAAATGACACTGATGCTTCTGGAAACCATCCACAGACCATGGTCCTGATTTCACCTCTTCAGTCATCACCAGCTCCTGAGGACGCAGCCTCTTGACTGCACACCCACCACCATATGTTCCCTACAAATAGATATTGTGGCTAACATACAATATACTTTCAAAGATCCCAAGTTCTGCCAAGTATGGGCTATTTAAAGCATTTTATTCAGGCCACAAAGACATTCATTTAATAATAATCACATATGAACATCTAAAAGATGCTTCACAGTAGTCTGTTAACCTCATGAACACTGTAATTGCATTAATTCCTGACAGCTAGGCTCTTAGCACCTAACCTTCTTGAGGTTCAAAGAAGTAAATAAAAAAGCTGCTTTTTTTTTTTTTGCTTATCCTATATACATTGGCTTCCTCTCCTTTTTCTATATGCATAGGCTTCCTTGCCCTTTAGAGCATTAGGATTTTCTTGCTTTCCTTAGTTAAAGAAGAACTATAATATAATATAGTTATAATATCCCACATTTGTACTTAAAAATGAGTTTTGAGTCTGTATTCAGATGCCAAAACTCTTTCTCTTTCCATACTGATTAGGGGAGCATTCCTGTGCCTCCTAGTGGTGCCAAGTTAGAGAAGCAGAAACAGCCTCAAGATGCTCTATATCAAAATTGGCAACAGAAATTAAAGAGGAAATTTGTGCAAATGCAAATGTACAAAAAAAAAAAATAAAAAAAATCAGAACATACTGCCTCCAATTATTTTTGGATCCATTCTAATGCTCATGGAGGAAGCAAGAGGAATAGCAACTGCATATCCAATGTCAGCAGCAGGAAACTACAAATAGTACAGCACACCATGTTCCAGTTCCAGCAGCAGCAGCTTCAGAACTGTTTCCTTACAGTGAGGCACGGTCGCACGGCGAAGTGATTGCTGCCAGAGTTGGGAAACAAAGCAGGAACTACGCCATCACTCGGCTAATGTTCTGCTCTCTTGTTCTGAAAGGTCACAATCACGCTGGATGATGCACTGCCAGTTGGATAGTAAGTGCTATAGACTGCCATAACTGTGTTATAGGGTGTACTTAGCATAAAGGAAGCCCACTCTGCATCCCTAGCTATGCAGTGGAGATGATGAGTTGTTACTGTTTTTATATTCTCATCAAAAAGATCAGGTTCATTTCCAAGTGCCTTGATGGCAGTATATTCAACTGCCCACCAAGAAAAAGATAATAATAATAATAACATGGATTTCATGGCATGAGGCAGGATGAATTAACAAGAACAAGAAGATGGAAAGCACTGAAATATCTATTTCACACATCAGAACAGGACTCCCACTTTAGGACAGCACTCTGGTATGACAGGAGGGAAGGCAGCTAACACCTGTGGTTTGTAATTCCCTGTTTTTTGCTTTGAACCTTACATTCCTTGTACTTTCATTGTGCTCCAAAGCGGATCCAGCTCAACAGTAGTCAGTCTCTCGCAGATGATTGTCCCTCTTACTGTCCTTATCTAAAAAATTAGCACCACAAATGCCTTCAGAACACTCTTATGCTCTTTGCCTGTGGAGGCTGAACTTGATCCAGTCATGAAACTGCTAGGGAAAGAAGGTTGCATCTTCTGCTCTGTCAAACCAGCAACAGACTCACTGCAGCAGAAGCAGAAATATCCATGTCAGGCTCCAAAAGGTGTACTGTCCCTTCCTCCACAAGGAAGGAAATGATGGTTGCAACATTCACCATTAGAACAATTTCCACTGGGAAGATTGCTGATGAACGTTTATCTAATTACCTCTACTGCTCCACTCAGCAGGCAAGGCAATCCCACACCTCCTCAAACCAGATGGCAAAAATGGGTTGGTAGCTACTTTCAGTTATGGGAGCCACGCAGCGCAGTTGGTACATACTTGTGAATTCATTCTGTTGTTATTAGCTTTGTCCCCAAAACTTTCTACTGGTGGATGGAAGGGCAGAAAAGCAAATGTTCATAGTGCAATTGGTGTACAGAGGAAGACCCCCTGCATCCTTTCCTGATAGAAAAGAAAATAGCAGGATGGAGGCTTGACACTGCGAAAGAGCTTGAAGCTCCTTTGGAACATTGCTAATAAAGAAGACATTTTGATTTTACAATCCAATTAGCATAAATGAGCTCTGTTTGTGCTTTGAGGGGAGTTAAAAACTTCTATAATGATGTCCTGATCTTGCAAAATCTGTTCTTTCCTACAGATATCAAGGACAGGATCTTATTAAGCGTGACCAGCAGTGGTCAAAGTAATGAACAGTTCCAACAGAGCCCAACATGATTACTTCCCACTCTGGCAACTCATCTCCTTAGATTGGGGGCAACAAATTGAGGGTGGTATCAGCAACCTGCCAGAAGTCTACTTCATATTAAACAGCGCAGCTGTCAGCTAGCTACATCTTTAATTCAGAGCTATAGCCTGCAAGGATAGCAAGTCCCAGCATGCAGGTTTCTGAAAGGAGACATACAGGATTCACGGGATTCATCTTTCTTTTACAGGTCTTTTAGGTCTACAAAAATAATTTATCCCGAAGAGATATTTCCCCACAGTTCCCCAACAATTCCTTCATCATGTCCATGACTTGGTGAGGGTGACTGCAGAAAATATGCAGCTTAGCTGCACCCTCAGAGCCCACTACAGTGGAAGGTGTTGATCCCACTCCAAAATCCTTTTAGCACATGACATCTGTGCTCACAGCATCGCAGTGATTGTCAATGCACATTCTGTGTGCAACCACCCCTTGTTATTTTTCTGTTTCTTAAAATATATATATATATATATATATATTCTGAAACCATGCAAACCTGGTGGTTTGGGGTATCCATGAGCCTAGGCCCATTCTGATGTTCAGAAAAAAAACAAAAACAAGGAAGTACCCAGAAAAGATATATTCAGAACATCATGGAACATCATGCTGCTTATTCAGCTGCATCAGAGTACCTAATAGTGGCTTATCCAAGACAGACAGCACTGAAGCACTTCAAGACAGAGCAGGAGAGATACTCAGTAGCAAGAATTCAATTATTTTAAAATGCAAAACAACAACAACAAAACAAAAAAACAACAAAACAAAACAAAAACAAAACAAAACACCATAAAAAAAAGAAAAGAAACAGAAAGAACACATGATAGAGGACACATCTGAATAAGCACACTGAAAATTAATGAAAAATTGCTCATGAGAGCAATTGCTCGTGAGAGTTATGGCTGCATACTTTCAATGCTCACCTGTTGTACTGGAGCCAACCTTTTTTCCAAAAGGTGTGATATATGTGATTAAATTTGGCATAGGTTAATTTTGGGGAACACAAAATTTTAAGAACAGATATACAGGATCTCCCTTTGATATCGATTTCCTGTGTTGGTCCTTTGTCTTTGATGTTATTAGAAATATTTTACATAAAACATCATAAATACAATAGCATATTCACAGTACTATACCAAAGCAATTCAAAGCATGTGTGGATATATATCTGTATTCAGCAGGAATGCTCCTGTAGCTTTACATCTGCAAGAGCTTTTTTAAAACTGAAAAGCTGCATTTCTTTGCTGTAAACACCCAACACTGTAGACAGATTCAGTATGTTTCAGTGCTAGGCTCAGCAAAAATGTTCATTTAACTATTGCTTGCGCGCCCAACTCAGTCTCATGCTTGTACATTACCCATATAATTAATCTTTCATAATTTTAGGATTTTATATTGCAAGACAGTGTCTGTCAGGTAGGGAGCTATCCGCTCCTATTTTCTGTGTGCAGCCTGATATTATCAATTCTGTCAGAGCAAATACTTCATGTTGAACATGGGACTTCTCTTCTCTGTTGTCATTTTCATTTCAGAGTGAGTTTAAATACAAAGGATGGCACAAGAATAACAGGAATGATGGTAAATCCTCAACAATCTTCTATGCACATGACAGATTATTTGGTCTGAAAGTTGACTTTCTATCCCCACACTGACATCCTAAGCCTGACTGGATGAAAAACAAGCAAAGTCATCCAGTAAGAATTTCTATACTATAAATGGTACCATATGACAAGGGGAACTTCAGGTTATAGAATAAAGGTGTTTGTTTTTGTTTTTTTTTAACCAGCAGAACAAGAAAGTAGACACCAGATCCAGAAACAAGGCTTTGGGATGGAACAGACACTATGTGCTCTGCACAACAGTACATATGTAAGAGAAAAGGTAGAGAAAAAGAAGATAAGCAATTTAAAATATGTTAAGTTACTACTAAATGTTGCAATTAAGCAGTGTCTGTTCATATAGACAACTATTCCTTTTCAGATCCATAAATACATCTGTGTATTTCTTCTAAGGCTTAAAAATAAAACTTGTTGTGTCATGAGCATGTTCAAAATCTGTTTTGAACTTCCATGAGGAGTATTACAAGTGCAGGCAAATCAGGATGCCCATAGTGTTGCAAATGTGCACTTACATATCTGGAATATTGCAGAGGGCATCAGCACAGACAGCTGGAAGTAGGGCTCCACTTCTGTAAGTGGATGGCAAAGCTGCCAATCCAGACATCAGCGAAGCTGGAGCTAGAGACAGCAGCTAGAAAAGGTGGCTACACAGATTCCAGAGTAGTTTGAAAGCACATGGCTCCTGCAAACGGGGCTCTAAGAACACACACTTTCTGATAGATAACAGTAGAACTCTGAGAGACCATGAGGGTCTTCCATTAACACCAAAGGAAGATAAGACTGACTGTGCTTTACATGACTGGGCCTCTGCTTCCTTAGCAGACACCACAAGAAGCCCTCAAAATGCTATCAGGTCAGGAGATGCAAATAAAACTAGCCTGAAAGTGAGTGGCTACACCTGATGAATAGGGAAGCAACTGCTTTGGGCTGAAAGGGCTACGTATCAACAAGTCAAGCCCTTCTGATCTCTGAGAACTCTTTATATGGGGCTATATGTAAGGGATTTCATTTGTGTTTAGCTTGACCACTCTTCTAACAAAGCTCCCTGCAAACACATGCATCTTTACAAACACAGACTCCAGGTTTGTGCCTCTCTGAAGCAGCATCTGTACCTCAAGCCGCCATCTTTGTCTGTAAAGGCATTCAGGATGTGCTAAGAATGAAAGTAGCATGATCCAATGAGCCTGACATAGACTTTCAGTCAAGTATTTCTGCAGAAGACACTAAGCTTATCGACTCCTTTTATTAAGGAAGTCTTAGGGAGCTTGACTCAGGACTATCAACACCCCCCGTGTTCAAAATCTCCTGGAAAGCTCCTTACTGTGATGCTCACTTACTGCGCTGTTGTGATATCCATGGTATAAGCACTTAGATGGAAAATCCAGGGCACGCTGAGTTCTGTACGCCAGCATGGTGTTCATGTAACTTCAATGAAATCTAAATCCTACACAAAAATCCATTGCTAATCCATGCTTATTATACCAGCGTGATTATTACTGTTAACAGTTAAATACCATTCATTCAATAACAAATCCTTTCCCAGTGAAACAGCACAGGGGCATATATATTTCTCCTTGGTGTGAAAAGCTAAGGACATGCTCTCGTTATTATCCTGATTCTGATTTTTTCCCCTCCTAATACACCTTCTCCTCAGCCCTAATTACCCACCTCCCAGAACTCACTTTGCATTAATTTCACATGGCAGCTTCCTCCGACAGCTTCTCAGTACTTTCCTCATTGGTTTTCCACTCTCACTCCCTGGGACACATCTCCTTTCCAGTAATTTCTAAACCACCATTTCACACAAAATCTTTGTGGTAATTGTGTATAAGGCATGTAGAAGAGATCAAAGTGCTTCCAGCAGTGAGATGAGAGGTGAAATGGTCCTTCACTGAGTGGATTTTATATCAGTTCAAGTAGTCCCAGGTGCTGTGCCTTTTTGCACTACACAAATCCATAAGAGCTAATGTGACATAGTATGAATAGGAAAGTTCTGTCATCTACTTCTGGATCAGTTCAGAGTGTTTAGACACAGCTCAAGAAGAAAAAGAAGAGATGAAAGGCTACAAGGAAGGAGGTGAAAGTATTGCTGATCTTTCTAATCTTTCTAATGCTGCTCTTCCATAAAGTCAGTTAAGACACATTTCTTAGAAATACTTCCCCAAACAGAGTCACTTGACTAAAGGAGCAGTTACAGTTCCTCTGCTTAATGGACTGTAATAAAATAAACTGCATCCTATTAGCAAGAAGGATCGTATCATCAGATTTGTAATGCATTTTATTACAGAATATGCAGCATCATAATTTTGGAGAGCAGTATAACGGGAAGTAATGTATGAAACGGTTAATGTGGATATGTATCACACAGTCACAAATACACTTCTCTAAAACAGCAAAATATACATGTTGCTTTCCTACTATCATCTTTTTATACCAAACCCAATGGATAGTTTATACATTCTGCATTCTGTTTTTCCATCAAAATTATCCTACATCTTTTTAGACAACAGCTTACTGAGCTTTCATTCTTTCTGAGAAACGTATACTTTTAGTAGTTGCAATAGTCCAGTAATGGTGTAAGCATGGTTCAAATACTCAGATCAGATACTCATTGGATAGTCTCTCTCATTGGCTTCACCATGGAGCCAAAGGTTCTTTGTGTTTTTCTAGATTCTGTATGGTTATGTTTGACTTTGAACCAAGAACTTTACCTCGTACTCCAGATTAACTGCAAATGAATATCCTGCCAAGCAGTGTTTCCTCCTTCAAAAACCAAATGCCCCATTTTTTACTTGACTGCGTGGAGACTGAGTCGAATAGAGACAATCTGTTAGAGCAGCTCTTACTAGTTCCCTTATTTAAGCAGACTGCTAAGTCAGAGGGAAAGCCTTGAAGCAGCACTGCACGTGAGGAATTTTATCACATTCTCATCACTTTGATACTCATTAAATACTTCCCATCCTCCCATATTGGTCACAAATTCTGCAAAATGTGTGCAACAGCCGTGGTGCAATAGGCAGGGCTGTGCTTTTCAAAGGAAGATTTAGTATGGATGAGGCAGAAGGTTTTGAGTGCAAGCCTGCTGCTTTGCTGCCCACTGAAGACTTGATGTGGCCAGTGGTTTGCCACTAGACTTTCCACAAAGCTGACCCTATCCAAACAAAACGTTTCTCTCACCACAAGCTTCCAGTGAAATTCACTCATTGCATTTTCCACCCCCGTTGCCATTCTTTTGGAGTCTGTTCTATGGATTCTGTGGGAAGGCAGGAAGGAGAAGAGGAGATGGGGTACACATGACCATGCAGGTTCTACTCTGGCTCTCGTTAGAGACTGATCCCAATCATGAAAGAACAGCCTGCTCTTTCTTTGCTCTACTGTTACAGGTTTGCCATAGAGATCCTGGTTCAGTCCAGCTGATGACAATGTTGCACATATTTAATGTGGACAACACTGATCACATGATGATAACTGTTTTTCATTCACATACATGCAGGGATAGTAAAATTGATATGGAACAAACCCAAAATGATGGGGAAATTCCTACAAAAGTAAATTTGGGTGCCAGTTACAAATGATTTCCAGAAGGGCTGGAAAGCCCAGAATGTAGGGATAATTTTTTGTCTTTTTTTGGTATTTATTCAAGTACAAACCATGTGGACTGTTGCCTGAATTCTTCTCCCTGTCCAAATTTCAACCAACCAATTAACATTTCTCGGATAGTTACAATAGTTGGACCTATGTTCATTGTGGTTTTTTGTTTTATACAGTAATCAGTTTGGACTGGACTACATTTATTCATATTACTGATTGCTAAAATATTTTCCTTGTTACCCAGTAAAAACACAGTAAAGGCTCAGTTCTAGTTTCAAAATTATGTACATATATATGTATGTACGTATATTAGTTGGTGAGGAATTAATTTATTGAGCAGTGAGGGTTGGAGCTGCACTCACAGCTGAAATGTGTTATTTATCAGCAGATCTCCACAGTCAGCACTGCACAGTATGTGAACTTCCTTGCACCACTCTGCCAAAGCTCCCCATGGCTGACCTGCTTGCTGGCTTGAGCTTCAGGGAGCTCCCAGCCTCCAGCTGGTGATTGCATTTCTGTGCTGCCTGTGCCTGTGGCGGAACCCAGCTTTGCTTTTCCTTCTGCCCCAGCACAAGATAAGGAGATGCCAAAGGTCTCTCACTCCCACTGGTTTGAGTGGGAGAAGCCTGGAGTGTGACTGCTGCTGCCCTCTCCTTTTATTTACCAATAGACCTGCAAGCTCTAGTTTGAATAATCCATTTGCCCAGCCACTGACTGTCACTTATAAAAGTTCCTACAGACGCTCTTTGGAGAAAAAAAAAAAGTGAACTAATTTGCTGTGAACTTCATGGTTTAAGAAGGAGCCCACATGAACATGCTTTGTGTTTTTCCATCTTGTGCTCCCTCCTCCCCTCTTTTTTTCCATCTTATTTTTAAGAATTTTTCAGGCAATGAGGACAGTTGAAATTTTTAAAATCAGAGGTGTCCAGAAAATGGAAAGTCTTTGCCCATTTTCACCTTATCGGGACTGGTTTCCTAAAATAACACCCAGTGAGTATACAGGATATTTTAAAAGGCCCTAAAACCTTATTTATATTCAGAATTTTATGTTGGAGTTTGAGCTTTTATGGAATATTAGAGTTGTCATTTGATTAGAACTAAATGACATATCCAGGCTAAAGGGTGAGAGCTGTGCCTCTCCCCAGGAGACGGAGACCATCCTGGCTCTGTAACTATGCTGAACAGCAGAGAGTAGAGTTCAAGTGAGAAAATGGAAGTACCAGGAAGCTTTAAAATTCAATACGGACAGACTGTGGTGGATATTTATACAGTAGACAGCTCTCAGTCTGGATTTTGCTCTGAACTTTTTATGAGATGTGCAGTTTCCAGTCTCAGATGGTCAGACTACTTCAAAGAAATGTGCGAAAGGAGAACAAGTACATTAATATTTTACCTACATAACAGTCTACCTATGTGAAATGCAAAGTAAAAGGGTCTGCAGACTTCTCTACAAGAATGTTAGGGTGAATTTCACGAACTGGAAAGATTAAAAATACTAATTTGAGAGTATAAAGCAACAGCAGAAGTAGACAAGGAAAGATAAAGTGAGCTATTAAGAAAGGCCAAAGTAATAGTATGTTTACTTATGAGAGGCAGGCAAATGAGATGTATCTAGAAGACCAAAATGCCAGTTTTGTCAATTGGGAATTGCTCGAGACAGCCAGTATGAAGAAGGCAGAAATCATGTTCTCTGCTTCTGTCCTCACCTCAGAAGTCTAACCTACCTTCTGACTTGCCTAAACCTTATACATAACCTCCCAATAAGACATGCAAAGAACCCAGCTGTCACACTGCACAGGCTTGTATCACAGCATCCATTTGTCCTTGTTCAGGAGACAGAAAGGAAAAAGTATTTTGGAAACTTCAACAACAGAGTGATGCTGGACAACAAGAACTTCACGAAAACTGTTTCTATCCAAGAGCTTTCAGCTGAGAAGGTTAATAATATCAGCAAGAAATCATCATTAGAAGAATAAAAACTTCTGTTATCAAGCACTCGTCATCTGAAAAATCCCAAAGAAATTGAAAATCCAAGCCGACTGAACTGCAGACACCACTGGAAAGGACAGTATGGTTGTCAGCAACCTGCTTACAGCAAGTCATGTGCAAGGAAAAGGGAGAGGAAAAAGAAATCATAACATTTTGAAGATAAACTGCTGTTATGCATTCTTGAGTGGTACTACAGTGATTCTGATTTTAGAGAGTCTCATCCGAATTCAAGGTTTTCCCAATAGGAGGATTGATTATACAATGATGGAGCTTTTTCAGCCACAGAATCCCTTAGAGATATTTAGTAGATGCTTTGAAAACCAGTGACTTGTGCCTTTCTCTGTGCTACTGAGGATTCCACAATGTGCTTATCCCTGACATTTAAAAATAATATTAATTTGCAATTAATATTAATATAAATGGATTAAACAGATGATACTCTACAGAATGCCCCATGAGATGATATCTGCTTTTCTTTTGCTGTCCCTCCTGGGCCTGGACAGACACAGCAGTAAAATGACAGGCTCATACATTACGTGAAGATGTAGAGACTGGGGCTTGTGATGGATGTACAGACTAGATAAACAAGAGTCCAAGAGCTCAATACCTTCTACTAAGAATACCCTAGTTCTGTGGCCTAGAATTTCAAATGTGAAGTGAGGACTTCTCCCAAACCACCTAATGAGATGCCAAGTACTTCTGTGTTAAGAAGGAGAAACTGCCAAGATTCCAGCATGACATAATTTTCTAAAATAAATTCTCTGAAACTGGTACCTGCAAATGCTTCCAGTGGCAAAGAGCAGATGAACAGTAGTAGTAAGAAGATTGCTTTATTGTGCATTGCTGAAATTAGAAGGTTTTGTTGTGTATGAAACCTCGTTAGAGAACTCTGTTTTTCATCCAGTCTTTCCAACAAATGAGATAAATTTCTATGTTTTGCTAGTAGAGAACTTCCCTATCTGCTACAGGTTCCCAAATGAGTATCTCCTAAGGAGAGAGGAGACAGGAAGGTAGCTGCAGCAATACAGCACACTTGATGAACTATGGCTTCCTAAAACCATGTTATTCACCAGTGGTTCTGCTCTATGTTCTTTTGTGTACCGTATTTCATTTTACAACCGTGTGCTTCCCAGGCTGATACACCACATTACAAATGTCTAAGAATTACAAAGTCACACTGCAATCTCTATGGAATAATTTAATGTTAAATAGTTTTCAGGTAAGATCTTATAATGATGAACAAAAATCTTGGCCACTGATTCAGTGCCACGTATGAACTGAAATGCCATCCTTATGTGCTGTTTAATGCAAAACAGCCACAGTGAGTTTTGAACCCTATCATCATTTCAGAACCCTTTCACTTGGCCTGTTTATACGTTCAATGCAAACACATTCTCAGATCTCCTGCTGCAGGAACTAAGTGGCCATGTTCTTGGTACTCAGTTCCATTGGTAAAGATTTTACCAGTTGCAACCTGATGCAGCTTCCTAGGAAAGGGAAACAGAACATGTAGTTTGGGATAACAGTCAGGAGAATTTAAATGACAAACTTCCTACAGACTCACAAGAAGTGCAAACAATAATCATAATGAATCAAACCTTAAAATCATTCTTCATTAGGCGCTGTAACGTAGGTAAATATATTCACAAATTTAGTAACAGATATTTAAAAAACACTGATTCTTGTACTGATGTGTACAAAATGTACCCACTGTGACACACAAAAAAAAAGCAGATTAATTTTCATCAGAAGTGATATAGACAGGTTATTTGTGGATGTCATTATGCATGCTACATCCAACAATTAGTTCAGTCAATTTGGTTTACGAGTCATACGAAGTACATCTGCTGGCAACATGAGATTTACACCTGTGATCAATACCCCATGTGGCTAATCATAGAAAAAATGGTCACAGCGCCATTGTGATAGCTTAGGTGAAAGTAAGAAGGAAAAGCATATTCCCTACCTTCTCAGCATCTTGCTCAAAAAGTCGGAGTTGAAAGCACTGGTCTAGTTTCAGCTTGCGGACATGCCACATCTGATGTAAGTGTTGCCGGGTAGAATGCAGCTTGTCTAAAAGGCTGGTAATCTTTGGCACAAGACTTTGAAAATCCGCGCTTCCAGGAATGCAGTTCCTACCAGAAAAACCATCACTGCACCTTATGCATTGTAATAACCTCTGACCCTCACGGTCCAGTTCTTCCACAGGAGCTTTAATCACTTTTTTCTTAAGCTGTGTGTGCTCATCAATCAGCCTCCTGGAGCCCTCAACGTCAACTGGAAACTCCTTCCTAGCCAACATTTCCTGGAGGTCCTCCAACCTTGATAATAAATGGATGGCACTGTTGAAAAACTCTTCCAAGGAGACACGCAGCTCTATCCATTCATCGTGGTTGTAATCCAAAGATCCTTCAAACTCATCTGTCAGTTGTGATGGATCTACAAGTTTTGCCAGGCCTTCAACAGATACCATACTTGTCTAAGGAAGAGAAAACGACAGCATTTGAATTAGCGATTGTGACCAGAAACAATGGTGTAACCCACAAATAGCACGAGAGGATTATTTTCCTCATCAATACATAATTGCAACAACATTGCAAAAGATGCTGAGGACTATGTTTAACTTTGGGGATTTAATGGATTGAAAATGCTCCTCTTAATTACACTGATTGTTTTTATTTATTCAAAGACATAGTATTTACTGCAGTAATGCCTGTCCATTTAAACCAGTCCGTCTGTCAAAAATATATCACAAGAATACTTCTGCCATAGATTACTTTAACTCAGTTCAATACTGCTGATTTCTTACCATCTCTGTTGAGTATGTGGCTGTGATTGTTTATAAAACAGGTAGATGGTATTAAATGGTTCTGTGGTTTATGTTGCATTCAGGCTAGCGGCTGTACTGCAGCAAACATTTTAGGCACTTACATTAAAGTAGGTATTGTGAACT
This sequence comes from Perdix hodgsoniae, assembly GCA_035772895.1. NCBI lineage: Eukaryota > Metazoa > Chordata > Aves > Galliformes > Phasianidae > Perdix > Perdix hodgsoniae. Next base: position 847,646 of record JAPSGF010000050.1, read on the forward strand.
GCCAAAACACACAATATGTTGGCTTTTTTTTTTTCTCTTCCAGATCATTCCAGTTCGCTTTTGCCACAGGCAGAACTCTTTCACATTACTAATTCCTAATTCAATTAAGCCAAAATCAATGCAAAAGTGAAATATCACTGAAGTATTAACAATTAGAATTTATTGCTAATAGAAAGAATGGCTCATGAATCCATGAATCATACACAATCAATGAGAGACGGTTTTAATTCATTTAGCTTCAGTAATCAGAGATAAAGAAATGCAGTGTGTGCCTGGAAAACAGCTTTCAGTTTAAGGACCTGACAACTGAGCAAATTATGTTTGTTCCCACTTATTTTAGACAAATTAATATATTTTTTTTCTGAAATATGAGCATAAAGTTTCAAATGTTATTATAGATTTTCTGTGCTGTCATTTAACACCCAAGTTGGTAGCCCTTAAAGAAATGCAGTATTCACCAGTGGCTGCACATCTACTCCCATAAAATCAGGCCTCTAAGGAATGTCAGGGTTTGCGCTCATCAGGCGCGGATGCACCCAATAATCACAGAAATCTTGTAAATGTTAACTGTAAAGAAAGATACTTAATGTCTGTCCATTATCCTGAACTATGTCCAAAAGAACAGACTTCCCACTGGTTTAAGTTAATAATAGGCTTTTCTTCCAATTTTTATCCATCTGAAACTATCAGGCATTCTGCAATGGATTACGATAGGAAATCCATTGAATACATGCTCAGTAGAAAAATTATTTTAGAAAAAGCTTTCAGTGTTCTTTGGTTTGGTGAAGAGGGAAGAGCCAAACTATGGAAAAGTAAACACGCAGCTTCAGAGGGATCTCAAAATTCTAAACCTCCAGACACTAACTCCTTGAAAAGAATTAAGCTTAGATTTTAACTGCCTGACAAGAAAAGTATCTCTCTGTGGCCAGTACCTGGGCATTCCCCCTGCAGTTCTTCAAGCTAATGCAAGCACTGCTCTTATCAAGCTGAGAATTTGCATGACAATATAGCAGAAAGGCTTTTCATTAGGAGATTTCTGTAGCAAATTTCTTCACTCAGATTTGTTTCTCTGATGAGATTCTCATGAAAACAATCTTAGTTAGGCAGGTAAGTGGTAAGACAAAATAAAAGTAACTCAGGGATCACCCATCTTTCTTCTAAAATTCACTTTAAAAAGCACTGCTCACTATTAAAGCCTTTGGCAGGAGAAATAAAAGAATCTTGAAAGCACCCCTGGATTAATGCTAACTAAGCAGCCCGACCCATTCCTCAAAATGGCAGGGCATTCTGGAATCTGCATAGGTGAACCAAACCTTGTTCTTTTTTCTTATTATTCTGGGTCTGATGAACTGCAGGGCATGTTTCTCTCTCCAGACTGTAACACAGAATCATTCTGCCAGAGGTTCACAATACAGTGTCCAGATCATTAGCCTCCACCATGGCCATAGTCTGTCCTGGCACAGGCATAATGCTTCCATTAAGCTCAGAAGCAGAAGCTGGCTAGAAAACAGACACTGGCAACTGTTTAGTTTGTAGATGGGTGATTCAACAGAGACTTCCATTGCCTTCCACTGCACTTACCTCCTGCTGAGTACCTTGCGTTTGATCAGAGCTGTGGGAAAGCACAAGGATTGTGAAAAGAGGGTGCATGTGTTCTGCCCCACATAAATCAAGCAAATGTGAGTCATATTAACCTGTGATGCTTATTTGGTATTCACAGTTCTTATGCAGAGAGCAAGAGCTGCCCCAGGACTTACTGATATGCAATAGCAACCACAGGAACCCTTTAAAACAGAAGCTTGTGGATAGTGAAGGCTGTATTGCAGTGGATCTACAGGACTGAGCTTCAGAGCTGCACATTCAGGGTCTGAGTAAGAGAGCCAAATATACACTTGTTTATCAGCAAAATAAAAAAAAACAACATAATTAATTAATGGCTGGGCATGATTGATAAATAAGCTCTGCACATGCCTGAGCTTTCCTTTTCTTTGGGTAAGAAGCTGAAGTTCCCAGAATGCTAAAAAGCACTAAAAGAATATAGTTGGTTTGTCTTCATCAATGGCAAAGTGAGTAAAAATCTCTTTAATTATGCAGTGTTGTATATTGGTTACCTATCAGAGAGCCTGCCTGAGGCAACTTATCATTAACAAGAATTGTTTTTGTTAGCCCTGAACTGTAAATCTCAATTAAATTAAAGTGGTTACAATATATAAACAAATTTAATCTCAATGTCTTTTATTAAAAGAGCTATTAACTGAAATTGCATTGAGGTCAGCTAACAAACTCATACCCATACATTACCAACTAGAGAACTTTTTCTTTACTATTTTGATTCATTTGGTGCTTATTTGTTTGGAGTTTTTTGCTTGTTTATTGATTGTTTTTCCTAAAATAAACACAGAGAAGGCTAAATGCAACACCTTCAAAAATAAAACTCACAGAAAAACCCTCACCAATGTGACCCATGGATGTGAACATCACCAAAGTGAAACAAGCACCCCACTCCACAAGCGTGCTCAGATGGCAACCTGGTGCCAGGGCATGCTGGGATCCAGTCCTCAGATATCATCTTTTCTCTGGAGGACAGGGCTTGAGAAATCTCTTCCCTGAAGAACATTTTTTAATGAGGAATAATACTTTGCCATACCACCTTCACATGGCTCTCACCTCAAAGATGAACTTGGAACTGCCAAAGTTTGTCTTCTGCTTTTGCCAGAAATTATCAGGTTTTATAATCAGGGCAACATGAATCTCGGCAGGAAAGGCTTCTTGAAGGGTCTTTAGGAGAGGCTTGATCAAATCCCATTTTGATCCCCGCATGTCAATAATAACAGTGAATCCTCGTTTACAGACATCTTCGCTGTAAGAATAAAAGCATGTCAAAATAATTAATACTGAGGGCAGTCACACTGAGGTTTAACTTTTCTTGCTATCATTCAGTGCTGCTGAGCAAAGCAGGGGATGATATACTTCAAAATAAAAGACAGAAGTGCACAGCATTGAGTTTATATCAATTTTAAGAGTTTTGCCATAATCTAATCTACATGAATTATATATTTTACATTTTAATCTCTTATTTCCTAATAACAGGCAATTATTTTCACTGAAATCACCTGTAGTTTACACAGTCCAAAGCAGAATCAAATCTATCTATACAGGACCTGAATATATATGCCTACAACAGATTCTGCTTTCAATATGTTGAATGTAAGTCACAATCAAAGCCAGCAAGCGGGATCCTGTGCCTTAACGTTGCTGGCTGCTCATATATTTGGGTGCTTTCATTTTTAGAGGCCCCACTATAGGCTTTTTAAAAATGTACAATTTCCAGAAAATGCTTGCCAATCATTCTGTGAAAGGAAGGTCCTTGTGACTCACTATGTGCACTGCTAAAATTGAGGCCCTTTTCCCTCCTGATCTATCTTCTAAATGTTGCTGGGCTTTTTATGTTTGCAGCCTTAATTTTCTGCCAGACTGTGCTCCTCACTTCTCAAACATTAAAGATGGCTGTCTAGCCTCATCCTTAGCAATGTGTATGGAACAAGAGCACCACAGCACCAGCTTGCCACATGCCTTTCCTTTTTATTCACAAGAGAGGAGAAAAGATGAAAGAATGTGTTGATTCAAGTTAAATCTGGGCAACTTTCTGAATAGCTCTTCCAGGGACATAGTACTGCTTCTCAGAAAAGGGGATATGGCTCAAAAGCGTCATCCTCCACCTGCAGCATCCAAACATTAGATTAGAACTGACAAGTGTTGACTCCTCTGACTGCCCAGCCAATACACCTGCTATGCATGGCTCTGAGCTCAGAGAGCCAAGGTGTCTCCTGTGGGCCCTGGGCAATTGCATAAAACACAAACTCTCAACTAAAAGTCATTGCTAAAGCACTAAAAATGACAGCATGGCCTAATTGCTGATCACAATTCTGTCACAACACAGCCATAACAAGAAGATGCTGAAAGAAAAGAACTGTAGAAAGAAGAAAGGACGATACAAACCAAAGAAGAGAAACATGGCAGAACATGAATCTATTTTGTATAACGAGTGTAACAGGGAGGTACAAAGCAAGAGATTCTCTTTAGCACATGAATACAGCATACTTGGCCTTTCTACAGACTGGCCATCATTACAAATAGCTTCATAAAGGTATATGTAGACATAAAGGATTATGTAAGATAATTAAAAATAGCAAATATTTATATGGATATCATTAGAGAGAATCCAAAACACACTGAAGACAGATATTATTAAGCATGCTTATAATGCAGAATCATAATACTCTGCTTAGACTCTATATGAAGACTCTCAGTGCACACACACATTTTCACTACATTCTACCTCTCTGAAACACTTTCTGCTGGTATGATCTAGATCACATGTATCTCACTAAAACAACTCTGTAAAGCTTTCTAAGTCAAAGATGGAGTATTTTTCATAGGAGGCACACTAGATTAACATCTATAACTTAAAAATGAAAGCCCTTTGTGAGCTCATGGAGACATAAAGACATTTCTGCATCAACTGCCCCACAGGAAAGGGTTTTTTGCCATGTTAAGGGAAGTCCCTAAATTCTACAGTCTCCATTCTGTACCAGGAGCAAACAGTCTCAGCCAGTGAGCTTGGTCCTCCACCTTACTGGCACACACGGGGCATGCTACATATAACAATCTGTGCAAAGAAACACGAGGCAGACCAGGCACTTCCAAACACTGTTAGGAATACAGATCTTTTTATTCTCCTTTTACCTAGTGCTGAAAGGTCAGACATCTGATCCTGCCATAACTAATGCCAAAAAATGCTGTCAAAGAAGCTTTGTTGGTGTTGCTACTACCTCTTGCCCTTTGGAACTACAGCGGAGACAAAGAACCAAATCAGAAAGGACCTGAATAGGGGTTCTGTGTTGTTTTTTTTCTTGCAGAGCTTTATGGGGTCTTCAGCAACTTCTGCCAATTCACCGAACCTTGTTGTACTGAATGACTGATTTTTCTTCAAACATTTGACACAGAGATCCATAGCCAAACAAAGAAGAAGGAGATAAGTGTTTAAGTATTTATTTAGATAGTAAGCTCTTTAGGGCAGAAACCATCTACCATGCTGTGTTTTTCGAAGGAGTTTGCCTGCAGGTACCTACACAGACTTTAGCTGCTTAGCATTAATTTGAAAAAAAACATATAAAATATGTTTTGAGAAACGTGCAAATCCAAATAATTCCATGAAATATTTAAACACAATTTGTAAAAGCACATCTGAATGTGGATGTGAAAGGCTTACATAAATGTGAGGATATCTTATAGTTAAAACAAAACAAAACAAAACATTGAAAATGACAATATTTAAGTTGTAGTATCTCAGTACCGACAGCCATTGACAGGGCTCTAAAACAAGCTTCATTCGTAGACAACAAAACACCCATAAATTCTGGAGAATCAGGATAATCTGTGAACATTTGTCATCCTTGACAGTCAGTCATTTTTCATCAGTTACCTCAATATGTAGAGGAAATGACCCTAGGTTCCTTTTGAATAGTCTAGCCATGCTTATTAAATTTATTGTTTAAAAGCAACAACTGAAACCCTCCCCAGTTTAGCAATTGATCGGGAAAAGCATCAGCAGCAATCAAACTTCCTTCGCACTGTCCAAGCAAGGCATGCCTTATCCCCAGCTCTCAGGAGGCTGCAGCAATCCACATATCTATTATGCACAAGCAATCATTTCAGGATGGCAATTAATGTTGATTGTAGTGCTTAATTTTTTCCGGTATTGATATTTGACCAGAAACTGGAGAAAATGCTCAGATCAAGGTATTTGGGCAATCCATCAGCCTTTTGGCTGCACTCATCTGGACTCGATTTGCAGCAGTGAGCACGAAATATCTAATAGGTGATGAGTCATTTCAATTGCTACACTGCTATTAAACAAAGACTGAGACTACCTTCCAAGTTTACTAAAAATATCCAGGAATATTTGTAAAAACAATACTTACGATATGTTTGCTGGTGCTTTTTGTGTGTGTGTGCGTTTTTATAATTTTTTAAAAGACTAAATCCAAAACTCAAAAGCAGATGTGACAATTTTGTCAAAATAAACCCCTCTATTTTGGTTTCTAGGGTGCTTTCACAAGGTTATTTTCTCAAATTTCCTCTTTAATTCAGGCACGTTCTAAATTGTGTTTTCTTTGGCAAGCGCTGGCTTGCTGGGTACCAAACAATATTGAGCACTTCATGCTTTCTGATTAATCTTTGAAAAAACTATCATTGATTATATGTATTTTTCATCCTTGCAATTTGGCCAAAGCTTCTGGCATTTAGAAGCTTCAGCACTTGATTAGCTGAAATAACACAGTATCTCCATTCCCATTTTGCAGTCATGAGTTAATGAAAAAGCAACACATTTAGCATGCCTGTTGGGCCACTGAAAACACAGATCTGACATATACGGCATCTCATTCAGAATATGGTTTGTTAACAGTGAGAGTGAGATCTCCTTCAAGGAAGGTCAGTGTAACCTTGTCAGGAGACACTCTCAGCATTACAAGTAGCTTGACAAGCATCAGTTTGTAAGAACAGAATCTGCAGGAGCTTAATTATTTTTGAGATCACCATTCCATTGACAAATGTGGCTGTAATCAGTCAATTGATTCACTAGCTGAGGGTGGAAAAGAGAGAGGAAAAGGAGAAAAATGAGTATGTGACAGCCTCTCGGAGGCCTCATCTCATACTGAGACCAAACTAATTCTCCTGGTTAGTTTCAGTATGCCAAGGATCACTTCAGTAACTAAAGTGTTAACATGTTTTATCTACTGCAATTGTTTATTCATCTTGTCTGTGGTTTGTTTACACAGCTTGAAAATGAAGCTGGCTGGGGATGTTTGTAATCAGAGTCACTTACTGGCTGTAATTGTTTGGTTCTTCACTACGAGGTTGAGCCTGAAGATCATCTTGTCAACAGAAATAGTTATCTTCTTTGTTAATATGCCTTCCAGTGAATTTGGAGGACAAGATAGTTCTTTCTTATAGACTTATTTATCAAGCACTCTTGAAACCGCATTATTTATTAAAATATTAGACATTTAATACTTCTCAAAAAATTGTACCGTGCTCATCATTCCAATTAGCATTCCAGTTATCATTCCAATTAGTTCCTGAACACTCGCACTGCCACCAGTGGTGTCCCACACCCCCCAGTGGCTGTGGCTGTTGGGTGTGCTGGAGCAGTCCATCTGCACACAGGTCCCAGGACACCTGCTGATCCTCACATCCTCTTACATGCTGGTGCATCAACCAGCAGCAGGGAAAGGCACATCCTGAGAGCACCATTATCTGGAATAACAATTCCAGGAAAGCTCCCACCAGAGAAGTTCAGCTACCTAGAAGTCTGTAGATAGACAGGATTCAGCCTAAATTTTTCCTTTAATGTTTTCTTACTTGGTTTCACAATGATTTTTTTGTAACTAGAAGAGAAACATTTATCCAGCCCCCATTTCCAATCAACCCTTTGTTCCTTACTGCGACCTAAATTTGCTTCTTCTCTTGCAGCTTCAAAAAGGTAATACTCATTCTCTTTTTCAAAAAAGGCAGTTTCACATTGGCTGGAGCTGGACATAAAGTAGCATTGCAGAGAAATTTCAGTGACAACTTGTAAAGAGACTTGGAGCTGGTGACGTCCAGTCAGAGACAAAGCTCCTGTCTCTGGTTTCCAGCTATTGCTGTTAGGGGACACGAGATGTGACTGCAAATGGCAGTAGAATGCAGATGCCTGGGCTGCACAATGTCCACATTCAACCCCTAGTTTTGGACGCTTGTCAACAAGAGGGAATAGAAAAGCAGAAGAAAAATATTTTGGCAGAGCTTACTGGTGCCAGAAAAGGTGCTTCTGCTATTCTCAAGCAGGTAGCTCAAGAGTAACATGTTGGTATTTTGTGTTTTTCCTTCTAAGAGAATAGTTCTGAAGTCAGAATGATTCTTCTGTATAATGCTGTAAGCTGGGAAGCACTCAGACACACCTTGATGCAAGAAAACCTTTTCCCAGTATTTAACCATGATCATATGAGATCCAGAGTCTACAAGAGGTGCATGTCCTCTGCCAGGAGAAGCTGTCAGGATGCAGCAGGGTTACCCTGTGTTGTCTCCTATCCAGGCAGAAATAAAAAATGTACATCTTTGCCATCACAGACTGGACCAGATCTCTGCAGGCATTCATCTTCTTATTTGATTGAGCAAATAAATATTATTTGAGAAGTTTTCCATGTTTATTCAAACAGCAAAGATACAAAACACAGCTGTGTCCAAGAATGCATGATTGCAGCTATTAAAGCCAAAGCTGGAGGATGAATATTACGATTTTTCACATTCCTATTAACTTTCTGCTGGTAAATGATGCCTGCATACAAACCCATTTTTACCCCCTTTCCCTTTTGTTGTTGCATGTCTACTACATTTGGATCAATATTTGGCAGGCCTTCCATGAAACAGCTGCTGAGATAAATATGAAATTAATCAAGGCTTTGGTTTTGTTGATGCTGGGCTGCATCTAAAGATTTGTTACTACAACAAAGAAATATTCAGACAGTATCACTCAGCTCTCTCTTGAGCCTTTAAAGTCTTATATTTGGGTTGAGTTATCAGAAACAAAACGAAAAATGATTTACTAAATGAAAATGATATGTTATTTGCTGAAAAAAAAAATTATAGTTGCACTGAAATACAAATACACTATTTTTTAAAAGGTTTGGGCAAACAGATATATTGAAGAATATATTTGAAGATTCAAATTCATTGGATTTCAGGTGATAAATAAATATGTGGTTATGCTTGGTACAGCCAAACGAGTCAGATTTAATAAAAAACAAACAACAACAAGAAAACAACCAACAACTTTATGCCTGTATTTTAAGTACTTTCATAGTTAAGGTAGGGAGACCATAAATTTCACTTCATGCGCAGCCCCTATAACATTTAGTCTGCAACACTGCCAGATTTTTATATAAGGTAAAATATACTCGAACTGGGTGATGACTGCTCAGGGCTCTTCGACTTAAGTTCCTGATTTATCATTTCAAGACATCAGTTACTTAAAAAGGGAGTTAACGGAGAGCAGCAGCAGCTCCAGGAATTTGTCACCATAGTAAAACATAGTTACCCCAGCTTGGAAGGTATCCAGATTGCAAATACACACATTTCATTGAAACACGTGGAAGGCAGAGTTGCCCACAGTGGAAAGACCTCTTATAGTACAAATAATCCTGCAAGCATGTTTGATTCATGTGTATTATGTTCAAAGAATGATTAATGTAGATTTAGGCAACAGACAGGAGCACCTGGTGAAATCCAATGTATGTCCATAGACAGACACTGTGCCAAGTTCTGTACTGAAGTCAGCAGGTATAAGCACTCTGGGAATAACATACTTGATCCAGGGCTCAATTGAGCTCACAGATGAGTATAAGAAAAAATGCTCTTCAAAGATACTAAAATCACTGTCTCTAAGTAGTATTGACATTTCTTGCTGTAAAGCACTCATCAGACATCGTATGCTGCTCCTGGCACTACGGGAGAGCAATGTACATCCGTGTAGTGAAGAGCTGTGACTGAAGTAAGGAATGAGGGTGAGGTGAGAAAATAGACTTTGATCCAAAATAAGATGTTTCATTAAGGTTGTATGTTCTCATGAAAGTGTGCTTAAAAAGTAAAACAGGGTTTTATATTCTGTTTGGGCCTTTTCAGGTGAAACATCTTTATTTTTCATTTTCTTCCACAGCTTCCAAACAGACCTTAAATAGAAAAATGCAGAATTTCCTCAAAACAAAATGTCTTTGTCAATCAAGTATTTTGGAGGTATTTTTTGTTGAGAAATTTCTGATGTTTTGGATTTTTTATTTTTATTTTTTTGTCTTTTAAAGCCTACAATTCCAAACAGCAGACAGATTCTTCTACAAGTAACCATCTAGCTTCCACCTGTTTGCAGAGTTCAGCCCACAAGTTGCCTAGCAGAAGTGATACAGCCATTCTTTCAGGGTTACAGGATTTTGGCCAGAGTCCATGTACTTGTTTTATTTAAGGGCACGTGTTGAATTCGGGTGCATCCCTTAGGAGGAAAGGTTGAATACTAGAACTCACAAACTCTGTGGTCCCTTCAATGAGTCTACTTTGCTAGTACAGTAAGTGAGAATTTGAGTTCTTTCTAGAAAGTATGGTTAAAAGTTGACGTCTCCACTTTCCCCCCAGGTTGCACAATGGGGAGTTACCATGACCAATAAATCTAGTGGCACTCATTTCTTTTGAGCTCCACCCGCATACAAACAAAGCAAATCTTTGTAGTCACAGTGATTTATACCAGAATAGCTCACTTATCAGATAGATACTTCCTGCTGTGCCAGACTGGGTAAGGATTGGGTGCGTGGGGTATGACATGCAGAAGGGTTTGCTCTAAGGCTGCAGAATCAACCTGTGTGAAAAGCTATGCTTGTAACATCAAAATATGTGCACTCCTCTACACAGCAGACTTTACACATTCTTTTCAATAACAACTACGATGACACAGAGAAGAAAAAGTCAATTTTGCAGAGCTCTCAAGAGACAGTGGATACTGATATGTTATTTACAGCCCAATTTCAAACCATCTAGCTCAGGTCTGATTTTTTCTGAGTTTCTTAGCAAGCAGGACTAAGCCTGGCTAATGAAGCTACTTGACATGAGGCATCATTTATTACTTGAGTGGTGACATAAATAGATCAAAATGATGCTGAGCACAAACAAGTTGAGAGCTCAGTATTTCAAAAGGAGTAGGACACCCAAAAGACACTGTTGGCTCCCACAGTGAGAAAGCTGCATCCAAAAATCTTCTGAAAAGTGCAGAAGAATCCAGCAGCTGAATAACAAAGCCAGAAATTAGCAGTGCGTCTTGGCAATGTGTCTTACAGGCCTCACCTGAATTTCTGAGCTAACAGTCTGTCATCTTCCCAAGAGCACGAGGTATTTTTTTCATTTATCAGGCCTCACTGTAGGATGCCGTGTGCTACAGATGCCTGTGTGCTTTCCCGAAAATTTTACAGTCTATTGTGATAAGGCACTTTCTCATCCTGATGGGAACTCCCATGTTGACATCACAGCAGCACAGTTTCAAGGCTGCTCCATGCAGTCTTCTATGAAAATGCTCCTTATTATCCTGAATTTCCACCATAACCTCTAATCATTTCTGTTCTCCATCAACACCTCTTCCTATCAGTCACCCCTAATTGGAAAAACCCTGAACAACTGTTTCATCAACTAAAGAAGGTTCAGATAAATGTTCTGAAAAGTAATTGCTCCATTTTAGCTGCATGCCTACTATTAAGCTATATTGCTTCTCTGTCAAAAGCAGAATAAAAATCCACAGGCAAATCCATCAACAAGTGCCACATGTAAATGTGCATCATCCTACTCATGTCAAAAACTGCATACACCATGCGGTGACTTTCCTGCTGTCAGACCTGAAAATTATATTGACAAATTAATGTATGCCAGGTTAGGAATGATGGGAGTATACTAGTCAGAAAACTCTTTACTGAAGATATCAGTCAGCCCGTGAAAATAAAAATCACAGAGCAGATTCATGCAGCACTGCACCTGCAGATATTTGTCCTAGTATGGACTGGGTCGTTTGGTCTGGAAGAGATGCATCAAAGGTATGTCACAAACTACTTTTCCCCACCAGCCTAATGGTTTCTTTATTACCTTATGAACGCGAAGCCCATGCAATACAACACTGTGTGTAAGAATGGGCCTGAAATAGCAGGTTTCTGTAGCAAGATGCACAGCCATTGTCACAGCCTCAGGGTTACAAGTGTTAAGAAAGAGCAGAAAGCATTTCACAGCCACTCCACAAGACTGTAGCTGATGTTCACAAGGGGCGCAACACCCACTACAAGAAAAGCCTGTCTAGTGTAATTCTAAGACATTAAGAAAAGACAAAGAACCGCAGGTAGCTTCCTTACAATTATCACTTCACTGTTTATTCCCTTTTAATATTCAGGTAGAGCACTGCAGTCCTGGACAAGGGTCCTAGTTTGGGGTTGACTGCCACCTGCTAGTGTCTCTATGTTGTAGCTCAACTCTGCCTTAGCTTTTTCAGCTGTAAAATGGGTCTTACAGTATTTTTTCCCTACTGAGAAAAATGAATTACACTGTTGAATAATATTTTTGATATTTTCAGGCACAGATAGGATAAATAATTGCAGGAGAATTATAAGCAGAAAATAGTCAGGGCTGCTTCGTGGTTAATTCACAGAAGCTTCAGAGAGAGCACTTAATAATCTAAGCATGTGCTGATTTGTCCATGCTGGGCTATATTCTCCATTACACGTGTGCTGATTTTGCAGGGGGGCATTTATTACTTTATACATACGCTTATCTAATTGCACTGAATACACATGCTTTATTAAACTCATAAATGAGCACGTTTATGAGTCTATGTGAAAGTAGAGACCTTCATATTTTATTTATAAAGTGAGACAATAGAACTGCATTGACATAGAACATCCATTTAATTCAGAGGATTTAGGGTTGTCCCACAGATTTTGCTATTTTTGCCAGAATCAAAGCTTTTGGTTTTTTAATTAGATTTCCAGACCATCTGCTTGCAAAGATAGCCTTGACAATATAAACCAATGCACATTTGTCTTGCTGAGTCTGCAGCCAGTGGAAAGAAACAATGAGCCTAGAACAGTGAACTTGTCCCCTCTATCTTATTGGGGTATTAAATAAAAAGCCAGTTCTGACTGCCTAAATATCAGGATTTTTAACTATTTCCTTGCTGTTCATTTTTCCACCTAACCTGTGGATAAAATATTTGTCAAAGCCCTAAATTATTCACATAACCTCACATCCATTTTGATGACTCTGCTGTATAACTCAGGTTGTCAATCAGGACAAGAGAGGTACCTGACCAAATCTATAAGATTTCAATTATAATAAGGTATTTTTTTATCTTTTGTCAGTGTATGGGCTAAAAGCACTGATCACAGCACAGACAACTTGTACTAGAAGCCTAGAGTGGGAAAGTTTGCAACCTCACAATTATTTTGAATTTGATATAGAACCCACAGGAGCTGTCGCCTAATAAATAGCTTTAAATGCTTTATGTTATAACTAAGGAAAACAGATTAAAAGATGTCTGTTGCTATGGCATGCTTTACAAAGAGCATACAAAACAAAGCTCACACAGACTCAGACTTTTTCCTACCATTTGAAAGTAATAAGAATATTACACTGGGCGCCTAAAAGAATGACACTGCCAACACAAAGCACATTAAAATCACCCACAAAGTTCACAGCTCCTAAAATAACTGACTATTCCTACGTTTTCTGTAATTACAGATTCTTAACTTACTGTTGCAGTGCTCCTTGATGTATCTATCTTAAAATCACTGACGATGCGTTTTTGTCAGTCAAGCAAGTTTATATTGGTTACTGATGTCAGAAAATAAAGAGGTGAGATTGGCACGGAGTTTCTGACAGTGGGTGCTGCCTGTGCTATCATACTGTGAGGATGCTGCATGGATGCAGCCGTATCCTGGTGCTGTGTTTTAAAGGATGGCAATGCACAGTGACTGCCCTTCTTTAATCTTATGGACTGTCTGATAAAAATATCTTCCATCTGGTTCCTGTTTTTATAGCTGTTCCTCACAATATAAGGAGCTTGATTAAGCAATTACGATGGTGCATGAAGCACATGCTTACACTTGTTGGATACAGATAGAGATACGTGTACGCTTGACTGATTTGCAATCCTTAAACAAGAACTAGGAAAGGATGTGTGAAGCAGCAGCCTGAAGGCCAGGCAGGCCTTTTCCTGCTTCGGTTGACCTCTTGCATCTCCTTCCAAGGTTACTGTAGTGAATTAAGACGTTGATATCCGCCTTTCATTTGTGAGTAACAGCAGATACGGTGAATGCACATTTCCACCTTAATGATTTCCTTCTTAAGTCCCTGATGATTTACATAATGCATAAATGTCTTTGTTCTGTAGTAAGATGTTCTTCAAAGTCAGAGAGTGATGGAAAAGTCTTATGGAAAAGTGAAGAGCTCTATAGACAGAGTAGTATTCTGCTGTAGTTTTCTGTTTTGAGATAAATTTCTTGATCGAGTCTGTTTGCAGAACAGATGTGTATTTCCAGTACATTCAGACTCTGCTGAAGTCATCTGTAGCCTGGAAGAATCCACAGATGACACCCTACCATTTTCACAGAACGCTGTGGAAGTTAGTTAGTCTATAAGTTAGGAAGAACTAACAGCTTGACAAATCAATTCAGATCACTGATAAAACGACCAGATAGATATATTAATTTGTTTCCAATTACTTTAAATACACCAAAAACGTCCTGTTATTTCATATTTGCTCTTCATTCTACCCCATTTAACTAATACAGTTTATCATCAGCTTTGTTAGAACTTGATTGACATTTGCATCTACCTGATATCAAACATAAGTTGCCCCATACATTGATTTTCAGACTGGAAGAACAAACCTACTTTATAACAGTACTGCCATAATCAGTTACACCATCTTTCGTCCTGAAAGATCTTAAAGAGTTTTGCCATGGTTAATTAGATGTTAAATGAACCAGTTTCTAATATGATGCTTTAAAATATTTCACACAACAACAAAAGCGGAAGGAACTGCTTTTTTTATGTTGGATTTAAACAAAGAACAAAAAACACCACAGAATATCTTTGACAATTTCCTTTGAAATGGAACTTAATTCCTGGCCAGGAAAATGAGAAAAAGAAGAAAAAAAGTAAGAACTTCTGTGCCAAAAAATGTTCACAGGTGCAGGAATTAGACATTTAACAGAATCTCTAATTATACATCTGATTTTTGGCATTTTTTCATGGCAGCATGAACATAGTTGAAGATCTTTTGTGCATGTATGTCTTCCCACAAAAAAAAAAAAAAAAGAAAAAAAAAAGGCAAAAATGTGTTTTCATTTATAAAACCAATTGTAAGTCAATTACATCTTAGTGGGCAAAGTGAGCACTATATTGTCAGCATGGACTTCATCTTCTGGAAACCCTGGCTTGACACCAATTTTATAAGTACAAGACTGGAGATGAAGACAACTTTGCACTCGTACTGCATCTGATGCATTTATTTCATTTATATTGCTGCATTTTCTATAGCTTAGTGAAGCATGTCTACTTTAATTTGCCAGTGCCAGGGGAATATAGAAAGTACGTATTCTAAAAAGAGAAAAATTAGCATTACATTCACTACGAGAAGCATTTCCAAGCCTGGTGTCAAAGTTTGAGCAGGTACATCCCCAAGTGGCCTCTTTCTGAAAGGTACTGAGTAGATTTTACCTAATGAAAATGTGTCTCACTCTTATAATTGGTAGTGCCCAACAAGTCATCAGAAAAGTGTTACCAATACTAACATAACAATTTAACAGTCCATAAAACTACAGAGATGAAGATTTCTATAGAATTCATTCCTAAATGAAAACCCCAGGAAACATTTTCAGCTGATCCTATTTTCGTGTCACCTACCATACACCATCTGACACCGCAAAATGGCTGGGGAGGCTGTTCTGGAACTTAAGAAGAAACTGAGATTTCCAGTAAGCCTGGTAAGTGTGAGGTGATATAGCACTTGGGGTCTGCCCTGAGAAGAAAGCAACCCTAAGGAAAGAGCATGTACTGCCAGTGTATTTGATTCCTAGTCTAACAGTTCATTAATAAAGCAGAACTTCCAGACATTCTTCCTATGGGTAAGGTTGTTCATTACTTTCCTACATACCTGCTCTTTAATTGGATGTTGGAATGGACTTGCAGCTCCTTCCCACAAGGCTCCAGTGGAAAGCAAAATCTAAACTAATCTGTGATCCCAAAGATGTTTGCTTCTCCAGATGCAGTTTCTGAACTAAATTACAAATGTTGTAAAAACAGGAAAACGGAGAAATAAGGAGACATAACCACAAAATTGGATGTGATTAATCACTACTGGAAGAAGTCAATTCTGTCTTGACAGTGGAGTTAAAAAGAAGTCTTCAAGCAAAAGTACATACTGTACATTTGATTAAAACTTAGACGATCAGATCATTAACAAGGCAACATTTCCAGCCATTCTTTCTATGTTGAAGATCATCTATTAGCTTATCAGGTACTTGCTTTTCATTTAGATTTTGTTTTGGAATTACTGTTCTTCCCTTGGACTCACTGAATGGCAAAATGTTACATTTATAATGAGGAGCTTTTATCAAGTTCTTTTTCTAAGGTCAGATGGCATGGTATATGGCCAATTTCTTATGCAGTGCTCCCAGTGCAGTAATGGGAATGGCAGCTTTAAAGAGCTTTTTCCCCAGAAATGAGAGGTCTTATCAGTGTTTACTATTACATGGATCTATGTTTTAGCCTCATGTAGCATAACTATGATAAAAAAAATTAAAAAAAAATTAAAAATCTGTCTTCAAGAAGTGAAAATATTATCTAATTCAGTTTCTAAAACTTTGTGAAGTTCCTACTTCATGGACTGATACATTAAAGGCTATGCAGTTATGATAAGAGAGAAGATAACTTGAACCCAGAACTAAAACTCAAGAGACTCTGGCTGTTTCTTTTCCCTGAAGTTCCAGGATGGCACCTACATTTGTGCAAATGTGACCTAAATGGGTGGCATAAATCAAACCTGAATATTCCATCTGATTATTTTCTACAAAGATCACAAAAGACATAAGCAGAGCTGCTCAAACACAACATCTTTAATTGGTGGTCTAAGTGGAGCTGCTAAGGCTACTGAAAAGGAAATACAATTTTAGTCTCAATTCAGGACTGGCACACAGTATAAAAACAGTGGAAGGGAAAAGTGACATTGCAGAGGACTTTGATCTCTGTCAAATGCTGAATCAAATAAGACTGAGATAGAGAGATCTATTTAACCATCATAGGTGGGGAAGTTTACATGAATCTACAGTTCATGTAAACATAGTTTAAGGAATATTTGAAAGTATGGAATGAAAAAGTCTCCATCCACTATTACCAATGGTAACACACTGGATACCTTTATCATGTGACATACAAAGGGTAAGTAAATGAAATATGTACAGTAAGCCCACCTAGAGTTCTCTAAGGGCAAAGCCTTTTGTTCCTAGTGGGACGTGATATTTGTCCATGGAGCTGCTTAATCTCAGAATGGTTTGGGTTGGAAAGGACCTTGAAAGACCATCTAGTTCCAATACTCCTGCTGTGGGCAAGGACATCTTCAACTAGATTTGGTTGCTCAAAGCCCCATCCAACCTGGCCTTGAACATTTAATGAATATATTCAACGGCTCTTCAGCGTTCATTCTTGAGATGAAACAAAGTATTGAAAATTATTTTGCCTATCATTCTTCAGGACCACAGAAGCCACGACCTTGTTTGGAAGAACAGTAATAATTTGAACTGGAGTTCCAAAGTAACACAGCCTATTTTATTTATTGTCCCAGATGAGGGCTGTTCATTATGAATTTTATTTGAAAATGAATTGCTCATCTAGTCACAGGCATGCTTTACTATGTCACTGTAGGAATTACTGCTGATTGGTTGAATTTAATGCATTGAAATTTGTTGAAGTTTGAAGTTTGAAGTTTGATTCAATGTATATTATAAAATGCCATAAAATTCCTGCTAAGTGTCCCAACAATCACCTTATTAATGCTATGCGAACATGTTTTTTATTTGTATTCCTTACATGAATACATTTAATACCTTCTTGGCTCCTTGGCCTTGGTTAGGATAGGGGAGCTAAAAAGGCTGATACTTAGTGGTCAAAGGTTTTTAATGAGTAGATCTTTCAAACTGAATTTCAAAGTAATATTTATTTGATCCCCAATGGCAACATCAATAGCAGAAGCATCTGGCCAGCCAGATGCTCAAATAAATAAATTAAAACTGAAGCTTACTAACCCTTTTATTAAAAGAGTAAGAGATTATCTTCTTGTACTCCCATGGGAAACAGAGTAAAAGAGGAGAGCTGCATCATATTCACATCATATACACCATGAAGTAGTGCACAGAAAATGCATGTAAAAGCATCCTAAATTTGCCTAGCAATGAACTGCTGCTGCTGCTAACTTTCAGAGAGATGCACTTACTCTACACAGCCAATGCTTCGCTTCAGTCTCTACTCAACGACTTTAACAGAAAGGATCACTCAGAGAAGATGTCCCTTGCAAATACTACACTGGCCCTACAGTAGGATCCTATTTTCCTTTGCTTGCACTGCAGCGGGGACTTGGGGCTACGTGGAAGAGCAAGGAAGTGCGAGAGGCTTCTATGAATGCAGCTGCAGGAGAAGGGAAAGTTGTTCTGGTGGTTTGTTTTTTTGTAGAAAAGTACCATAAAGGAACCTGCTAAAATTACATCACTGGAAAATTCTCCAGAGGCTAACGTTGGACATGAAATAAAGCCCTGGGTCCCTGGGTACACACGCATGAAAACCAATGCTTTCTTCCTAATAGTAGAAAAGTACACTGTGGTAAATATTGCAGACCAGACAATATGTGCTGAGCCAAAAGCAGGTTTGAATTACACTTCTCCACCTTTTTGGGGGCATGGGGAGAACTTTCTAGAATTATTTTTCTCACGTATGGTTTTACTCTGGATTAAAGTATTTCTCTCTTTTTTCTTTGTTTTTCGATCAAAGAAGCCTAGTGGCCTCACACTACGTAGTTACAATTATATTTTGCTGCATACAGTGTTACAGAATCCATAGGGAGCTCCAGAGCAATGCCAGGATCCACAAGGAAAACATTAAACTCGGCAGACTGACTTGGTTAAAAGCACCTTGTGGAAAAGGAGAACAAACCACTGATGAGATTTACAACTGTCTACCAAACTCTTGGATACTGACTCCCTCTGGAAACAGAAAAGCATTGAACATCTCAGCCTCTCAGGCAAATTTTGCCAGTCTCAACCTATACTTTCCATGCTGTAAGAGCATCAGCCTGCTCAACGCCACGTGCTACCATGAACCAGTCGTTCTATTTCAGTATGATCTGATTTTCTAAGACCGCAAACCAACATACACTTTCAGAAGCAATGAAACTGCCAAGCCTTTGGTGGCGGCTTGAGCACTGACTCTCTAATGACAAATAATTTTACTCTTCTAGAGCTCTTGGGCTCTGGAGATATCCTCTCTACCTCCTTTCTCTAAGAAGGGGTGATGTTGTAACTAGTGTCCACCTTTCCTTCTCGGTGAACACTAATTAGGTCTCTTTTCCTTGACCCAGCGCTCTAATCACATTAAACCTTGTAAGAATTTAATTTTCTTGAAACTCTTCTCTGACAGATTTGGTTTAAACAGTAACTGACAGACAGCATGTTTGCATAAGCGTTGTATCATTTGGAGACAAGACTAAAAATACACTCCTGAAAGCACATCGTCAGTCCTCCTCAAAAGCTGTGCATTAGGGAATCCAGGCGTTGAGCAACATCCACAACACCTCCATCTATTCCATGAGGATAAGGACAAGGCAGTCTGGCTCTGCTCTCTGTCTCCCATAGAATTGCATCCATTCCCCATAGAACTTTGGAAGAACTTTCCAAAGCTGATGTTAAAACATCTTTGACAATATTCCTGTTACAAAGCAGACTGCAAAGTGGTGGTTTTCCTGCTCCTAAAGACATCCATGAAGAGGGTGGCATAAAAGACTTCCAAATTATAATAATTTCTGAGACTGAAAAGGATGTAGCACGTACTGGAGTTACTGATGAGGAACACAAGCACCCATGCTGGAATTAGACAAAACCATTTTATAGTCTCTGTAAAAGCTGTAGGAAAGAGATCACTGAAAAGAAAAGTTAGGATTGGCTGAACTGCTGCATATTCTGCTGACAGCTTCACCAGGGAACCACAGGGAAGGGAACTGGTGTAGCTCAACTGCCAGCATGTTGCTCCCACAAAAGGTCTCTGTCTGCTAATTTTAGCATTTCTGAATTACTGCTCCATTGGCGCAGAGCTGCCTTCTTCATGGAGTCTCTAGGTCTCCTTGCCTGCACCCCTCTGAGTGCTACAGAGCTGCAGATCTGATGGCTAAGAAGCCCTTGAGGAGTACACAACAGTCTTACATCAGCAGTAGTGTGGGGAAGGGGCAGTGCAGTGAAGCATGCTGCAGGTATCCCAAATTGCTTGTCAGCTGTTGAAGACGAAGAAAATGATGCTCTACCTAAAATTACAGCGGGCTGTTGTGGCCACGAGCTTCCTCAGCAGTGAGTTATATCCCAGCTTACAAGGGGTTTTCTTGCTTGTCTCCATCACCTCTGCTCCCTCCTCTAGGCAGCAAATGCCTGTATGATCAACATGCAAAAGCCATTTAGCAAAGAGAAACAATGCTGATCTAATCCCCAGATCGAGGGTTTGGATGGAGCTCAAAAAGCAGAGCAAGGCAGCACAGATCTACGTGAGGCAGCTCAGGGCTGAGATTGGGCTGAGACCCTGCTGGCGTCACTGGGTCGCAGTGGCTCCAGACTCTGGGGCTGGAAGCACCTCAGGGTGCACAGGTAGGGCAGCACCTGCCACAGATAGAGCAGAGAAAAGCTTTTTTTGCACCTGGTTTGGGTTCAGACAGTCCAAAGGAAATGCACTGCTTCAAATATGCTCTCATTCATGGGGTTGTACATAGTGAAGGGCCTTTTCTGAGAGAGTGATGTCAGGTGTGGTGATGCTGTGGAGCTGCAGCCCATGGGCTTCCCATTTCTTGCTCAATGATCAAGGGAAGACAGGGACAGAGGAGAAGGGCTCGCTGCTTTGAATGTTTCATGTGCTGCCTGCAAGGAGGGCCAGACAAATAGCACCAAAATGCACTAGACCCACACAGGCTAAAGATGCTTCCTTTGCCATCTGGGAGGAGCACAAAGTAAAACAGCAACCTTTTATTTCATGGGGTTTGCTCCCCTTGGAGCCTGATTCACCGACTCGGCTGAGGAAGGCATGGCTGGGCTCCCACTGAGCTGGAAAAGCAGCACAGCATCAGGAAAAGGAGTTTCTGTTCCAGACTCATACATTGCTTTGTGTGTTAAACATAGTCAACTTCTGTAATCCAAAATCTTCAAATCAGCAAACTGCTAAAGAATCTTTATGTTGGAGATACCAGACAAACCAGGAAGAACTACATGCCTTTGGAATCTCAGCAGGTGCCTGCATGCTTGGCAGTAAGAGAGAAGTGGACACCCCCCTCCCTGCTGTAAAAAAGAACAATTGCCTTGGAAATAAACCAGACATTAAATGATAATGATATTATCTTTTTTCAGTTGCAGGTTTATAGTAAAAAATTTAGCAGATGATGAAAACAAAATGGCAAGTTGAAATCCCGCTTTCTCTTTATGTGGTAATAAATAATTTCAATTATTTACTGAAATACAATTAATTTTAAAAAATGGGGCTAGCTACTATATAAAAATACAGAAATGTTGGAGACTTTAGTGTAAAAGAAGTCATAGGTTTTAAGATCTTCAAAATTTTTGGAGTATTTTCTGTGTTCATTAAGGTATTTGGTGGTATTTGGTGGTATTTGGTGCTTTTTTTGTTGCTGTTGTTGTTTTTTTTTAAAACAATAAAAGATCCAGTCTTGAAATAGCATTGACTTGTTTTTTTTTAAATTTCCAGTCTCTGAATTTATGTTCTGAAACAATGCAATAGAATCTCCATGGGTTTGTCTCAATATTGACATTATGTTACTCTTATTAGCCCTTATTTCACAAGATATTTCCATCAGAAGGATAAGAGATGCTTCTGCTAGACCAAACAGAATGCATTGCATGATCTCTGGTACAAGCGATAAGCAGAGCTCAGCTTGCCCTACCTTTTATTAATCTTCAGAAGAAAAATGCTATGTGAGCTGTGCAATTCACAGTACATTACCTACAAAGCTCAGCACTGTGGTATTTGAGTTGTTCATCACAAAACCAGTCTGAAAACACTTGTACAGCTACCCAGCTGGAAGGCAGAGCTATTCTCAGCAGCAAGCAGAGCTAGAGCTGCTCTGAGAGTGGTCCTATCTCCCACAAAAGGCAGAGTAATAGAGGACATTTGCTCGAGATTCAGAGCTTTGCAAGACCAGTCCTTACGCTATCCAGAAACCAGCAGCAGGAAATGAAGGCAGGAAATAACTTGAAAATTGATATGGAAAGTCCCCATTTACCCTAGGTTTGGACAAAACACCGTCAGAAGAGAGCTCAAGAGGCTATTATCCCTCCGCTGAAAAACAGGAGCAACAATACTTGGGTTATTCCCCGTACCCCTTCCAGCAGGGGTTCCAGAGCTGGAGATGCTACAGGAACATGCTGCATGCTTCATTTCCTCTATCTGTGATTTTAACTCATTAGTTTTTGCCTCGCTCACTCAGTTTTGCATGTTGGATTATTATCACATAACTCTCTCCCTCTTGTTTAAGTTGACTGATGCTGTTGTTACTCTCTCTACATTTCCAGAAGTCCACATTTTCTGCTAGCTTTTGGTTACAGGCTGGAGCTGTAGAAACTTACTGCAGAATATTGACATCAATTACATTGTCCAGATATCTAGGAATAAAATGTCGCATGCGGCTCTCATCAGGTCATTAGCACAGCTGGTAGGAGATCAGAGAACCTCTTTGGAGAACCGACTTAGAACCAGAGGCAAAGATTTAACTTGGCGCTGAATGTGTAACTTGGCCCTTATGTGGTCAGTAAGTGGGTATGGGTACAAAACAGTGATGTGGTCAGAAGTCTTTTCAAAGGGCATGGGATGAAGCTGCTGGTCACTTCCACAGAAGCTTTCCAGTCACTAGCAGATGGTGATAAGTAACAGCATCACATACCTATGCCACGTACAATTGAAACTGGATTTGAATTGGCTATCAAGTGGTGAAAGGCTCTTAAATCCACTAGCATTCAAGTCAGCCATATACTCCTAATGAGCCTCTTTCTCCAAAATGCTTACCTTTAAAAAAATAATCAAATTATGTCTGAAGCAAATGTTAAACCTTCATTAGCCTGATTAGCTTCAGTTCATTTGTTAATGTGGTATTTTGATGCAACTGTACAGTGGAATAATTATCTCACACGTGGCACCAGATATTTAGTTACCCAAATTATTATGAAGTCCTTGTTATTTTTAAAATACATGAATATGTTTATAGATCCACAACAGCTTCCAGCAAAAACAAACCTCAAAAGCTTCTTTTGTGCTAGCATCATTTCAGTGAAAGCAGAGCTGTAGGGTTTAATTCCTATCAATGAACAAAACGAGCTTCACACTACTCCTGGCCAGAGGAGCTGATACACACAGTACCACAGGTCATCAGAGAAGAGCTTAAAGTAAATCCAGGAGCATTGTGTATTGCCATATTTTGCCAATCCATGTTGTTCTTTCAGTTTTAAAAAGCCCCAATCATTAAACTCATTTTTAGCGGCATTTCTGTTGTTCTACTGATCCTAGCACCTTTAATTTGGCTCAGGCAGCTCTAAGAAGCTGCTCAAATACGTGAGGCTGCCCCTTGGAAACACTTCGCTACCATTCTGAGTCCTGGATGTCCCCCAGAACTGGGAAATGTTTGAGCTGGCTTTAAACAGAGGACAAATAAAAGTGGATGTCTTTAAATACACAGGCCTCTGAGGCATCTTGGGTTTCCCCCTCTGTGGAGGGCTCAAAAGATTGTTTATCTTGGCTCTGAAACAGATTGATGTGTTCAGTCGGAAGATTCACTGTAGCTGACAAAGAACATTTCCTTCATCGTATTACTTTGCCATGCAGGGATATAACTCAAGCTAATAATATTCCGTCTCCTTGTTATCGTCCTATAGCCTGTGCATAACTTAATTCTTAATTCCAAAGGGCTCACAGCAGAGACTGGCCTGGTGCTAGTTTCATTTACACACACATAAATCAAAACTCACTCTACAGGAATAGATGGTTCTGCATCAGTCTTAAGACATAAAATCCTCAGCAAGGCAGAAAATTCCCCCTTACTGAACCAGCTCAGCTCCCCTGATCATAAGCATGATATTACCCTAGATTCAGTCAAGCCCTCCAAATTTAAAAACATTGCATCCCATTTAAATTTGCATGTAAATGGGAGTTATCCTGATTCACAAGATATACAACTTCGCTTATCTAGAAAGCATTTGTGAAAACACGAAACAAGCTAAAAACAAGCAGAGCAATAAGGACCTGCCATCCATGGCAATTATCTTCACTCCTAACGAAAAGCATCTTAGTTTCTTAGTAACTAATTATACTGCAGCAGTTTGGAGGAAAGGACCTTCCAGTATGCCTACAAGAATCAGCCTACAGCCGCCAACCAGCCAGCCCCTCACCTTCCTCTCCTCGTACCCAGGAGCACCAGATCAGGATCAGAAGTTCCTAGGCATGAAGCCTTCCCCCCACACAGCAGACCTCAGCTGGGTGAGAAACCCCACTGACTTCGGGCACCCGCCTGACCGCCGCTCCAAGCGCAATGAAAGAACTCACTATTCTGCTCTAACTCAAGCACACATTGCTGCTTTCAGAAAACCCACATTATTATTCTGTTTCTGCAGAAGGAATTATGGAAAGCTGAATCAGAAACTTTGAGAGCTGTTAGCAAGACCCAGGTTTTACTTACCCTAATCTATCATCATGTTTCATCACCAATCTCATACCTGCGCCCAGCTCCCAGCAATGTGCCACCTCTGCCCCTCCATTAAGATATAAAACCGGGGTTAAGTGACAGATAGTATCAATGTGGAGAGCAATCTGTCTCACTCAAAAACCACCTCAGTGGGAATAAAGAAAGGGTTATTATACAGGTGTCAATAAGATAAATTACAGTCCCTCTTTTTTTTTTCATGGAAGAGAATTTCCAGTTTTTCAACTATCAGAGAATCTCTCCCCTTTTCAGCACTCTGAACATCAGAGTAGTTTCTCCCGACATCATACCCAGAGTCTCAGCTAATGGAACTGCTTGTTCTGGTGGATGACGGATGCAGCTATTCATTACAGCAGTCATCTTGGAATAGATAGGACCTGGGAGCCAGTGATATGAATTCAGGCTGTTCCTTGCATTTATTTTTTTACAAAAAGTAAATAAGTTTGAAAGCTCTGCTGGTTGCCCTTGCTACAATGAGCAAAACATTTAGGGAAAAATGAGTTTTCAGTGTTTCTACACACCACCCAAGTTACGTAGTGCCATGTGCCAAAACTTTGAAGGTTGTGATCACATTTTCCTCCCACCACAGTGAGTTCAGCTGCAGCACCATGCATAACAGGACCAGAAGGAACCTAAAGAGGTCGTCTGCTCGTTCACCCCTTCTTCCTTTATGCCCATGCCAAATGTTTGCATATGGAATTGGGGAGGTTTTTAAGAAGAGGTGAGATGGCTTACTCTAGTTCTTAACAGTGAGGCAACCAAAAGCAGCAAAAGGTACCTCTTCAGTTGTGTGAACAGGGAACAGAATGCATGCATCTTTCTGTTACTGCCACCTCCATGTAGGAACAGCAATTAATAGAGAAGTTTGACATGGTAGAAGATCATTTTGGCTATGCAATTGCTCACAACACCCATCTCTGAGGGAAAACAGACAACTTCATATCTTTCTACTTGCAGCCATGCAAAGGATGGTAAGATGTGAGGGAGCAGTTTCATTACTGGAGCAGCTGGAGGGGCACTGCCAAGCCCTGGGACACACAGTCAGGGAGTAACCTACTGCTCTCCCAACCTCACAGCATGTCTGTAATCTCTATACAATATGGCTGCAAATAGAGCTGCCCACAGGAAAAGAGAAGGAGCAGGAAAATTAGAAAGAAAAATCAAATCAGTAAAAGCTTGATGAGTAAAAGTCCAATGGAGCAAGAAATGCATTGCCTGTGGCCTTGTGAAGTCCAGCAGGAGATGTGCCTTCTTTTGCCCCTAAGTCACTGCTGCCCACTGCAAGCCCTCATTTCTCTTCTGTACCAAATGCAGAATTTTCTCTGCACATCAAGTGTTTAAGGAACTGAGTGCACTTCTTAGCCACTTACCTCTTGATATCCAGATACAATCAGCCCCTCCCATTTCAGAGGGTGACTTTTCACTCTTGTCATAACGTAAACATTATTGAATGGGCTATATCCCAGGATGAAAAAGGAGGAATTCCTGAGGGTACATCATTGCAAATCTGAAGAGCCCTTCTCAGTTCCACACTCACCCTGGGGTACCCCTTACCTAATGAGGAGTGAGGATAGTGGACAGGCTTGAAAATAGGGAAAGGATTTTGGACTGTGCAAAGCCCTGTACTCTCTCAGGCATTAAACACTGGCTTAGAAACACCTACCAGGGCACTGAGACCTACAAACTGTGTCTTAAAGCATGCAAAGATAAATATGCACTGGCAATAGAACTGTAATCCAGCATCCTTGGAAAAGAGATGGGGACCTGTTGAAGAGCCATGGGCACTAATGTAGGGAAAGGCACTTTGTAGCAGAGCAGGCCTGAATGCAGAGCCATCAAAAGTGGTTCTCTTTGCAAAGTGCCCCTTCAGTCCACCCGCTTTCCTTCTCAAGCTTGGAAAACTCAGGAAAGTGTCAGAGCCTCCAAGCACTCCTCCCTTTCCCATCCTCCAGGAGAGCTGCACAGAAACACTGGAAATGCGAGTGTCTCCTCACTGCTGCTGTGAGCTGGCTTTCTGAGCCTGAAGGCCAAATTTGGGAGCACTGCCTCTGCTTTTGGGGACTTCTGCACCACTGCTTGCACGATAAAATCCACTAGAGCGAATGCAGGAGGAGGAAGGGAGCACTCTGTCCCAAGAACTTAAGGTACTAAATGTTAATACTTGGAAATCAGCAACTGCCAAGAACAAGTTCCCCACCCATCCATCCACACTGAGCTTTGAAGTGTTTTCTTTCTAGCTTTACCTTGGCACGCTGGCCAAATAAGTCACAAGTTTCCGAAGGTCTTCCTGTCTTATTCTGTCATGATTGCTGCGGGCTGGGAAGGTCAAGACAGGACCACCTCGTTTATCACGGCCACCTGTGGAAAATAAAGGGTTGTTAGAAAATCAGGCAGGAAGCATACGTCAAAAAAACTATGTGCACTGAATTGATAAACATAAATTAAGGCACATTTAAGAGCCTGTGCACTCTTTGTAGCTTTCAGGCTTGCCTAATTGAGGAAGACATGCTTGCATTTGCTGCAGCTCCAAAGGAAAGGGAAAAAGAAAAAAACAACAACAAAGAAAATTATTACTAGCATTTCTTCTGCCTTTTGCCTAATCCCATGAATCCAATCCAACGCCCCTCCGGGCAGGCAGGGCTACAGAATGCTGCTGTGTGGCTAGTTTGAGGCTGGTCAACAGCAAGAAAGTGAAAGTAGTTAAGGTTTTCTCACTGTTACCCACGGGCTGCATCTGTCACTGGGCAGGCATTTTGTAAAGTCCCACCAGTTGGATGCAGCATACCCCAGTCATGTTTATGCAGTCAGACATGCTAATCTATCTGGCAATTCATTAGAAACTGAAGTTCTGATTAGAAGTTCATGCCTACTATGCTTTACATTTAGAATTGGCAATTTGAATTATGTTGTTGTTTTTTTTTTTCCTCCTGAGTCTTTCCTATCTTAAAATCCACCCCTTCAAAACAGTGTCTGGCACTTAATGTTGTACAGAAATTCTTAGAACAGCCACAAAGGAGTGGCTCTACCCTGAAATATACAATCAGAAACATAGGGGTGAATACAACCTATTCTATAGCACCTTGTTTTATTCTCTGCTATAAATAAAGTTAAATAAGCTTGAAATTGAAATCTGGTTGCTCATTCAGAGTTTAGTTATTCCTTCATGTATTATCACATGATTTTTTCAGGAACTGTGTGCTGTCAGATGTGTGTTAGCATCGTTTTCTAGGAAGAAAAGTCATAGCGAAATTGCAGTTCAGAAAGCTGGCACAGAAATTCTAGGACCCTACAAACAAGCTGTAAAATTGCAGATCCATTTGCACTTTTCAACTGAAAGTTAAATCTCTTTAAGAGAAATAGCACTTCTGAGAAAGGGAAATCACATGCTTCCTTTGAAACAAACTATCTGGCCAAAAAGAAGGAAAAGCTCTGCAAGGCCTCACGCATGTTGTGTTCCCTCATATAGGACACAGGACTCACACACTTCTTGAGGCTGCGACTGCTGGAGGGCTCCTAAGCACCACGATTTGGTAGGAAGAGCCCTAGGAGGCTTTGCTGTTGGAGTAGGATTGGAAAGAAAACAAACCTTGGAAAATCACTATCCTAGCTCATCATAAAATGAAGAATCGCTCTGAAGAGAATTTAAATTAGAGTCAAAGAGGTGCCTCACACTGCAGGATCTCCTGCAGGTGGACATCAAACTGATGAGATACATGAACATATCTCAAGGCACAGTTTTTCTATCTGATTACAAGGCAGAGGTTACTTGTAGATGCATTTCTCAGCTGACAGCACAGCACCATCCATTTTATTCTGAGACTGTCTATTCTGTTGATGCCATGATAGGTACAAGCTCACCTTTGAGCAAAATGTGTCTCTCTGAATGACCCAAGTCACACAGAAGCATATATATGTATATTTTGAGTTCCCCTGCAGCCAGGGGTACGTATGGAGTACAAAACCTGTCCTGTCTAAACTCTGCTGACAGTATGTGCCCAGTGTTTGCCTTTGGCTCACAGTGGGCAGTGTCTTGGTCCTCTGAATGACTCCTGAAAGGCCTCTTGCTCCTTCAACTCCTGCCCAAACAGGGCTCTTGCACTCAGAGTCCCAGTGCCTCTGCTGAAATGAGCACACTATGAGGGCTAGAAGGATGCAGGGGAATTCAGTCTCATCCTGGCTGTCCCATCCTTCTGCCAGAGAGAATGAGGATGGGAGAGTAATGTAACAAGGATGTGATTTACAAGGAAATAACCTCATTTTTATTTTCAGGCCTACATACATGCCTTAAAAAATCCTTATTTTAAGCACATGCTCCCTTTGTTAGATTATTTCACACACCATAACAATGCCAAAACTATTATATCATACATGATGTGACCAACAGAAAAGCAAGCCAGCCTATGGAATGGCAAACCAATATAGAAACCGAAGTTGGTGGGAAAGATTTTTTGCAACACGGGAAGCTTTTCAAGGTTTTGAAAACTTTCCCATCATATCAAGATGTAACCAAGGCTTTCAAAAGTTTCCAGATATTCACTGAAGCGGAGACGTGAACTTGAATCGCATCCCAGAAGAACATGCTGCCCACTGCTTAGTCAGGCTCCCCCCTCCTCCTCCAGTCCCGATAATTTAAGTATTTCCACAAAGTGAAAAAGTGCTAAGAGAAAAGATGAAGGAGACAACGCAGCCCAGAGTTCTAATCCTCTCTCCTAGGATATGAAGCACCCAAAAAATGTTGCCATCTTCCCATATCCCTGACCACTACGATGCTGTTTGCCTCAGTTTGGTCGTGATCAAATATTGGGTTTGGGTTGAGGGACTGATTTCCCAACTACATTTCCACCAAAGTGAGTTCTAAAAAAAGCCATATCTGAATTCTGGATGTTTAGGCAGAAAATTATTTATATTTCTGCAAACAGTAATGCAAGGACTGTCAGCTGCAGAAAGGGAAACAACGGCCAAAATATTTCTGCGCTGTCTTTGCTTCAGGATAAAACAACTCCTTTGCCAGTTCAGCTGAACTGTCCCTTGGGGAGCAGGATAAATATGGCTCTAGAGTCAGAAGTTACCAGGACAAACTGGAGAAAATGGGTTAATTCTCTTTGGAGGAGGAAGGTTTCATAGTGACCCCGTTGGAGTTTTCTGGATGGTGGAAAGATGAATAATTGCCTGAACTGAATCCTTACTCTCTTGTAGCAAGGCTAAACAAGGAGACAGGAGGCAAACCTCAAGAAATCTGAGGGTTAGGAACAAATGTTTCTCATTTGTGATAAAAATTACTGCTCTACGCTTTGAGTAATAGGATGAAATTATTCTTAGAAGTGCATCGTACATATTAAAATCTTTCACTTGTTTCCAATTAGTCATGAGCAATCCCTAATTTTTATGAATGCTTGCATTATTTACAACTTTTTGAAGAGCCTGCATGAAGAAATGTCAGGTTTCTTCCAGAGCACAGTGTTTTTAATTCACTCGAGGACCTGTAGAGTTCAGCAACTGTGGCTGCTCTTTTAAATACTAATAAACATTGGCTTTTCTGTGGTGCTTTAAAACTGCAAACCTAAGCCTTACCAGAGAGTAAATGGGATATTTACACAATCTAATGTAAAAGAACCATTAAAAGAAGAAATTATTTTTGCATTGGCTCTACAGAGAGTCTAACATCTCATACATAGCTGTCCTCTTCTGTATCATTATCTCCTTTTTAACTGAGGGTAATAGCGAAGAGAAGAAAGGGAAGAAATTCACCCCAGATCTCAAGCAAGGCATCTGAGAGGCCAGGAGTAGAAATGAGGTTTTCTGAACCTTTCACTGTATTAGGGTTTTGCTGTACTTAAGCTAAAATTACTAAACTAAAACCCTTGTAGAAACTGTCCTTTTTGCAAGCAACCCACTCACAGAGGCTAATCTTGCTTCAAGTCAGCCTTGATTTGCACACTGATTTTACATGCACAGCCTCAAGAAATGGAGGGGAGTGAAGAAGCTCAATTGCTGTAATCAATATGTCCCATCTTCTGCCTCCCACTGGGCTCACAGACATGGGATGCAATAATCAAACATGTCATTATGTTTGCTAATTACAGTTATTAAATGCTAAAACAAACGGATGATAATTTCTAATTGTTTTTCAAGGTGGGCTTTCATGGAATTTGTTCTGATTTAGGGAGACAAACAGATGGCCTAGTTATTAGTGCTCTGGAAAAAGGAGTCTGAAAAATACATGTTCATCAGGGCAAAAAGTGCACTGAAAACAAGTATTTAGCCATATATGTTTTGCATTCCTCCTACAAAATCCTTTGCTGACTGTGTTGCCCAGTCTTTCCATCTCACTTTCTTCCAGCTTGTATAGAAACGGTTGCTAAATTCAGTATCTGGTCCCCAAAGTAGAATCACTTATTTTTTCTCCACAAATACTACAGGATATACTCCAGTGATGTCATAAGGCATCATGACAAGCACCACTTCTACATATTAAAAGAAAACATTAAAGAAAATGCAGAAAATCTGAGAGCAGGGGTAATATAACAGACAACAAAAAACTCGGGCAGTTCTCATACATACTGGAGATCACTTTTCTGGTCAAGCCTTCAACTGAGAGGGAAGGTTTTCCAGACACAAGACTCCTGCCCTAGCAGCTGCCTAATATTTCTTACTTCAGCGGTGAGCCGAAATGCTTCTGCCCATGGTGGCTCATGAAACTGACCTCAGGAAAGGAAAGGTGTAGGCCAACCCAAATTCACTAATGTGCACTGTGGGTATGGGCCTTTCCAAATCCTGTGAAACATCCATACCCAATAGCACACAAAAAAAAGTAAAATTCCAGCTCTGTAATATCCTTTTTGGGAACGGAATACACATGCTCTCTTTAATGCAGACTTCTTGTGCACAACAGATAACGACTTTACAGAGCTCTGTTGTAAAGCCTCATCACTCTACTTCTATCAACCATTCCACCTTAATGCTTTTCTGATTGTGTTTAACTATATTTAAGGTTATTCAAACTCCTTGCTTCTTTTTGCAAATAAGCTCTTTATATGCAGAAATTCTCAAGAATTAACCAGAAAGACAAATATCCACACAAGTAAAGGCTCCCAAGGACCTTGACTAAGATCCTACGACATATCAGCAATGGAGACAGAAGTAGAACACAGCACCTCTGGCATATGTTCAGGTGCCTGCTGCAGTTCAAATGGATGTGCTGATTCATCTGACCTCTGTAGATCATATGCTGATCAATCTTGGTGCTGCACTCTGCTGGGCCCATAAGTGACTTTCCAGAGAAACAGAAATACTCCTCAAAAGTTATTTCTGTCCAAAATATGGTGAAAAAACGAATGATAATGAAGAGAACTAGGAGACAGAACAAGCTCAGCTGATGCCAGGCACCTCTATAAAATGACAAACAATATGCTCTGGACTTCTAAATCTAACTGACAGACTTCCTATGAAGGAAAGTATCAAGGAATTGATATCCAGTCTTAAAATAATATTTATTTTCCTTTCTTTGCCACAGCTGAGCTCTGAGAGAGTGTTTGCTACCAGACCTGTGAACAGAGCTCTGTGGTAAAACTTTTCCAGCTTCAAGAGGCACTAATTTAATGTAAGGGTCTATGTAGGATTATCTGTGTGACCACACTCAAATTCAGCTGATTTCATAGCAGGTGATTATAGTGCAACAGTGAAGAAAATGTAACCTCTCACAACAAATCCACCCTGCAAATTAACACAGCTGCAACGCAGTCACCAGGGTCTGATCCACCGGCATGTTCCTCTTTGCAGCATCCTGTATCCCAGTATCAAGTGCATGAACCAAATCCCAATAGCAAACATCTGCAACATTACATTAATCATTGAAGAAACAAGGCTGTGTGTTCCTACCAGATCAGAACAGATCAGAAAAGTGTCAGGAGATGGGATGCTCAGCACAGCAACTGGATGAGCCCCTTTTTCACCTGATGGATTTTTTCCACTGCAACGGAAAGCATGGGTGCCTGGATTAGAAGATACTTGCTTTGGCTAGTAGCGTACTTTTTCTTATTAATATAAGTATTTTGAGGTACTTCTTTCATTTTAAATGATTACTTGCCAACAAACTACTAGGAAAATTGATTCATTTCCCACTGAGGAATCTATTGCCCCAGTAAAACAAAATGAAGGGCAAGCGAGATGTGTTACAGTAAAGGAAGAGCTTCTCTATGTGGGAGACAAAACCTCCAGAGGAGGTTACTTATTCCTCTGGAAGATGTGGATTTACTGTGAAGTATCTGGGGAGCAGAGAACCATCCTCTTCAACACTGTCCCTTACCTATTCAAATATTGGTTCCTTTCAACACCCACACAAAGAAGCTCTAAGATTTTCCCCCTTCTATCACAGATGTGTTAAAGAATATCTGTATTGATTTAAAAAAGCAATGTGGAATCAAAATCTGTCAAAAAAATACCCCACTGCAAAACCTCTTTCTCCTGTAGAGAAAGACGAGGAACGAAAGAACCTACAGCCAGTCACACTGCTGACTGCAGCACAGACTCATGGGCATCGAGCAACATTTTACTACAGAGCAAGAAGCAAAGACAGGCTGCATTCATTGAGATCATACAATATTTGTCTTCCTGATTTGAGGTGAGGACAGAAACACAGCAGTGGCAAAGTTTCTGATGTCACATCAGCAAATTGAATCATTAATGAATGGATGCAACACAACTGACTGCTCAAGTCTGCCACATCACTGCAGAGAAGTCCTCAGCAGCTACAGTCAAGTAGAGACTCCTGCAAGCTAAGGAAAGTTCAGGGTAAAGTTCAAGGTATCAGGCTTAATAATTGCTACGAGGAAGTCTTTTTTCTCTCTGGCTTAAAGAAGAAATTTGACCTAGAGTTGAAAAACAGCACCAGACAAAAATGTTTCTGAAATGGCACATTTCAGAAGAGTATTTCCACTTCAATTACTATATTTTCCTACAAAGAGACGTATTTAAAAAACAGCCATTTTCTAAGACAGAGGGGATAGCCAGTTGTGAATTTCAGTGCTTCTTTACATTAAAACTGATTCCTAAGAGAAAAACAAAACAAACAAACAAAAAAAACCCCACCAAAACACAAAATAACACCATAAGCATATGAACCAAAGTACTTTAACAGAAATAAGAATGTTTTCAGAGGAGATGAGTCTTATCAGTGGGATACAAGTGCACACCCTACTGCAAAATGACAAAAACATTTGGTTGTTATCATATTAATTATCTCAGATGCTAGTTGCCTTCCTGTTTCTTTGTGTTGATTTATAGACTCCCAAGCTGCATTTCTACGTAAGGACGTCTCTTACCTGCCTGTGTAAATGAGGAAGAGACCTTTGCTGTGAAACATATGGAGCTCGCTGTGTCTTTTGGGAGCAGAAAGCCCTGTGAGCTGGAACAGGATGGGATGTATAGAGACCTTCTTGCTTCATGGGCTTAGTTCCTTCCTCTTATTGTTATTTCAAAAGTCCTTATCATCAGTTTAAAAGCTAAACCCACATGACTGGATGTGAGGGCCCATGTGCTCTGTTCAAGGACATGGTCAGGAGCCCAGTGTGTCTTGATTGTACTCACAGTGCTATTTACATCCCATAAGTTCTTATGGCCTTTTCAGATAAATATTGTGATTGGGTTGATTTTCAGAGAAATATCCCTGCTGTAAGGAGATGGTGGTGGATTTTGCTGAGTCAGGACAGTAAGAGCTACACACTTTCCACAGAAATCACTTCATGTAGTCCATTGCTATGGTTAAGACTTATGGAAAAAGTAATTGCAACTAATTCTGCATACTAGCAGTGTGTTAGCTGTGTATCATCACAACCTGTAAGTGAAATCAGAAATCCCACAGAACTTTTTGATTTCTTCTCTAATCTTAGGGTCCTGATGATGATAACTATACAGTCCCCATAGGTAAAGGCTCTTCTCTGTCCTCACAAATGATCTAACATCTTAAAAAGCAAAAGAAACAAAACCAACCTAAACAAACATGCAGCCTCAGATCTCATAAAAAGACATGGAAAGTTTACAGTCTAAACTTCCTCATTTTCTTTTTCAAAGAAATACTGCATCAATGCAGCAGCAAATTTTAGATGAAAGTATAATGAACTAAAACCACGAGGAGAATTCAATAGTCAAGCAATGTTATGTATTTCTAATAGCATATTTCCTCTTTTTGGAATTTCCTTTGATTTCAAACTATGTAAGGGAATGGTATAAACAAGAAGATGTTTTTTCTAACAAAATACAGAAGAATTGTTGATGTTTCATTTGAAATTTCCACTCCAGAGGAAGAGGAGAATAGAAACTAATACAATTTGAATAAAAACTATCTGTGCAAACACAAAATGTTTTCATCATTCAAAATTTAAATATTTTGGTTAGTTCCATTCCCAGTACAAATTCCAGTGTCGACATATCAGCACCGGGGACCTCCTGAAACCTGGATCTGAACTCTTCCAGCACCCAGAGGGCCTCAGGATCGCATTTCTGGCACTAAGTGACCTGTTGTGACTTCAGACGTGGTTTTTTGAGGGGGTCGCTGTCTCCCCTTCTGACAGTCTTTACCTCAGAGCAAACTTGTCCCAGACTCCAGTCTCAGAAATAAAATAATCTCTAAGCTTTTATTTTGGATTCATCCCGCCAACCTAAATTTAGCAAAACCTAATTGCAAAGTTGTCCTTTCATCTGATCTATTTACAATGAACTTCTCCCTCGGAAGGACCTTTTGGGAAATCTCTATTTTCCTTTCAGGCTCAGACATCACTGTGCCCGTCACCAAATCACCAAATCATTATGCCCTTCTGCCTTTTGCTGCTGATTCTTCCATGCTCACCCACCCTCTCAGAAAGTGCTGGGAGAGATCCTGTAAAACTCTTCTGGGTGGGATGTAAGGAAAGGACAAATAGTTTCAGCATGTCCCCCTGCATTAATGAACTAAAAATCTTTTCACAACCTAAGTGTGTGTGAAGCTCCAACGTGGTAACAGGTTCCCCTCCCTCTCCTGAGGGTCTCACCCACTTCCTTCTATGCTTCACTGACAACAGAATATCTCCTAAGAATATAATCAAGCAGCTGAACAGCATCCTAAGTTTAACCTTCTTTCCAAAGCAGCATCTATGTTTCCCAGGAAAGGCTGAAGCCACAGCTTCCAAAATATCACTTTCACCACCTCTCACTGAGAAAATCCACCAAAATAATCTACAACCTGTTTTATTTCCTTTCTTCTGTGCTCATCTCCTCCTCAGAATATAAAAATCAGCCTTTGGCTTGTAGCTGGCTCCCTAATGGTTCCCAAAGCCATTCCATGGCCAGAAGCGACACAGTGAACCACACAGGCAAAGCCAAGTTTTTATCAGGGTTTAAGCAACAAGCAGGTGGCCAAAGCCTCCTCCTGCCCCTGGCTTAATCTGCTGCAACAAGGCCAGTGATGGAAACAATCAGACTGCAATGGCTGGGATGCACTGTGACTGCTCAAGCTCTATTTATGCTTATTAGAGCTGAAATGGGATTTTCAGGTGCTATTTAGATATACAGACACGTGAACTTTCCTTGAGTTCAGTCCAGCGGGGTCACTGGAAGAAGTCAAGAATGAGTTACAGGAAGAAAACTGCACCATTATCCATCCCTAAATCCTCCCTTGGTGCAGTCATGCTGACGGAAAGCTCTGAGCCTGCCACTGGCTAAGCCAGCAAGGAGACAGCATCAGCACTGAGCCCCAGGCATAATTCAGGCTGGGTGAATCTGTGCCCAGCTAGTTAGAGGTGTATTTCAATTTGGAATGTAAGTGCACTTCTGCAAGCTTGAGCGTGCCCCTGAGGTTGCACAGTGGTGTGGGTAGGTGACCTGCCTGCTCTCCTCACGTTCTGCATGGTTAAAGTATGGGGTGTGCACAAGGCTGAAACACAGAGCGGTGCAGCTGTGCCATCCTGAGCTCATTTGTTCTCTGCTATGCCAGGGCTGAAAAGACAAGGTGGTGAGTTAGAGCAGATGAGAAAAGGAAAGAAAAAAACAAAAAAGAACATGCAATTGAGATTCGGCAGAATGCTTTCTGTACTGGTAAATTCTGCTGGTATAAGGACAAGATGAACTCCTTGACAATTTAACTGTTTTCTTATCGTTAAAATTAACTGCAGTTTAAAACTCTGAGGAAGACTCAATAAAACTCTGCTTTTCCTCCAGGAAATCTGACTGCAAATGCAATGTGCTTGCAGACTCTGTGCTAACTACAGCTGGGATATATATTTTTTTCCACAAAGTTCAACAATTTGATTTTTCTTTAATTTTTGGCAAACTTTCTGTGATGTGCTCAAAGCATATTCTAGGAAGTTATTCCATTTTAATTAAAAATAACCTTAGCCATCAGCTGAAGCACTTCAATTCTTGTCTTCATCTGCTTCCACCAAGAAAGTTGGAGCAGTTAAGCTCTGTGCTGGAGGGTGATGCTGGTGCTATTGTAATACGCCAGAGCCTCAGCACATTCCATCTGCAAAGGCCCCAGATACCTGTTGCACATTGCCATTGCATTTGGATACCTTGGAGAGCAGGTAGAAATGCTGGGGCTGTTGTCTAGTGAGCTGGGCCAGGAATATTTTGAGCATGGTGAGTCTATGAAAACCTGCATCTGCTGCAGATCATGGTGAGAAAACCCTGGGGTGTGTTGGCACAGCTCGTTCAGCCCTCATGCTTGCCATGCAAGGCAACTATGGACTAAAACAGCATGCAATGAGCTAATGAGTTGATGTGAGATGCCTTGGCTCTGAGATGAACTCAGGCACCATAAGGGAAGGGGCTACATAAACAGTACAGACAGGCTGTTGTTGTTAAATATTCCATTTGAAGCCATCCTCTCTTCTGCTTCCTCAGAGCACCCAACTGAACTTCATGTCACAAGCAGATCTGCAGGTACACTGTTTTTATGATGACATTCCTCTCTTTAGAGCAGTGAAAGCAAACAGGGGGCATAGCAAGCTGACTGCTTGATGCTAACTTTCTTCTTGCATTAGGCAAGATCACCAAAAGCTGATTGAATGGCTTGCCCTTGGCAAAAATGCTGGCACTGGAAATACCCACTTTTTATAATGCAGTTCGAATGTCTTCATGCAAGTTTGCAATTGGTTCATGTGTTCTCTTCCCCTCTGTGAATATAGCATCAGTGGTACTTCTACTGCAAGCAGACCGGGGATAGCAAGACAAACAATGGTGATTCACTGACCCTGAACTCAGGCTGGGTCCCTGACCTGAACCATCCTGAGTAACAAAACAGACCAGGTCTGGGCTGCAGCAGAAAAGCTGTATCTTATGCCTTGTGTCCTGCCCATTTACCTGCTTCTCAGAATATGAAGAAGACCACCGTGGGCCAGTTTCCTGCTCTCTGGGTGTTACTGCGTAGCCCTGTTCCACATATAGCCCTTATTTTTTTAGCAGAAGAGCTAATTTAAGTACTGCCATCCAAACGTGAAACCGGTCCCTTGTGCACCATAAGGACCAGCATGCAGCAGGCAGTGCTTGTGCTGGGATAGAGGGAACTGGGAAGGATGAGCTCACCTGATACAAAGGCCACTTTCTCCTTTAGTATAGGAAGGACATCAGCAGCTTTTAAGCCATCATTTCGGAATGAGCCTGCAAAACAGGAAGACAAGAAGGGCAGATTAGATGAAAGCATGTATTTTCTCAAGTTTCATGGACTGTACATGTTTCTTAAAGCGAGTCTGGAAAAGTCCATAATTTACATAAAAGCAGAGAGCTAGACCCTTATGGCTGATAAATTAGTATCATTAGCATCAAAAGAGATATGCTTGTGAAATCAAAATACAGACAGTCAACTCATCTCACTTCATCAAATTCGAGAATTTCACTACTTCAAAAGTTCTGAAAGGTTAATAAAATGGAGGGAGATATAAAAAGGAGGAGAAATTGATGCAAATGCATTTGAGTAGGCTTTGGAACACAGTCCTAAGAGAATTTTTAAGGAGCATTTTGTGTTAGAAAAGCACTTAGAATTTTAGTTGCTCAATTCTTTCTGTGTTCATGTAAGCAAAACTTTGTACACCTTGCATTAAAGAAATGAGACTTTGCTATTAACTTATCCTACTACACCGAGAGCTCGGTGCAACTTAAAGCACTCTCCTACCTCTGTATATCTCACAGAGGCAATACACAGAGAAACCAGGAGAAAGCTCTGTGATTTTAAAAGATAATCACATCCAGAGCTGTAGGCAGACAGCTTGCTGGTAGCAGCCCCAGTGCCCTGGCTGTGTGCAGCAGAGGCAAGGACAGACACCAGTGGGGATGATGTCACCAGCAGACGTTTTCAGCCTTCTCAGTGTTCCCCAGGATAGGTGAAAATGGTAAAGGTGAAGGAATTGGAAAACTGAGCCCTCCTTCCAGCCAGGGAAACCACAAAAGCTCTCGAAATCTGCAGAACTTCCCTCAGGATGAGGAGCTACATTCCCAAAGGTAGAACAGCATCTGAAGCAAAGCCCTGGCTCTGGGCAGTGTACGCATTCACTCAAGCAGCAACTCCAGAACTGCAGACTGATCTGTGGCCACTGCCTCTGAGATGACTCCAGCTCCTGTCAAAAGCCACACGTTGGCAGCTCCATCTCAGAACATGCTGTTAGGTTTTCCAGTAAGGACTGGAAGAAGAGATATATGAACAAGAAAACCAATGGCTGTAATGAGGGCTACAAAAGCAATGGTCTCTAGCATCTGTCACCAGGAGGGCTCAGAACAGCAACAATGCATTACCCAGTACATAAGTTATTACAAACACATCCCTAATAATGCTCAGTTTCATCCTAACCCCCAGCTGTTTCTAATACAGTTGTTTTGTTTACTTGCGTGCTGGATCTGAAGCCATGTCTGCATAGCACCACCTAATTTTTCCACAATCTCTGGATATACAGCCACCTAGCCAGTTCGTTCCTGGACACTGATGAAGGCCATACTTTGC
This sequence comes from Perdix hodgsoniae, assembly GCA_035772895.1. Classification (NCBI taxonomy): domain Eukaryota; kingdom Metazoa; phylum Chordata; class Aves; order Galliformes; family Phasianidae; genus Perdix; species Perdix hodgsoniae. The sequence continues at coordinate 887,227 of JAPSGF010000050.1, forward strand.
ATCCTGCCTGACACTGCTCTCCTGACCTTACAAGGCTCAAGTCCCTCTGCAGTAGATGGACAGAGATGGGCAGATGGATGATGGAAGGGGCAGGCTGGACATCTGGCACTTCATCCATGCACTGGTTTGCTGGTTCACCATTTGTCATTATTATGGGTGTATGCAGCAGTGTCCTTCCTGCTCTTTCACCTGCAAGTCTAACTGTGCTCTGTAAAGAAGCTTGAGCATTGCAATCACTTCTTTAGCAGAAGAGAATCAGAGGTGCAGGGAGCACAGTGCCACATTTCAGCCAACCCACAGCACTTCACATCTTTGCCACGTCCTGGCTTAGCATGCTGTCCCCACACAAGAAGAAAGCACACCATGCCTGCATAAGTAGCTGTCAGAAGAATGTATTCTTGGAAACTTGGAAACACTGAAAAATTTAAGAAGTATATACTCAGCATGGCTGAGTCATTATTCAGGGCAGATGAACATTGCAAATGCACACCTCGTCTCCTAGCAGGGATTCCCTGTGCAGCAGAAGCATCTCACAGTTTTAGGTGAGATGCTGTAATGAGAAGCCAGCTGGGCAAGACTGGAAGCTTAAGGCACGTTTCCACATTAAATGCAGCAAACCAATAAAAGAAAATCTTTCTTTTTTTCCCTGCACAAATGCCCCAGATGCTCAGGGAACTTGCTGCTGTAGGACATGAAGGTCAGCAGCTCAAAGGGCTTCCCCAGTGGGCCACAGATCTGCAAACAGCAAACAACTCCAGGGAACTGTAGAGATTAAGAAAACAAACAAGAGTTTTGGAAAGAATATAAGCCTTCAGTCTTTGGAGTGAAAGCCAAATGCTAACTCCTGGAGTGAAATATAAATTATCCCTGGGAGGAGCCTCACAGGATTTAGGATTTTTTTCTCTATTTCTTTCTCTAAGCAGAGGTCAGTAGCCTCTGTTGGAGATACTGTCTTGGACTACATGGACCCTTGGTTTGATCCAGAGTTGCTCTTCCTAGAAAAGCTTTAACTCTGATCTGAAAAAATGCAGTATGGTTTTGGCTTCAAATAAAGATCAGCTGCTGGAAATATGGAAATTCTTTCTATACTGAAAAACGTATGCGTAGGCTAGAAGAAGGCCTCCTGTCAGAGCACTGCATGGGGCTTAATCACTTGGCTCCTGTTGCCTTCAGCAGGAGTTGTGCGTCCCAAGTCCCATGCAACGTTTCACGAAAGCCCACATTCTCATAGTTCTCAGAACAGATTTGACTATTTAAAAACTTTGGCATGCAGTTTCTTTAACCAAACAAAACTGAACTCCTTAGGCTAAACTCACCCCTTGAGGAGCTCCACTGGAGTCCAAGAGGCAACACAGTAGGATTAATCCGGTCCACATTGATTCTTCTTCCCTTAATAAAGGCCTCTCCTATATGTCTCTTTTTTCTTTCATTTTTTCTCAAATTTTATCTCCTGGGTTTATCACAGCCTATTTGCCTTCCTACCTCTCTTTTTCCCCTCCGAGCCTCAGTGGACTTAATTTTTTGTTTGAAGTACAGTAGCTTCTTGCCTTTCTACAATGTGCAAACAGAAGAGACGTCTGATGTGAGCAGAGAGAAGCAGAACAAAGGAGACTTTATTATTCCCATTGTAGTCTTTGCAAATGGAGACAGAGAGGATTGACTTGTCCGGTGTCAGACAGAAAGTTTGTGCAGAGCTCAACCCTCATTTCCCCAATGCTTCCCCAGTGCTTTGTTCACATAACTATCCCTTTGTTTCCTGGCAGAATATCATCCCCTTTTTCCTTTTCTTAATACTTTTTGCTTCCTTCTCTGGTCTTTCTCTCTCCATTATTCTTTCTTTCTGCTTTTCTGCCTCAAATATTTACCTTTTTTTCATATGTGCTAAGCTCTCTTCTAGCAGGCTATTGTCTGTCCCCACAGGGCTGTGAGCCTTCCTAGCTGGGTCTCTCTGAGCTCCCACAAGCCATGCACAAGGGCTTAGCTGAGGGCTGCTAGGTCCTTAGCCACTGGGATTTCACTGGCTGAGGCTCATTGGCTCAGAGGCAGCGAGGCCACAGCATGGCACAGCATTCTGTTGAATAGAGCAACATGTGCTCCAGACTTGTATTTTAGCACCATCTGGCAGAGATAAATGGGCTTGGACACTCTGCATCTGCTGATAGCTCTTCTGAGGATGACAGCCTGATCCTTGATGCAAAGAAAGAACATTTCAGTGCCCTGAGCTCCCCAGGAGCCTGCCAAGCTCCCCTGCCTTCCTTCCCCACTACAGGCAGCAGAAAAATTTGACTTCCTAGAGGAAGGAAGGAGCAAACTGAATTGAACTGAATCTAAAGGCAGCACCAGCTAGAAAGAAAGCAATATTAATTTGTAAAAAATCATTAACAATTATTATAGATTGTCCCAGACCTATAAACTTTACCAACAAAGGTTATTATTTTCCTTATTAACTAATAAACAGTAATACCTGGCCTCGCAGGAAGCATTTACTTCCTGGGACTTCAGGTCAGACTGGACAGTCCTCCCTCATCTGGGCAGATTAGCAAAAGCTAACAGAGACACTGTAGTTATTACCAGTGGAAGCATGACTGGCATTGCCTGTGCTCTTCACCCCATGCAGAGCCAAATCTAGAGCTCACTTTCAGCTCTGCAATGGAAACACCAAAAATCCCTGGGACCTTCGTAGACTTCTGAAGGCTCTCTTGCTGTGTAACTGAAGAGCCATGCAGCAATTGAGCTTGTGCTTAGTTAAGTCTACTTATTTCTGCAGGTGTGACTGTGCATAAATGCAGCACAGTAGACAGAAAGGTGTGGAAAGCGCTTAATAGGAATGTTATTGAGGATCCACCCATAAAATCTGATCTCCAGTACTCCTATTAGGGTTGTGTGGAGTAAATGTTTCATGCCCCCACTGTGCAGACTGATACAGACCCTTGCCATAACTTTGCTTTCCAGGTGACCCCCTGGCAAGTAGCAAGAACCATGGAAACCAAATAGATGGCCTCCATAGAACACTCATACTGTTGCACCAGGTGCCAAACACTTTATCACAGCTGCGAGGAAAGTTATATTCAATACACTGCACTTATTCTAAAAGGAAAAGGTGAATGCTGTTTTTATATGCAATATGCAGGCTCAGTCCAAGACTAATATTATTTTCTCCGTGTTTCCTTAATCTGTCCTTCCTTCTATTAATTACACACTGCCACTGCTTGCTAGAACATCCTTCTGGTCACAGCCATTGGACGATGATGCTTTGGGCTTTCTCTGCTTCTAAGCTTTGCCAGTGCTTGTCACAGTTCCAGCAGCTTTTCTACCCTCTGTACATCAGCAAGTCAGTCCCTCTGATTTCCTGCTGCTCGAAAGCTCGCACAAGGAGAGCTGCTTCGAGCACAGCTCCTTTCCCTGCCTCCAACAGCGTGAGAGTCAGGGCTGGGTTTCAAGGGAGATTGCTAATTGCTGAGATTGTTATTCCTTCCACGAGGTACTTGGCAGCGCCAAGCCTCCCAGCGCAGCCTTTGAATGTCCACACATTTGAACAGTAGCCTCAGCTTGAAAGCTCGCCAAAGAATAGGCAAAGCTTCAATAAAGGTACAGCTCCTTGAAGCAAACAGGCAAGTCCATTAGTGTCTGTGCACATGTGGTCTCTAATAAGCTGAATTCAGTATCCGAAGCCTAAAACACCACACCCTGTGCAACCCGCCTAAGCCAACAGCCTTCTCATACATGGTACAGAATTGCTCAAAACATCAGAAGGATATTGAATTATTGCACAGCCTGTGACAGAGGCAGAGTTTCATCTCCATCCATAGGAGATTTTATTCATTTTGCTTTAAACAAACACTAATAGAGATGCTAAGGGAACTCAGTGAACGTGAGTCAATCTTTTATGCATTTCCCTTTTATTTTCATCAGGACCTGGGGATCAGGCTGAGATCTTTCAGTTCCTAGCCTTAGAAAATAATTAGACATTATAGGTAGCCCTGCGGATAGCACATCTGACTACTAGTCAAAAGACTTGGCTCTATTTGTACTTCTGCTCCTGAATTGCTTTGTGATCCTGAACAAGCTGTTTTAACTGTGCTAGGTCTTGGTTTTCACATCTACAGAAGGGTGATAACGACTGCTCACATTAGTAAAGCACAGTCATGTCCACAGACCTCAAAAAATACCTTAAAATCATGAATTAATTTTGTCTCACAAAACCTTTTTGCAGCAGGGAATTGTTTCAGTCTGCTTTTATAAATAGGCAAAATGAGGCACCAGTAATAGGAAATGCTCTGGTGAACACAGAAAGGACTTTTTGGGGAGGAAAGGGAGATATTAAGAGAATTGGAAAAGGCTAAGTCATCATCCAACGCTAAATTTTGTGTCTTATTTCTTAAGCATGTGAAGAAGAAATCTGCTCTCCAAGAGGAAAACGATCATATTCAGCACCTTGAGCTTTTAGTTATTAAGGATCTTCCTGCAGGTTGTGGCATACTCCAGTAACCACCCAGATGCAACAGTCTTTTACAGCCTCAATAAAGAGCTATGGGCCATTTGTAATCTGAAGTAGCATTATAAGCGTGGCCATGGTTTCTACCCAAGCCTAGTGAGCATGAATATTTTCTTTTCGTTTCACTCCCCTCTCAATTACAATTGGATTCCTTATGGAAACATTCCTCAGAATTTTATAATCCAATAAAAAGTTTAAGCCTGCACACAGATTCCTGGAGGAAGGATGCAAGTCTTCCATGAAATTTTAGAGGCTGGGTACACAGGGTCTCATCTTCTATTAAATTCTGGAGGTCAGAACGATTTCCTTTAGATAGCGCAGGTTTAGTTGACAGGCTGTTTCCAAAAAGCTGCAGCAGAGCATCAGCTAGCACCTGTAACCTGTCATCTGGCCCCCCAAAAACCTTGCTCTCGGGTCCTGGCTGTCCCCAGCCGCCAGCAACTTCTCAGGGAAAAAACAATAAAATGTCTAATTATGTACAACATTCAGGAGGCACTTTGCTGAAACGCCAGCCATACAAAGGGACCATATGCCAGTGCCTCAAGTGTGCTTTGCAAACATCTGCCTCTCAGGGGGATTTCATGTCAGACCGAAAGAAAGCAACTTTAATTAGAGGCCAATTGAGATCCTTGTCCCAAGGCCTGGCACTTCCCTAAAAAATAAAATAACAAAACACCAAAAACCCAAAGCAATTACATTTGCCCCATGCTTAAAAACAATCTGTATGTTTTCTTTTTGAATACAGAGCACTGTCTTTAATTTTGTTTGCAGGGTTCTGTGTTCTCCATCCAAACACACAAACAGGCTGATAAAGTGCCCACTGCCTACAGCAAGGATTCCTGCCCAGGAGGAACAGCTGTGTCTTGTGCAAGTGTCAAGGGGGACTTTGAACTGGTCATGTAGGATTGCAGCTCATCCAACACTCACAGGCTAACACTTCATTACTACTCAGGCTTGCTTCTCCCTCACCTGCCTTCCAATTCCAGCTGATGATAAAGCTACAGGGTCTTTCTGTAAAACTGATTTTTAAAAACGAAAAAAAGAACAAAATAAAAGCCAAAACCTGCAACTCACAGAGGAGCTTTCCCTTCCTGCACAGTTAGGGAGAAATCAAGAACTGTGCCTTGAGCCCATGAGAAAGGGTATCCCTCTCTTCTGTCCCTATTTCAGTTTCTCCAGCTCTTCTCCTCTACAAACCCACACCACCAGCAGTGCCTGTGGTCACCCGCTCATATGATTGCCTGGGCACACCGAAGCATCAAGCCACAAAACTCCCCTGAGGGACTCCCTGGCGGCACCCAAACTCTGAACAAAACTGCAGCAAACGTTTCGCAGGCATCAGCAGGAAGGACGGGGCAAGGCACTCACACAGCTAAATAATTCATCCGCCTCTCTTACGTACGCTGACATTTTTGACACACATTAAACATTAATGGAAAATGTTTCACGGACGGCTGAGTCCTGTCAGTGGATGCTCCGTCTTCTGCCTCCCCACCTGCCCCCCACTCCCTGGCGTGGCACAGAGGGCGGAGTGGTGCCTACCTGGGGCACTGCCCCTGCAGATGGTGGCCGGCTGAGGGGCTGGGCTCACCCAACCCTAACCCTGCTGCTGCTAAATGAACCAGACCGATGGTCTCTTAATCAGTGGAGACGAGGTGCTGTGAAGCATTTCCGAAAGCAACTGCCTCCCTGATTTCTACAGGCTTCCTAGACATTTTTACATTGATTTGCTATTTTTCGTTTCTCTGTTTAATCTAATGTTCTCCTGCTTGTGTTCTCAGCTGCTCCCTAATGCCAGTAAGGCCTCTTCTGCCCAAATTTCTTTAGCACGCTAACAAAAATGTTTAAAGCCCTAAAACTTACACTTGACATTTCTGTGGTAAGAACCTGCAGTGCTATTGTAATGTTGACTGGAAAAGGATCACCAATAGGTTGACAATGCAGCTTTCCTTTAGTTCTGTTCCAGCTAAAGATAGATATAAAGAGATGATTAGGATTAAAGCCTCACAAACTGTCTGGATCTCTTCCTGGACAAGCAGTCCTTAAATTGACTGAAAATAGTACTCAGCAGAAGGCAGAGTTACACAGGGCCACAAAGCAGCCTTCAACAATAAAGGATACACAGTAAAACCCATCTCACGTATCCTATTAGACTGTGAAACTGGATGTTACCAAAAGTATATTCTTCGTCCTAAACATGCTTTTCTTCATGGAAGGGGCTAAAATATTTCTAACACTATTATTCTCTAACCTAAACTGGCTTCTTTTCACTAAGAAAGCTCAGAGCTGCCCAAATAACTAGTTACAGGTTAAGGAGGTCTGACTGATCTCCAGGAGATGCAAGCTGTGGCTCCATCAATGCCCAACAGCTGGAGTCAAATGACTATCTAGTACACCCTTAAAACACAGGGAAATAATTTGGGGCCTCTCTTTCCAGCCCACTCCCAGGTTCAAATGCAAAAGCCATAAACCTGACATTGTCTCTCTCTCTCTCTTTTTTTTTTTTTTCTTTTTTTTTTTTCTTCCAGCAGAGCTGAGCAAAAAGCTATAATTAAGGAATGATTTTTTTAACTTTGCAGATTGCAATATATATATATATATTTTTTTTCCCCCCACACACATCTTCTTATAAAGGGATTTTACTGGTTGGTGTCTCCCTTGATTCCAGTTTCACTGAACAGCACACTATGCAAAAGCTAGCAATTCCAGGCAAAAGGAAACCGCCCCATGCCAAGAGTTGGCAATACTGCATAAAGCTCATTAGTAAGACCTCCTAAAGATAGTGAAATTGTACACTGATAAAAGACTTGATCTACTGCAGCTACTAGGGCCTTGAGTACAACACTGAGCAGTAGATTGGCTGGTTTTAGCCCAGCTACATCAACAAAAAGACATTCATTACCTTTGGTAGATTAGAGATGAGGTGGAAAGACAGTTCCTTCTTTACCCACACCTCCAACTGCAGGTGAGATTTTCACTCCTCCTTTTAATCCATTTTTGTATTTTTTCCCATTGAGTATTTCACCCTGCATACACATCTTGTGCAGTGTCCCTACTCTCTAGCAAAACCATGCACCCACAAGCACCTTCTCATACTTTAGATCTAGATTTGCTGATAAAAGGACAGATATTTCTAGTCTATAACTTAGTCTAGGCTTTTCCATGAAAATTCCATGCAAACTCCATTTCAGCTGCTGCAAAAACTTGTCCATTATGTTGTTGTTCGGTAACACTTAGGCTCTACCATGATAATATGGCTTTGAGTAAATGACAAGTCACAGTAAGAAATCAATTAAACTTTAGGAACAATTACCAAACAAAAATGACAAATTAACTACACAAACGAAAACAAAAAACACAGTGACATTTTTTTTTACCCACTTCCAAAGCAAAGGCAGAATGAAAGATGGGCTGGAGAAAACAGATTCATCATGTTTTGGCTTCATTCTTATAATCATTAATTTATATTCGCAAGTGCACATTAAGAAGATGCATTTCCACCCCTCTGCCACAACCAGCTGGTGCAACATGCACACGTCACTCACGGGAAACAGTAACTGTGCTGATGTCCCTCTCCATCCATCTGACGTCTGCATCCTTCCCTGACTGCAGCTTTGGTTTGAGGCCCAGTCAGCATCATTGATACAGGGCTGCACCAACACATCATGGAGAAAAGTACCTCATGCGGCCAAAGCCAACTGTGGTTGGAGACAACTGAACATGCAATGGCATCTCCCCTATTTCATGGCAGCTGACCAATGGCAAAACACATGTATTTTGAATGGAGATATTAGATGGAACATTTATAATGATTATTTATAATGGAAAAGGAGCTAGGTATGGCTTTCCATCCAGAACTTTTATTCCATGGGTATGCTGAGAAAATGCTCATGAGCCCACAAATCTGTTTTATATCTTATCCAGTTGATCCCACTACAGGATTTGGACCAGTCCTCACCTATTGGGTTTGGGGATAGTGCCTGAGACTGAGAGGGCTAGGAAAATATCCTCTTGGCAATAACCGCATAAATTTTGGGATCTAGTGAAAAATGCAGCCTTTGCAAATACATCTATTCTCTGCCACTTTCTTGGAAAACCCTACGAATGCAGCAATATCCATTTATAGCAAGGGGTATATTAACTCCAGAAAGTCAAGATACCTGAGACTCACTACTAACAAAAGCTTCAGGGCAAAGTATTAGTGACATGTTGGTGAACAAAAAAATGCATATTGAAATATTACAGAAAAAAAAATTACCACGCAGGAGAAAAGGTATAAAGTACAATTTTCCAAGTGGTATATTGGCTTTAGTTATGTAGACAAACAACCTTCTCATTGCCATGAACCACTTCTTTGGAAGTGTTTCGTGAACTCACACACAGAGAACAAAACAAAGAGATAAATACTCTCTTCTTCCCCTTCACTGAAGGGCTACAGTACTGAGCACACTGCTGCTACAGCATTACTGACAATTAAGGATGTGTCACCATGAGCAATATCTCTGTCTGCACATATCTAATCCACCCATTACCATCATCCTCAGTCACCATAACATGATCACGCACAGAAATCCTACATTATGGGAATAAATATCCATTGAAGCCAAAATGGCAAGTCAGCTGAGCACATAAATTGCCCAGATTCTACCCCAGGACAAGAATAATTATGTTTCCAAATCCACTTTAAAACCCTCACTAAAGAATACTTTCTGAAGAGGTCAAGCCCCGATGACAACTAATACTTATAAATGAATCTTTGTTACTGCCCAAATACAAAGAGCTGTTTTAATGTGTCATCTCAGAAGAATGTCTTCTCCAGGAGCGAGACTACCCACATTTGTATAGATCATTGCTAAGTGTTTGGGAAGTCATATGACTCTGTGGCTTTCAAAGACTGCTCTTTGATGTCCAACAGACATGTCAGCACACACACACACAAAAAAAAAGAAAGAAAAAAAAGAAAAAAAAGAAAAAGAGAAAAGCATCTAAGCTCTGCACGGCCAGCATTGATGGACAAAACAGCACTGAGCTCCTACGCAAAAACCAAATAAGCAACAGCATCCAAGCTCCCCCCTCTCCACTTTGCTGCCTATTTTTTTTAATTATTTATTTATTTATTTATTTATTTTTTGCAATCATGTAGCTAGAGAAGTGCCAGTAAGGCAAGGTGCCCTAGCCCACAGAAAACTGCACAGCATGACAGTGCAACCACTTGCACTATGCCAGCTCAGGAGCTCCATATCCAGCAAAACGGCCTACTTGAAGCAGTAACATCGCTTCGTCCATCGTGTCAATTGTTGTGGAGCTGAGTGTTGTAGCTCACACTGCCACTGTCACTGCTGCTCCACGGATAAACAGAAGGCTTCTTTCATCAGTGTTTTCAACACAGCGCTTTTCACAAGCACTGCTATTCAGTTATAATGATTGTTTTGTTAAGTGTGGTTCTAGTCTGAAAACTGACTCCATAAAAATGGGATCATGGAGTTAATGTTTATTGCAGCTCAATGATTTCCAGATCAAATGCAGTCAGTTTACAAGTAAAAAACATGTTTGGTTTGTTTTTCCAACTATCAGGTCTACAAACCCATGCTGGGATATAGAAGTTAAGTTGTCATCTTTTCAGTTTATACATTTGCAAAAAAAAGTTCTGCTCGCCCACTCCTGGAGCTGCTGTATGTCTCCAGAAACAACAGAGGTTATACAGAACAAAAATGAAGCCAGTATTTTCAAACCCACTTATCTAATTCTGTGCCTTAGAGCCCCAGAAAGGTAATCTGATTTTAAAAGGTACTTCAAGGGCAACTTGGAGTGACAAGGCTTAAGTAGCACTTAAAATCTTACTGCATATTTAGGCATCTAAATAGAACACTCCTAACTTTAGGCACCCATTTTTCAAAACTGGTCCCCTTAATTTAGTCAGCAAATTAATCAGATCTGCATGTGATTACACAGAGACAGCAGATCATTTCAGTAGGAAGGTGCTATTTTTATACAGACACTTGTCAGAGCAGAATTGCATGTTAAACCAAAATTTATGAGTCCACAAGCCTAGTCTACATTAACTATTTGACAGCTGAAAATTATTGCATTAGACACAGCCAGATTGTGTACACAGGCATGTGCATATATGTAAGTGTATTCCTCAGTTGTCTGTCTGCAAAACCTCAGCATCGCAAGGGTTAGCAACTTTCTCTCAAGGTAATGACAACAAGTAATGATGTGCAGAAATCAAACCCTATAGCCTGTGAGGACATAGAGAAGGTATGTTTTATTGGCCCTTTATGGGACCTTTCTCACCTTTCATTTATAACCATGCACATGAGCCCCATGCACATGAGAGAAAGAAGCTATCTGACAAGCATGGGAACTCCAGACTTGCTATGGATTGGGTTCTCACAGCATTCTTACAGCACTCTTTGTTGTGTCCCCTGCAAAACCTCCACTTTTCAGGCATGCCTTTGCTTCTCCCCATTTTCTCCCTCCATACAACTCACTCTTTCCTTCTGGGCTGTTGTGCCAGCTGTTGTTAGTTGCCATGCACATTTTCTGAGTGCAAACCAAGGCACTGTTTGCTCCTGTTATCCAGTAGCCATGAAGCATGCCCACAGCACAGCAGTGTCAGGACTGACCACCCTGCAGGGTCTGTGCTTCACCTCCTCCTTCATCACACCTTTGGGAGTTAGTGGGAAAGTCTGACGGCAACCAAAGAGATAATGCAAAAGAGCTTACAGGAAAAGTGGGCTGAAAATAAAGGCTGGGAACACGGCCAGCATTTACAGATGTACCGAGTTAACAAGTTTGGAGGAACTTTCCAAAATATTAGCCAGCTTTACATACCCAGCCTTTCCATGCTGGCTCCACAAGCTGGAGGTGCCTCCTTGCAGGGGCAGCACTGCCAGGCCATCCTTGCACAGTGTTACTCTCTCTGGCTCTCCCCCGTTTCCATTCCCCTCCAACAAGGACAAGCAAGTGGGTTTAATTAAATCCCAATGGTATCCTTTTTAGCTAAGCATAAATGCACTGATTTGGGAAGTATGGTGCCTGAAGGAGTGCTGTGATCAATGTAACATCAGGCCAATTATAGCTGTTACGGTGCTGGGAGATGTATTTCTGTTCCCTGGCTCTCTTTATGTTTTCAGGTATAAAACAAAGGAAAGTGCAGCAGCGAATACTAAGTGTGCTGAGGACATTCACTCCCAAGGAGCTCCTTCCAACACAGAACCAGTTCCTGCCAGGCAGTTACCCATCCTTTCCCATTCCAGCCCCAGCCAAGGTCTCATCCACAAAAATGAAGTCTGCCTGGAGATTTTAGAAACCTTTTAGATGAGGTTGTTGCCCCAGCAAACAAGCCACAGCTGACTTGCCTTCATAAACAGTCACGGGAACTCTGTAATGAATACAGTGAGAAGGTACGGGGGTACTCGTGGCTCACTCCGTCCTCCGGATGATATTTTCCCAGCATGTAGTCACAGCTCGTGCTGTTTGACTCATCCTCATCTGAGAATGCAAACAGTTCCCAACTGGAAATACAGCATTTCTGTTTGTGGGCTTAAAGCTCAGTTTTTCTCGCGATGTTTCAAACCCAGCTGGATTCTGGGGAGCCAGGAGACATTCTGTGCCAGGGGAAAGAGGCTGAGTATGCCTTCTTTTGTGTGCTTGTCAGAGGGGGAGATGGACCTTGGCATCAGACCCTGATGCAGGAGCTGAAGTAGCTGCCCACAGTGCAGTTCGGTTGATGTCTGGGCAAAGTTGCCCTAAAAAATGAATTCTGGAAAAGCTAATCCTTGTACTCTGCTGCAGGGAAGGGTGATGTTTCAAGCCGTAACCTCACAGCAATGAGCCTTGAACAATCCTCACTTACCTCCAGATTTTGCTGGCTATGGGAAAAGTTCTGTTTTAAAACCGAACCATGCAGTTACCCAGCAAGTGTTGGTAGGCAAGAAAATGCTTTGGGCTGAAGCTAAAATGGATCCCTCCCACATACTACTGGCTTTAGACTTTGGATTAAATCCTGACCTAAGTCATGCTAGTGCAGACATGAGCACCTCTCTGCAGTTTTCAGAGAACTGTAGCTATACCCCAACAAAATCATGCTTCATTTCCACACTTCTTTATTATTTCCCTCTCAGTTTCTCTTAAAATTATTTCAATTCCTTTTTAGAAGGAATCAGTCTGCGTGTGTGCTAGTGCACAGGGCATCACACCATTACTGACTCAGAACTGAATGCTTGCTACTGGATTTCCAAGGAAAATACTGTTACATTGTAGTTTGAGAAAAGTCAGACATTTGAAGACTGAAGGAGAATTCTGTGAGAAGCTGTAATTATTCCACACAATCAGCAGAGATCCAGAAAATTCAGGGCTGAGTTAAATGTAAAAGCAAACCAAGATGGCAAAGGTATGGAAATCAGTGACAATACAGACCAACAAAATTGCAGGCAGCCCTCAGGGACATGAGGAAATCGTTGGAAAGCTATGGGTGGTGTGCAGTGCAATGGATGGCTGCAGATTAAATTGATATTGAAAGCCTATTCCATTTTTTATCTTTCTCTTATTAAATTATTTTAGGATGAGAAAAAGGAGGGCATAAATCTCTGTGCTAAGAGCAGCATGCAGGTATACCACATTAAAGTGGCAATAAAGTCATCATGGACAATCCCCGGGCTCAAAGCCTCAAGATGTATATCTTGTGCAAACTCTGTTTATAAATTAATTTAGCCCAGAATACAGCTACTGCTATATTCATGAGGGCAGAATGTTTCTAACCTTCCAATTACCTGTTCTTCAGCAAAAATAAAAGAGAGACGGTGGAGATCCCCAAACACTCATGCGGGTCTCAACTCCTTTTTTGGCTCGTATGAGAGAGCTCTGCAGAAATTAGCACAGATCCCACGCTTGCAGTCTATTCCTTGGAAGGAAGTAGCACTGTCACTCTTGGTGTACCCTCTCCCATGCCTATGAATGAAGCAGCCCTTGTCACAGCGAAGCTAATAAAAGCTGCAGGTGGCCCAGCATGTGAGGCCTTCCCCCAGCTCCATGCAGCTCTGCTCAGGGTCTTGCAGTGCCAGCTCTGATCTCCAGGAAGCTCTGACATTTCCCTTGATGGTCTTGAGATAAGGAAGGATAACAGTTACTTGGGTTAGCCTGAAACATTTGCTTCTGAATCCTGGCCATGGACATACGGTGTGATCAAACACAAATCATCTGCTCTTCCTGCATCTTGGTTCACCCATCTGCTGAGGACAGCAGCCTTTCCTTACCTCCCTAGAGCAGCCCCAGCGCCTGGAAGCACCATCTTGTTTTTACTGGCCAAGAAAATTTCATACCATCAGTGCTAAGTGGGAGTTTTCTCTGTACAGTTTGCTCAAAGAAAAATGAAAAGCCAGAAAGAGAAGATGTAAAGCTGTTCTTAAAAAGAAAACACGTCCATCTTTAGAAAACTGAGAAAATATTCAAGTCCCACTCAATTAGCACTGCTGCAAACCAAGTCTTGAGCAAATAACTTCCTGACTGCTTGAACTCGGGGTGCAGTCTAACTCACTACCAGATCAACTGGTGGGACATCTCAGCACATCATGGTTATGGAGAGCCCTGTAGGCCTACTTTGACCCAGCGAAGACCTTTGGGTGCACTCACCATCCACTTCCAATTTTTCAATGAGAAGAGTGGAAAATACTGGATGCAGAAGGAAAACCTGCTTGTCTGGTCATCCACACACACCCTTAAGCAGGAATGTTCATTTCCCACAGCAACTGCTCACAGAGAATGATGCACTTTGGGAAAAGAGTGTGGGTGAAGGAAGACAAGCATGGGAAAGCACTTGTGAGGTCACCCCTCGGGTTATCACAGGCTCAGGATAAGCCCCTCACCCCTCATTGCTTCCCCTGACAAAACCCAGGACTGAATCAGCCATCTGCTTATCCTCCCCTCTAAAGACATTTGCAGGCATTTTCACCAGATGCTTTAAAACGGTGTTTGTCTCAGGAGTCTGTTTACAAATCCTTCAACTTGTGAGCTTACAAACATTTCATTAGATGTGAAATTCCCACCACACGCAGTCAACATGCTTCAGAAGTGAGGAGGGGTTCCATGCATGGCCTGCATGGTGGAAGGAGCATTTCAGCACAGAGTAGGAATCAGCCCACATCAATTCCCCTTAAGCCTTTCCTGCAGTTGACAGTGATTGCACACTGCAGTAATAACAAGCAATAATAACTCTGAAAGTCAACAGATTTGAGAATAAAACATGGAACCAAATATTTAATCATCTGGCTACTGGGGCATGGTTTAGTGGACATGGTGGTGATGGGATCATTGTTGGCCTTGATGATCTTAGTGTTCTTATCCAACCTTAACAATTCCATGATTTTATAATATAATTTCTCTGTCTACAACCTTGCAAGCTGCCAACACAGGTGCAAAAAGGAGTTGCACTGTGTGTGGGGCAGCAAGCATAGGATTTTGTATATCTTTTTACATTCATGAACACTTTGTTACCGAAACTATGACCTTCAGCTCTTAAGACATCTCTCTCAGTTTTCTGTGGGACTTTCAGTGGACAGAGAAGAATGTTGTCCTCAATAGGAAAACCCACACACTGAAATATTGATTGATAAATTGTTGGTCTCTGCTCTGGTGAGATGCTGAGGTGAAGCAAAGCTAACATCAAATTTCCTCTCATATCTGAGGTGCTTGTCCCCTATGGCTGTGTGTAAGGTGTTGAGCAGGGCATGGAGAGGAAGCTGGTGGCTGCCAGTGTATGATGTGCAGCTAAAAATCAGACTGCTTCAGGAAGGAAAGTCTCCCACTGCTACACAATCAAAGAGCCATGTTTAGGCCAAATCCAATATTCCTAAAGAGGAGACATATTGCACTATAGCTTCCAGTTCTGGGAACATTAGGTTTGATGGAGTCTGTGATTTTAAATGAGCTAACCAATAATGTGTCTGAAGAAATTCATGCTGAAAATGAGGAAAAAAAATGGCAACAAGCAGCAAAAAATGTTACATAAATATATAAATAACTAGATGATGTTTGTCTTTCATCCTACCTTCCTGTGAGAGAAACTAGGTCCCACACAGAACTTGTGCTAGCTGTTTGTCCAATCTGTACCTCCAGACACAACAAACGGCCAAGATCTCAAATGTGTCTCCACCACAGCAGGTTCTGGACACATTTCTCTGGCATGAGAGGGTTGAATTTCAAGACTTGTTTGATGCCAAGACCCGGATTTTCTTGTGAGGAGACTTGTGCTGAAAACCAGTCAGCAAATCACAAAGTGACATGCTCATCTCTGAGCTCTACGCAGTAGAGATGTATCTGTTTATAGAAGGTTTTTGCTAGAGAGCTTGAGTCATCTGGGCAATTTTGCATATCATTTTTTTCAGGCTGCATTCTTTTTTATTCAAGCCAGAGTTACACATTATTGCTTGAAAAGAGGGTAATGAAGGTACTGTACATTCTTCAACCTGAAATTTATAGAAATTTAGTGGAATATATAGGATTTCTTAAAAGAACAAGATTGCATGATAGCTCAGAAATCACAGGCTATCTACAAGCATTGTGGAATGAAAGTGGTTAATCAATGAAATGGAGGACAATGAGTCAAAAAAAAAAGAGAAAGTGAGAAAGAAAACCTCACACTTGTCTTAAAAAAATGCTATCATCCTAAATTGAATGCTTTAAAGCCAGAAGAAGAGAGATTTAACATGGCACAAGTTAAAAGAATTACATTTTAATTTGCATTTATTCTAATTCTGTCATCTAAATAGTCAATAATCTGTGGCAGATAAAACTGTAGGATGGTAATTGGAAACACTGACTAGTCCCACAACAGGAAACAAATTCTTATCAATGGCTTTTCCAGAGCTCAGTCAAATAGTTGGGAAATAGGTAATCTTGGAAATTCATACATGAGATTTCAATCTTAAAGAAGGATATAGCAAATACATTAATCTGTAATGAGTCCACACTGTTTGTTTTGTTTTGTTTTACATAAAGATAACCCAAGAATAGGAAATCCAGCCACTTCTTGGTTTGAATTTGTCCGTATTCCTGGTAATGGCATTTAGAAGAAAACCCATATAGTTCACTTGGCAAACTATGACAGATACCAGCTTCCAAGCAACAATAACAGAGATTTTCTAACATCTCACAAGCTGAGCTAAAGACAATAACAGAACATTATATAACGTGACAGAAAGCCATTTTCAGCACAATCCATTAGTGCAGCCGAATCACTCAATTCTGCAAACTGCATTGATCATTCAACATTAATTGGGGCAAATTATGATATAATTTATGACCTTTATCCTTCATAATTACTTATAAAAGGAAATTGTGAGGGACTAGCAATTGGGATGTTGGGAAGAATCTTCAGAATAACTTTTGAACAGGAGTATCCTGTCTTTTTCTTTCCCTTTCTCTCTGCTTGCGAACATAGTAGTAAATTATCTGTCATTTACCTGGGTCATCGTGATCAGCTGTGCCCCAATCTCAAACTGAAAGTTCAAAGCACACTTTCTTTACTTGCATGGAGAGGACCTTTGTCCTTACCTGCATTACAGACACAGGGCCTGTGCCACTCTTTTTTCAGAAGGACTATTTGAACCTTTAAGGAAGATATCTTTTCAAACAAGACCAATAGTTTCTGCTTATCTTCTATGCATGGAAGAGAAAATTCAACTTAGATTCAAAAGGAAATTACAAAGAAAAAGAAAACCTCCAGCACTGTAACTTCATAACCAATTATTTCTTCCACAGCCCATTATTACTTGCATATTGTCAATCCTCTTCAGTTAAAAGTCTGGTAGTATTTTAAAGGCTATAAGTCAGTGCCAATTCAAATGGATGTTGTAAATTCATGCAGATGAGAAAGACATACACCCAAGCCATATTTTTTTACTTTGGGCTAACTTGTTCAAGTTATTTACTCCTTTTTTGGATGCAAAACAGACCTGACTGACCCATTTTTCCAGGGTGATCTGAAGACAGGGTATGGGGTTGAAAAATGTGTGCTAATATATGGCAATAAAACCTCATTAAACCTTTCCAGACAAGATAATATTAAAATCTGAATATTATCAATGTATGCAATTTCTAGCCAAAGCTGAAAATTCAGCTTGTACCATTCACCCTGTACCATTTTACTCCTGTCAGACATTGCTATCTTAACATATGTGTTGAAGAGAAAAGCTAAAGGAGTTGATGTGAATAAAAAGGGTTTTGGTTCCTACCCCCACCTTCTTGTTTACGAAGTAGCAAATCTTGTCTGAATTTCTCTATGGCACACAAAGATAACTAGCAGCTAAATAAGATGCTGCAAGCAAACATATCATTACTAGGCTGATAGTACACTCAATGCATGTAACACCCACTGAAAAAGATGGGAAAGCTTGACATAGAGTGATTACAGACTCAGGACTAGCTGGTAGTATGGAGTGAATAAATGAGGGAGGAATTTGGCTCATCTTTTATATTTTTGAAGACAACATGTCTTTAAACATAAATGAAACAGCTATAAACCAGTGATAGGCTCATATTTTATGGCTGAATTCTCAGAGAAGAATGCAAAATCGTGTATGAATGCAAAGGGGAAAGATGCCTTTCCACTTCTGTTAGTGCAGCATGGACAGGCTGAGAAGGACTGGGGGGACATCAGGTGACAAAGTCTCCAAATAGCAGTGAGGTGTACAGAGAATTAAGCACGATAGCTACAAAATTCTAAGGATCAGCAGAGCCATTGCCCAGCTTCTATGCATGAAAAGTGCCCCACTAGCCTCAGCTGAGCCAATGTCAGACGTAGCTACAAGAACAACAAAAGTGCCAATGGCAGATATAGCTGTAAGAAGAACTCTGCAATTTGGAAAGGTGTCCTTGAGCCTGTCTGCTCACTGCAGGAGGCTAGATCTGGAATGGAGATATTTGGGATAGTGAATAAGCACAGCCTAAGCTACAGCAGCTCAAAATGGCCCATACTACTGCCACATAACTTCTGGATGAAGATGCTCCTTTTTCTGTCCTCTTAGTTCCCCCTCGCCAGTATTAGACATGCAGGCTTGGCAGAGAGAGCTGAACGAGGTAGGGTTGTGTTAGGTGGCCCCACATACATGTTTCCATGTGTTACAAGAGAGATACCATGTTCCTTAGCCAAAAAATAATAAGCATTTTTTCCCCTGCCTTATTTCTCATTTATCAAGTGTTCCTAAGAGTAAGGATGAATCTTTTTGTTCTTAGTTATAGCAGCACACCAAAACTAACAAAAAGCACTATTTATTTAATTTATATTTTGTGGCTGTTTTGAAGGATCACAGATGCTTCTGATAATACAGCAGGCTTCTTAAAGGGCTGTCCATTTGAGGATCCTAATTTCTTAATGACTGCTGAAGGCCTCTTTTAGGGTAGAAATTTTAAGATGACAAGTGATGAGCATGCTCTAAAACCAGCCTCTTGTCAGGAGTCTCCAATAGGGTGGATGAAATGACACCCTCAAAACTTCTGCTCCCATTGGCAAAATCTCAGCCCCAGAATCACATCACACACAGCCCTTTGCATCTTATTCCCTTTGCATGTTCTTCCTGCTCCCACTAAAGTGAATAGGTGTTTTTCTCAGTGCTGCAAGCAGGTCGTGTTTCCATTAAAATCAATCTTTCAGCACACTTAGGAAGTTCAAACAAGATCTTGGCTGTAAATCTGAGAGTTTTATCCAGACAGAGATGTTAGCTGTTTCTGTCTGTAGGAAATGCTGCAGATTGACCTAACAGTTTCTTTACACGGAAGTTCTACTCCTGTGCGAGTCTGAAAAGTGATGGGCAGAAAAAATGTTCACTGTTATTAAAAAGGAAAGTCAGTTCCCAAAATAAGGTATATCACACTCCATCATTTCTCTGCCAAACATTCCCATGTACCTAATGACTCCGCTAGGAAAAGAGATTAAAGAGAATAGTATAGATCGGATTATCGAATGACAAACTCTTTCAACTTGTAATTTGGAAAGCACAGAGTTCTGGAATCCCACCCCATATTTCAACAGCTGGAGTACCAGATGCAGCCAGGCCTCTCTGAACCTATCATTAGCAAGAAGGAGGCTTTACAGTGTGATGGTGGTTTTCTTTCAATGTTCAGCAAACTGGAGGGGAGTTTTGGTATTAGCCCCAAACAGCAAACAGCACAGCTGAGCAGAACACAGGGACAGAACAGGGCAGATTTGTCCCTTTCACTTGCTCTGCTGAATGGACCATCAGCAGTTCAGTCTGTGTATCATGAATGTTAAAGTACTGGTGCACAATGGAATTCTCAATAGCCCTGCTGTAGTGCCAGGCAGCCTTGTAATTCCCTCCACTGCAGGAGGAACACAGCATTACCAAAAACAAAACAAACAAACAAAACACAAACAAAAAACAAACAAAAAAAGAAAAACCAACTTCACCATCCCAAATCTCAGTCATCCTCTGTCCCTCTATGTTTAATAATGATTCTGCTCTCCATTTATGCCTCCTTCTTCTGCAGTGCTGAATATACACCTGGGACCTGCTCGGCCTCAGGTCAGCACCGTCCGCTTTATCCCAGTCCTGCACTGGGGAATAGAATCCCTTTGGGCGTCTCTTCACGGAAATTTCTTTAGTAGCTCCTTGTTCTACACCACCGCACCGACTTTGCAGATCTCTGAATAATTTGTTCACACAGTGTTGCTTCCTTCACCATTAGAAGCCATAAATCAAAACAGAAGCACTGCAACATCTTAAATTCTTGGAATCGATTACTTTTTGCTTGTTGCTTTGTAAATAATCCATGTAACAAGTAGCAGGGAGTCACAACTGCTCTTTTAAACAAAGGTTGAAAGAATCTGAGTTCAACCCAAATCTGTGCCAAAAAAGAATATTTTTTCCCTATTAGTTTAAAAGCAAAAGTTACCCCAACATTGGCTTGTTTTCTACATGCAACCACAGGGCTACTGTTACAGATCTATGAACAGTACTGGGTGCCCATATGACAAGCTCCTTCTTTCCATGCCCCATCCCAGCCTCTGGCATCCCTCAGCCCCAGGCCAGTGGCTCAAGAAGGGCTTGCAGCTGGCTGGCTGACACATCCCTGGGTCCAGGTATCTCCTGCCCACTTTGCTGTTTGTCCCCACAGAGCAGCACAGGGGAATGATACCATGGAAAGGGAAACTACCATTATGAGCCTGGCTGGTTCAATATGGCAAGAGAAAATTACCATAGGGTGGGAAGGTGCTGAATGAGGGAGTAGAGAAATGATGCTGAGCAAGAGAAATGTTTGCTGTCACCTGAGATATTTTTCCTTTTCTTATGGCCCAAATCCTCTTCTGCCATTCAATTATTCCCATGAGAGCTTCATGCTGATGGGTTCAGAGTATTGGCATGGCCTATGGAGCTAAAGGTTAAAAAAATCCCTTATCAGCTTTACTCAAGAAATAAAAAGGACTGGTCAGCACACTGTTATCTGCTAATAGCAGCACCACCCTGGATCATCTCTATGATCTTCTTGTTCAGAAATTCTGCCTCTAATTCAAGGACTAATGCTCACACTTCATCACTGCACCTCACAAACCTTCCCACCTGATTTTGGATACTCCCTAAAACCTGCAGCCATGAGTTCAAAGGAGGGACACAAACACACAGAGGATGTTTAATTACCAGCAGCCCTTGGAAGCTGTTTGATGATAGCAAGTGCTCTGCAGAGGGATCAACACCTCCTGAGTCTCTAAAGCATGCAGTTCCACCCCCAGAAGAACACCTGAAAGCTAAAAGCAACTGCCTGTGTGCTACAGATGACTTCAGTGAAAACAAACTCACACATCCAATAGTACCCAACAATTATAGCAATGCAGGGAAGCCACCGCAGCCAGCAAATGCCAAAGGTGAGGCTCAGAGCTATGCTGAAATAGCTTTTTTTATCATGGCTTTCATCCTGAAAGCAAAAATATGCTTTTTGCAGATCAAATCAGCAGCAATTATTTTGGTTTTCTACAACCCATATCTCTGAGAGGAAAAGGGTAAAGACCTGCAAGTAACCAGAAATTTATAAGTCACATCAGGTTGATGATGGCTGTTATTCTGGGTTGCTTTACAGATGTTAGAATTAATTACTACAGAATTTCCTTTCATTAAGAAGAGATTTTTTTTATAGCTAGATTTCACCAGCTGCAAATAACTGAGACATTGCTTATAGCACCAAGATGGCTTTTACAGGCTTTCATCACTACAGAACACTGGATTTTGTAACCACTTCTACAAATCTGCAGAATTTATGGCTGAAGTGTGTTTGTATAATGTGATCCCAGGTTCCAAGAAACGGGATCCTAAATAATCCAGAGCTAAACAAGGGCTCACACAAATGCTGGACTGAGAGGTCTTTTTTCACAGAGCTTCTGTGAGTGCAATCAGAGTCAAGTTATCATCCAGCTCTCTGTTCCCAAGGGCTAACACACTGGAAGTAAACAGTCAGGTCTGTAGACCCTGTAAGAGGATGTTAGCAGAGCTTTGGTAATGATCTGTATTCTGTTAACAAAGATTATACACATGCACGCAAGCTTCGAAAGGCCAACAAGCATGTTAACAAATGGTTCTAGCTGATCTGTGAAAACTGGGCAATTAGTGCAACTTCTCCCGTTAATAGTCCTTAGATAACAAACAGCTCATGACAGAACTCTGAAAACAATTAGGGTCCTTAACACAGGAGGCGTTACTGACATTTACATCGTGAAGTCATGTAGCACTCTGGTATGATCTGGGGAGTTTATGCTAGAAAACACATATGCTCATGCATGTTTTAAACCCGCTCATTAGAGACCATCAGAAATGTCATTTATTTGCAAAATTCCTTTGAGTATAATTGTAAAAGGAGTCATGTGTTTTCTTCTGCTGGTGCATAACATCACAGTTCACTGGAGTTGTCCACTTAAAACCAGAGAAAAAGAGACAGGAAGGAAAAAAGACAAACCCTTATCTCCTGTTAGAAAGTCAGAGATCTGTGCTGCCAATAGATGGGATGTGATTCCCATTGCATTTTCAGCCCTCTGCTCAATTTACTTATGGTTGAAGGGGTGGCATTGCTCCTCTAGCTCTGCAAATCCCATTCCAAAGGGAACTGTTAACACAGTTGTTTTTATACTAATTTTGAAAGACAACAAAGTCAGTAATGTCAAATTTTCAGTGAAAACAGGACTTCTGAGTGTTGATGCTTTAGTGGGCATTTACAATTGTAATGTTGAAACAACTGAAATACCTGGAAAAATTAAATAGCAACTCATGATTTAGGAAAAAAATAAATTGATGGAGGAACCTGCATTAGATGCAGGATTAAAATGCACAGGGGAAATAAACTGGAAAACCTTGCTCAATTTTTGTTCATCGCAGGTCATCAAACTAAAATGAGAAAAGCAAACTTACGGTGCATTACTAACGGAAGTTACAGAATACAAAGTGGTCTCAGGCTGCTCCCATAGCAGTTTGGAAAAATATGCATTTTTAAAAGGACTGCTTCTTTTGGCAAATTCAGAAGAGTATGGTAAAGGACAGACCACACACATGCTTTCTGGACAGTCAGTAAAATGGACACAATTATTCTCTGACTTCATGATATAAATCAATATGTAGTTGCAAACAAAGGTCATAATTCAGTAATACTTCTTCGCTCAGAGAGGTTATTTAAGCCTGTGCTTAAAAACACTGAAGGCAATGGAATGCAAGGACATGACCATAGTCTTTTCTCAATCAGAAGTCCCCTATCACATGAGGAGAAAAGAAAATCCCAACCCAGAGGAGCGCTGAGAAGTCTTTCAAAGCATACAAAATACTAAGCTACAGCTTGAACAAGAAACACAAAGAGTTTGTTGTCAAGGCTTGAAAAATACATTTGCTCCATTTGCTAGGGGTGACCACATGGCTTTGGCTGGTACCAGCCCATCACACACTTGCACACATTTTGCATTCCAACTTTGAAAAAAAAGTTAGAAATTACCAGTAGGCCAAATCAGAAATACCAAAACTGATACAAGGATTTTTTCCATCCCTTTTTTTTTTTCTTTTTTTTTTCTTTCTTTTTTTTTTTTTTTCCCTTTCTGCTATGCAATATGCCCTGAAACAACTCCACTGACTTGCACAGTCTGGCTTTGTCAGAAGCTATCTCCTATAATCACAAAATCTCCTTAGTATAAATTTGAGATGACTTGGTCAACTTTTTGTTCACATTTACTCCCTTATACAATACTTGCTTGAGAAAAAGCTGCCCATTTCAGAGCTGCTTTCTCCAGATCCAAAATGGAGGAAGCATCAGTCACACACCAGGTGCATCATGTCAGAGTTGGTCATCCAAAAGAGTCTGTGTACCTAAACAGTAGATATATCCACTTGGAAATCCTTGAGCACCAATAACTGCATTGTACATAATGTACTGGCCAAGAACACTTTGATTTAAAATGTGAGTAACAATTAAACTGCAGAATTGTAAGAATTTCCTATTTTCCAGTAAGCAGCTCTTCCTCTTGTACCTCCTTACTTTTGGCTTTGCTTGCCCAAGACCTCAACTATCACCTGTACACTTGAAAATGAAAGGCACTTGCCCACTCCTCACATGCATCCCAATGAAATTTCTAATGCTACAAACCACCCTGACTTCCCTTGTAATGTCAGTCAGCAGAGAATCAGCCCCCATAAACCTTTCACTTGCCCCAGCAGCAAAAATGATGTTTTTAGGAGGTGTTCCACCCAATTCTTAAGATGAGAAAGATGGATTCCTTCAAAGCAAGCTGCTTCCACCCAGGGCAGGGTGCAGGTAGCAGATGAGTGTGAAGCCATGCAGGGAAAAAACACACACATGACCAGTATTTGACTGCGGGGACCTACAATCTGGCAGTTGGAGACATCCAGGTTTTTTTAAAAAACTTTTGTTCATTGTTTTAGTAATTTTATCTCTTGATGACAGATGAGGCGGATATTGCTAGGAAACTAAATGATTTCTTTGAGTCAGTGTTTTGCAGGGAGGATGAGGGAAACATGCCAGAAATGGAGAGAAATTTCCCGGGGGCAGAAAATGAAAAATTAATGAAATGCTAAGCAACACCAGAGTGTGTCAAGCGAAAGAAAAAAAAAGGGATAAGAACAATGCAAATCAGACAGTTCTCTGAAGGGCTCAGCAGGTCAGAAGTGGCAGCCTGGAAAAGAACCTGTGTGGCTAAAGCCCTTAGCACACCATGAGGAGCAAAACAAATGGGGCAAATTCATGCTCAGGACACAGTGGTGGAAGCACCCAGCTTAGCCTGACCTTAGCACCAGCAAAAGTTACTGGCAGTAACTTGAACCAAGAGCGACACAGATTTACAGGAGGCATATCAAGGCAGTCAGACCTCTATTATTTATTTTTTTTTCCTGCAGACAGAACCAGGATGAATAAGCCAATCTCACTGGCTTATCTTTCAGCAGGCAACATGAGAGCAAATGGAGAG
Source organism: Perdix hodgsoniae (assembly GCA_035772895.1). NCBI lineage: Eukaryota > Metazoa > Chordata > Aves > Galliformes > Phasianidae > Perdix > Perdix hodgsoniae. The sequence goes on from JAPSGF010000050.1 coordinate 912,186, forward strand.
ACTGTGCAATTTACATAGCAATTTATGAGGAAAGGAAAAAAGTAACAAACCTGAGCTCATTTTCCTTATCATATACACTTTATGTGGTGATGCCTGCCCACTGACATCTGGCTATCGAAAGGCTGAACGTCAGCACCAAACCCACATTTGCTGCTCTGCTCAGCAGCACTTAACAGCTCCAGATCCTGGTCTCCAACCTCATCACAGCCTGGAGCTGCCAAACCAGCTCTGCACACAGATCCCACAGCGGCCTCTGGATACTTGGGTTTGTGATGTGAGTCCTGGTTTGGAAACAGCTCACTTTCAGCAGGGGACAGAAGGAGAAGGCCGTGGATTTGGGTCTAAACTCAAACAGGCACTGAAGCATATGGCTGTGCCTCTCTGAGATGGGGCTGTTCTCTTAGATTAGTGAGCAATGCTTCAGCTTGCTAATAATAATGCAAGGGAAGACCAGATGCAGAGACATGAAGAAACAAGAAAATAGGTCACCCTTATGATACTAGGATAGAGAGGGGATAATGCTGGAAAACAAGTAGCCGCAGGTGATACCTTGATTGTGGTTCAGAATGTTAACCAAAAAAGCATCACTGGTGACAGGGAAAAAAAATAAAAATAAAAAAAGAAAAGAAAAAAAAAGCAAATGATGGAGAACAGATAGACATAAATTATAGAGGGTAGAAAGAGGACTGTATCCCAGAGACTGATAAACTTACAGGACACAGTGGTGGCCTCCAGTCTCCCCTTTTAAATGGTTAATTTTCCAATGTGAGCACTTGCCAAAAAGCCACATGTCGATCACAGCATGTCTGCTGGTATCAGCTCCCCTACCACAGCAGCCAGCAGTTCTGCCATACAGAGACAGGGCGAGGGGAACTGTCAGATGGAAGGAGAGGTGCCAAGGCTCTGTGATGGAAGGCGATAGACAGGTCTCACACTTCTATACCAACTGTTTCAAGGCCTGATTTTTCAATCACGTTTAATAATTTCTTCTGGATTCAAAATAAATGTGGACAGATGACATGATACCCAGACAAAACCCGACTCTCCCAGTGGGAAGAGGAATATTCCTGAGGTTAGCAGGAACTCAACTTTTAAAGCCAAAGAAAGTAACTTTTTTTTTCCGTATGCAGCCATTACATTTCCTTTCTGTGCATCTCCTCCTTCCTGTAAAAGAAAAACACTCATGACTAAGTGAGATCCAATGTATATATTTATGTATATATATGAAGTGCAGTGCTGGAAGAGTCCTGCTGCCAGAAACCCCGGATGCTTTGGGACTGAAGCTATGCCGAAATCAACCAAGGCCCCTCATTCATGATTTCTGTGAGCATCTTCCAAAACTTGGCAGAGATGCACCCCTCAGCCTCTCCTGTAGCTGTGACACAACCTGTGGATTTTAAGTCAGGCATGGTACAACACAAGAAACAGTCACATTTGTTAGTTTAGGAACTGATAAGCAGACTTTTACCCAAAGACAGCATTTCAACAGTTCAGTGAGAATGAGCGTGCCAAAAGTGGCTGTCTACAAATAGGGTAGGGGTAAATGCCAAGACCCAAGAAGGCAAAAAGCAGAGGGATAGCTGGGGCCTGTCAAAGGTGGTAGGCAGAAAAAGTGCAAGGATGCCAAATTTTGACCTCAGGTACATCTGCACAAGCTTGCAAGAGCCTGAACTTGGAAGGGGATTTGTGCAGGCACAGCCAGTACATTTATTGCCTTTATCACAGCCTCAGGTTTTAAAGCACTGGTACAATGGTACAATGGTGAGCAATGAAATTACAGCCTGGATTTGCTCTTGGATCTACAACTGTTTATCTGAATTTTTGGCAGCTTGTCTCCATGAGCTAAGGTTTTCATTGGGATCTTCGTTTGGTACCGGCTGGATCCTCAGACGCTGTAATTTCACATTGCTTCAGATAAACCTGGGGAGCTGTTACGATTTATCCCAGCTACAGATCTGGCCCACAGTACAAGAAGGATCACATCACGTGCCAAGCAGCTCTGGTGAGGAGTCACTGAGTCTGCCATCTGGCCCTGCAGCATGACGGGATGCAGCTTGCAGGAGGGAGAGAAGGGGAACTGCCCAGTGGGCTGCTACCTGCCTGTGCAATGATACAGTGGATGCCTGTGATCCCTGTGCACTCTAAAGTATGTCTGTCCACTGGATAATGCTTTTTTACATTACGGCATCCAGTGCATGTAGATCAGTGACATCATCAAGATACACTCTCTAGCACAAGTAAGATTTACATAAAGCTCAGCACGCTGCAGTTGAAAATCTGCTTAAAAGGAGAAAAAAAAGAGCCTTTTTGCTTTTCTGTAGTATCCAGTGTGAAGTGTTGACCAGAGAAGGCTATGAGCTGCTCAGCAAGCAGCATGAGAGGCAGAGACTGACTTCAAGGTATCTTGCATAAGACTGGCTTGAATGAACACCATCACAGCTCTCACATTCACTGCGCTGCTCTCCCAGCTTCTCCCTTTGTCCCATTCTTTTGCTTTCCCAAGGTGCACCATTCAGACACATTACAGGGAGTGCCCTACAGACAGTTAAGGCAGCAGATATGCCAGTAGTAAAGAGGGTATTTGCAGGATGCTCAGGGCCAGCTCCTGAGACAAGGATGCGAGAGGAAGGGATGTGTAGGTGCCAGGCTTTCTTGGCAAGAACACCTCCACAATCTGTGGCTGAGGCCAGCCTTTTGCATCCAAGAAGTGAGGAGCTCCCACTATACCCCCTTGGCATGGGGAGGAGGGGTGCAACCCACAGTGGTTTGCTTCCATACCCTTTTTCTTCACTTTCAGATTGAGCATTTCATCATCTCGTGATGCATCCAGGCCTCTGCGTGGTCCTAATTTCCCTCACAGAGCAATGCTGGGGAAAATCCTCTGAAAAACATCAGCTAGAGGCTGGTTGAGCAGTAAGGGAAACCCAAAAGCAAACCCCGACAGCTGTCTTGCTTGCGGGCCTCCCCATCCCATCAGACACAGCTGAAGTGGTTTATTTTTGATATGCAGGTGTGTGTGTGTGACAGGCTATCACTGAAATAGTATTTCAGCTTGTCAGAGCATCTTCTCGAAAGAAAATCTCGATATTATGAGGTTAAGACAATCTGAATGTAAAGCTGAGCCACATCATAAAAGCCATGATATCTGTCAAAGTCATCAACAGCCTTGGTGGGATTTAGCAGTGGAACTCCCAGCCCAGAGCCTGTCAGCTCCATCTCCTGCAGCAGATAACGCATTTAGCAGCAACTCTATCACACGAGACAAAAAATCTAATTGACCACAGAAACAAACTTTGGATTTTAGCTTCTCCTTTTTTAACTGGTGATGAACAGGTAATAAAGAGGAAAAAAGAAAGAAACAACTGAAAAAAAGATTAACCCATGTAATTCTGAGTTAGATGAGGAATTTTCTTTTCCTGCTGAAGGACTGCAAGTGCCTAACCTGCAGGACTTTCACAACTGCATGCATTTCCTAACACAACAAGTATGTTTCAAACTTTCTACAGAGAAACAGCTGAATGTGAAAGCCATTCATTAATATCACTGTAGTATGGAACAGACCTCTCACAGTCTATGTGTAGAAGCTTTTATGGCATTGCCACCATAACTAGAATGGTATGGACAGAAAAAGAAAGCACTAAAACTGAGAAATGTCAAAGGTGCAAAACTCATGCAGAGCTCACTCCCGAGTGGCTGTTTGCTGCTGTTTTCCCAAGCTGAGAGTGGGAGAGCAGCAAAGAAGTTAGTTCTGACGTGAGGTCACAGGGATGCAGAGTATCTGCTGTTGCATCATGAGCCACCAGGCTTAGCTGAGGGCATACAGCCACAGCGATCTGCAGAGCTGAGTCTAAATCCCCTCCCCACCACTGAAGTCACTGTAATCTCTTTGTCATCCCCTGAAAACAAGACGTATCTCATGTCATTTCAAGATGCACACCAGTTCCTGCAGGAAGCAGCATCCTGCATCACCACCACAATGTCCATGCACACTGCTCCCAGAGCTCCTGCATTGCTACCATCAAAGGTGTATTCAACCTTTCTGAAAGAGCTAACTTAAAAATCAGCCCTCTAAACCCACCTCAGTTGGGTTGGATTAAAAAGGAGAGCCTTGACTCTCGGCAGTAAGCCTGCAATCACAAGTTCTGTGGCAGCACACTGGAAGCACTGAGCAGCAGGGATAAGGAGGGCATCTGACACCTAACAGATGTCAGGTTTTATGTTGTTGTTTGTTTTTTATTTTTAAGTCCTTCAAGTCTAGACAGCAGGTCTGACATCCTCCCATCTGGGACACAGCTGCTTGACAGAACTGGTGGATGCGAGCTCTGTCAGATTCCATGGAGGGAACCAGCCCTTGGGGGAAAGCCTATGTCCTCGCTCTGTGCTGGTGACACTCCACTGCAGGCAGCAGGACACTGAGGCAAGGCAGCACTTGAAAGAAACTTCAGTGAAACCAGCTGCAAGTACAGACATACAGCAGCACAGGGCAAGTGCTTGCTCCAGTGCCATGATGCTGGCAGTGAGGCATCTCCTGCAGCAGCTGCCCGAAGCAGGAGTCTGTGGGTGAGCGCAGGGAGAAATCATGCTGCAAGCCTCCCTCACCGCTCAGTCACTGAGATATTTGAAACACTGTCCTAAAATTCTCTGTTCTTCGTCATTTGCAGGTCACCTCTCTGATAAACTAGTTTGCAGCTCAACTTCTAATGCCAAGGGAGGCACCGACATGCTCTGGGCTGAGTGCCCCAGATCTCTGCCAGCACCCCTAGCTTTGCAAGCAGCAGCACAAGCCTTGGGCTCTCAGCCAAGAGGCAGCCAAGAAAGTGAAGGTGTTTAAGAGAAGTGGGTCAGCCACCCAAAGCTGCTGGCAGGTGTTGTCAGAAGGCCGTTGTTATTTATACAGCACCTCAGGGGACTTTGGAGACTCCAAGACAAATAAATCATGACAAAGGCCCTTCCTGTAATGCACAGCTCAAACCCTCCGGGATGCTAAATGCCTGCTGTGAGGTGCTAAGTGCCATCAACTCCCACTGACTTTAATGGACAGAAGGATGCTCAACACCTTGAATGACAGCACTTTCAAATTGCACTCTGATCTCCAGCAGTGCGTCTACTTACCCAGTTTTAACATAATTAAGTTGCAAATAATAAACATACCACAGAACATACACTGCAAAGGACAGACAGAGCATAGGATGGTCTGTATTTTCACTTCCAGCTTCTACAGAGATGTGTTGGGAAGACATGGGCAGCTGGGAAAGGCTGAACAGAAAAGTGGTCTCATATGAGAGTGCAGTGGGGTGTAAGTGAAAGCATCACAAGCAAAGGTGGCCTCTGGAGCAGGACACCTTGCTGCACAAAGCTGGTCTGTTTTGTTTTGTTTTTAGCATTTTCATTACAGCTTAACAAATGTTATCTGTGTCTTTAGTGATAGTGAACCATCTCCAGAACAGAAACATCTTTCCAAACAGGCAAAGGATCCAGACTGAGGAGATGCAGGGATGTCCCAGATCTTCAGAATTCAAAACTGATTCAATTGCTGCCTTTGAGCTCAGAATTTAATTAATTTTTATTTCTTTATAAAGATTTGGTTTTATTCTCCCTGAATCTGTCTGCAGTGTTTGGCTTTTCTTTGTCTTTTTTTCTTGTTTTTTTTCTTTCTTTTTTTTTTTTTTTTTAATCTTTATATCTCCAGGTAATTTAAGCTGCTTCCCCCATGTAATCCTTTGCTCAGGGCATTGCTACAGTTCCATAACATTTATACAAAGAGACAGATAGGTCAATCCTTACAATGAAGTTTATTGTGCAGGGATTGTAACAATTAAACACAGATAGTCGGTGTAATAGCTATGTGGTCTATTTACTACCAGCATTGATGGCTAATAGTAAAGATTATTTGTGTTTTGTGATTTTTTTGTTTTGTTTTGATTTTATTTTACCCCAAATTAACTGAATTTATGTAGAGACAGGAACAAACTATGATGCTGTTCTATAAAATGGTACAGAAGCTGGGAGCAGGACCCCCTCCCTGCTCCTGGCTGTAATTCCCCCAGTACATCACACACACACTGCTCAGTTCTATCATAAGCTGTAGGTTGGACTTTCACACCCAAGTGCACAGCTCTAAAAAGGGACAGGATGACTCTAATTTACGTCTACAGTTCCAAAGATAAATCCCAAAGTACAACAACTTCTAGCTCCAGAGACAGTAATATAAATATAGGTGGTGTCCTGAAAATAAACCTCTCCCTGGATGGATAGAGTTGTAAAAAGTCAGAATGGAGGTTGGAACTTATTTACAGACTGGTGTGAAACAGCAGAAGGCTTTCCAGCCTTGTCATCCTCTGCCTCCCAAAGGAACCATATTAATGTCATCTGTGGGATTTTGTTCCAATGGGGGAAAATAATCCATCAAAGACATGCACTTACTCCACTCTAAAACGCTGGTTGGCTTTATGAGGTAATAATAAACATATTCATATTAAATTTTATTCCTGCAAAAGACGAACAGCAGCAGTACATATAAGAAAAAGTGCTCTGACTTAAGTTCAGCATTTTCTCAATTCACTGACAAAACCAGACTTCCTTTCCATCTTGCCTTTTTGTATAAGGCTAGACTCAAATGAGGACTGCATTCTGCAGGTGTATTTTTGCTTCCTGCATAATTAAGGCATTCCCATTTGTGTGCCAGCCACTGAAAAGGAGCAGCCAGACTGATTACTCGCACTTCTGACTGCTTCTTTGTGGCTTTGTGGCTGCAAATCAAAGATAGAGAGAATATTCTGATTTGCACCTTAAATTCATTTAGAAGGTTCAAAACCAAAAGAAAGGCTTAGGGCTTCAAAAGCCATACCCAGCGTGTGCTGCATTAACCACCACCTCTTCCATGCAATAATCTCAAATTGCTTTGCCTACCCAGCATAGATCAAATTCAGGTTTCTGTTTGTAGCTTGTTAAAGCAAACTCCTAGTCACCAGCTCAGAGAAAGCAGCAAGAGCACCATTTAGAAACTCATCCAGATAATGAGGGGCAAAAAAAAAGAAGATAGCCTGTCTTATAGCTGTAGTTTTTAGGGCATTTGAAAAAATCAAGAGAGTTGTGAAGGACAGGCAGAAAAAACTGAGCATGTGTTTATAGATATATGTGTATATATACACACGTGTTCAGTATATATATGTGTGTATACATAAGTTCTATTTATATACACACATCCCTATATGTACATATATGTACGTACGTAAGTATGCATGGTATGAACACATCAGATTACCAGCCTATATAAAAGAAATACAACACTGTGAGGAGCTACGAAAATTTGTGGTGCTGCTGTTATGTGGAAGGAGCTCAAGTAACCAGTCCTTCAAGGAACCAGTCCCTTTTCAGCTGATGCCATCTGCATCTGTGAAATAATGGTTTCTTTGGGACACGGTCTTGCTATGTGCTTCTCTGGCTCCCTGGATGGCAGTGTGTCTTGATGCTGTGTGTCCCATGGCAGGCTGTATCAACAGCATCACTCTTTTCATCTGCCAGTTGGCTCAGATGTTAAGAGTGGTAGAGCTGACAGAGTTGGCAATGCCCTTCTCACTGTATCACCTACTAAATTACAAGTCTCAAATGTACTTTCCCATAACATTTCTGCAGAGAATGGAAGATCATCCCAATTTTATAATAGATTTGCTCCTGCTATGTACCTGAATACAAAACCTTATTCTACATCTGTTCCTCAGCATGGAACAAGCAATTGAACAGCAAAGAGCTTTTTGTCACCTAAATGCCTTTACATACCTGCAGAGTATATACACCAGGTGCTCCAACACCTGTGCAAAATGGCCATTGGTCCTAGAAGGACTGGATCATAAAGTTTATATCTAACAGTACATGAATTTCTTTCTATTATATACAGTAATAATATTCTATAATGAAGGCAGTTGTCCACATGCTGTGCCCTTCTAAATAACTCAGTTTAAATTTCTATGAACAGGCATAATATATCCCATCTCCCACTCCACAGTATTATTCCTTTGTCCTTAATATGCTTTCTAGCAATTTTTATTTGGAAATAAAAATGCTTGTGAAGCATCATCTCATTTAATTAGGCCCTGAGGAAGGCAGATATGGCTCGAGCGCTGGCAGATAGTCATATGTCTTCCAAATAAAAACTGCTTGCAGATATAGGAAAGCTGTTTAAGTGGCTTTGGCAAGACACACGAGGTAATGTTTACACTTCTTTGTACACAGATCTCTCCTTAGATGTATTTAGGATTTTTTTTCAAGCCTATGAGTTCTGCTATTGAATTGGATACTCAGTGGCTCCCTCTGCTACTGAGCATTTTTGAAAAACACCCTAAAATTCTTCAGACCATAAAGTAAGGCTGTGGGAGGTGGGAGTATAGGGAGAATTACTGTTGTGTTCCCACCATATTGACTTAACATGTCCAGAACCCTTCTGGATAATGCCATTTGTTTGTGCTGTGCAAAAGCACTCACTCAGAACCTACAAGGAGATTCAAACCAGAGACTGGGGACTCATGTGGTCGCATTATAAAGTATGTATCTTTCAGCAGCGAGCAGCAGAGGTTTTCCCCAAATACACAAGGCTATGCTCAGACACCTAAACAAGCAAATACACAGACTCTGCTAGTGAGGCTGTCCCGAAGGCATTGTTGCAGGCTCACCAACATCCAAATAACTGTCAGCATCTGCAACCATTTGTTGGATGCTCCATTTTTAAGTGGAAAAAGAAGGAAATGATTGCAGAGTATCCATCTACAGAGATGGATTCCCTTCTCAGCTTAAACCAACGCTGAGAGCTGAAAAAGTTCAAATGTTAGCTCACCCTGATCACAGACTTCTACAAACAGGGAGAAAATGCTGACAAACAAGCTATTTCCTATTCTCCTATCCTGCAGGTCAAATGTGGTGATAGAAGACGCTTTCAAACCTCCAGCTAGCAGCTATATCATTTTTTAACCTAAACAGCTCCGCAATGGATTATCTCAGTCAAGATTTTCTGAAAAAGAAACAAATCGGAAAATATAGAAAGACACAAAGGTCAATACATTCTTTTTTGGAGTATCCATCAAGTCACATTTACAGTCATCAGAAGGTTGTATTTCTCCAAGAGCACTGCAAACTGAAGCATTTTGTGCCGTGACGTATGAGAAGCAGCAAGGATGGTACAAACAAGCCATAGACTGGAGAACAGCGTTGCACCTCAGGCCATCCAGAGTAAAGGGACAATGAATCCTCCTTCAATCCCTTTTACAACTCTTCACACATCAGACTAAATGTGACCGATGAGATTGCCAGGAGCAACATCTTGTAAATCACAGCTGCTGTCCAGCTTTTCAACACCCTCAGCAAGAGAGCCTGCACATCCACCTGGGCATCAGCCAGCTACGCTCATTGTCCTCAGTGACTGTTTAAATTTTGGTAGCTGAACCACAAGACAGGAAAAGACATAAACCTCATGAATCAAATAGTGTAACTCTGAATGGTTGGTCACTTCCAAGATATCCCTACAAGACCCAAGACAACAAGACCCCAAAACATCATCTGGTCCATACTGCCCTCACACGTGAATCTTCAAATAAAGCTAACAGACAGCTACGGTTTTCACTTAGAGATCCACATGCAAACAGCTCTGGTTTCAGAAATACTGTCCAAAATGAGCAGTCTTATCCATTCCATTTTCTTTTCTAAAAGAAAGAATTCTCTCAACTTCAACACAGAAAAGTCACATCTACACCACATGAATGTGGAAATGGTGAAGTCAGCATTTAAATACTGCACTGTATCTGGCCAAAAAATGAGAAGTAATGATGCAAAACCATCTCCAAACACAAAGTATGAAAACTATAGCAAACAGCTTCATTTTACTGTTGACTAGAAAAACCAGTTTTCAGTGAGGTATATTTCCATCCTTCCACATTCAGCTTATCTTGCTCAACTTTCACAAGATCGTATCCAGGTTTGGCTTCTGGTCATTGCTATTTAAAACTGCAGTAATGGAATTTTAAAGGAAAAAAATGGAACAGTGCTTGGATTCCTAATCCATGTCAACATTGAAGACTCCCTGTACTGTAATGGGTGTCTTTAGTGTTCTCTGGTTTCTGCATCAATTGCAGGCATTCAGCATGACACAAGAAATGTTTCTTATAATATTACTGCCTTGAAACGTTACTCTTCAAAGGTCCAGTGCAGAACAAGGCATGGGTGCAGCTCATCCTAAATGACATTATAGAGATATACAAGAACATAACTTGTCCCCATTGAACCTCCTCTAAACCCAAATTGGGCTGTATATCACACAGCATGATCTCTGCTACTGCAACATGCAGTGGCAGAAGAATGCAGTGGCAGACAGAATACAGCAAAGTAGCAGGACAGAGGATGGGAGAGTACCTGACTTTGCACCTGGAAAGAGGAGGGGAGGAATGAGGCTTTGGGGCGTATGGCACTCCTGGATTTGTGCAGCTGCACAAATCCTCTTAGAAGGAACGCTAGGAACACAATCCAAGCAAAATAAAGACAATTTCCATAATCTCCAACAATGTCCAGGATCTCCAACATTTAAGCGCACGGAGGGAAATCCCTGCATTTAAGTAAAGTGTGAAAATGCAAAAATACAAGTCTATTCTGCCATTTGTGGCCCTCCTCTGGCTATGCTCCAAAAGCTCCATGTCTCTCCTATACTGAGAACCCCATATCTGAACAGTGAGGTGATGCCCCACCAGTGCAGAGCAGAGGGGCAGGATCACTTCTTTGACCTGCTGGCTACATTGCTTTTGATGCGGCCTAGGATATGGTTGGCTTCCTGGGCTGCAAGGGCACGTTGCCATAATGCACGAGAGCACACAATATCTGAATATCCAAGCATCATTTAAAAATTAAATACTTCTGAGTATATCAACCGCGTGCAAAATAAGCCTGGATTGTTTGTGTTCCTCCAAAAAGAACACCCTGTTCGCCCTTAGTGTGCCTCATATTTTCATTTAAAGAAATATAATCTTAAAAAATTTGCTCTAGCCTTTGATCTCCAGTCATCAGTACAAAAGCCACTTGGAGTACTGCTCAGACTTAATTAGCTTACTCCTTTTTATACATGACCTCAGTCACACTCTAATTAATCCATTTATAGTTAAAAATCTATCAGGCAAATCCCATACTTCATTCTTAAGACAAGTTCAGAAATGGATCTACTCCTCCTCCTAATTTGTTGCACGGCTGGCAACATCCACCCCTCCTTTGGACAGTCCCCCATTCCCACCAAAGGGAAAAAATACACCTCGGAGGAGAAACTAAACCCAGAGCACCCAGAAAAGGGGCTTCTCAGCACACAGAATAAAAAGGAAAATATCGGCCTTGTTTTGTAAGAAAAGGAGAACTATGAAAAGCTGAACCCCACCTCCAGTACTACATGGAGCCACGGCTGCACGTTACACAGAGAGCTGTCAAGAGATTTAATTAGGGTACAAAATCCAGCGATTTAAGAATTCTCTCTCCTTAGAACATTCTTAGGGATTTGCTCAGAATTAGAAGATAGTTTAAACATTAAAGGGTTGGGTTTTTTTGTTTTTTTTTTTTTTTTCTTCTCCCTTTAATGAAATCAGCTACATAGTGGAAAATAAGACTTTATTTATCTAAATATCACATGAGGAACTGAATAATTTAATAACCTCTCTCAGCTAAATCCAACCCAACATATTCACATTTGGTGGGGGGGGGGGTTTGGATATAAAATCCTTATTTTGTATTTGAATTCCAAAACATAAACAATCCTTAGCTTTACAAACTTAAAAGATAATTAATTAGAATTTTGCTTTTAAAATTGACTGTAATCCTTGCTAAGGATAAAAAACTCTGTCAGTTTATACTTATATTTAACTCTGAAATCGTAGGAAGGTTAATCGCTTAGGCTAAATCTCTTAATGAATATTCATAGACCTACAAATGCAGGGAGTTACCTTCTTTTTCTTTTTAAACTTTCACCTCGGGTGAAATGTTATGTTCCATTCTACAATTCTTGTCCATTTTAGACCAGGAATAACTCTTACCATGTTATCAAAGAACATCTCATTGGTCACTGTGGGTCACAGAACACCTCAGCTGTACATTCAGTCAAATATAGCTCGATGGAAAATTTAGAATTTCAACTTCTGGAAAGTAATTATCAAATACTGAGCAGCTTAAAACATAACACATCCACATCTTTTTGATACTACTTTATCTATCACCTGGGCTGAATTCTGTCCACCTTGCAAACTCTCACTGTCTCAATGGAAGATCCCTTTAATTTAGTTTTATTTACTTCAGTGAGGTCAGTGCAATTCGTTTACTCAACAGTAAGAAAAAGACTGAGTTTAAAAAAAAAAAATTAGGAAGATTTTTTTCCTTTCCTGTTACAAGGAAAAGAAATAGGTATGGAAGGCTGGTATGTAATCACTCAGGACAGGTTGACCAACAAGTGAATTAGCTTTCCTTAACTAATACCAAGTTAATTTTACAGTGCAAGTTTTCAGTATTTTATTTCCAATTTGCATCCATAGCAAACTTGTTATAAAACATGAACGAAAAGTAAGGGGGAAAAAAATAAGGAAGTTGTTCACTATTTTCTAAATTGTAAAAAAGCCTATGAACTTTGAAGGCACATTTCTGTATAGCGTATCCTCCTGATGGCAAAACCTGACAGAGTTGGTATAAATTATGTGCCTCGGCAAATCATCATGTCCTAATGTTTATTAAATAAGACAAAGCCAAGCCTCATGTCTAAGAAAGATCAAAAGTAAAACATGAAAACCAAAGCCATTCCTCATGCTAATTACACAGACTAGGTGCACTCACTGGTGTGATGGCATCAGGGACTCGTCTGCCCACTTTGGTGCACCTCCGATCCCTGCATAATTCTGTGTCCACACATGATCTCAACAAATGCAAAATCTGTGTACAGCTGCTGGCATGAACTCTGCTCACCAGTCACCCTTTCTTAGCAGGAAAACACATGCTCACAGTAATATTTATTAAAGCCCTCTAATGGTGTGGCCTATTTGTGTGCTTCCACTTAAAACCATTGTTGCTTCACCAGAGTATGGTGTGAAAGAAATCAGCTTTTCATTTGCAGTATCTGCTTCCTTTTTGTAACATATGGCCGTGTGTTGCAGAAAAATGTGAGCGAGGTGGCATCTGCCTCAAGTAGCTTCTCCCTTCCAGCTCCAGGTTGCACATAGAGCAGAGGGGAGCTGAGGTCTGTGGTCCCACTCCTTACAAGTCAAAGGTGCCCCTTGATTAAATTAAAGTGGGATAAGAAAAAATGAGTGAGTAGATTGTGAAGATGAACTGCACAGAAAGCAGCAAATCTCTACAGTGCTTGGGAATACACTCATTTGTTTGCTATTTTCCAGCCACCACTGACACTTTGGAGCATTCTCAACTCTTTGGTTCTCACCAAGCCTTTGCTTTGGGCAATGTAAGGGAAGTTCTTACTTGAAAAAAACATCTAAAAATATAGGATACATCATCCTCCAGGAGCATCTATCTCTTAATTAACAACACAGGAATTCCCTTTTAGAGCAGATGTAGGTGTAAAGGCGCTGTAAGCTTCTGAAATAGCATCAGTCTCCACTCAATGCCCTTTAAGAGAGTTGAGCTGCTTTGGTTTCTTTGAGTTTCCTCCATCTGAAGTTTTACCATTTACGACATGTTTAGATCCAACAGCAAAACACATGCTGATTTATAGAGTGAGTAATTCAGAAAACAGCAAAGGTCCCTACCTATGGCATAAAGGATCATTTTCAACAGCTTAGGCAAATCAAGTGTGATAATAACCATTTGAAAGCACTTGAGAGGCTTGAAACTCCTCAGCTGGCTAACATAAGCCACTAAATCATGGGTGTCTAGCAAAGAGCAGACACCCGAGTGCACCATACGTTGCTTGACAGCATGGTCCCCAGGAATGAGCAATGAGCTTCCCAGCAAACTCACATCCCTGGGTTTGTCTGTAGGCTCCAAAGCCAGGTGTCCAGGGATGTCTGGTAGCTTATGGGATGAGGGTCTGGGCACATACCAGAGAGCCCTCCTTGGGCAGCTGGTTGCATCAGCTAGGAGCCTGATGACCTAACATATTTCAAGGACAAAATGATTTCTAAAGACAATATATGCAGTGGAGGAGAAAGGAAGACACGTGATCCTGTGTATACCAGGAGCAAACTGCAGTGCCAGGGAGATAAAAAGCTGGGAATTAAACCATCTCAATCCAGCATAATCATAGAATTATAGAATAATCAAGTGTTCAAGAAAAGGGCTGTCCTTTCTTTCCAAAAGAAAAGGTGAAAAAAAGGAAAACTTTGATAAATGTTTTTCTTAAAAAGAAAAAAAATTATATGTAAAAGTATGAAGAGTGAGAACATGGGCATGCGTAGCATGTAGCTCAGTTTGGCACACAGATCTTTAAGAGATATATGTTCTTGGGATACAAGTAAGGAGCTGACACTTCCCCAGCACTAGTAGAGCTCAATCTCAGGATAAACTGAAAATGAGACCATGTTATCAAGAGTTCACAACCAATCCTAGGTTCTGTTAGTATTTTCATAGCTTTTCATTTTCATCAGGCCTACTTCAGTACCCTGGTCTCAGTGCAAATTAAAATTAGAATTAACGTAAAGCCATACGTCTCCAGACAGATACACAGCTTTTGTTAGAAAGGCGATGAATCCAGTTCCCTTTCCTGCAAACAATTACACAGTAAGCAGTCTAATTTTCTACAGATGACTTAATGAGGCTGCATATGTGTAAGAAATTACCCATGGACGTATTTGTGGTACAAAGGCCATGGTTAGATCTTAGCTGCAGGGTCTTCCAGCAACCCAGTTATCATTGTTGAGAGCAATAAAAGCAATGCTACGAATTCATCATTGGATCTAATATTTTCTAATTTGTGCTTTGGTAAATACACCTGGTGATAATATTCTTAATGATGTAGCATCCTTCAGGAGGAAATTTCCTGCACCATGTGATGGTGGTCTACGTTCAGGCAACGGTGGCCTTGATGTGATGGGGACACCAGGCATACCTCTGTCATGGCAGTGGGAGTAGTGCTTATAGGGGAAGACACCAAATCCTGGTAATACACCCAAGTGCACAGTGCACACAGATATTTGGCAGGAGCCAGTCAGGGCAGTAGCCTGACAACACTACAGGTTGCCTAGGATTGTAATGGGATGTTTCTCGGAGCAACTACAGAATTACCATTCTTAACTTTTCTCACTGGCTGCTCTCAGCAGGTATCTTTATACTTTTTGAAAGCCGAGCACTTTTTATCTGCTGTAGCCCTTCATGCTTTAGGACAGGCAAGCTGTAACACTTTCCAACTCTCCTACATAATTTTTAACCAAATCCAGACTGCGGCTTGCATGGAAGTGTGCTCTCTCACTATCAATAAGAGCATGAGAAACAGGAATTTTTATCGACGACTGTCAAGCATATGTTTTTCACTTCCACCACCATGGGACCAGCATGACACAAACTGAAGACAAGATGGCCCTAGGTGGGCTTGCATGAGGCTGGAAACTGTTCCCTTGAAGTCCCAAGGAGCACAGATCCTGCAGATACCCAGGGGCAGAGTGAGGAGTACATGGCCCAGAGAGCTTCAAAGACTTTGAAAGGAAACAGCTGGTGTTTCAAACTCCCCTGCGTGTTTGTGAAAAGCTGCATGGAGCATGTAAAAGGAAAGGAAGTATTTGTCCTTTTCAAATGAAAGAAAAAAATTAGTTAACATATTGGAAGATGTGACAACATATGGGAAAGAAAAAAGAATTAATCTCACAAAATATATTGCTTTACATTTGTTTCATTCAAGTGCCAAATATTCCTAGGGCTCTTACAGTAGACCAGGGGTCAGGAAGGCTCTGTGCTCTGATCAGACACCAAGCAAAGAGCTAGGGAATGGAACAGTGACCAGGATCTTGCACACACCTGTACAGCAAAGGAGAACAAAGCTCACTCAAAATCTGGGAAAACCCCATATAGGAGACAATAGAGGTATGAGAAATGCTGCAATACAATTATACTGTAAAAACTAGAAGAGACCAGCTGAATAATTAACAAGAAAAAACATGCATAAATTGAAAAGTTTTTTCTGCTATGTCAAACAAATAGATCTCCTGGCTCAGAACCTAACACCGTGGTCAAAATAATTATCAGTGAGCAAAGCAGAATCTGTGGTCTGTTAAGGGGACCAGAAGAAACCTTTAAGGGATTATTGCCAGCACAGGGTCAGACCTTGTTAACCCTAGCTACAACAAGAGGGCTGTATGCTGCAAGCCAGATCTGAATTTAGCTTTCCATCTACTGCTTGTTTACATAAGCAGATTACACAGAGCCTGTTTCTGCTTCCTGACACCCTCACTGATCACTCCACGCCACCATGGGAAAATTCTAATAAAATAAGCTTGCTCTTCTGCATCAGTACTGCACTTTTGATCTCAGCAGATCAGTCAAAGCCCAGCTCTAATATCTTGTTCAGATAACCCCAATCTCTCTGTCCACCTTGCAGGACACATCAGGGGACGTTGGGGCTCCCAGTGCCTTCAGCAGCTGGGGAGCAGCCAGCCACTTCTGCTTCCTTGTGAAGCTTCAGCAGATGGCTTGCCCACGATGTGGCCATTTCTGGGATCCCAGACTCTCAGGCTGCACTTGATGAGTACATTCAACACAGTACAGAAGTTAACTGCTGTTGAATAAATGGTGCCAGGCATGAATTGGGCGTGGGCTCAGTAGCTCTTCCTTAAGCAATTCACAGACAGGGCAGCACAGGTCATGGACCATTTCCCATAAGCAATTTGCACACAGACACACTGCTTTGGAGGGTAACCCAAGGACATCTTCACAGATGGGGGCTGTCCATGCCAGGTACCTTCACTGTTGGGGTCCCTACAGTCCAGCTGGGATGAAGCAGAGGGGACAGGGAGTATGAGATAAGGAGAACTTACAGGTAAAAACCAAATCCGCATATAAGCATCCCTCAGGCTCTATTGGTAGGGAGTTCCAGCTCACAGCATTGCTATGGGTAAAAGAAGTGCATCCCCTTATGTGCTATGCAAACTGTGACTCAGGGTAATGCACAGACAAGCCAAACCAATCCATCTGCCACTGCCAAGCACTTTCAAGGCTGCTGCAGCCACTGGGGATCTGTCACAGCTGTGCTTTGGAAAACACAACAAACAGCAGAGTATTCCTGTGCACACCAGCCCAGGCAGCACACCAAGAACAAGCCAGGAGAGTTGGGATGGCTCAAACTGGAGGATTTAATTAGAGCCCCAAATTGTCTGAAGGGTTTAGAGTTTTATTCCTACTTACTTGTAAATTTACTGCTTTTATTTGAAAGGAAAATTCACGATCTCAAATGTCAAGAAGTTGTGTTCAATTTCCTCCAGGCATTTTGACCTTCTCAACATGAAGAAAGTAACCCTTAAGCAGCCAGAGAAGGGAGGCTGCAGATAATATATACATTAAAGGGCTCCTGTACATCAGTCAGGACAAATCCTCATGCTGGGGACCTTTGATCCATCTCAGAAACAGGAGATATCTCCTCACCTCAGTGGATGAGTATAGAACAAATACTGGTATTTTTCCAAAGAATTTACAATCAACAGAGAATCACCTGTTCAGTAAGTTCAGTTTAGATTCCAATATGGAAACTCATATACATTTCTTATTTAGATTATCTTTTTAATTCACTGTATAAAAATAAGACCCTGGTCCTCAGTCCTTCCCTTGACAGTGAATCAGCACATCTCACGCAGCCAAGTGGGACTGGACTGTAGCACAAGGCAATAAGAAGCATCTTGACACGGAGGGGAAATTTTGGATAGTTAGAGATTTTCAGCTAAGATTTCCAGAAGTAAGTCAGTCACTGACTTTCATTTTGAGCATCAATGAAGATGTCATCTGACAAGCTGGAAGAGAGACTGTAATCATTAAAGATGACTTCAGTTTCTGACAAGCAAGGAAGAGATAGGAGATTTCACCATATGGGGATTTCACCATATTATTTTTAGAAACAGAGCTAATAACAATATATATATATATATATATGTATATATATGAAAAACTCATCTGTCATGTCAGTTAGGAGTACATCCTAAAAGCAATGAGGGAAATTCATTGCAATTTTATCTAAAAGTGCACTGGCTCGGCAGCAACTAGCAGAGCACTCCTGTGGTTGTCTGGGGCAAATCCAGACTGCAAATGTTACTATCCACATGCAGTACCTAGCTGCCATGAAACAATCCCTATCCACCCACAGGCTTTGGAAGGGACAGGTGCCCACATGCTAAAAGTTATTATTGCAACCAGCATTTCTGATGGCTGTTCCAACAGATGACTGAGGAAGCAAATATGCACAGGCAAAGTGTATCTCATACTCTGTTTGCTCACAACAGGCGCATCTAAGGAAACTGCTATGTCTCAAAATGCTGGTAATTTTGGAAAGTGTACCAATGTACCTTGAAAAGAAACATGAAACTGCCAACGTCAGATGCCAACAACTTCCAGTAACTCACTTCCAAATGATTTGGGGATTTCCACAGAGAGTGCACCGATTTCTTTATCCAGCATTGTGCAAAGTGTTCTTTCAGCAGTTGCCACCACCTTTTCATGCTCAGACATACCAACTGTTCGGGCTTCCTTGATGGTAGAAAAGCATAGGATGTGCTGTGTGGGAATAGGATCTTAGTATTAAGAAAAGTCACTTCTTTCTGTTACAGAAACATTGTTGCTGCTGCTGCAGCAGAACAGAGAAAGGGAGGTCAAACAACTGCAAGAGATCTGCAGCATTGATTTGTGTTGTTTTTCACCTATTGCAAGAGATCAACGAGATAAGAGTGAAAGAAAGATGGTCCTCACTGGCATTAAGTTTTACAAGCATCCCGCCACCGCTTCAGCCAGCTTGCACATTTCATAGCATTACAAAGTTTAAATGCCATCAGATAGATCTGTCTAGCAGTAAATTCAGCCAAAGGCAACCTCTTAAAAAGCCATCATTATGTAAGGGTGTGCTTGCTCATTATAATGAAGGATGGAAAATAGAGTATGCGTCACATAGTGTAATTTGGAATCGATTTCCTATTGGGACACATTTTCAAAGGCTATTCTGCACCGTGGCTTTACCATGGTCTGAGCTAGGACTGTTTTCTCTCTTTTATTCTGTGTCATCTTTTAGCCCAGTTCAAGACACCATTTCAAGGCAATGCCTTCATTGTCACTGCACATCAAAAGCAAAGCAAGAGGGGAGTACTGTCCCTATCCTGGAAGCTCTCCATCATACTTTCAAACGTCCTTAAACTGAAAAAGCACATCACTCATTTTATTTTGCTACTCATCAAAGATCTGGTTGCTAACAGCAAAAAAGAGCCACTTGTGAAACATGACAGCTCCTGGTCTGATTCTGCCAGGAGATCCAGCATCTCAGTTCCCATTGATGCACCGCTTCCTGCAGGAATTGGACTGCGCAGCCCCTCCTAGAGACTCAGTGCTCTTAGGTTTCTGTTTTGAAAAACGTACATTAGTCTTGTCACAACACCATCCGTTCTTCAATTGAATTTCTCTTACCTACTTCAAATCTGAACTATTTTTGTATAGATGCTACTAGATAGGTCTCGATATCCCCAAAATTCATTTACTGGTCTTTATACCCTCTCTTTCTCCTCCTAAAAAACACTTTGCTATTAGCAATGCCTGGCACACTTGTCTGAAAACTCAACAAAGATGCAAGAAGTGTGGATGGAAACCGCACTTTTTACCTTTGATTTTCTGTTGGGTGATGCCCTTGACATGTCTGTTACATACCTACATCCCTTCACAGGCTTGTCAAGTTACTGTGACATACACACACAGCCATACTCACACCCACATAAGAAGTTATCTTCAGTCAGTGTTAAAAGGAAAAAAAAATATATAGATATCAGAAGACTGCCATCCCGAAGGAAATAAAATGCAATCTGCTGCCTACAGTGAGCCACTGCAATAAAGTGACCTGCCATAATATCACACCATGACCACTATGACCTGCAGCATAAAGCAAATGCTGATGGGGTACGGCAGCCATGGGTGGCTCAGAGCCCTCTTTGCTCACTCCAGATTCTGACATCCTGGGGCGGAAAAGACACAGACAACAATTCAGTGCCAATCTCTCCAATATTACAGCCTTTTCTCTAGCCTTCCCTGTGGGCTGTGGCTACACTGCAGGATGTCAAGTGCACAGTCAGGCTCTTCTTACTAGATCCATGCCCATTCCATGCTCTTGAATCATATCATACAATAGAATCGTATCATAGAATGGCCTGGGTTGAAAAGGACCTCAAAGATAATCTAGTTTCAACCTCCCTGCCGTGGGCAGGGTCACCAACCACTAGACCAGGCTGCCCAGAGCCACATCCACCTGGCCTCCTGTCCAGTACACTCCATACCCTTCCTGCAGAACCCTGGGAGGCAACTGGGCTCCTGGGCATTACTGGGCCAGGAGTGGTGAGCTCAGACACTGACTTGTGCTTCACATACTAAAGAAGCTGCAATTCCCCATCTCCAAAACTTGCAGAAGTCATTAAAAGATTAACAAGTAAATGCCGGGGTTCCAATGAAAATTGGACTTTCTACTATTATTGTTTTTAGAAATCACAATAGAACTATTATTCTTTCTGTTCTGCAAAATGGAAATCTCACAAACGAGCGTTTTGACTGGAGCAGCTCAGAAAACAAAGCAGCTTGACAGCCATACAAAGCCCGTTGGGGTTCAGCTCTTGAAATCCTGCCCTATGCTTTAGCTACAGCACCATACTTGGTTCCTTTTGTCTTCCCAAAATAGCAGCTAGCAGGGCTGGGAAGAATCAGCTCCCAACTAAATCTCATGCAAATTGGAACCACACAAAGGAGGCTGTTAAACCGGAATGGACAACAGCAGCACTCTCCGACCTGCATGACATTTCAAAAGAGAATGACATTAATTAAAAATGGTTCTCAATTCATCTATGTTTCTTTCCACTGTGCTTTGTTACTTTTATCACTGAAACATTGACACTCCCGACCCATTCAATGGTGCAGTTTTATTCATCAAGATATGTGCATAATTAAGTTATAAAATAAAAAAAATAAAATAGTTTTTATCACCAACATAAGACAACAAATTAGGTTTTGTCCATAGTTTCAATTTAAACATATTTGAAATTAAGCAGCACAGATGTTAATCAAATAGTAGTTCTGCAGTACCTTCGCATGCGTAACGCTACATGACATAATTAAAATTTCACATTTATGTAACACTTTCCATCTACAATGGATCCCAGAACCTAGTAGTGAGTACAGCGTAACAGACAGATTTTGTAACATTTTGCCTTCCTGTGACAACTTCCTTCCACAGACTTCAAATCTTCTCACAAACACTCATCAAACCTTCAGTGTCCCATGAAGCAGCCAAGGGCATGCGGCCCCAAGGCCAGGTGGACACTGGGCTCAGAGTGACTGGTACAGGCAGCCCTGATTCAGCAAAGATTTCTAATTAATAAAGAAGCTAATCATATGCCTAAGTGCTCTTTAATACGCACAGACACAAGCATCTGGCTGGATGTGGTTAACTGGGAGCCAAGTAAAGTAGTGCAGAGAGAAGGAGAGCGTGTTCACTTCTACCCTTTGAAAACAGCTCCTCCCTGTCCTATATTTATCATAATTACTTGAGGTTAGACATGAAATAAGCTAATAAATGATTTTATACTTGTTTTATGTGTGGTGATATTAACAGAATACTTCAGACTGATTGCTGGTTTTTTTCTCTTTCCCTAATCACGGCGCCTTTAATAACTCTTGCAGCTAAGTTGTCTTTCCCTGTGTACTTTCAAGTTTTCCAGCTGACAAATTTTCCAGCTGACATTTTCTAGAAGAGAGTGCACATTAAATTAAGGGTTGTCCTCCAAAACGTTCTGTGCTGAGCGCCCTAACCAAGCAGCACTCAGCGTAATGGAGAGACAGCAATGGAGAAGCTCCCACCCCAGTGCTCCCTAGTGGATGCAATAAGTCCTTCCCAATCTGGGACCTCACTGCACCAAACGAAGCCTACTACACATAGTTTGCACACATAGCAACCTTCTTTTTGGCCATAGGGAAAAACTGGTGAAATACTTTGATGTATTAAAACCTTCTGTGTTGGTACTAATGATTTTGTTTAGAACAGTATGACTTTGTGTATATACATATTTTTCCATGAACACAAGACATTTTTCACACAGACTGCTCATTACAACACTGAAATGATTCCACGCTCTCTTCTAAAGCCTGAAAATCATACTGATTTGCAGATAACAGTAGCCATTAAATTTCTCTTCCTGGGGCATCAACACAACAACTGCATTGATTTCACCATCATGTTGCAGAGAGCACGGAGGATCCTGTCTAAGGCTTTAGCTAGAATACCCTTTTCTTTGTTTCTTCTGTATTAATACTATAAGATCATATTAAGAGGCCTAGGACATCATAAGAGACTGAAAAATCATTATACTTGTCTTTTAAGAAAATGAGAGCAGAGCCTGGGAAGAAATGACCAACAAAGTCCATAAATATCCATCAAGCTCCAAGCTGAGAACTGAAACACACCCTCCCTTCTCTCCAGGCTCCATTCTGACAGCAAGCCATGTTATGAAGTATTTATGATTATTTCACCCTAAGGTTGCTGGTTGCTATTTTTTTTTTCCTTTTTTTTTAACAAAAGATGGAAGTCTGTGGTTTGTTCTTCAACCACAATGAGACTTAGCTGAATTCAGAAGAGGAGCAATGATATTCTGAATTTATACCGCCTATTATTAAGCGCTGCTTTCCAGTTTTGTTTAAATGCCAGTTACCAGGATTCAATTTACCCCCTCCGATGGGGATGTCTGGCATCATTCTGAGATTAATAACTGCAATATATTATGTTAATTGGGCACTAATAAGCTGCACGGTGCTTTTGCTTCCAAATACGAATGGAAATGTCATTTCTTAAATAAAGTGCAGTAATCACCTGTTTGTACCTGAACCTCATTTCTGAATCCAAGAATATGAGGCAGCAGCAAAGATTTGCTGCGGATTACAGAGAATGTAAGGAAAACCCAAAAGAGATTTGATCAACACACTTTTTTAAAACTCAAACCCATTTTGGGAAACTAGGAAATCCCCCACGAAGAGTGCATTTCATCGAGCTGGCCTCCCATCAGCAGTCTCCAATGTAATGAACTTTAAGACTGTTGTCCCATGTATCATCAATCTTAAAGATGAGGAGTCTCCAGCAGTGAATTTCTCTTCTGTTTAACTCTCAATAGGACCGTATTTCATGCAATTAATGTCAGATGCTGCTTGTGCATTTTGATCATTTCATTTATTTACAGCATAAGAAATGATCACAGCCACAAATCCAAGGCATGCTTTGCACTTTAATTGTGGCAGAAAGCCTGCAAGGCTTTATAGACTTGAGAAGACTCTCAGGGATGAAAGATGATTATACTAGTTACCCTAATTAATGTTTTGTTATTAGTTATGCTAAGGAAAATAACCTTTACAGATGAACAAGAAGAATTCCCTCCTATGTCTGAAAGAGAAGAACGTATTCAGTTAAAAGCATTTCTATGAGTGTAAATCTTAAGCCTAACATCTATGGTCACAGCCACCACATATTTCTCATTTTGGCAGAAAAAAAAAAAGTAAATACAAAACCTTTTCAGACTTCAGTTTGAACCTGTACAACAGAACCAAACCAAACAAACATAAACCAATCTTTATCATTTACACAAAGTCCAAATGCACTGACTTGTTTCGAAGTCATTCCGGGTGTATATCAGGAGGAAGGTCTAAAGGACCAGATGTGTCATATTCACTTATCACACTGACAACCTTTACAAAAAGCCATCAATTTGTGGGCAAGAAGCCCAGTAGAAGAGCTGAATGCTTTACACTGGTATTTCTAACTTTTCTAAAAGGTTAGAAGGACTTTCGTGAGTTGCTGTCTTTCTCAGCTGCCTGATGATTAACACCACTGTATATGACTCTAATTAAAAGTATACCAGTCCTTGATGCAAATGTAACATGTCCACTCCCAGAGACAGGCGTGCAACCAGCTCATACTAGCATCAAGCAAGCAGGCAAAAGCCTCCTTTTTCCTTCACTGACATAAATATTACAGAGAGCCTACCAGCAGATCTATGAAGTCACATTTTCACCCCTCTCTTACCTCTACTGCCATTCACCTGGAGATCAGAAATTTCTGCACTTGAGTTCTAAATCTAACATTCCTGTGGGATTTCCAGGACAGAAACCTACCAGGAGGGGTTCTGGATGTGCCAAATCTCCTGTTACGTGTTTCCACTTTTGAGGTATGGCAGCTCCAGCCCTGCCTCAGCAGTAACTTTATCTTGCTTCAAGGTGGAGTGGCGGGTAGGACAGCAATTAACCCACAATCAAAGCACTCTCATTAACTTCACACTGAAGTTAATAACATGCTTAAAAGCTTTGCTGAACTAAGTTTGTAATGATCATCCCAGTGTAAATACAGAAACCTCACAGCTCATGTGAAGGGGAATCAGATGCCAACTGGGAAGAGAAGCGTATCAAAAATTTCCCCCAGATCCTCTGTTACTCCAGTAAAGCGGTGCATACTCAATATTTGAGCAAAGTCGGGGTGTTTCGAGCTAGGCTGCATGGCAACATCTCGTTTGCAGGAATCTATGTTCTCTGATGCGTAAATGTACCTGCCCATTTTTTGCTATACCTGTTGTGCCGCATCCTCATTTACAGATCATGCCCAATCGTTAACACCTCTTATCTTGTAGGCAGATATCAAAGACACAAGCTGCCAGGAAAATAATCTGATTTATTATATACCACACTCATTTAGATATCACCACTGAGCTGAAAAACCACAGGGGGGAAGTAATTCGATTTAGTAAGTAGCAGAGCTTCTAACTGATGATGTAGAGGCATTTTTTTCAACACTCCCCATAGAATGTGGCAGAAAAATTAAATAACAAAACTGTTCGCCCTCACTAGGCACAAAAATAAATAAAACAAGATCAACATTTCACCAAATGCATGAAATTAAATACGTGCTTGTTGGCATGTGCTATGAGGGCGTCACTCAGGAGAGCATTTCAATGCATATGCTTGTATTTAATGAGTTATACAAGACTTAAGAGTGGGTTTAACATCAAGTATGTGTGTCTGTGCTTCACTGCATAGGGGAGGTGAAGAAAACTGAGAGCTGGGGAGCTGTAGCACCCCGGAGGCACTGGGCTCAGAAGAAAGCCAAGCGTGCCTTACTCCTGAGAAGCTGCTTGGCACTTTTCATGGCTGTTCCCCCATCTGTTTCATAGGAAAGACATACATTACCGCACTTTGGTCATTCTTGCCATTTCAACACTTTACTGTGTGGTGGTTCTCCTGTTACAAGCAAGAACAGCTGATACCTCATATCACAATAACTTACCATTTTAAATCAAGTTGACTAACATATATAAATCCCCCTTTTATTCATACCTGTGGACAGGTTAACAGATGTTTTTGACAGCCAGGCTGTAACTGTAAATGATGAGACAGACTAAACTCGGGCTGGAGGTGCACACGAGGCAAGAAAGAGCTGCCTCTGTCCTGCACTGACTCCAGCACCAGCACCTGTACCACTTGCTGTGGTCACAAGGAGGAGGGGGATAACACCTGAACCCAGAGAGCCCCAGGAGGATGAGGAGCCACAAAGGACAGTCCCTAACTCCCTTAGGCTCATTCCTGTGATTAGAGCACACACACAGAAAAATGGTGCTCAGGTTTCAGTTTCAGTCTTGAAATTAACTGAAAAATTAAATGTTTTTCAAAGGATAAATAAAATTTGATTATTTCAGTCTTCTGTCTTATCATCTCTTATCTGTCTTCTACTCTCAGCAGTGATACCAACCAACTAAAGCAGCAGTGGTGACAGAGGAGAGAAGCACCTACCTCTCGCCTCCAATGGAAGCACCTCTTTGTACCTCTTGACTTTTTTCACATCAGTTGCATTTCTAAGTTAATTCTGTGCTACTAAAAGATGTTTGATGCAGACAGCCAGAGGAAAAAACCCCCAAACAGGCACCAGAAAGATGGGCCGCCAGGAGGAGCATCTTCAAAAGCAGCTATTATTCAGAGGCCAGTGATGAAGAGGTGATATTTCTACTCATTAAGGGGTAGAGAGAGTGGGACCACGGCTGTCCTTCTGCACATGGCACTGGGCAGCACTGAATGAGACAACGCTCACTCATTAGAGAGCAGGGTGACAAACGCATCTGTCATCCTTCTGTTACTATTTCCAAACGAACTCAATTAAGTCAATTAGTTTTTTTTCAGTGCAACAAAAATGGCAAGGAAGAGGCTGGAACATTAAATGAGAATAAAAATAAAACATCGCTCCTCTTTCTCCAACTCAAATCTCAACACTGTTTGCTTTCAAATGAAAAGGATTTTCAAAACATTAGCTTAGTGGAAGAACATCACCAAGTATTTTTCTCCATGGCTGCTTCATCTGAACAGTCACACCCACTCTTCTCACAGCAACCAAGTACAATAAAGGCAAAGCAATGCACTTTCCTAAAAAAGGGATTGCTGACATGCTTCCATAATTTTAATTAATTATGGGCACTTCAAAAAATACTAGTTTTAATTTAATTGCTGTTAAAGGAAAAGCGACGTTATGCACTTTGGATATAACAGGATATGAGCAGAATATTTCTATGAAGACTCAATATTTTTGAGGAAATTTGACATGTAATAAAAACAATTTTATAAATGAAAATTTCTCTTTTGTCTCCTGGTTGATTCTTTAAAATCCAATAGGATTCGTTAGCAGTTCTGTGTGTGTTCTCACAACCACACAGATTTCTAGCAGCTTTCCATTCTTCATATTTTTTCTGCGATCCCCAGTAGATTAAACAAGCAAAAGACTGCCATAAATGGTACTAAGGCAGATTTACGATAAATCTTAAAAAATGATTGGATCCATTTCACTGCTGCTTTATCATTTTTATGTTAATGATTTGATGACTGCATCCAGCAAAACTAAATCAAATGTGTGTGTGTGTTTTTTTTTCCCTTCTGAATCACTGACAGTATGAGGGAACTCCAGTGCATGAAAGAAATGTTCTCTAGAATATTTTCCAAAATTTCTGTTTTTCCTTATAGATGTATTAAAAAGAATCTTACCAACAGGAATGATGTCTTCTCAATCAAATACACATCCAAGAAGTTTGCCACGGAACACTGCATATTCTATGCTTAGTGATAAGACAAGAACCCTTCTTGGATGAGGGTTTCACTGTACCATGCCCTGTATGAAGCCCAGTATAAAAAATTACTGAATGCTTCAAGGAATCTTGCAAGCTAGTATGAAGTTGGATGAAACTTCATCTCAGAGCAGAAACTGAGTTACCTCATCTTCAAAAGAGACCTTGCTTCCACCCTTCTAATGAAGTTTTATGTGATCACTAAAAAAAAATACATCTCTGCTCCAAAGCTCATGCTCAGAGTCAACAGGCTCATCACTGCTGACACTAATTTCACTTTGGGCTTTCCTCCCACTAGCATCAAACTCCTTAGGAGCCTGATACTCCTGAAACACAGTTAGCTGGAATTATCTTCCATCTGGGTACAGTATGGTCAGCTGCAGTAAGAGAGAAAATGTTTTTTTACCATTTGTCCCAGATCTCTTGTAATGGGCACTGAATACATTCTTAGAAGATCCTACAGTGCAGTTAAACAACATTATTGCAGTTAGAAAAAAAAGTGTAAAAAGACACGACCTTTTAAAAGCACCTTCTATTTGATGCTTAGAGGCTCTAAGTTGCCTCTGAAAACTCCAGTGAGTTTATACACATCACCTAAGTTGCAGATTTAGGTCTTCAGATCCAATTACTAAATCTGGGATGTGAATATTCTGTTGTACAGATTGAGTTTCAAAGGTCCTGCCTTGCATTGTAGAAGTTTACCCAGGTGACTCCATCAAATAAATCAAATAAATCAGGAAAAGCAGACAGTGTTTACATGGGCACATCTAAACTATGGTGTCTGGAAAATTTTCCCAGCTCCCACTCTGGATGTATATTCTGGCCACATCCCAACTTCACATCAGGGCAAGTGCTAAGTCCCACTGTCTCCCCTCCAGGGCCTGGTTTTAACGGGAGGAAAACCTTGGTTACTCAGGAAACACTGAGTTATGGTTTGCTTTAACACACTGGGTGATGATCAGGACTGTGGGGCACAGCCAAAGTATTTTGGCACTAATTACATCATTTGGGACTTCAGACTCATGGAAAGTTGAAAAAACTCAGCACCAAGGAAGCTCCTAAAGGTTTCTGATGACTCACTCTGCAACCTCATCCTCTAGAATGCACATTGTTAATATTATTTTAATTACCAAATACCATTTACCCTTATTTAAGAACTAGACTTTTCAGGTCTGGTGGAGGCTTCAGCTCCTCCTCTTTCCACTCATAAGCTCCCAGGCAGTGGCAGTGAGTAGCCCCATCCTGCACTAGGAAAAACCCAACAGCCCTTTTGTTTCTCATGCTTGAGGGATGCAACTGGTGCCAAAGTGCCTGACTTGCAGAGGAAATGGACCATAACAAGTCCCTAGCGCTGCCCATTAGGAGGTCAGCCATCTGTCTCACCCACCGTTCAATACCTTCCTGGCAACTGATGCCCCCATCCATAGTGTGTCTGGCAATAAGCAAAGCATCCTGCTAGCAGCCTTTTCATGCTGCCTACCTACAGCCTGATGCTCATTCATGAAAGCTTTCCTGTACATAAACTTAATGGATAAAGCAATCGATACAAATAATATCAGATGTTGTCCAGCTTTTCTCCTTCACTAAGCAAGGTCTGAATCTTAGGGTTTTGTCTGAACTGTTCTCTGGATTCAGAATAACTGAAGACAGCGTGGATATTTATTATCCACTACAACACTTCACAACTGTGTGGAAGTTCTTCAATCTGCTTTACAACCAAGCAAAAAGAATCTCCCTAGTGAGAGCTGTTGTGGTGATACAGCACTACAGACCACCAGAAAGCCTCTGAGAACAGCATGGCAGGTGTCTGTTCTCACTTTATACCCAATCAGGGAGACACTGATCAAGAATTCAGAGTTCTAGTAAGGTTCTCATCAGGCTTTCGTGACACCAGTAACAGGAGCTGAAAGCCAGGCTTTTGTTGTTGGAGTTCTGGGTTGTTTTCATCTACCCGCTGCAGAGAGGTGCAGAGTATTCACGGTTATTCATGCTATAAAGCACTATATCCCATGCTTTATGTCACCATGAATACATTTCCTACAGAGGAAAAATGGTGCAAAGATTAGATGAGCTATAGAAACCCATGAATAATGGTTTCTCAAATCCTGTAAGAGCACCACCAGAAGTGTATGTTATCAAGGACTGTTTTTTTTGTTTTTTTTTTTTGTTTTGTTATGTTTTTCTCACCCTGCTTTGTAAGCACACAAGAAATCATCAAAATCTGGGACAAATGCTAATAAACTATTTTATATGTTTTCACACAAGAGATTCTTACTCCAAAGCTTTCAGCCTGCAGTGTACATCAACACTGCAAGCACAGGGAGACACTAACAGTTCAATTTTCCATCCCTTTATAACCAGAGCAGTTACAGGACCCTACAAGGTGAAGGTGCCCAGGGAGATGCTGGTAGCCAGATGGACCAAGGCACCCCTATGTCCCCAGCTACACTGCTGCCCTCCGTTTGCTCTTTGGTGAGCTATTTCACTCCTGCATGGCTCAATTAGCCCTAAAAGCTTTTGTTTGTCACCTCCATTTAGGCCGAAAGTTTTTCAAGACAGAAACCACTTCTGACAGAATGATGCTCCAGTCTCAAGCACAACCACAGCAACAAAAATAACCGAGACATGTTTGCCTGCTATGATATATGCTTATCTGTATTTTAAAGCTTTTCTTTGCTAGGGCTTAGATACTGGTTAGAAATTACACGCAGAATAGCTGTGAAAATCTTTTAAAAATATCTGCTGTAGTGGGGGATTCCTCTCTCCCAAGGCAATCTCCACCCAAACCTTGCAGTACAATGGGGCAACCAAAGCGCCGGCAGCCACATCACGTGGACAGGGTGAGAGTTCCAATCTGCCTGATTTACAGGACACTAACTGCCTTGCAAAGCAGTAATGACTTCCCACAGAGGTCACCACAGACACCGTTTATCAGTCTGCTTTGAGCAAATCCCATTAATAAACAGGCGGCTGCAATGTTTATTAAGAAAACCAGGAGCCACATGATAGAGCTGGAACATTGCCACTTTGCTTCCATTGGACAGCATACAAAATAATGGGAACTCAACAGGGCAGGTATTCCTCAGAATATTAACTGCAGAAAATAGACAGAAGTGTACACAGAGAGATGGGCACAGCTTGTGTGCTCTGCACGGCCTGAGTTGCTTCCCATGTGACACGCTTTATACTTATCTTTCTCTACACTGATCTTTGAGCCCAGATTTTACCTCCTTATCTTCTCTTTGTCCATCTAACACATAAGAAAGATTTATAGCATGTTACACAGGCTGAAATCTGTGAAAAAGTAGTTACCGTGGCAACCCACTGTTTCTTTTATGTGTAAACTTGAAGTACTGAAGCAGAGGAAGGCCAGAACACCACATCAGCTTCAAAGTTGCTCTTTGTTCTTATTATGACGCTTTAAAGTAATCAAAACATTTTACTACACCATCAAGAAACCATATTAAATACGTCTTCTAAAATCCTTTAAGAAAACACAGCCCTCATGGTCAGCCATTGCCAATCACCTAGGGAGCCCACCGCAGGAGCTGTTTGCTGCACCTCCAACACGTTATTGCAGAAGAAGTGCCTGCAGAGATGTCCCAGCCATGTGCACACATGAAGTAGTATGTGAAAGTGCAGTAGGTCAGTATTACTAGTTGCTATTGCAGTATTAAGATATTTGCAGTCACTCCTATGTGTTCTTCCACTGATTACCAAACCTTGACCCTGAAAGATGAGTCGTAGCTGTATTTGCTAAATGTACAGAAAAAAGGCTCAATTCCAGGAAATCAGCACTATGTCTTTGCCCTGCTGCTTATCACAAACTATCTCCCCATACCTAGCCCCCACAGCCATCTCCATGCTGCTCTTCAGTTTATTATTCCCCAGTAAACTGCTTCTTAATTAAGGATGCCCTCCTGTACGCACTGACCAGCAGACACCCTGGAGTCAGACTACTCACTGCAAACACTGAGCCTCTTCATGCCCCTGTAATGACCCATGGGCTCCACAAAGAGACAAGGTGAGACTAGCGGGAAAATATTTCCGCCTAGGGTGTGCAGGATTTGTGGCTCACACACTGCACCGAACCTAACAGGTCCAACACAAATAAACAGATGTGCACCAAGGTGGCCTACACATCTGCTAGGACCATTTGTCTGGGCCTTGTGATACAGAACATTTCTAGAAAGAAAAAGAAATCTAGGAGGAAAAAAGCGTGTTTCTAAGGAAAATCAGATAAAACAGTAGGCTTAAAACCTCAGCAAATTTTTTTTTTTTTTCTTATGGGTAACACTGGCATAAAAGGTCTTCTCCACATGGTGTATTATTCACCTCTGAGCATGACCATTCAAATGAATCATTTTGGATGGGGAACTGGGCTGCTTCAGTGGCCTTCAGCAACATGTCCCTCACACCTCTGTTCCTCCATGAAGCATCCAGAGCAACCGCTCTGTACCAACTCCAACTGTGAAGCAACTGGGACAGGCCCAGGCAGCCATCTCAATGGCTGTCTAGTCTTCTGTGCCTTTTCCTTTTTGCTACCATGGTGCGTTCATTTTCCACGTGGCCAAAGCCTGAACTGATGACCACTGCTGCCCAGCTCCCATATCCTCACTTTCCCACTGGGACACCAGAGCAGCTCCCAGGTGCCCTGCACTTATCCTGAACTCCCTTCCAATTAAATCACTAAGTCTTTTCTTGTTATTAACAAGGGCTGCATTTCCTGTGTTGCTAATAGTGTGGAAACACAATCGGTTACACAATATTAAAAACAAGTTTTCCAAGCAGAGTGGGGTGGAAAGAGAGAGAGAGAGGTGATAGGACACATGCATTTCTCTCTGAAGACTGCTGAGCCTCAGAAAGTCATTGGCAAACATTAGGGCATGACCAATCAAGTAAAG
The DNA here is from genome assembly GCA_035772895.1 of Perdix hodgsoniae. Taxonomy (NCBI): domain Eukaryota; kingdom Metazoa; phylum Chordata; class Aves; order Galliformes; family Phasianidae; genus Perdix; species Perdix hodgsoniae. The sequence goes on from JAPSGF010000050.1 coordinate 944,395, forward strand.
AAACAGTGGGTTAGCGGCTGCTATTTAAAATAGGTAGATATAGCAAATACACAATTTACTATGTCAGCTGAAAAGACACTATTTTTTCACCTTCTGAAATGCTCCAGATGTGATGCCCTGTAGCATTTTGTGTATGTATTGGAACCAAAGCTCAGGTGCTTGCTTCACCATTTATACCACAGGTCCCATGAACCCGTGGTAACTCAGTCATTGAGTGAAGGCCCTCTGCTGACCTCACTAACAGTAGTATCAGAGCAGAACAGTTCCTTTTTATTGCGGAACTCCACTTTAATTTTATTTAGGGAGGCTGTATGATCTCATAAGCAAGGCATCAGGAGCTCTGGGTTGTGTTCTCCTCCATACCATATGATCACAGGCAAACCATGCAACTGTTCTGCATTTTTCTTTTTTTTTTTTTTATTTATTTTAATCACATGCCACATGCTGGAAATGATCTTTATTAACTGCCTTAGAGTGCTCTGTGATCAATGAATGATAAACCCTAAAGAAAAGCTAAGTGTTACCAATGAAGTATGTGATTTTTATATGATTAGAATGATATAAATCAGAGCTAACCCCACTGTCACCGACGTAATGCAAAATCAAGCCTCAAGGTAGCCTGCATTGCTAGTAAAGTTCCTGGGAACAACATACGACCCAGTGAAAACACAGTTTTGTACTCAGCACACGAATGATGTAATGGTATAATAGAATTTGACATGGAAGACAAAGTGCAACAGCACAAAAAAGTGAGTTCATCTTATTTTGTTCATATTGTGTCAATTTCCTTTCCTTTTATGATCGTGTTCTCTCACAGTCATATTTTACTCCTTTCTGTTCTGGCTAAGCTTTGTCTTGGCCTTATGGCCTCCCCCTCCCTCCCCTTTCTAAATTCATGCTGTGCGTGAAATTGTTGTCTACAAGTCTCACTCATTTAGGTTAAGATTTACTTTTTTTGGCCTGGTGCTGTACTCCATTGTAGGCTGTTGGTCCTAAGGCAGGGAGATTTAGCATGTGTTTTATAACATATTTCAACCCTTAGTTCATGTTTTTACTCTTTGCTATTTCTTTTATTTTTCCTTTTTACAGAATTTCATCAGCAGCACAGGATTGGTACCTAGGTGCTAAAAAGAGCTGGTTCAACAGCTCAGGTCAGTACATGTAAATGATAATCCTCCATTGGTTTTGTTCCTTTTAAGTGTGAGTAATATGAGAGCCAGAAACTGAATGAGCACTGTTGGCTCTACCTTGAATCTAATTTCATCCTTAAAGTAACATCTCCCTATCTATTATTAGTATCAAAACTCCTGGCATTGTAGTGCCTTGGTGCTCTAAGCACTTAAATTACAAAGATAATAAAGAAAACTGGTAGAAACATTTTTCTTTTGACATTTACTAACCTCAGACACTCAAGGTAAATCCATCAGAAGAAATGCCTGTTGCTATGCATAAACCTCATAACTCTAAGGGAAATTGGTTCTAACAACAAAGGAGAATTCAACATTTGGAACCAATACTGTCCATAAGGTTAGATGCACCTCTAAGCTTCCACTGACTGGGTAGGCACCCAGCATCCTCATAGGAGATGAGCTAGCTGAAATGGAGGGAAGATTACTGTCCCTGGAGGTCTTCAAGAAAAGGTAGATGTAGTTCTTAGGTACGCAGCTAGTGGCGATGGTGATGATGTGGTCAGTGGCTGCACTAGATGATCTCAGTGGTCTTTTCCAACCTTAATGATTCTATGATTAGGTACAAGAAATTGCAGTTCTGACTAGCTGTGATGTGTGAATAATTAGAGCCAAGCTAACTGCTGCAAACATGGAGGAAATTGTTATTATTAGAAACATAACTACAATGGGAGACTCCAAATTCAGATCTTTACTGTTGTCAAATGAAAATGCTTCTTGAAAGCTATGTTTTTCTCTTAAAAAATGGCAGGGTAGATACTGTAATATCTGTAAATGAGCTTAGTTTTATTCTGTTTCCTTTTAAACGTTGTAGAGCTTTGTAGGATTGATGACAGCTTTTCCCATCTTTCTGGGGAGGGAAAAATAATTGAGAGCTATAGCACAGACATGTCCCCCATAAGTAGTAACCTCAAAAAGGTTGGTAGGATGTGATCTCTGCAAGGGAACTGCCAGGTCCACAGCGGGATTCAGCACAAACTCTACAAGCCGGAGTGTGAAATGTATTAATACAGTCATCTTAGAGGGGGGAGGGAAACAACCAGGTCTTTTACTCTTGGGTGTGTATCTTATTTGCTGCCAGCCTAAACATAGGAGAGATTGAAATACCCTTTCAGAGAAAGGGGGTTTAAAATCTCACCGCTTTTCTATTTTGGGCAGCAAGTTAATTCACCAAGATGGAAGAAATGAGCTCCTAGAAGGCTTTGCTTATGTAGCCAGGTAAGCACCAGGGACAATGAATATAAAATACTTTAAAATATTGCAAGTGAAGTTGTTCTGCTTGGTTTTGAAAGAGAATCAAAAGCATTTCCATCTTGTCATTGCCAAGTCAAATTTGGCCTATAACAAAAAAAATCAAACTCTTAATAAAACCAGAAAGCGTAGGTATGTTCCCATAACCAAAAATGATTGAGCTGTTACAGCTCAGCAATTTACTGCCCATCCACTGAGTTGCAATAACTACATGTGCACTTTAAGCCCACTTCAATTCTGAAATAAAATACATTTGCTGGAAACGTGCTTCAGGGGATCTCTGCAGCTGCTTCACGGGGATTTAAACCCACCATGTTAGTGGCTGGGGTAAGCTGAGAGCACACTAACAGTAGATTAGCTTGTTTTGCCTGATAAACTAGAATTTGTTAAGCCACAGCTATTTGACTGCTTCCAACCATGCAAATTCACCGTTACTCTGTTAGCTGAAAGACCGGGTGCTCACTGTGACACGAGCTCAAATAATTAATTTGCTGCTGGTTCAGAAACAAACAGTCAAGACTGACAGTCATAGATAGTCTCAAAAGCTTTGAGATAGCCGCCCTTTTCAGATATGTAGCATAATCAGACATGGAAGCTAGCAGAAGACTGTGTCAATCATTGTTCTTTAGGTGTTTTTTTTTTTAAACACATATATCCGAAAAATTGAGTCAAAGCATGTTTCTGCATATGTTTTCAGAAATTACTGGTTCACTTTGTGGGGTTTCTTAATGCCCCCTATATGTAAATCTACATGCTAGTCATTTCCAAATCATTCCTTAGAACATTATACATATGATAAATAATTAATTCCTTGCACTGACATTACAAGTTGAACACTTTTCTTTTCCTACCACATTATTACAAGGCTTGAGTGTTAGGAAGTAGACTAAAGCAATTAATTCTATTTGGTCATTTTTGGCCATAGCTCCTGCAAAAATAAATTTGCTTCAGTAAAAATGCAAGAAGGTGACAAAGAGCTTGAAGAACTCATTCATTCAGCATTATTGACAGCAGCAGCATATTACTCTTTCTGTCTACATGGAGAAAGGGCTCCCAATAGACTTCAGAAAACTTTTTTGTGGTCTCAAAGCAGGTAACTGGAAAAGCCTGGACACTGGATGAGACATCCATTTTTTCAACACCAGGAATCTGAAGGATAATAATTAACCCATTCACTAAATTCAACAGGCATTTGAAGCACAATCAAGACTGTTCCAATGAAATCCCAGTGATAAAGTTAGAAGCGGATGAGAGAAATCCATTACACTTACAGGGGTGAAAGACATGGGGTGGGTGGTTTCTCTCCCAATGAACACCCAGGAGGTCCGAAAGCTAAGTTCTGTCGTTTGGAGAAGCTCACTTTCGTAGGACTAGGACTGGCTGAAAAGCCCCAGACAACTTCCCAAACCTCTTCTGCCCATGGTATCTCAGGGGCCCACCAACATTCAGCTGCCTGTATAACCAGGGTACCAAACTGCTGATTTCTCTTCCAACTCTTTTCAATCCAGTGAGCTAGAGCTATGCTCATAGTGTTTTTCCCATCACTGTTAATTTGCAGATTATCCAACTGCATTTTGATCAAGACAGAGAGAAGAAACTAATAATATAGCACAGCACTTAGGAACACTAATTGCAAATTACTCTTAAATAATACATCAGTCCTCTCTTAATTATGGCATCTTTCACTCTCCCCAGAAAAGTGCAGCATCTGCTAATGCATTTTTGTAATTATTAGTATGAAGTTACAGAGAAAGGGCATAACAGTGGCTCCTTTCTGTCTTGACCTGCTCTCAGTGCAAGTTTCCCTGAATGTCCTTAAAGCATTTTTTCCCTTTCTGGTTTAAGAATTCATTTTTAAGATATATTTCTCAAACCAAGGCTTCCTCTATGTGATCAGCTCACTCACTACACACCCCTTTCTGAAGTGTAGAGCAACAACCTAGGTGCATGAATATATGACTAGATCATGTATTTTTCATTCATTTCCAAAGGCTTTCAAGGCTGGAACAGCTTAAAGTTCATTTTTTACATCAAAGTTCATCTTTCTATCATCTTGGTAGAGCATTACTGTACCAAAATCCTTGCTACCATTTTCTCCATCTAATTTGCGTTTTTCCTCAGAACTTGTAAGACACATTGAAAGATGATGAGGAATAACTAATCTGTGTGCAACCCTGGTTGTACCCACACCCATTGCCAGAGATTTCAAAAGGGATTTGTGTCTGAGCTCTTTAATTGCCTTGTGTGAATATAAGATGGTCATGACAAATTCTCAGCAGTGGCATTGAACACAAGGAACGTGGCACATGAGGTTATGCACCCAGAGCAAATGGCCACCTTTGAAAAATATTGTGGAAAACCATTATCCAAGCGCTTCTCAGCGGTGATCCTGGAAACTCAGCTCAGCTCTTCTTGACTTAACCCCTGGATTTAACCCTGCTTCTAAGACATCTAATTTTTAAAAAATTTTTAAATAAGTTGCAAAATCGGCAACTAGAGCTGTTGAATCTATTCTGTTGCTTAATGTTTCCATCATTCTCAAATAAATAATACTTAGTGCATAGATCTGAAATGCAGATATCCAGACCCACTGCTACCTTTAGGCAGCACGGTCTCATTCCAGGACCTCCACTAGGCTGTAATTACCTGGTCAGATCCCTCACCAGTAGTCCCATGACAGTGCCACTAGGAATCCCAATGAGACACCCTTCTCACTCCAGTCAGATAATCACTTATCTTTCTCTGACAGGTGCAAGCTTGAGGTTATCACTCTGAGCGAACAGTTTTCTTTACTTTTGGGAAACCAACAATTGATAATTAAAAGAAAGTAAAATAAAATCTTAAACCACGGTGAAAATTAGCATAGGTCTTCAAAGGGATTTTTCAGCCTGTGCTTCACAGAATATGAATCTGGCCTGTAAATCTCCTTGCTGTAGCATAATCTAGAGCTGAAAAAAGGGTAATTTCAATTTGCACAGGATGTCATAATCTTTTCTTTTGAGTTCTTCCTTGGACTGAAAGCCTATTCAGATTTTGCAGGAAAACAGAGGAATCAAAAAGCCCATTCCAAAGTAGAAAAGGTGAGGGGGTTGATGGAGACCTTTCTCCTTTCCAGAAGTAATCAGAGTCTGTATTGGGTCCCAAATTTTTCCTTCAGAAAACATCCCTGAGACCAGCGTGTTACCACAAAGTGTTTCAGCTTCAATACACAGCATGTTTGCTGAAAACAGACTGTCACAGTTTCTGTGACAAGCTCTAACAGAACTTGCAGCCCCAGCAAAGCCACTCTTTCTCACCATCCCCAAATTGTCCTGTCACTAGCAGAGGGAGCCGGGCCATGCATTTCCTCAGAGAATTCAAAAGAGGAGACAGGCCTAATGGTTCAAACATCACATGTAATTAATAGAAAATCTGACAGTTTTTCAACACACTGCTACCTGCCTAGGAATATAAAGCAGTTCTGTCTGACAGTCAGCTAAAGCAGTAGGACCCCTGCTTGGCTTTGGGGCATTGCCTGGAAGACTTTAACCCAATGTTTGCCACAGAGCAGCACTGCACAGCTCACATGGTCTTGACCAAAACACAGGACACCCACATCAGTCTCTAACGACTCAAGTGAAAATCTCACCACTTCTCCCAGCAGTGCTGTGTGTGATCCCCAACAAGGCTTTTTGTCTCAGCAGTGCCCATCATTTCTGGCTATTTTCTTTGGCGGTGCTGTAGATCCAGATATTAACAATCAGGCTATTAGCTGGTACTGCTCAATTGCATTCATAGCTGCTTCCACTGGATTTCCAATTGTTCCAGACAATGATTTTAACAGTGACAGTCCCAGCCTGGGGTCTATTAACCCCACAGTACCCGGGCAGGTAAAAATGAACTATTTTCCTCTCTTCCCAGCACCAGTAACAGCTGAAATGTTAACAGCATACTGTGGGCAATGCTCTTTTTGACAGCATTTGGCACAATTATGCTTTATTAATTCAGTGCTGTTATTTTACGGCTTCATTTTTTTCTCCCAGTTTTATTTTCTGAAGAGTGGAAAAAGCATGAAGGAATAACAGGCTGAGAGCTGAGCAGATGGAGAACAAGTAGCTCTTACTCCCTCCATCACTGCTGAAAACAGAAGTATTCCACCTTGCAGGGGTTCTTTGCCAAAAAGAGGGGAAAAAAAACCCATCTCGGTGGTTAACAGAGCATTTGAACCATTACTGACAAAGATGCTTTTCTACAATACTGCTCCAAGAGTCATAGCTATGAACAGAACAGGCACCTCAGCAGCACCACAAATGATAGGCCGCCGGTGTGGTGAACTGCATCTTCAGGAAACCCAGCCAAACCAGATCTTTTCAGCAGGACAAAACTTGCTCTCCCCCAGGTATTAAGCATACAGACAAACACACAAGCAGGCCTTGTGACTAAACCCTGCATGGGCAGACTGTCCTCCAATTAAAGGATCACGCAAGCTTATGCAAGCAAAAAAATGAAGACCTGTTCATACGGGAAATGTCTCAGGGAAGCTGTGTTTCCGTCCAAGCTCAGCAAGGACGGTGAATGAGTAGTTCAAAGCACATGAGCCACAAGAGACTATAAAACACACATCCCTTCGAAATGGTCCAAAGGAGGAAATGTGCTTCTGCTAACATGACATGTCTTTAGCCCACAGCTAGAGGGGCAAAGCTGAAGAAGCCCCATTACAATGGGCATCATTACAGCATGTTAGACCTATAGGTCCTGGTGGAAAACCTCGTGCAGAAAGTCCTCCCAGCACGCAGTGGGAGACAGGAAACACAGGGAGCAGTAACCACAGTGGGGCCAACCCCTTCACATGCAACAGAAAAGGGATGGCAAACTCAACAGGCCCTCACCCACCACCTCCCTAAATGCTGAGCAGCAGCAAGTGGAATGAAGTTCAGGATCCTGCCCTGGGGAATGCTGTTTTTCACGCTGCTCTTCAGCTGAATGCACAAAGTGCTCACATGCCACAGTAATGAGCGCAGGATAGAAATGCCTCCAGAGGTAGATTAGATTAGAGAGAGTCAAACAAAAATGCGTGGCTGAAAGGATAATCAGAGCTCTCCTCTGAAAGGGAAAGGGCAAGTCTCGGCACTTCTCTCTGTCAAATTGTATCTAAAAATAAGACTGAGGAGCCAGGTTCAGGCCTGACCACATGACAAGCTGTAAATTACGGCATTGAGGGTCTGGTTTGTCTAGTGCAGCCACAGAGCTGAGCTGCTCAGAGGACAGGTAAGCTCGTGATTTTGCTCTGGAGTCCTCCAGCGTGGGCAGTGCTCAGACCCTGACCAAGATATCAGGTCAGTGCACATTACTACTTTCCATTTCAGAGCCCAACTTTGATTCTTTCCTGGGAAAAATCAGCTTTTCCTCTTTTCTAACACAGCTTCCAGCAGCATGGGGCAGCACAGAGTCAGTAAGTTTCGCTCAGAGCTCACTATCCCATGATTTAAAACTCTACCCCCTCTTATACTTCCACTCTAGTATTACCTAGGGAGGCAGAACTCAAACTGCCCGTTCATCTGAGGCTAAGAAACTTGTTTTATCTCCCTTCAAATGGATTGTAGCAAACACATTTTTTCCTATCTATGTAAGAGCACAGGAAAATCAATGTTACTGCTAATACACCCTTTCATGGGACCAGAGTAATCAGCAGTAGATGTCTGTGCTGCAAAATAATACTTGGCAAACTCACAGTACTTTAGGGTCAGCAGAGAGATGTCATTCCTTCCTACATAAAATCATTAACACTGACGCCATGGCTATGCTACTCATAATGCTGGGTAAATATCCCAGGAAGATTAATAATATTTTCATTGAACTCTCTATTTAAAGGAATATAGAAGCACCATTTCATCCCTAAGCCGATAATAGGGTCCACGTGTGAAAACAATAAAATAATAAAAGCGACATGAATAAGCTTTCAACGGAAAAAGCTTTACCCGAGGAAAAGTTTCTACATCAAAGCAGGCAGATAATCTGACAATATTTTCTTCTACAAAACTGGATAAAGTTACTTAATGATTTAAACAAGATATCGTATTATAATTTTTATTAGTCCCTAGGGAGCTACAGTTAAGCTTCAGGGGAAATTTGCCCCCTTTATCCTGGTAGGAAGTCTAAGTTAATTGTTAATTTTTCTGTTTTGCATGATCACAGCCAAAAATGTAAACACTCTATTTTCAAAAAATCACAACTGCAAACATTAATTGGTTATAAAAGCAGAAAGGAGATAAAGCATGCAAAGATCAGACCAGGCTTCCAAGTCAACGAGAGTAGGAAGCCCTTGCTTTGGATCTCTGTTGGGCAGTACCATCTGCTCCACAAGGTCTGACACTTATGTCAGTAGCAGAGATGTGAGTGGTAGAGATACTGCCATTGTAATAACAGTGAATTAAACAGAAATTAAGTCACAAGTGAAGAAACCAGGGACAAGATTAATTATAAATCTGCTACCATTCTGAAAAAAGTTCTCACAAAGTTTCCTTCTACATTTGCTCACTCTGCTAGTCCTTACCACAGTTAGTGCTGCATTCAGCACGGTACTGGTATGCATGGCAGTTGAGGACAACCTGGCCTTGAAGTTTAGCTCTTCATCTATCTCCCGAGCCTTTTAGGTCTCCCAGACAGTATAACTTAATGTCTCCAGTTTGAATATACATCTAGAAGAGGGGTATGATAATAGCAATTCAACAAGACCAGAAATTGGCCTGTTAGGACCTTAACCATATTTACAGAATGAATATGCTGCCGTGTAATCCCTTCAACACTAGAAAGATCTTGGTGGTTCTTTAAGCATCAATGTTACTGCCTTCTGTTAGTTCTCTGCATATATGTGGTCATAATTACACGCATATGTTAGATATTATTTATGATGCAATGAACAGAGATTTCTGTTTAGAGACTGCTGCCCCATATTTTTGCTGCATAAAGTACGGATATACTTTGCCAATCAAAATCTAATATTTGAAATCCCTATGGTGAAATATTCTTCATTTTCCTTTTTATCCTTCTAAAGCATTTTCTTTTTCCACAGTGCTTGAAATTCCTTCTTCTGCTTCTTTTTCTTTCCTGACTGCCTAATCTCTTGATCCTGCTGCTTATGCTATACTTATCACTAATGTATCTGAGTAGTGAGGGAGCCAGGAAACTTACTGAAGCGCTAAATAACTCTGCTTTGGAGCTCAGCATACCCGTGGTTCAAATAGGGGTCCTTTGCACAGCATTCACTTTCTTCCACAACACTGCAGGTTTCACCCCTTCCCCTGGAGCAGTAGGGTGACAGCACACAGCAGGAAGTGCAGAGAAGTTTCAGGAATTGGTGTGGCAATGGCATAAAATGATTATTTGTGAGCAGCACATCAGGTAAATGGCTGTATATGCTCATTGTGTTTGGGCCATCTGCCTCATTACTGAGCGAGGAACCAAACTGGTACATCGGGCATGGATCAGAACATCTCCTCTGCAAGATGTTGATTACGTGTCATTGTTCTAGTCTCATATTATAAATATTAATTATAGTTTAAAAAAATGCTGTATTGCTTCAAAGCCAGTGGACAACTGGGAACTACATACATTCAAAGAGAGAGCTAAGGACCAGGCAACAGTAACATCATCAGGTATCACAGAGTTGGACAAAGAAGAGGGAACAGCCTTAAAATATATAAAGCAAACAAACAAACAAACAATGTAGTTTGTCCTGCATCGGCACGCATCAGGTGCTCATAACACCCTACTTTTTCTAATAGACATCTTAGGGACAGCCCAGTCTTCTGAAACACCTATTTTGAAAGTCTCTGGGTCTAATCAGTACAGGGATGCATTGCTTTATATCACTAATGCTGTTTATAGCACAGCTAACCTATAAAACCAAACCAGCCTGCAGAAGAAATACTTGAGAAAATTTATTACATTTGCTCCTGGAGTAAAGACGGTGAGGAAGGCAGGTCCATAGATGGACTACTGGTTAAATGACAAGCAAAGTTTACATCATTCCAGGAATCATCTCAGATATCTAGCCATACTAGCCAAAATGACTCACTTGATCTTAATAAGTATTGCATCATAATTTAGAACACAAAACATTTGTATATGAGATTTATGTTTCACTTTCTGATCCAAGTTATAAACGGTACAATTAAATATTTATCTACTTAGGTTAAGAATTACACCAATCTGCCTGCCTTTTAAGAAATCTTATTAATACACCAGAAATGCATTATCAACCTTCCAGTTTTAAAACTCATTTTTTCTTTCTTACTAACGAAAAAGCAAAAGGCAAACTGTTAATACAATCTATTCCTTTCACCAATGGGCTACTGATCTCCACAACTGTTGCTGATGAGCTAAATCAAGAGAGATTTCCATAGAGAATGTGACACTCTTCTCAGACTTCTCAAATACCTCCAAATGCAGAAGCTCAGTGGAGTGAATATTAAAGAAGTAGTTTTGGAAGCTTGCAGGTAAGCTCTGCTGATTCATGGTGTTCATTGACACATTTCAAGGTTGAGAATTAATTATTCAACAAATAATACTTCATCTCTCTGATATTTCAGTTAACAACATATTCTTTCTGCTAGAAGGAAAGATTATTATAGCTTGGCTTTTCTCATATTGATTCAGCTCAAAAGCACACGTTATTTTTCTGGGAAGACAAAGAGATCAACATTTACATGAAAACAGGCCTGAATATTTAAAAATGGCAGGTGATTGAGAGACATTTAAGAAATCTTGCTCTTAAAATTGTTTATGCTCAAGTTATGCACTCCACTGTCATGAGTCATGTCATAAAACAGAGGCAACAAGTGATGATTGGATGGGTTGATTATTGGTAGCTGACAACTGTGTGTAAGCAGAGCTGAGCATGAAAAGCTCTATTGTCAACTCTAGTGCTGGTTGATTCACTAGGTTATGTTGTTCTCATCTGTGTTTTTCTTCCTCTTTGTTAATTAAGCTGCATCTTCCTCAGTTAAGTGTGGTGAAGCTGAGAGACAAAAGCTGCATATATATATTCCAGTGTGTGTGCTCATTAATGTAGTAAAAAACGAGTGTGTATATTTTTGTTTAGAAACACATTGAAGAGCATGTGAAAAAAGACTCAAATCTCACTTTTGCTGGTTTGACAGAGAAAATATTATATTAGATTCAAAAACAAGTGTGTTGTGATTCTTTGTCTGCCTTTGCCAAAAGCCATCAGTAGGCTTTGCTCAGATGTTAAGAGTATAACAAAAAGAGTGTGAAAAAAATTCAACAGTCTCTTATTGCTTTTACTACAGTTTCTGTCAGCAAGCTGGTGAAGAGCCTCATTCCTAACACTGATGCAAATTCACAAGCTAAATCTTCTTTCTGGTAATGCAAAGTGGATGCAAAGTGAAAGAGATTTATCTTGCTTTTAAAATTTTCCTCCATTATTTCCTAGTGACGGGCAATGGACTGTAATTCTTCAGGTCAGGTATTAGTATCACAAAGCTAACTGATCTGGGGAGAACTCATCAGTAATGATGCTATGCGCCCTCCCCAGTGCTGAAACACTTGGGTTCCAGTTCTTCACAGAAAGAGTGGTGAGGTGCTGGAACAGGCTGCCCAGAGAGGTTGTGGATGCCCCGTCCCTGGAAGTATTCAAGGGCAGACTGGATGGGGCCCTGGGCAGCCTGGTCTAGCATTAAATGGGGAGGTTGGTGACCCTGCGTGTGGCAGAGGAGTTGGAGATTCATGATCCTTGAGGTCCCTTTCAACTCTGGCCATTCTGTGATTCTGTATGATTCAGAGACATCACAGCCCTCCTGTGGAACCTTAAATAAGTTATCTTACCCCAACTGCTTTTTGTTTTCATCGTATGACATACATAATAAAAAAAAAAAGACTGAGTCAAAAAGTGCTTTTAAAAACATCCTTAGAAATGTTTATGCTTAAAAGTACAAAGTCCACAAACCTGTATCAATCAGTCACTTTATCAACCCCTCTAATGTTGTTACTTAAGGATCTGTAGGAGTATTCAAAGCGACATAGAAGCATATACTCTGAAGCAAGAAAACACCATTACAAGAATAGGAGTTTAGTTAGACCTGTCACTTCATACAAGTTGCACAAACTTCCAGTCATTTCTTGAGAAATGGAGCTACATACTGTGGTCACATTAGATCATTCACTTCAAAAAGATATTTAATCTTTATTGTAATATTCCAAGTAATTAAAAGCTTCCCACATCCCCTGGTAAACTATTGCAATTACTATAACGACTGCTAAAATGTTATCAGCCTTTCTGTTCCAACTTATCTGACCAGCTTCCAGATAGAGGATCCTATTAATTAAACAATTCTTTAACATGGTATATCTTCCTCTGAGTATTCACAAACCATTTCTGAGCTGATTTTTCTCTGCAAGTCTTAAGGGTCAGTACAGCTGTGGTCTGGTGGTGCTGCCTAGAAGCACTTGAGCACTTCTTACATGTTCACAGATGTGAGACCATGGTTGGTTTTGTCTGGCACAGCAGAGTACTGTCCATGGAGGGCATTCTGGCACAGCTCCATTGCAAATTACAAATTACCCTAATCTGCTTGCCAGTACTTTATGGCATCTGTGTTCTTGTCCAAAAAAACCTTTCTGCAAGCTAATCCTGGTGATGCGGCTGAAACAACCTTGTTCTCATCAGAGAGAAGTTGTTCTTAGAGAAGTCCCAGTGGCTCTCCAGCCTGTTTCAGGCCACACATCAAAATCCACTCTTCAGAGATGCCTGACTGTAATCCAGCCACCCTTTTCCCCTACTTCTCTGGTTCAGTGTTTGATCAAGGAAAGAAGCTAAGAAAGTAACAGGACTTTATTTTATAGAAAATATACTTGCATACTTCTCTCTTTTAATTCATTTTGTCAAATGAATCCCAAATTTGGCTCCTCCTGAAAGCTGGCAAAACCATAATCTTTCAGCTGCATATTTTCAATAGCTCTGTGCATTGGTATTCCAAATGTACCATTGATTTACACTGCATTGCTTAAAAGGGGGAGTGAGTGGAGGATGGCAGTACAGTGGAGATAGTGACCCTCACATTCTTCTTCTTGGGTAAACTGTGGTAGTAAGACACAACCAGGACACCCCTTCCGTTGTTAGGTGTGAGCAGAACAGCCAAAATACTGAATGTGTCCAAGCAAGTACTGTCACCCCAGAGTGCGCAGTCACTTTGAGAAGGAATGGACACAGCAAACTAACCCAAAGAACTAGGATTACGTCAGATTTACCAGTTTTCTCTTGGTTGCTTTCTCAGCTGTGAATTATGCAAGAGCCTGTACAGAGTAACAATGTTCCTGCATTACTATGGGAACGCAGCATTCAGCAGCCCACTTTTATGCAACACCAGAATTCAAAGGTGCCAGCCAAATACCTGAGCAAAGCAAGGTTTTTAAAGCCAACATGGTATATCGTAAGAACAGAAGGATATTCTCATTGAAGAGTTTGAGAATGCTCCAGATGATAGACTTGCTGCTGACTTCCTGCCTACCCATCAACAGAAAGTTTCAAGAAAAGGCAAAACCCTAGCATTAGAAAAATATAAACAGAAACTCCTACCTACCTCCAGAATAACACAAATATGGGTCACTCAAATGTGGCTGAATATCTGTGATTCATATCCAGCTAACTAGTGCCCGACATTTGAATCCTTTCTGCCTCAATATTACCCTTTCTCAGACCTTCAGGATAAGCAAACAGACAGCATCCAGATGACTGTCTTCTATTTCAGGGCTGAGGTTGGATGGCATTCCTGTTCAAAGAGCTGTATATTTCCTCTCTTCTTTCATTCACAAACTCAAATAGCAGAAGCAAAATAAGAGTTTATTTCCCATAAGCGCCTGGCACAAATTTTATGTAGTCTGGACCAATAAAGAAAGACAGTTGCATGGGATTTGGCTTTTCTTAGGCAAGGATATTACTGAGATTCAGTGGGTTTACTTCTGGTTTATTGGGCTATCCCATTTTAATAAGCCAGTTCTTAGGCAAACATATTTGTATGTCAAGTGGTAAGATGAGGCATGAAAACTAAGTTGCGACAGAGTTGAATTCAGCAGGAGAGGAATTAATTACTTGTCTTTGAACAAAACAAAAGGCAAAAAAGAATCTTCCAAGCATATTTCCAGGATCATCTTGAATCTATCAGGTTACTTAGCCAAAAAACACTGAAGGGAAAGGCAAATGATTGACTGGATGACAATTAAAAGCATTATAGAGCAGCTATCACTGAAATTTAGGGGTTGGTTTTGTTATGTTCCCAGCAGTGGTAGGAACTACAAGGATCCAGGGAGCATAGAAGCACCAGCCACAGCCTTTGCTCAGGAACCCTGAAAAGAGCAATAGGGAAGACACCATCCCTTCATCTGTCAGGGACAGCACAGATGAATAGAAACAGACTCAAAAACATATTAAAAAAAAAAAAAAAAAAGCACGGTGTGGAAACTGGTTTTCTCCTCAAGTACCAAAAAACTGTTTAGAAATCTCTCTCTTACTGGTAAAATATTTAGCCTAAATACACCAAGTATACGTCACACACTGGTGCTGACAGAACATTGGTTTATAGCTTATGTAGTCCTTTGTATCAGTCATGTTTTTATGGAAAAAACATTTCCTCTCTCCCCTCAGTCTTCATTCTTCTTGAAAAATAAACAAGCCACCTCTTTCAGCATCAATGAGATCCTCATATGTAGCCTTACAATTTTCTGGTCATCCTAGTAATTCTTCTTGGCACCTTTCTTGAATACAGATGTCCCAGTTTCTCTTTCAATTTCATTAGTAACATCTTACACTGAGGCTGAAAGTACTGCATTTTACTTCATGTTTGTAAGTTACTCATTAAATCATAATAATTCCTTAAGCTCTGGTAATGGCATCATGTGTTCCAACTCGTCTTTGAAGAGCTCTGGAAATGATGAGCACAATGTACGAGTGCTGGACAGGACAGGAGGAAATAGAAACAGATCACAGTAATGTTAAAACTGAGTGTTTAAACAACAGCAAAAAACAAATACAACAATACAAGCCATAATAATACTGGTCTTTATAATGAGTTAGTGGATAGATTCAGTCAGTGCTATGCACAAGTACATGAAATGATAGCGATTTATGTTTTTTAAACAAAGAGAATAAGTATTTCAATTAAACTTGTGGGGGAGGGAACATGTGACTTTATATTCAAAGCCTCATTTTAACCAGGGAAAATTACTGAGTGCTGCATGAGGCGGCATTCAGCTTCTTTCCTTTCCTTGAGCAGAGCTCCTGACTTGTCTTGGGAAAGCCAACCCCAGTAGGACGCCTTTCTGACATCTCTCCCCTGACCAGCTGTGGGTGTATTTACTGACATTAAGCAGCATGAAATCTGCTCAAGGAAGCAAAGCCCTACATGAAAAGGTTGCACTGCAAAAAGAAGAAAAGTCTTTAAAGGAAAAGCTACTCAGCACGCAGCTCCACACTGAACTTTCATTTTAAATATAAGCATTCTTAAATCCAGAATGCTCATCTACTTTGTACAGTAACTTTTCCTCCTTGGTTGTATTTCTGCATGGTTTAAATTGTGATATGAACTTCCACAGAAAAAGAAATCCTAGCAATTATAACCCTAGCAATTATGTAGCCCCTTCAGTAGACAGCAGAAGATGAATTGTTCCCAGTGACAAAAGCACTCTACCCTGATAGAAGGAGGAGAATGAATTCCCATCAGGCAAAGATGATGAACCCCTTTCCAGGTAATGGAAAACTAAAAACAATATCAGGCAGCATCTGTGGTGGGGAAAAAAACAGAAAGAAGAAAGCAGCAAGACTCAAAGGTCTTACAGCCTAGCCAACAATGCCAACACTGAAAAGCATGATCAGCTAGTTAGAAAAACCATAAACTACAAAGTCCAACATAAATCTCAGGAAGATGAATGTAAAATTTAATATAGAACTCAACTGATAAAGATGAATATGATCAATACCTGAGCATATTTCAAAGGCTGAAATATCTTGTCAAAAAAACATGACTTCACTCTGTAATGAGGTTGCAGGTTGTTGAAATCTTTTTTATTGATATGCACTTATCTTTTTATAAGGTGCTTGATTTAGGGTGGTATGACACTGACTAAAAATTAGCATGATAGAGTACCAAGAAAGCATGCATTGAATGAATTCAGAACTGGCTAACTGACAGAACTCAAAAATATTTGTCAGTGGGGAATCACCCAGAGGTTACAAATGGTTCTTCAGCCATTCTTGTTATTTTAGAAATCTCTGAATGTGTTCATCAGTGCACAGGAGATAGAAGCAATTTTGCTGCTAATATAATGCCTGACTGATACAATCAGGTAATGTAGTAGGCAGTGATGAAGGCAGGGTAGTCTTATACAGCAGCAATCTACCCTGCTTGGGAATCCATTTAGAAACAGAGGACTACAAAAGCAGAAAAACAAGAAGAACAACTGGAAGATTATGTTAGATTATAATCATCATTGCAGAAGTGACGTTGAAATTTTGGAAGCAATGCATAAAATGGCTATCAAAAACAACAAAAAAGTCCAGGTATAGAAAAATATCTTTTAATGAGACAACCTTAGTTAACAGAATTTTCTTAGGAAAGACTAAAAGAGCTTGATTGGCCATGGTATTGCTATCTTAATATCAAGTGGGATTTTGTTCTAGGAAAAAAAAAAAAAAGCAAATTGATCTACTAAGGCTCAGACCTTTAATCACCCTAGCTCAGTAATGTATATCCCTTTAAAAAGTTGTACAATCAATGTGAAAGTCAATAGATGCATCCTGACATACAGTCTCATACTTAATTCAGTATACAGCAGCAGAGCTCAACTGTGTGATCCTCTACACTGGGACAGAAAGAACTCGTCAGTTCTTTACTGGGAATTTGGTGCATCAGAAATTCAGGTCTGAAGCCCTTACCTGGGCAGCACCTTACTGGACTGTAGATAGTGTAAACTCAACAGTTTTAAACTAATCACTCTGAGAAACAAAAAGGGGAAAAAAAAGAGGAATGGAGTCAATATTTGCAGACAGGGATAATCATAGTGAAATGCTTAAGTAGATGAAAGAAACATGCTTTCAAATTAATGATTTTTTCCAGTTGGATACCAAGTGCTCATTGTCTTTGCTTGGGTAGAATTAGTAATTCCACATTACAAATAGGACAAGAGGGTGATCAAGGAGGTAGGATGCACTCTTCCTGGGCCCCTCTGCTGGGCACCTTAATTACCTGTCTCAACTAACATGCATTACAAGCCCTAGAAATATATGCACAAGTGTCATGAGGAACGGCTGAGGGAGCTGGGATTGTTCTGTCTGAAGAAGAGGAGGCTCAAAGGAGACATTATTGCTCTCTACAACTACCTGAGGGGAGGTTGTGGTGGTGGGGTTGGTATCAGCCTCTTCTCCACATCCAGCAATAGGATGTGAGGAAATGGCCTCAAGTTGCACCAGAAGAGATTCAGGTTGGACATTAGGAAATACTACTACTTTGAAAGAGTGGTCAGGCACTGGAATGGGCTGCCTAGGGAGGTGGTGGAGTCACGATCCCTGGAGATGTTCAAGGAATGTTTAAATGCTGTACTAAGGGATGTGCTTTAATGGGGAAATGTTGGTGATAGGTGGACAATTTGGACTGGATAATCTT
Organism: Perdix hodgsoniae; assembly: GCA_035772895.1. Taxonomy (NCBI): domain Eukaryota; kingdom Metazoa; phylum Chordata; class Aves; order Galliformes; family Phasianidae; genus Perdix; species Perdix hodgsoniae. Next base: position 962,486 of record JAPSGF010000050.1, read on the forward strand.
GGAGGTCTTTTCCAACCTTGATGATTCTATGTGTATATGCAAAAAGTACACCATGGTATCTCAGATGGACCACAGGGACAGCTCACAGGTCTGTTCCACATTATGTTCAATTAACTTTGTGTATAGCTTAATAGCATTTCTGTGCAGTTATTGCACAAGAATAACAGAGGGCAACCCAGCTGTGTGCTCAGTATCCCTCATTGACTCATGTGTCATGAAGTCCATAGTCCAACCCCAAGACATGTGATTGAGGCTTCCCTGAGAGCTGGTCCCCATTGCACCCCTGGCCATGCAGCCCGACCCCAGAACTGCCAGACAGTAAGGCTGCAAAAACCAGACCTCCTGGCTGCTGTCTAGAGCTTCTCGCAACAAGCCCCAAATGACACTTTGTATATATACATAGCTGAAAAATCTGCACACATTTAAGCTGCTAAGTACTATATATGTTGTTACACCAAATATTCAGTGACCTCTTGCTGAATGCATTTTAATTGAAGTAATTATTCACTCAACTCCAGCTGTTAAAACTCCATCCTGATAGGTCTGAAAGCAAATGGGTTTTCAGATTCATTACTCTAGTTGCAGAAAGTACCTAAAGATTGATATGAAGCTGGGAGGAGGCTTCCCAAGCCTATCTGATTTTCATGACTTCTCTCATCAATTGGTAAGGTTTTTTTGTTTGTTTGTTTTTTAAATGTTCTTATCAGTGAGTTCCTGTTAGCTAGTAGTAATGATGAAAAACAATGAGGGAGAGCATTACAGTTTGTTGATTTCTGTTGGGTATTTCCAAACATTTTAACATTCTTCTGTTCTCATCAAAGTATAAATTGAATTTAAAATTCCAAAGTAAAATGTGTTTTTTGAGTTTTCTTGTGAAGAATTTCTTTCTGATCAACATAATTATGTTAGAAGCTTGATATAATCAAAGAAATTTTTCTGACATCCGAAAGGGTCTTTTTAGCTTTGCAGCAACTTTGTGTTTGAGCTTGCTAGCTCAAGATTCCTGTGGAATAAAATAAGTTTTAAGTATCCAAGTTTTGTAATACTGCCCTTCTCATTTTGCAGAACAAGACAGTCTCCAGAAACAGCCCAGATGAATGAGAAGATCACAGTCATACTACAGACAAGTAGATCTTGATGACACAAAGGCTAAATGTAGTTTATCTAGATAAAGCATAATGGTATTGCCATAAGCAGGACAAATAGCAAAACTTCTTGCTCTTTTTCAAGATTGTCCAAGAGTGTAAAAAATTGCCCAAGCAATCGAAGCAAGTCAAGGTCAGAGTCAGGAAAAGAAACAGATTTAATGCTTCCCAGCCGTACGTTCTAATTAAATACTATCAACACTACAATTAACAATGCTCCATTTCTTATGGGCTTGTCTATTGTGGAGGGGTTCCCTGGGGTGTATGACACATTTTGATCCAAAGCTTTCTCTACAGCTCAGGCTTTCAGAACCACCCTTTACAATAGGTTTTCTTTGCAGTCTAATAATATAACGCAATTCATATTCAGCCTTTCCCCACAGGCTTCAAGAATTACGATCCAAAGAGATGACAGTATCTCTCCACTACCACAGTGACATGGGTCCTTCAGAAACAGGGCTAAGTAACAAACTGGATATGTTCAGTTGCTTACCAGTGAATTTTTCAAAATCTTTTCTAAATCTCCTGCTCTATACAGAGATGTCAATTTTGCACATCCCAGGTATTTCTAAACATGCCAAAGGTTTATCTGAGCTGAATATGCCTTTGTGAATAGTTAAGTAGGACCACATAAACAATTGAAAATTAAGGCTTTAAGAAGATTTTTGTCTAGCAATTTATATCAGATCCATCACTAGAAATGATGGTGTTAAAATTCTTGACAGTGTTTGGTAGTCTAGTAACAACAGAAGAATTAAAAGATCTGTTTAGTTATTCAGCCAGGACTCCTAATGTTGTTTACAACACAGAGGGGCTTATGTATACATTAATTACTTTCAATTTAAAAAATTCAAATCCATGATACAGCAGGAAAGATTTATAATATAAAAGCCAAGGCAAAAAGACTGGTAAGGAGAAGGCAGAAAATTAATTACAAAGACTTACCCAGTTAATAACAGCTTTGCACGTAATACTATCATGGTTATTTTCAAAAGTTAAAGCTGGAAAGTTGTAATTATTAGGGAGATCTCAGCTCTGCTGATTTTGTTAGACCTCTGGCAATTGCACGTTTACAGGTTAATGAAAGGAGCAAATTACTCAGTTTCACATTATAAATAAAAATCTGACATTTTTAATGCACATGAACTCCTTTAGCAGAGTCTTTGTCACAAAGTGAACTTCCTTGCTAAGAGAACACCCCAAAATGGCTCTGCAAGCAGTGTACTTGCTGACTACACCTTGGCTAACCAATTGCTTTTTGTTAGACTCTAGAAACATCTGTTAAATGATGGTCTCCAACTCCTGAATGGTCTCTATAAGCACCAGGAATAATTCTGAAGATTATTTCCCCTTCGGCCACAAATATTAGTAATGATTCATGAAAGAAAATGGATACATGAAGTGTGCTCGAAGTGGGCTAGAATACATAGGTTTGTCTAAATAAACATTAACTAGTGTCACATGGATGATGCAGGTAGAAAGAGATGGTACAAGAGAAAAAAGAGAAGAGTTTATGAAACAGTTGTGTAAGCAAGTCTGAAAATCATCACCAAAATAGGCCATATTCTGCTTTGAGACTTCTTCAGTTCAGCCTTTCTCCTCTCAGAATAAAACGTCCAGGGGCATCACTGAGGTTCCCAAAAGTATTAACCCCATCAGTCCACTGTGGGTTGAGCACATATCAGCTCTGTTTTAACTTCATGTGCTTCAGGACATACCCAGGTACCGCTGCTCCCAAATAACCCTTACCTCCCTGCTTCATTTTCTGTGGCCACTACCAAAACATTCAGCTGTCCCCTCACCCAGACACTGGCACGGAGCATTGAGGTTTTGTATTTATTCTGATCTTTCCAAAAGGCTTGTTTCTTGTCCAAAATCAGAATTTTCATGTACATATGTACATTTTCTACAGGGCTGTTCTGTTCACTTAGGCTGTACTGCCTTGGGTACGTATTTTGTTTATCCTGTCTTTAGGCTGTAAAGCCTCTGAGAAAGGGATCATTTTAATATATGCAGCACATCAAGCAGTCTGAGCGTTACAAACACTTCAGAAATACACAGCAACATCCATACACTCAGACAACCCAAATAGAAGAACCAAGATGGAAACATTGCTTCTAACAAGCAACTGAGAAAGAGTTGAGCAGATCACTGAATTTCTCATGCTCTATCCCCTGTGTATCTCCAAGCTTTCTTTGGCAGAGAACTACTACTTTTTAGGTGTACTCTTCTGGCACTCCCAGGTTTTAAAAGAATACAAAATGAGTGAAGAATATCCCACACTGAAAAAGAATGTGGCACTGTACTGAGATGTCAAATTTTAAGAGCCACGTTGTCAACAGAATTAGACATAAATCTAAAGGTATCTTGTCTCACAGACAGTATGGTATTTCAATAAGGGCAAGAATTAAAACATATATAACCCTATTCTAAACATTCAGTTCACCTCATTGATTTCAAGAGTCCAAATTACCCAAAACAAAGAAATTCTGCAAGATCTGTTTTGTGTACACCAGTAGAAGCAACACATCTGTTAATGCCAAGAGGTTGAGTTAAGCACATTCAGAACAGATTTGCTGCACAGCATTAGTGGCACTGAACCTGAAAGCAATCGCTGGAGAAGGAATTTATTCTTGTGCTAACCCCAAGCAAGAGTCACCATCCAGCCAATTTAACATCAACAGTGGTAATTTCAACAATATGATATTTAACCACAATCCAAAATGGCTTGGTCTGAAAGCAACACAGTATCAGCATTTGAAAGAATGCGTACCCAGCAACATCTGAAGACGGAGGAAAGATTCACAGCCACAATGGCTTTTTCATGGGGTTGCATACACAGATTTTGCTTGAAATTTCTTAATTGAGGTTGCAACAGAGTATGCTGAGGAATGAACTCAAATATCATTTCAATTGGCAGCAAACTCCTTCCTCAGAAAATAGTAATGTAGGAAATTATTTTGCAGCTCCAGGGAGCACACAGATGCAATGCTACACCACAACCTGTATATATGTCAATAGACACTTGGGTGCCCTCCAGCTCTATACAGATTTTACACTGGTGAACCTCTAGTGACATCAAAGGAGTGCACAAGGTCCACAAATTAACCTTTGTTCTCCTGTAGTTCTTCTGCTTGTTACTCCAGCAAATTCCCTTTCTCCAGAGACAAATTCCATTTGGTTCCCACTCCGCTGTATGTTTCCAACAACAGAGGATATTTTCTTTTGCCTTTGTGGCCCCTTAAGTATGTCCTGCTCAGGAAAGGCCAAATCACAGCCCCTGAGAAAAAGGTTTTCCTAAGAAACCCTTTGGACTTGGAAACTTTCTTTAGGCTTTTGGGAAAAAGAATGACATATCACAGAATAGCCCAGTTTGGAAGCGACTTCAAGGATCATGAAGCACCAACACCCAGCCACAGGCAGGGCACCAACTTCCCCATTTAATACTAGACTAGGCTGCCCAGGGCTCCATCCAACCTGCCTTGACCACCTCTAGGGACGGGGAATCAAAACAGTTCAAACTATTCAAATTTTGACCCAAATCAACAATGCTTTTACGAGACGTTCCTTATGAAACCTAACCTCTTGTCAATATATTCATTGTGCCTTACTAAGCTAAATGATTACATTGCTCTGCACATGCCCTAAAATCAAGTTAGTTTTACTATGTCTCTCAGTGGCAGAAGACTGCAATCATTAAGGTAAAGAAGTAGACATAAGCCAATAGAAACATCTGTTTCTGTACAGCCACAGCCAACAAAGAATGATATGAAACAGTTCCACTGAATAGATGGATAATAACATGACAAAAGTCACACCCTGAAATAAAATGGAACCACTACTTTTGCAACTTGTTTTTTAGCCACTTCCTTCTCAATTAGCAAGGATGAAATAAAAAAGACTCAGAACAACAACAAAAAAAAAAAAAAGAGAGAGAAAATTAAAAGCACGGAAAAACACCCTACAAATTGCACTAAAAGAGATTATTGTTCTGATTTGGAATTGCAGTCCCCGTGCTCTTAAAAAGTCTAAATATTCTCCTCATCATAACATTGGAGAAACAGTGTGTTTCGTATCTGAAATATCCTTCTTGAAGTTTATTGTACTTTGGGAAAGGATATTCTCAAGATGCCACAAACAAATGAAACCTAAGAATTCCTGCTGATAGTTCCTTGACTAAATTGCCATCATCGCATCCAGCAAACCAGCAGGGCTTTCTCTCAGTGTCAGTATCCATTCCTTCTTCAGACATCAGTAAAATAATAAAATTTTGCTCCTGAAGGAGACACCTTCTTATTAGTCGTTCTGTACTACCTGTGGATAAGTTGAATTGTTTTAAAGTATTAAATGAAATAGTAGCCACAAATTCTTACAAAAGATCAGGTGAACCTTGGAGTGTTAGGAGAGAAAATAATACCCAATCAATGCCTCTGTAAAGTGTCTCTTGTTCCCTTATCAGTCGTAAGAAAACAAATGTACTTGTACAGATAGATCGTAGACTCTGAGCCTCCAGAAGCACCTGATTGTGACTTTAAGCATTCTCATCTGTCAGCACAGTTGCTTTGATTTAGCATTATCTTACTCATGATTACACAAATGAAATGTCCCTAAATCTCATTCAAACAACAAGCAAAGTTGTTATCAGATAAGTCACTCTAAGCAAACCAACTAAGGGAAATGTGTCACAACAAATAAAGAAGTTGACCACTAGCTGCATGTTTTGAGTAACTTTGGATTCTTCTTTCCTTAATCAATTGCCCTTTATCTATCTCTACCTTTTACGTCTGAATCTTAAGGGTTGCTGTACTGCAGACAGCACAGCTCCTAGCACTCCGATCATTATGTCCTTTCTTCAGATTTTCTTTTTTCACTCTCAGGCATATACACATGCAGCATTGAAGTTTACCACAACCGATCCTGTGACAAGAAAACACTCTTCATTTTTATCACAGATTATAGTTGAAATGCACCAAGAAAACTTGCTCTTCTGATAGATAGCTTGAGTAAAACAAACAAATTTCACAACGGAACATTAACATGACCTGTCACGAAGAAACATTTTAAATTTTAAAAAACAATCCTGCCTTCTTTGCAGTTACCAGCAAATAGACATGTATTCGGGCACTGAGAAATGAACGAATGGAAGTAAACTTGATTATGAGACAATTTCAATAACACAGTCTGTAGACAGGAGGGAGCACACTTCAACATAGTCAAGAATAGTTTAGATTAGTTGAGTGACACCACACACTCCACAAACAAAGTGATGAAACTGATAATTTACCAAAACAAATCTAGACAGTTATTGAACTGCACACTAGCTATAGCTCATCAGGTTTACATTTCCACAATGCAAATCAGACAGCTTAGGCACCAAAACAGCTAAGGCTGGGTATGCTCAAGATTCAAAATTAGCTGCCTTCTGCTGAGCAATGAGCCTATAGGGAACCCCACCCTTCAGCAGTGAGGCTGCCTTGATATCACTTTGACTAAATTTGCTCAGCAACCCACCGCAGCACAACCGAAGGCTTTCCACACATGAGCACCATTGGGAAATGTTGGTTTTTTCAAGTAGCCCACGTGGAACTGAGTCCTGTCTCTATGTGTTACCATTTGTTTGGTGAAAAGGAGGATATCTGTAAAATGCAAGCTGAATTTAATTTATGCCTCCATAGTCGTATTTTTTTTAATTATTTTTGCAGAAGTTTAAAATGCCAAGGTAAAGATCTAAAATATATATCTGTATCAAGGGCATTGTACCCAAATGTCTAGTAAACTCAAGTTTCCCATGTTTCTTCTAGTTCTGGAAAGAAAATTGATGGATATATTGCCTTGTTTGGATGGAATTCCAAGATTAATTTTGACAGGCACCTGGGAGGCCTCTGTGCAATATATGCGTATAAAAGACTGGAAAGGAGCCCTGCCATTAAAACTTTGTCACTTACCCACTTATCTATAAACAGAATGGAAAGAATGAAGACACTCGATGCAAAGCTTGTCTCAGAAGCTGCATTAAGATTGAATTACGGTCCCAGGAAGGTGCATGCTTCTTTCTTAAGTATTCTTCTTATCTTTGCCGAAGGTAAAAACAAATCATTTCTAAAACAGAATTTATGGTAATCTTGTTGAAAAAGGCTGACTTCTTGAGCTCTGGGAGGCCCCAAATATCTTGGCTGTCTTTAGAAAGAGACAGAAGTTGTCAACGAACAAAACTGAAATCCTTTCCTAACTTCCAAGTAAATGTTACTAATTGAGCCTTTACTGCTAGTGGTGAGGATGTCTTAGTCACATAAAATCCTTATTCCAAAGAGCCATTCAACATACTTTTGGTGAGATGGAGGCTACAGAATCTGTCCCTGTCGCTGAGACATTAAATCTACTATTAAGAGCACAATTTCATTTAAGAAACTGTAGAGTACAGATTTCAAGAATTGCAGAAACAGTCTATCTTAGCCAGAGCTTCCAGATTTTCTTGAAGAACTCTAGGCTGGAAGGTGCTCTGAATACCTTCAGAGAACAAATCATTACTGATGATTTAGAAACTGCAGAGAAATAAACTGGGATTTAGTGCAGTGAATTAGGCCTTGTGCAGTCAATCTCATGGTCACGTTGCCAGTGATCGCTAGATTGGTAAGGACTTCACTGGACAGTAGAAAGAGTTCTTCATTTATAATTAGGATAGCACAGCAGATGTAGGAAGATTGTAGGAAGTGAGAATTTTTAGCTCAGATCTGAAGTTTAAAGTTATCTGTTCTCCCCATCCCAGAGCAGATACGTGCCCTGGAAACTGAGGCATTAATTCATCGTTTGACAATGACACACAAAAAGAATGCGAATTAATACAACTAGTCACTATTTAGTAAACAGACCAGCCGTGAACATACTGCTCAGGGATCTGGCATGCTGAACTACACGCGTGCAAGGTGGTGTGGAACCCAGCCAACCTTGGCAAGATCTGGCTACTGAGACTGTGTGAACTTGTGAAGTACTTCACAGGTTTCACAGGGGTCTAAAATTCTTGAGAAGCCAGCTGGCTGGCAACGAAAAATCAGCACAGACTCACTGTGCACAGTATTGGCATTACACATGGTAGTACCAATTTTCCTTTGTTTTACTACACATCTTACTTAGCAAAGGCTCAGAGGGATTCCTCCCTTAATATTTTGAAAGAATTGATGCACTTGTCCTCTGGGAGCAATGAACGGAGAGGAAACTTGGTGCAAACCTGTGCTTTACAACACTGAAAGGAAGAGTAAGGGGGAAAGGCAGGATTCAAACACATTTATCTACGCAAATCCTTTTCTTATAACCTCAAATAGCTCAATACTCAGCACTCTTGAGTTTTTCCCAACCATGACTGCGGCTCACATTGTCTTAAAGAGGCAGAAAAGCATGCAAGGTAGCTGGTAGCAGCCTTGTGCTCTCCTCTGTACAAATCAGCTTTGGACATGCAGATGCAGTCTGCCACATCAGCACCCGCTCTTAAGTTCCAGACTAACTTCATTTTCATTCTGATAGACACAGTGGTATGGCATTTTCACACCTTACTTGCCATTTAGTCTCATAAGTATCAGCTTGGAAGTACAACCCACTTTGTGTCCTCTCATCCCAGTTCCACCTTCATGTGTTTCACTTGTACTCACCAACATTTCCTTTCAGTTCTTTCATTTAACACCATATATTTGGCCTGAGGACTGCACAGCTAGCTTGTCCCAAGTTTTCTTTTCCCACAGGCAAAATAAAATGTTATTTATAATTTAACCAACAAAGACTGTAAGAGAGATGTATGGATTTAGGATAATAAAAATAAGGTCATTGCTTATTTCTTTAAACAATCTACATGAAGAAAATTAGTGTTCTGCTTTTCCTTTGAAATTATTAATGATCAAAAAGATGATCTCATGCTACTAGAAACAAAGAGAAGCATTGAGAATTTATTATAAAAGGATAAAAATATGCTGCAAACAGGTTTAAGGGAGAACAAATATAAGCAGAAGGTACTAGATGATCAAACTCCAAATTACTTCAGTGGGCTCAGAAGTTGGCCTTCACCAAACGCTGGAGCAGGGAAAGCTGGGCTCTCACCAGGCTCGTTATGCTGCACTCCCAGAAACACTAAGTACACCAAGCCAGAAACTATGACAAAATGAGTTCATAAGAGGAAAAGCTTTTCCTACTACAGGTGAACGAGATGAATAAGATAAAACTCATTTGGTTTTGGGGCGGAAGCCAAAGTACATTGAAATAAGAGAGCTGAATTGTAAGGATGAAAGCTTTGTAGAAAGCTTACAAAATCTCTCTGGAGTATGTTTTATTCTAATACATGTTAGCATCATTTTAACTAGGTCTAGAGCAGACAGGCCCTCCAGATTTCACTGAGATAGCAGCCTGAGGGCAGTGCCCCCAAAGATTTCAAGAGCATCTAATCTAGAGAAGCTGAGATGGCCCCCAGCCCTCAACAACCACCACTTGTTCCTTGTGCCTTGAGGAGCAAGAAGCAGAAAAGCAGACAAAGCCTTGATTTGCATCATGGATAAAAAAAATAATAAAGATTCACTTTGAAATCCTTTCTGTATGTTCTCTCTCTGAGCAAAGGGCAGTGTGGCTTTGAATAAAAGGAAAGCACAGGGTGGGCAAAAATCTTTTTCTGGCTCAATGCGAATGTGCTCCAGGGCCAGGAGGAATAGCCTGGTATTGTAGGCACTGTTCATGTTTAGGGATTCCAACAAAAACTTCAGCCTCAGTCTGAAGATGGATCAATAAGATGAACTTTACGGTCTTAAGGCAAATATGCAAGAAGATGCATTGCGACAGGCATCAGAAGTTTGAATCCATTGGTACCCATTGGCATCCATTGGTATTTACAAAACTTCACTGTTAACACCAGAACTGCAACACAAACAGGCAGCTTACCTTGAACTACTTCAGCATCCAGTTCTACCTTTCACATGCAGTTTCTTCAGCCCTCGTGAGAGTCCGACCCTTATAATTAAACTCTGTGCAACCAGCCCTGGCTGATGCCCCCCCAGTATTATCCCAGACAACACTACTCTTGACAAGAACAGCCCCATCCCTGCCTGCCCTTGTGTCAAGGCTGCTCCCAGTTCAAATGTTCAGGCTCTGGTGGGCTGGCTGAGGCAGTGTTTAGAGTTCAGCACTAAGGCTGAAAACTTACACAACACTTTATGCTGTCAAAGCAAAATGTGATCGTTCCAAACTGTGCACTGACATCAGTAAAAATATTAATTAAGGCCAAAAATGCACTTTTACACTGAGCTGCTTGGATTAGATTGTAACCAGCTAAAGGATAAGGAACACTGCTTGTTTATCTTAATAACGTTTTAAAACCCAGGCCTTTGTATTATTCTCCCCCTCAGCAGCCATTTCAAGTGAGAGTAGCAATTCCCCAATGGCTTCAAATGGATTTTTCTGCCAACATATTTCCTTCTTCTGTTTTATTTTTTTCCTTCTCTTATTTTTATAACTTTCAGGCAACTATTAAAAATTCACACTTCCCTCAAAAATAGAGAAACAAAGCATAAAGCGTTCAGTGTGCAACAACAAAAAATGTGTGTGACAGTTTGCAATCCAGCGCCAAATAAATGCTCATTTGTCTTCACTGGAGGTCAGTGGGGCAAATCAGTGGGAATTATTTGTAATAACAGGTTGGTGAGATACCATTGTGATAGTTGCGCAGTCCTTTAATGATGCATTTTGCTCTAATTTGGCCGTGGAGATCTTATAAGAAATTGAATGCGCTCAGAGCTCTGCAAGTTCCCAGAATGCCTGTCTGAATGTGCTCAAATAAACCAGAGACTAATTTGTTTTCAAACTCCAGAATTTTATCTCAATAAAAATCTGAAATATTACTGCACGCAATTAAGTTACCATCGGTGCAATGTGTTGAATGATCATCATCAAGTCCCACTTGTATCTCATGTGGAAGTACATATATTACACATAAAAGAAAACAATGTAAAACTTCAGTCCTGTTACCTTTCACTCTGAACACAAAACAGATTGTATTGCTCCTGATTTTACTGCAAGCATCCCAAAACTTCCATTTAAACTTGGTTATCAGTGTAAAACTTCATAAGGAAAGATCCCAGAGGTTAAAAGTCCAGAACACAACTACAAAATGTAAGCAAATGCAGACTGTTTGCAAAGCTCATTTTTAAATCCTTAATGAAAGCATAATCAAAAATTTGTGAAAGTCTGAGGTTCATAATACCGCATAAGGCTTCCCACAAACAAAAGGGCATTCCTCTGCTGCAGGTCTGAGAGACTTAAGGATGCAAAATTTAAAACAATGAGGAAAAAATAATAGTATCTCCTCTAATTCCTTCCTCTGTTATGTTTATATTCTGGAAATTCACAAATGCAGACATTTATTGGCTCTACAGCTTCATTTAATCAAGGAGAGGTTAGCTACTGAGCCTGTAATTTAACCTTTAATGAGTAAAATAAGGGAGGATATCCCATATATATCCATCTGAACCCAGTTACACCCAGGCCATGCTGGTTCAGTTTCCTCCTCAAACCAAAGCTTCTCCTGAATAAGGCTTTTTGCCTTCAATAGGTACTAAAATGCTTTCAATTAAAGACATAAAACAGGAGAAAAAATTAATTCATGAAAAATCTTAAATAGCTGAAAAAAAAGGCAATCTAATTTTGTAATCAACAGCTTTAAATCAGTCCTCCAATGTCATAGGGAGGAAAAGAGAATGACAAGAAACAACTCATTCCCCCGCACCACAGTGCAGCCCTGATGCCTCTCAGAAGATTTTTCTTAGAGACTTAACTCTGTCTTGTAGCAACTGACTCTGTTAGTTCTACATAGCCAGCTGAAAGTGTGCTCAACATTACAGTATTGCAAAGACAGTCTTTAAAAGGCTTGTGATCATTAAAGTTAAAAGTCTGATAAGTAATGCTGTTCTGCCTAACGTATATGTTGCTCCCTTTGCCTCCTTCCTGTTTTATTTTGAGACAGATATACTTAATATAGCTTTTAAAAATATGGAGATTATTATCCAATCTAAGAGATTTAATTTAGCATTTATATGGGTTTAAAATGCATGCCAACACTTTCCTTCATTTCAGTGCTTTGGCAAGTGTTCACTATTCAGAATTCCAAAGGCTGCAGACACACGTCTGATCATTCTAGGATATTTACAGTTGTAGCCAATAAAGACAGTGCTGAATTTAATTAAAATTTTAATTGCTTTCTGAGACAGCAAGAACCCAGGATTGTGTGAAATTGTGACTGGCTCCTTTAAATGATCATGGGTGTGGATTGCCAGAAGCATTACTGTCCATCACTTCCTAATGGGTGGGTATAAATAAATGCTAAATCGTCGCTCCCAGTAACATCACTGGAAGTTTGGTAATTCAGCTCAACTGTAAACAACTTTGTTTCAAGTGAGGAGCAGAATATGGACCAGACAAGGGGGAAAAAAAAAAAAAAAAAAATCAAACCATTAACGAACTGTTTTACAAGCCACCCCTTCCCTTAGGAAACCGTTTTCCAGCACTGCAAATGCCAATATGTATTTATAGCCAATCTTCAGGCAGGGTGGGACCCTTCAGGGCACTGGGAGCCAAGCACAGTCACTTCTGTGTCACCGGTTCAAGCAACACTTGGGTCCTCTGGGAGAAAATGGCCTTTGCTGCCTGAAGGCTGTACTGTAGCATTCATATTCTCCTGACATTCCACATCACCATCCTTTTTGCTCACACTCAGGAGTCAACACCCACATTTTCCACATGTGCCCACCCTGGTGACTGGTCACATGAAAACCTCCTGTCTTTCTGCAGCCACTCAATGAGGTCCTTCAGCAGCAGAAGCAGAGCCATGGCCTGGGGCCAGCGAGTCACCCATCACAGGGGGCCACCAGCAACCATCCCCAGGCCCAGCCAGGAGCCACAGGCAGACTGGGCAAGCATTAGTGGTCCTCAACCAGCTCCTCTGGGCACGTGTACATGCCATAAGATCACTGGCCTGTCCTGGGGCTGCGGGTCCTGCACTAGAGCATTCCCATGTGGGGCCAGACGCTCCACTGCTATGTGCAGGACAGCTCCACGCACAAACAAATGACTTCAGCCTTCAGGGCTCTTACAGCAATAAACTGCTGTTTAGCTACATAAATCACTCACATATTCCACAGGTGATGGCAGCTCCAGAGCAGGAAGCTGTTATGGGCTATGCCTCAGCACAGCCTTCTAAGAAATGGGAAAGCAAAACTGTGTAGCCAGTCAGGGACACTCCATGGGCAATGGTGACCAGCCCCTCTATGCCCCAAGTACTGAGCAGGACCTTCCCTGCATGAGACAAACAAGAGTGATATCCAATTTCTTTTTATAGACCTCCTTCAAATCATACAGTTTACATATTTAAACAAATTATGTCATTCTACAAGATTCTATCAAGACTTGGTTCCTTACTGGTTTTTCCTACTTGTATCTTGGAAAACAACAGCAACTTGGATATATCATAGTATTTTGTGACAATTAGACAAAACATTACAAGGCCTCTTTGTACAAAAGATTTTCAGGTTCATCAAACATAACTGTGTGGGCCATGTCAAGAAATGCCTTTTTATGTGGTTCTTTATGGCATGGGAGCTTTTAGCCCATATATAAATGCTTACCAAAGTGTAATTTGCCTCCGTGCTGAAATGTAAATACATTCAGTCCCATCTCTGGACAGACAACATGTAAGACGGGCAAGATATAATCTCCTAACCATCAGCTAATAATAATGTTTAGTTACTGGGAGCTTTCTGATGCTTACATAGAGCCAAAAGCTGCTTTATGAAATGACCTGCCAGATATTAGTACTGACAGGGCGTGCTAGGTGTGATTACATGGCTATTCCAGGCAAGGGAAAGCCTTGCCCAATGGCTCCAGGAATGGGCTGTTCTCATCCAGTGGCTGGTGATGACAGTCCTACCCACATTTCTGCATGATTAAAACCTCCCAGTTCCTTCAATTACTGAAAACCTTCTGCACTCCTCTAAAGCACTTGGCCACATTTCCCAAAGACTCATATGTTACTCAAAACTAAGTGCCTGCTCAAGCCCCTCCTGTACCTTGTTTCAGGTAAATCATGCAGAAATTCACACTAACCCTGTTGACTTCTTGTAATCTACTTTCAGTATCCATATTAAGAGATCTACATGTTTACAAGCCATTTATTCCCTGGTGGAAATATTGAAAACCCCACTGTACTGATAGAAACAGCTCATGGTGCAACATGAAAAGACCCATGCCAGGAACAATGCTTCCTCAGGAACTGGAGGTTTCCCAGAGAATAAATAAAGCGCAAATGATTATTGCGCCCTCTCACAGAGAAGCCCTTCGCTATCCAGTCCATTTACTCTAGTCAACATTTATTATCTCAGTCCCCTGAGTATTACAGCCAATGCAAAAGGTTGTTGACTGAAGTTATATCGCCTTTGTGACACTATGTGAGGTGAAACGCAAAAGAATGAGCCACACACATCCTATTAAAAAAAAAAAAAGAAAAGAAAAGCACACACAGGTTTGATGTACTTCAGTATGACAGAAATTTTTTATGCTTATACAACTACTCCATGAGCGTCCAAATGTAATTTCAACCAGAAACCATCCACAGTTTTGGAACACAGTGGCCAAAATGAATTCTGGAGGGTAAGCGTATCTGGATGCTCAAACAAAGTAACAGACTACAACAGGCTCTGTGCTGGACTTCAGTTTTTAAGATATCGGGTACGTGCCAGCAAGCAGTCTTTGCAAGTAGCTCTGCAGCGCTAACGCTACCACCCTCTCCTACCGGGAACCTTTACAATACTGTCTGATTCTTACGCATTTATTATTTATTTAAAAGCACCATCATAATCATAGAATCACAGAATGGCCTGGGTTGAAAAGGACCACAATGATCATCTAATTTCAACCCCCTTCTACATACAAGGTCACCAACCACCAGACCAGGGTGCCCAGAGCCACACCCAGCCTGACCTTGAATGCATCCGGGGATGGGGCATAATCAATCTAAAAAAGGAGGGAAATGGGACTGATGAAGGAATAAGGTCCATCTAATGCTTGTAAGGACTGAACAGTTATTCTCAAGCTCAAAAATGTATTACATTCCATGTAATTTTCCATTTATTATTAAGTTCTGTACTTATATCCCCCACACAGTTATATCCCCTTTAGCCTGAATGATGCTGATGTGTTTGCACAAGTTTAACCAAGAACAGGATTTTTTCCTTTCTGATAATATCTTTACTCAAATGGCAGAGCTCTCTGCCCAAAGCTAGTAGACCCTTGGGGAGCAGTGCTGTATACCCAGTGCCCGTTCTGCCTGCTAAACTTGGTTGATTTTAATGATTACTTCATGGAAGGAACATACTGTACATTCGCCACAGGAATCCAGGAAAAAGACCACAGAGGCAAACATTGCTCTCCATTTTCAAATCAAATAGGATATACATCAAATCAATATTGTATTGCTGCGTTCCAGAGAATTTAAATTAGCTTTCATCAAAAGCTGTTCAGCTGCACAGGGCACATAATAAAATCCACGCTAAGTGACTGATTATCTACCATGCAGACCTCAAACTTTGAAGTATTAAATTGAAAACTCCTTTAATTGCACTTCACCTACTATTCAAACTCTCAGCGCTGTAACACAAAGAGAATCTGTGGGAGATCCCCTCAATCAATTCGTTCATCAGATTTTCAGACTGTTTGCTGTGGTTTCATATATTGCTTTGACAATTACATGAATTTTACACTTCTAAAATATTAGTGCACACTTGCACTCAAATGCGAGTCCTAAGTAGTTCAAGGAGAATCTTTCTGTTTAATTCAATTGACTTTCTGAAGAACCATGAAGGCCAGCAATTTCAAGCTGTGTAAGGTGTCTGTTTTCTTTCTTCTTGTGTTTTCATGGAATACAGCTAAGTACCTTTTCACCTCTGTAACATTTTCTGGAGTGTTCGCTTAATTGTCTTTGTGTATGAATGAACTTACAAATGAGGTATTTACACGTGTCAGATTAAAATACAGCACTATGCAAACCATACTTTTTTGCATTCCCCAGGATGGATTCACAACCCAGCAGCATAGTGAGTATCTCTAGGGTGGCTAGATAAGATTTGTGCTCTTTCGTGGTCAGGCTTCCCTATAAAAATCATTGGCAGATTTGGCAGTCAGAGAGGCTGAGGCAAGCTGACAGTGAGGAGGTTTGAAAATTCCTTCTCTATATCTTAGAAGTGCTTAACATGACAGCTTGAAAAGCAGTATAAGATTTGCAGTGCATTTTGACACTCCTTGCAAAAAAGAGATTTCTTGAATGCTCTGGGACAGTTCCAGTACTATTTTGCAGTTATGTCCATCTACTACCATCCATTTCTGACTATAAATGATAGGTGTCTGCTATTTTATTTGTATTGAAAACATTTTAGTTTCTGCCTTAAATACCTTTTAATGTTTAGTTTCAAGTTCCCTTAATTTAACCTTAGTAATGCCACATAACTTTGTCAAAAATGCAAACAAATTTGGCAGATCATAAAGTATCATCCAACACCACCACAGAGGACTACTGGCAACAAGGAGAATAATATAATCTACACAAACTTCTATTGCAGTTTGCATTAATAGACATATTGTAACCAGTAAATAAATTTTTCCATACTTCCTAATTTATTTGGAAGCTGTATCACACTGAAATTGAAGCCCTATGTGATGAACTATATAGATGAACTATAAAGATGAACTTTTAAATACATCCTCATGTTTTCAGAGTTAATGCACAACAGCATTATGTCAGCACCAATGCCAAGCAAATATATATTTTGCTATTATGTCAGAAATATATAAATGATGACAAGATGGCATTAATTCTTTCATCATTTCAGCTGAAGCTAAGGCATAATTTAGATTAGTTAATTTCATTGGCTACATCTCCTTCAAGAAAACAATTTAAAAGAAAACGAAGGATAATCTCACAAATCATTAAATGCCATACTTTTTTCGATTTCAAGACAAAACCAAAGGACAGGAAACTGATTCAATGCCGTTACACAGGGACCAGGAAGAAGATGCACAAGTTAAATGTCCTACAGAAATTTGGTGCCATTGGTTCTAGCTGTACATATTGCTGAGGCTGCAAAAGTTTCCCCACCGCTTCTGGTATTCCCGTATTCCAAGACCAAAACATATGCTTTCCATCTGCACAAACTTAGATGTAAAGAACTATGGCTATGGTCAGCCACAAGTCTTAAGAACAGAAGTCCTTCCTAAAGGTAGAACACTTAGAATATTATGGCTGCTGTTCAAGGCATACACAACAGAAAAATTATCTCCTTCACAGCTCCACACAAATTAATAATTACTTCTACTATGTAATATTCACCGTAAATAACAGTGGCATTTAGTATTTAAAAGCATTTTGAAGATGATAAAATTGTAAATTGATCACACGAATCCATTAAAGAAAACACAGTTCAGACTGGCATCTAGATTAGGCTCATGGTAAGTTAAAACAATGGAGCACCAAGGTTTTGGATATCATGAGTTGTCTAAGTACTGATCAGGAGGAGCTGGAGAACTTCAGCACATCTCAAAGGGAAGCACTGCTTCCTGTAGGCCAGAATCCCAAAAGAAATGAGGTCAGAATGGCTATCTTTTTTTTTCCAAATAAAAATGACAAGACATTGTAGTTTATATATTTTTGTTGTCTGATTATTATATCACATATTATTGTTTGCACCTCAGAAACAACCATACGCCGTAGTAAGATACAGGGTCTATTGAGCTAAAATTGAATACACACACTGTTTTGCAAACCTGAACTCTGAATATGAAAAAAAAAAAAAAAAAATTGCATAAATGAAATGTGAAGCAGAACATGGAGCTGAAGCACACACAGTTTAAGAGACTTGCCCACTGTCTAACAGGACATTTATAGTAAGGACAATAACTAAACACAGATTTTCTGTCACATTGTATAAACATATTACCACTCTTGCTCCATAATCCTATTCCTCCCCTTCAACTGACAAATTAACCTAAAGCTTGCGCCAAGTAACAACAGCTGGAGAAAAATACTGGTCCCCAGTTACTACAAAACCCTGTGTCACAAATCTGACAAATAAGTGGTTTATTCGTCAATATGTCAACATCTCTTGTTTATTCCCTCTTCTTCCTGATATTTAACATCTCCTAAATTATACGCAGAGGCTGCTTCTGTTCTTTAACATTATTTGCATCCAGTACTGCTTATTCAAACAGTATTTTTAGTTAACATGCAATTTGGATAAGAGTAGCATTCCAAATCCAGCATTTATCTTGATTATTTTAAACTATACCCACAAGCTCTAAAATACCACTTTGGAAACTGCTCTGGGCACAAGATAATAGGAGATCACTAATTAACTAGTAAGTTTTACAAGACGATCTGATTTAGGCCCTGATTCAGCAAACAAATGACATTAAGTATGAGTAACCCTGTGGAAAACATGTGAAGTAGTCACATAAATCACACAACATTAAGCGCATGCTGAAAGCACCTTGCTGAAATTCGGCCTAATTGAAAAGTCTCGTGTTCTCTTTAATGGCGTGTGCTTCGAGTGCCTGGTGTGCTGTGGTTTCCTCTCCTCCATCAGGGTAAACGGGCTGAGTGCAGGGCCAAGAGCCAGGAATTCCTGCTTCCTTCATCTTGTTTTGAAGCTGTCTGCGTTTTGGACGAGACAACTGACATGACTGCATCCCCAAATTATCACTTGAAAAATGTGTAAGACGTTTCTACTCAGCAACTTCCTCTACAAACCCATGGTTAGGATAAATGATTTTTTTGAAAAGTCCAGTTGATTTCCTAGAGAAGTCTAATATAGTTTTAACAGATTTTCTGCTGTTCATAATTGACTTTCCAAAGCCATGTACACTGTGCACACATTCCTTTTTTCTGTTGTTTTTTGGTTTCGTGGTTTCTTTTTTGTTGTGTTCCGTTTTGGTTTTCAAGTTAACAAAAGTCCTTTAAGGATCTCAGGGATCCGCTGACATCCAGAGGAACAGTAACTGAGGAGAATCTTTTCCGTTGCCAAGATCCTGCACAAGAGACTGATGAGGCCATGACCCAAGCAGTACTGCCTGGGAGCATCATCTCCTCCCTTCACCTCCATCAAGTCACCAACATTTACTATGCCTTACAAAATTAAGAGAATAGAAATATGAAAGCCAACAAAGCCCTAGGGAGCCCTAACATGGAATTTCAGTGTAAGTAGTTCTGTCATAGCTGAGTAGCTCTTGCTGATTCTACTCATCCCACTGATTTTAATAGAAATGCTCAGATATTGGTTTAACTGGATCCTACAGGACACATGGTACAGTGGGAAACATCAAGCACAGAACAGAGAACAACTAAAACTCATGACACAGATTTCTCTCTTTGTATATACCTTGGTTCTCGACACAGTCTGTCGGTAAGCCTGTCACTGTGAATTTTAATGTAAGAGCGAGGAAAAAGTAAAAACAGATGAAGAAGAGATTGCTAAAGAAGGACCTGATGTAAAGGATAAAGGTCAAAAGAAAAAAGCAACAACAGAGAAACAACAAAACAGAAAAAAAAGCATTATATTTTTCTTACACAAATGAAAAATACAACTGCTGTTCATGGAAGCCCATGGTGTAAACTGTATGCCAAAAGGAAGGGAACTTTGAGCCAAGTGAGGGCCAGCATGGAAAAGACAAGTGTTGCTTCTCCTAACCTGAGCCAGCTCTCTATTAAGTACTTTCCTGTCCAGACAAGGACATATGTAAATCATACAAGTCTCCTTCACTCCTAATATTAGACATCATTCCTTATGTGACCTGTGGCAGAGGGTCTAATGATAAGCATGTTTAGAAAATGGGAGAATTTAATCACAGCCTTTGAAACAAGACATCACTTTCTTCTTATCCACAGGAGACGTTTTCAAACACTTTCTCATACAAATAAGATTTCAGATGCTGCAATTTTTCAGTGTATTCTTGCCTTGAAAATAATCTCTGAATGATAAAGAACGATAAGCACTTTTATTACCAGAGAACACATTCCCACTACTACAGGTGGAAGAAAGATTTTAATTAACTTACTAGGAGAATGTTCTTTAAAAGGGCAAGACAGCTCACACAAAAATAACCTGCATGTTACAGTTTAATCTGGAGCTTCGTGGGGACCTAGCATTCACACAGGAGAGGAGGGAGAAGGAGAGTGCAGGTTGCCCTCCCATCACTGCCGTGAGTTTGACTTGAATTTATTCTGAATTCAGAAATCTGTCAGCTCTGTGACTCACCCAGAGACGCTGGGAGCACAGGTGTCTGTGAGCTCCTCTATGTGAAGGCAGCCGGGTGAAAAGATTTTGCCCTATCACCATACTGAGGGTCTGTTGTATTCCCTGAATACATGACTAAAGAAAGCGGGTAGAGCCACGCAAATGTAAGCAGCTCTGTAATGGCTGCATCTGTTTCAATTTTTTTAGTGGCTTGTCAAATAATGATTGTTATTAAAACAAAATATCACAGCTGCTTGCAACAAAGCATAATTACATAAATACAATAAAATGGCTGCACAATTACAGGGCCATGGCTGAGCAGGCGCAGGAAGCGCAGCGGTAAAGCTGGGTCTGTGTGCAAAACGGGCTCAGCACCCCAAATGCTGCTTACCCTGGGGAAAGCCCAAGTCCAATGATGGCAGAGGAGATTTGGATATAGTAGATGCTATCTATAATTTCCTAAAGTATCAAAAATCAGGAGCTGCCACTTGCATCACCTAAAGGGAAGGAAGGACAAAGCTGTGACGCCCTGAGCTACTCTTCAGTCCCAGAACAACTTCTTATTCAAGCAAAGCTTTCTTTCCTCATCTGGCTTTCAAGTAATGATAGCAAGACCTGTTCTCCAGTATAAAGGTCCAAACAGTCTGCAAGCAATCTACATAAAGTCAGTATTTCCTAGAAAAACATGTATCTCTCTGGAAGTTTCTCATTATTTCAGTGAATAAGACCCAAGACTAACATTTATCAGAAAAGTGCTTAAAAAAATCTCCTGTATTTTTAATTCAGCAGGATTTGTCCTCCTTTAAAAACAATTTTAATTATATTTAGGTTTTGATTTAATTTCCACAAGGTGCATATGATATCCTTCTTCATTTAGACTCTGTCAGTGGAAGCATTTCATTACATGATAAAAATCCCCACAAGCCTGTCTGGCCTCAGGGTAGAAGTGACTGGAATGACATCTCTGGATTTTTAGCTGGAGAATTTAATGTGTATGAGCTGCAACTCCCATCCCTTGTGGCAAGCACCCTGCAGGAGGAGATGGTACAGAAGTATCACAACAGAGTGAGGAAAGGAAAGGTGGGGATGAGAGCCAGCCAAGCTTACCATGAATTTCATAGAGGCATAGAAAACCCCAAAATAAAATCACACTGAACTTAATGAGAAAAAGAAGAGTGATCGTCTGGTACATCTGATAGAATTGCATATAGAAGACAGTAATCCACAGGAATTTACAGGTTCAGATAAACTGCTAAGCAGTTTGCAGCATAAGCTGTTTCAGGAAAAATGGCTGAGGCAATTGCACTAAAGCATCAAGGCTCTGCCTGTGGGTGCACAGTACTAACAAGGGATAGCTAGACTATATTCTCTGCCTTAAGATATACATATTCAACCGTGCAAAAACACCTCCTTCACTCTGCACTGATACTGCACTTGAGTGGGATTATTCAGCATCCAAATTATACGCTCAACAAGATCACCTCCATTTTGATAATTGCCTTATGAATGCATAACATGGCAGCGTGGGGATTTGTATTCCCAGGAACGTCTGCTATCAGGCATCAATCGTTCGTCTGCTGAGGATGTGGTGCGCCAGTTGATAAGGATGAGCACTCGGCACACTTGCAAGATAAGCAGCGAGAATCTTATTCTCCCAGGTTTCACTGGGCTCCTGTACTGTACAGCCTGGTCCAGAGGTTAAAATAAAATATGATTTTTTAAAGTATTGCAAATTTTTTACTTAAGGCTTGCACAAACTACTTCTCTCCATAAGGTGCACTAGGAGCCAGGATCTGGCATCCTTAAAAGTGTGAGACCTCAGTTACTCATCACTCTCTTAACCTCAGATACCCTGGTAATTGCTGTGACTCAGCCACACACTTCCAGTAAGCGCTCTGCACAGGGGCTGATATATCCTCTCTGCTCTTTTCCAAAATAGCAGCCACTTGAGTGGGAGCAGTGCTGATGCACACACGGATGTCCCAGGAGAGATGAGGGCGGAGGGGCTGGAAGCTGAGTGCCAGAAGCAAACGTGTTGTACCAAGGAAGGGGAACATGAAGGAGGGGAAGTTCTGGAGGTGTCTGTCTTTCAGAGTCACTATAATAATTATCATCAGGTACAGGAACACAAGTGGTAAAACTGTGCATGCAGGCAATGGCCCTGCACACTCTGGGGTGAAGGTAGGTGCAGCTATTCCAGTGGTCAGGCATACATTTTTGGAGACATCTCCCAGTTGCTCCTGTGTACTTCATTTTCATTTGTGCTGCACAGAGGGGTTGGGGGCATCCAAAGTGCTTCTTTGTGGACAACACTCAAATGATTGGTGCACCTCCACCACAAATGCACAATCTGAGCATCTGTGCCCCAAGTGCAAACATCAGCTCCTCCACAACAACCAGCTCACAGTGCAGATCCACTCCTTGCACAACACCATTTGTTACCATACATACTGCACCAATTGGGATTCCTCATCACACCTGAACAGCCTGATTCCAAAAGCAGAAACATTTTCCCTTCCACCACACTCATTTTTTTCAAAGCTCCAATTTGAACTCTTTTAGCTATAGATTGGAAAGTACTGAGCAAAATGACCGGTCAGATGGGTGCTTTCCTTTAGCTATATAAAGAGGAAATTTAGATCTTATCTGGTACTCTCAGCATGGAAAACATTCTATTCTAAGAATTACAGGCCAGCCAGGAAATGCCTGTTGTCACCACACTGCACCCTGTGGCTACTAAACATGCAGCAGTGTGAACAACCAGGCACAGTTCTACCACTGCAAGACACTGCTCTCAGCTTTCAGAAAGTTCAGCATTATTTCTTCTTTCATTGTTCTTGGTTTTATTTTACCATACAGGTACAACAGATTAATTAGAATGTTGCTACATAAACAACAATATGTTATGAAGACACAAAACTACCACCAGGAGTTGTTGCATTCGCAGGCTTACACTGCCTCAAGGGAATTCTGTTGCTGTGCATTTTGCTGCCTCTCGGAGAATGCTGCACAATTTGAGATGTTTTTCTCATGGTCTTGTTGCCAACCCAGGTAAGAGCTGTTCTTCCAAACAATCTCAGCCTTGTAAAAACTGGAGCTTTTTCCCTGCAGAACCCAAACTTTTGGCTTCTGTGAGACCCGACCTGTTTGGCACATTCTCCCCAACAGAAATGTGCCTTCAATTCACACTCCTAAACACTATACATGTGGACCTGATTTGCAGCTTTTCTGCAAGACCACTTCTGAATCTGGTCCATTTATTTGGTGGAAAAGGCCAAGATTATTACTGCAGGTAACCACGACTCAGAGCTGCAAAGCAGCACACAACGATAAGCAAGTAGAAGCAATTACAGTCAAGAACCCAGATATGGAGCACATAAAACCAGCACTTTGCCAAACTGCTTAAGCCAAAAATCCTTCAGCAGATGCCTTATGAATAACCTTTTAGAAATCATAATTTGAAAACCATTGGATAGATCAGCGACCAAAAGTTAACATCACTGCAAGCCCAAACCATGTGGGTATTCTTTTTTTCTATAAACAAGCAGGACCATACTCTGTTCTCATTTATAGCTGTAAAGGATCGCTGCTCTCAGCAAACATTCATCCAAGATTTACATTCACAAAAAAAACCCAGAAAAACTGAGTTTTGTCATATTCCTGTGGCTGATGCCTTTGTTTTTGGACACAAAGAAAGAGTCCTGATACTACTTCAGATGTCTTAGGATAGCATGGAAACACAACAGCAGTTTTCTTATGTCCCAGACTACTGTCACTATAACAAGGATGGCTGAATCAGAGTTAGAAAGTGGAGAGGGCAGCTGGTTTGCAGATGAAAATGGAGATAAATCACCCTGTGAATGAGAGGGAGCACAGCAGCCAGTAAATTTCCACTTTCTTGTGCTGTATCTCTTCTTTCCATTCTCAGTTACTCAAAATCCCATCTGAAATCTAACAGCAAGTATATACTACAGATTGAAGCTGGAGAGAATAAAAAGAATAAGCGAATTGCAACATTCAGAAAATGAAGGCATCTCAATCACTTATATTAGAATTACAAGAAATGCATTAAATTGGCACTGGGCCACCTGGAACAAGCTGAATTAGCTGAATTGCAAAATGTTAATTCTTCAGTTTTGCTTTCTATTTTGCCCAAAGTTTGCAAACACTAACCTCCCTGCTTACAAAGAAAAAAAGACAAAAATATATTGGTGAGAGGCCAGAAGAAAACATGAAGAGGTCCAGAGCAGATGAACTCTTGACAAAGACAGAAGGAACCATGGTTATTATGAGAGTTATGAAAAAACTTTTTTTTTTTTATGAAAGGCGTGCTTAAACAGGTATTTGGAAAGACAGCTTCAAAACTGGAGACTCCTGCTCATGTTTCTACAAAAGAGCAAAGTACCAGAGAACATCAGATACTCGACAGCATCAGTGATGTGATAAGTCTGAACCACAGCTGAAGGATCTCAGGAGGCTTTTAATCAATACACATTTCCTTTAAAATATCCCTGTAATTCATTTTGCAGTGGTGGTAGCAAATGGTTTAAACATGGGAAGGGTCATTTTGGGTAACTACAAAGGATAGTCTCCATTACCCACAACTTTGAGAATATCCATTACAGATATCCTTCAAACTTGGTAATGAGCCATATTTAATAGCTTGGGGTTTTTCTGCTGGTTTGTTGTTTTTTTTTTTTTTTTTAAAAAGTGAAAAACAAGAAAATTTGAAACAGATTCTGCAAGTAATGAAAATGTTGGTGAGTTAAAATTTCACTCTGTGGCTGAATGCTGGCATCACAAGTATGTGGGGGGGCTCAGGGCCCTGCGTCTGTCCCAGGCATTTGGCAAAAAGCCGCTATTCTGTTCCTGCTGCCACATGATGCTTTTGTGCTCATGGGATTTAAATGTTTCCTGTTCCTGCCCATCCATTTACCATTTTCTGAATGAAAATCTGATGCAAAGATCTTAAGAAGCAGATGGTTACCTTAGGCACCTCAGTTCAATGCACCGGCTAGTGACAAGAGCTAGAAGATCCTGAGTTATACATTGCTCCTTCTAGCACCTGAATCTCAAATTAAACGTGCCTACCTGCAGGTAAGTTTAACTACAGACTGGAATAAAAACATCAGGGATAATTTCGGACAGAACTGCATCCTATCATCTCTACTATGACATCTCCATAATCTGCTTTTCCCCTAAGTATGCCTTAGACTCAGTAAAGATCTAATGGTATTTTACTGAATTTTGCAGCTCTGGTTACCCTGAGCTTAATCAACCTTTGTTCTGCTGGGTTTTCCAGATTGCAAAACAAATTAGACAGTGTGTACACGTGCTGGTGCCCTTCACTGTATCAAAAGAGACTGCCCAAACACAATTCCACAGGTCAACTAGTCACCAAAGATGCATTTGAATTGCTGTTGGTAGCAAAGAGTTTGGGCTTTAAGAACTGGAGAGCAGTGCTACAATCTTGCTGCCCTTTTGGGATTAGACTTCTATTGCAACATAGGGATTCATCACTAGCTTTTTCTGTTTGTTTTTTATCATTATCATTGGGTGGTTACACATTGGAACCGGTTGCCCAAGGAGGCTGTGGGATGCCCCATACCTGGAGGCATTCAAGGCCAGGCTGGATGTGGCTCTGGGCAGCCTGATCTGATGGCTGGCAACACTGCACATAGCAGGGGAGTTGAAACTAGATGATATTTATGGTTCTTTTCAACCCAGGCCGTTTTATGATTCTTTGATCATGAGTCATAGAAGATCTGCAGTATTTATGGACATTATTTTTGTGGGATATAATAGATACCCTCAAGCAGGTAAATACATGCTTCCCACCATCTGATTGGTAGGAAGCAACAGATGACAGCTAGTTTTAAAAAAGCTGTGCATAGACTTTATAAACCAAACCTAACAGTGAATCTGAAGGTAAAATCTGCTGTGAAAAATTGTGCCACTGTACAAATGAGTACAATAATGCCAGAAGAGTGAAAAAGACTTCCAGCCAGCCCTGCAGCAACACTACACTTTTTTTTCCCCCACTACAAAGCCAGAATATCTTTATCCAAATATTTTTGTTTCCCTCATCTAGATTTTAACTCCTGCAGAATAAAACTGTTGCCATCAACACTGAAAGATCCCTTGACTGCTGACCTGATTTTTTTTTTTTCTTTTTTTTTGTCCCCTAGAAAACAACCGATTAAATGGGATGCACAGGAAACTACTTGCTTTTCCCCAGCGGTGACAAAAATAGCTTCTCTGAGCAAGCACATCAAAAATAAACACAAGCTGCTCCAGTAAAAGAGAAAGTTTGATTTCATAACTCTTCCTTTTGCAAGGAAGCCTTTTGAAGAGAATATTAGGTTAGGCAGGCCTGTAGACAAAGCAGGGGAAGTTCCATGGCAGCCACACAATAAATGGCAGCACGATTAACATGAGGTCACCACCTCCGTGTTGCTGATCCTTTGTGTGCTTTGAGCCTGGTGTGCTCCGAGCTGCCAGCAGCTGTTCAAGGGCAACATACGGCAAAAGAGAAAAGCAGCAGCCAGCAAGGGGTTAAAAAACACTGATGGGGGTTGTTGGGCTATTTTGTGCTGTCAGCAGAACCCCTTTAACTTGTTATTATCTTGCTACCACCTCCTCCAGACCTGCCGAAGAACACAGCAGGGTGGCACAGGTCTCTGAAATCAATGCAAATGTGCCAGGTGCTTTCCCTTGCAGTATAAAATAGCTGCCCCTTTCCCACATTTCATTTTAAATTGTCATTTGCTCCGAGAACATTTGTCAGAAATCCATTATCCAGACTTGTTCAAAAATGCTATTAGCTCAGCACCCAGATTATCTGCTCCAGTGTTATTCCTACTTGTTGGGATTCTACTGAGATTTCTATTAAGAAAAAAAAGCATATTTGTAAAACCTCACAACCTTGAATTCCCCTGCTCAGAATAGCTTGTAATCCAGCACACTACTTCACACCCCAATAACAAGTGTATCTCAAACATGAGATGTGTCATAAACGTTACCCTCACAATCTTTTTTAAGCAACAAAAACAAACATTCCTGAGTCTCATGGCTTTTCTCAAGGCACTGACAATATATTATTTCCAAATATAAACTATTCTCCAAGTCCAAACATCGCATGTAATAAAAGATACTACTTTTTTTGGACCATCTTTTGGCTTGTTGCCACAAAGCATAAAGCTATTTTCTCTCTCAGGAGCTCTCATTTATTCCTGAGGAGCAGTGTTCACTAGATGGAGCCGATAAATAATTCAAAAGTGAAACATTATTACAAATAGGAAAGTCCCTATTCAAAACAGGAAGAACACGGGAAAGGAAGAAGTTGTGCTGGAAATTAATTCTTTGGGATGTTGCAATACCATTGCATAAGGTAGAACAGCTTCCTTCATAGTTCATTGCTGCATCTTCACTGAAGTTTAGTGAGGCTTATGCCAAGGGGCTCAGTAAATAGGAGTGATGGGAAAAGTAAAGCTGCACAGATTTCCCTAATTACTAAAGCCAGGTCAGCACCCAAGTTAGGGATGTTATTTTATACTGATAGTTATAAACACACTGCACCACTGTAAGCCCTACACTGGACATCTCTGTACAGCTGCAGCACTCACCTCTGCCCGTGCAGGCAGACTTTGTGCTAGGAGCCACCTTTTCTGTGCATAGCACCTTTAACTGCACAGACTGTGGTTAAGTTAGGGAGTGAGTCACTGCTTCATTCAGTGGCATGGTTGCCATTTCCAGTAATACAGCTCCTCCGCTAACAAGGCATCAGCAAACCACTGTGGGTATCTGACAAAACCCAGAGTTGATGCTGCATGGAGGAGCCCATAATCGACAAAACACCATGAACTGAGGTCCCCATTGCACTGCACACAGCGCCAACAGCAAGCACAGCTAGCAAAGAGATTTCTGCAGGCTTGAGACTAAACAGAACCTTAAGGGGAAAAAAAAAAAAGAAAAACAACTATATCCTTGCATTCAACAGACGTAAAAACCATTTTGCTTTCTATTACAATTTTGTCTCAGTCTGGTAAAGTTTCTTTTACAGCCAGGCCTGGCACTCAACCTCCCTGTCTCTCCCATGCACAGGACAGGGAGAGGTTCAAGGCTTTGGAGCTCCTCATTCATTCACAGCTTTCCAAATAAGCCTGCAATTAACTCGCCTTTTCTCTCCCTTCAGTCACACATAAAAGCTGCACAGCCATTAGTAACTATTAACCAAGCTTAATCAAATACTCTAGCCGAGTTTGAATGTTGCTATTCAGTTTGGGATGTTTAAATGTAATTACAGGCAGCAAGACTTTTTGACACGACAAATATTTTTTAATAACATTACCAGGATTGTTAGTTCTGTTTTCTCTGTGAAAGCAAACAGAGTAATTCCAGCTGGAAAGTTAACATTTATCCTTGCAGTAGGCTAAAAAAGACTCTGGCAGCCATTTAGCCAAGAAAACTGCATCCACTAACCAAGAGGCAATGGTGCTTCCAGGGAGACTCTCCTAAGCCAGCTTTTCTATGCTCCAGAATAAGGAATCAATGCAAAACTTCACATAGCAATATCTCATGCCCTTTTTCCATTGTTCGTTCTTGCTTTTTTTAATTTCTTATTCTTTCAAAATACCCCTCTTCTCACACACACCCTTTAAACAACACCAGGTTGAGTCCTGATGAAATTATTTTATCTTTAAAAAGGGAAACACTGCAATACTCAACAAGGGAAATCTTCCAACAGTGAGATGGTAGACTAATACTGAGCACAGAGGAGTTGGAAGGGGGAAGGTGCATATTAAAAACCTCTGCGATCAGAGCTGACAACAATAGATTTTTGTTCACTTACGCTCATTGTTTAAATTGTGTTCTACTGCAAGGAGTCTGGGCGCCTTTCAAATGTAAATATTTTACAAGAGAATACCATATGGGAGACACAGCTGTTTGTTTTTATTAGAAAAAAAATCCTTTCATTTCACAAAGATATTTAAAAAAAAAAAAAAGCCCTACTCATGGTTATATGCCAACAGTTGAATTATCTTAATTCAAATTAATCCCTAAGTAGTTGCAGGAAGCTTTTGAAGTTGGGTTTTTGCAGTTGTTAAGTGCTTAAATAAGTTGTAATGAAAATCAAAATGCAAGATGTTTATACATTGGTATTTTCTCATGCTTTTCTCATGTTTTTCAACACACTGACTCTTAGTACTACACTACAGGTGACATTCAAAGTTCAACAAGACATGACTACATCCAAATAGGTTCATAACATCAACTATGAGGACTAATTAAATTTGGGACAGCATTCCTCCTTCCCAAGCAAGGAACAGAAACAGGCAACCCAAGGTGCTCCAGGTGGATGGCCATGTTGTTATTTTGATAGGTTATGTCCATCTCAAACTTCCTGTGGGATGCTGTAAGTCACTTCCAGACGAGACTGAAGGTAGCATATGGTGGAGATTGGTTTAAAATTACATCCTTCAGTATAGCTGACACTCATGGGTCTAGACTGGAAGCTCCCCTCCCAAACGAAAACGGCTTTGGTGCAGCCCCTGCAGGACAGCACAAAATGCAGGATGCAGTATGCCCTGTGTTTACATAAGTCAAATCCCACTGCTGTTCAATTGCACTTCCAGAAGGTGTCTGGGACTGAATTTTCTACCTGATGTGAGCAACACACTCCTGCAGCACTACCACAGCATGCACTTTTCTGAAGGAAAAACACTTCTCGGGGCAAGGTTGAAACCCAGAATCTCTCACTCAGTACGCTTCCCGTCCCCATGTTCCTAATGGCACAAACCACTGTTATGTCACACTGCACAAAGCAAACAAAAAACACTTCTCCCTAACACAGCATCCTACCAAAAAGTTGCCTCAGAAAATACCTGCAGGCAGCGACTGAAGCTGAGCCTTTCTGTCACACCCTCATATCACCTATTCGCACCACAAGCATTGATGCCAAAAATGAATTTACACTGTCAAGAAGTAATGGACAAATGTTGTAGCCTGAACAGCCATTTCACATGAGGGCATGACTTTTATAAGTGAGTTTGTGCTTGAAATTCAGTGATGAGATCCAACGGATAAAAAGGTTAAAAAATAAAAATGTTAAGGACAAGATTTCCCCGGACAATAGGCAGCAGAGGGGTTACTGACATCTAAATGCATGCTGCAGGCAAGAACTGACTTTCTGACACCGTGCTCCAAACCATGTTGTTCTTATAATAAAATCATTCAGGCATCAGTTGTGAGGTGGAAGACTACACCAAAATAGTACTCCCCACACAGTATCTTTTTCATTTGCATCATTTACTGCTGGGCATCCGAAAAGAAAGGACAGCTTATGAAAGGGCCTTACTCAGGTCTAGGAATGTTTTTCATTTCTCCTTTGACACAAAATCTTTATTCTATAAAGGGAAAGGCAGTATTTTTTTTTTAAAGCTGGACTGTACAAATTCAGACATTTCCTCTTTCTGGTCCAAGCATTTCGTAAGAGCAGTTATCACTTTGGCTCTGTGTTCAGGCTGAGAAGCACAAATAGTCTCATTGATGTTAGTTAACAAAAAAAAAAACAAAAAAAAAACTGACATCTATGTAAGGGGGAAGTCTCTAGAACCACTTATTTTGATGGGAGAGACATTGCAAGCCCTGTTTCTCTGCCTGCATGTAACAGCACCCACCCACTTTTGGGGCATCACTGGTCATATTTTGGTACCAAAATATGCACCAGTCTTTAAGAGGCACCCAATGGCACAGCAAGCTAACTGGGAGCTAACACAAGTGACACCTCAGAGCACAGGAGAGGTTCAGACAATAACTAAAGAGAAACACTCAAGCAGCTGCTTTTTGGGTATCAGCCTACCTCAGTGAACACATTCAGTTAGTGGTTCCCCTTAAGGCATAACCGTGTATGCTAACTGCATCTCACTGCTATCTGAAAGATTACATTAAAAGTGTTTATTCAGGTTGAAAGACATCAATGGAGATTTGCTGAAATTTCTTGATTCATTTTCTTCCCCAGCCCTCCTTGTCAAAGTGAAGCTTCAGTTATGTGTGCAGATTTAAAGGGTGAGAATAGCTCCTGCGTCCTGCTACGGGAGGAATCAGCTGAACACACACAGCTCACTAGGTAAAGCAGTACATCGTCCTCTGAGTTTTCTTCTTCCATGCAAAAGTCACCTGCTGACCAAAATCTCCCAATCCTGCCATACACTCACCATGAGGCTTAAAATGCCTCAGAGCAACATAGAGGCAGCATGAGCATCATCTGCCAGCTTTTAGGGCTTTATAACACAATCTTTCTTCACCATAACTTCTATGCCTTAGTATTAAGAGGTGAAGTTCCACTGAGCAGCTGAGGGTTACCTTATGTCTCAGAGATGAACAAGCAGTCCTCACATATTGGGACCCTGAATCTACCATAGCAGCAGCAGCACAGCTGTGTATGACAGCACAATCCCTACCTCACTGCTGTCTGTGGGTTTTGGATAGGACTCCTTCCTTGCCAAATTCAACTATTTGTTACAGTACCTGTGAGAACATTTGGTGAGTAACTAGAAGTTAATGTGAATCTGAACTATAACAA
Source organism: Perdix hodgsoniae (assembly GCA_035772895.1). Taxonomy (NCBI): domain Eukaryota; kingdom Metazoa; phylum Chordata; class Aves; order Galliformes; family Phasianidae; genus Perdix; species Perdix hodgsoniae. Next base: position 994,513 of record JAPSGF010000050.1, read on the forward strand.
TAATGATAAAATGAACCCAATAAATTTTCAGTGTAACTGCTTCAAAATCAGGAAAGAGAAAACTGTTACCACAAATCCAAGTTTTTCATAGGCGATGGCCCCTGTATCCATCTGTATGCAACCAGCAATCAAAGACGCTATTCCAAAAAAAAAAAAGAAAAATGCTTTTTGCATTAGCAATAAATTTGCTACAAAAGATTTTCAGTCAGTCATTAATAATAGCATATTCCCCACTTAGGACTCAAGTGCCATCAAATAAAAATAAGCTGCTGTTGCCAGTTGGAAAACTAACTCCATATGCGTCTGTAGGAGTAACAACAGCACCAGTGTTCAGGTGTAAGGTTTTAATTTTGGTAAGGAAAGATCTATCCGTTCTGGAGGTACCTAATCAGCAGGAGCCCAGCCCGGAGCATTGTCTCCACTCCCATCAGGCCAAATTCAGAGGATCGAGTGACTAAGCTGTAGCCGTTGATGCAGCAAAACACAGATTTCAAATGGCATTCTGACACGTGGCTTGTTAAGAGTTTACACACAATTGTTACCAAAATACTTATAGGGATACAGTGCTCATTCCACAACCTGAACCTACACAACGCCCTTTACGTACACTCTCTGACTTGTTTTGACACAAAAGCCATAGAAACTAATGAAAAATGAAAGTCTAAATATTCTGATGAACCTGGACCTTCAAATCTTACCAATTTCAGTAGGGACATAGGAGCTTAAATAAATTTTCAAATTTGGATGATGGGCAACAGGAAACTCTGTATGTACATGACATAAAAAACTTTCGATTCTTCTTGAGCCTTTTGGTATCACCAAATGATAGATATAATGATCATAATTATAGCTTTTCTATCTGATTAGCTCATTTGTGGTTGATCTGAAATAGCAGGAATGCAACAGCACTAAAACCATCAAGGACAGGGAAAAGTCAAGACAATGCTTCACAATACAGCAAGAACACGGGGAGTATATTATGCTAACATATGACACATTTTTGTCAGAGACAGAGCATATTTCATACAAATGACAGAAAGAAGTGAGGCTGGAAAGAGCATTTCCCGGGTGTGCAATATTTTTTGGGTTAGTTCAAACTACAGCTGAGCTAGCAAGAGAAAGACAGGCCATGAGGCAGCTTCTCATAATGCAGTATAGTACCAAGTCTTCCCTTACTGACAACTAAGAAAAGCATAAAGACTTTCTTCCAAATTTCCCCAATGACTTTAAAAATAAAATACTTAAATCACACAATCACACCCCCTATTTAATCACAGTCACCAAAGTACCAAGCAAGATACACAAAAAGATAGAATCAATTGAGCTTCTTTTTCTAGGCTTGTTTTTAGTTTCACATGTTGCACAGTATCAACCTTCTCCTACCCAGGTGATCCTATGATTAAACGATCTATGATGTCCAATGCCCTCAAAATGTAAAGCTACCTCTCCTTCCCATCTAACACCTCAAGGACAAGAGTGGTGATGATCTGGGGAGACAAGCAGAGCCAGAAGCCACTTGTCTTTCCTGTCATGCAGCCAGATGGGTGCCCACCACCTCCTGAAATACCACTTGATCAGAACATAAATGCATCAGTAATCACCAGGACATTGCCATTATACTATGAATACACTCTGCTCACGTAGATATAACATGAGTGGGAGCCTGATTTGGACAATGCAGCTGTAATGATGCCAATTTATAATATTTCCTTGGAACTCCCAGTCATTTGTAAAGTTCTCAGGGAAAATAATCCACGGTATGAAGTAAATGATCTGCACAGAGATATGCTTTTGCCTGTAGTAATATGTACTTTGACAGCTTTGGTTTATTGGCAATAGCTTCAGATTCAACATTTTGATTGATAATTTGTCATATTTTCATCTTCACAAGGTAATAAGAACACATATAATTCAGCCTTGGCAGCTACAGGTAATCACTCAACAAATCATACCACTAACCAAGAACAAACAAGGAACACTAAGTCAGTGAATCTCATCCATTACAAGAAGCAAGCAGGGAGCTGTTATGCAGAATAGTTTTTACAATAACTTTGGAGCAGTAGAAGCAAGGACTTTTGACTCCCATTGTGAGAGGCATCTGCGTTAAAGAACTGACATTTCCAAGAGTTCACCACACCAAATGCTCACAGCTCCACCAAAATAACAATAATCCTTGATCAGAAGTACAAATTTAGAAAGCAATTCAAAAAGCCCCAGGTGAGAGACGGCATAAATTTTCTCATTAAATGAACAGATACTGGACTTGTTCATTCCTAAAAGAGAAGGGACGTCATTGTCAAATGAACTTCTTCATCCACAACGTAACAAAATCCTGAGCATTGGAGCACCAAGTGTAATGAACATATCAGACAGCATTAAGTTAAAACAATGGCTCAGATATCAATAAGCCTCTTATAGGAATTTGGTCAAATCCAGACTTATTTGGATTATATGGCACTTTGGGAAATCCAGCAGTACAGGATCATTTTCCTTCCAATCAAGATCAAAGAATCTGATTTTCTTTTCTTCTCTTACACACACAGAAAAAGTAAATGCATTGATCCTGTATAAAATGGTTCAACTGTACCAACTTGTAGACAGTCCAGCAGCTTAGTGACTGTGTGTGCCAAGTCAAGCCTGAATAATGATCCTTGTATGCAGCTCCCGAGGCGAAGAGCACTCAGGAGGCAACAGGAGCAGCTTATTTCAGAAAAGGGTACATCTCGTTGTTCAGTAAGAGCCTGCTTCGGCCCTAATCCTATGGTTTAGGGGTTAGAAACTAGGCAATAAGGCACAGAACTAATGAGATTTGAAGACTTATTTCAGTCCCACACCATGCACAGCTCTTCTGACCCTCACTTCCCCTGCTCTGGGTCTAGCAGGGAAAACACCACAGTACTACACCTTCTGGAAACAAACCAACCCTGTTCCATGCCAACATGGGAGCACCTCTGACACTGGAAGGCACCCATTCAGCTGCTGTAGAACAGCAAAATTCCACTGACTGCAATGGAACTACACATATTTTGGAGAGCAGAGCAGCAAGCTGAATTGCCTGGACTCTCCAGCAGTGGGCATGCACATGTGTAAAGCAGAGCCAAAGCCTTGCATGAGCATAAGCAACAAACATCTTCATTTCCATTTATGTCAGTGGGGGCTACAGAGATTCAGTATGTCTGAAAGCAGGCATGTCTTAACAACATATCCATATATGGATTTAAATGGATGTCTTTTTAGGATGCTGTATTGAAATATCGGCCTCTTTCCCTCATAACTGTTAGCACCCGAAAACTCCTTTAGATTGAACGAAAATATTTCTCTTTTTCTTCATTCTTACAGCAATGTAGCATCAAAGGCATCAAACAGAGTAAAATCAAGTGTTAACAGTGAAAATGGAGGCTCTAAATTTATATTTGGTAACTAAACAATGTTGATGTAAATAAATGAGCAGACTTGACTGAAAGTAATGCAACCAGCACCCTCTATGTTTTTGCTGGTCTATAAAGAAGAACGTGTGGATATTGTGATGAAATTCAGCTTGAAGTCATTAGTTTTCCAAACAAAGACATACCCTGATGTTGTTCTGAAAGCTGTAAATTAGGAGATGGAAAGAATTCCAGACTTTCAGATTCCATCACATATTTTCACGGTCATGAAGAAAGTCTTGTTATCCTCCTCAGAGGGTTGTTGTGTCTTTAGGAACAGCCTGCCTTTCTTTTGTTCAGCAATGCTGTTTTCCTACACTGTGCCATTCGGCCCTGTACCACAGGTCTGTATGGTTTGAACAGATATTAAGATGGCAAGATACTGAGATTAAAAGTAGCCACAAGCTTCACTTCAGGTTGGAAGTTCAATTTTTTTTTTTTTTTTCCTGGTTCATACATTCTCAGTAATAGTACAATTCCTTTTAGGTCCAGCACTGTGTAAGTCTGTTTCTCATGAATTATGCCTCCTGTGTCATCTGGTCAACCCTACTTCCTTCTTTGGGGATGTGTAAGTGTCACTGGGAGTATTATCTGAAGGCAATGAGTTTGTAAATTTGAAGACAATGAGGTTTTACAGGTGGTTTTGCAAGACAGATACAGATAACAGTAGTTTTGATACTGTATAAACTAGGAAGGGTTTTGGCATTTTTGTCAGAGGTGTGGTGCATTTGTAGAGCAGAGTAACATGCTGCAAGACCTAACTTCAGCGGAGCACAGCAAGCAGCTCTCTTAAGACTCATTTATATCATTTCTTTTCAAATAACTGGATTTTAGTCACTGGACTGCCATGTCTGGAGAACAGGAAACAGGAAAGCAGCACAAAGCAGGTGTTTCAATGCCCACATATTTTTGCTTGTGTACTGTCAGTCACAGGCACTGAGGCCTTCACTCCAGCTGACAGAGCTGTACCGGTGCAAGAGTTTCATGTCAATGCAATTAAACTGGGGCAACTGTGCTGGCAGAGCTGTGGCCACAGCATTTATAAGGAGAAGGATAAAACTGCTTGTCAGATTTATTCTAGTCTTTACAGGTTGGGATGAGCACAGTTGTGTTGGTAGAGGTGCATCTGTACAAGAGCCTTTAGGCAGGAGAAGCTGTGCTGGACTCAGTGACTTGGCGGTGATAATCACATGGCAGAGAGGCTACAACTGGTCTGCAGAGCGTGCTGCTTTCAGACATCAGAAAAATGCATGTCAACCTACACTGACTTTCTGAGCGATGAGCTGTCACCTCCAGGACCAGCTTGTCCTCAGGCTCTGGTAATGGGAACGATGGCACTACAAGAACACGAGTGGCCCAGAACTGGTCCCTGGAAAGTCAGTGCCAGACTTCCCAGGGATCTTGATGGAAACTGAAGTTGGCACGAAGTGCTGCAAGTCATTTAATGATCTCACAACAACAGTACTCTGAGCAAATCAATATTAAGGCTGACGTTCATTTTATAAATTGAATCAAAGGTTAAATTCCTTTGTCTTGCAGGAAATCTCTGCCTTACGAAACACCACAAGAAGAAGAAATAACTCAAATGCACCTTATAATCAGCTGCATCTATTCTAGAACCACTACTGAAATGCATTAATCACATATTTACCATAGACTTATTGGCTCATTTCTTATTATATAACAGTGATTTATTTTAAATGTCTCCTTGGCTGAAAAATCTGTGCTTGCAGTGCTTATATGTAGGTAAACTACGACTAAGCTGCTAGTACAATACTCTCTACCCTTGCACAACTTGTAAGGGGAGGAGGACCTGTCTGGGATTGTATAAATCTAGAAGATACTTTGGCTGTTTACAGTCAACAGACAGTTTGGCCCTCACTGTTGTAGAGGTCAGGATGGGAGAAAAGAACAGCATGTTCCAGCCTAGAAAGCAGGCATGAAGGACATCAAACCCCTCCTTAATTGTACTTAGATTAAAACAGATGATATTGGGAGTGTCCTAAACACCCGTATTCACTCCACTGCTGCTAGGAAATCATATGATGTGTCAGGGTGGAATGCTAATTTTAAATCAACTTACGATAGAACACTTTCAGAATGGGATTGTGTCTAGTGGGTTTGACACAGGGCTACAAAAAGCCATGAAGGTGTGGACAGAGAGGTGACCAGCACCTCTCCTTTGGGGAATTGTTTACCCATTCATAGTTCTTATGTCCAAAAGGGCAGTGGAATTTACTATACCTGGTAGTAAAGGTGAATTCATTACCCACCAAGTCCGTCCCTTCATTATCTTGCAAATCTGATTTCACTATCAGTAAAAGCTACAAACAACATTTGTCTCACTATTCAGGTGGGCCTCAGGAAATCAAAATACTTTCCCCAGAGTTAGAAGAAACATTTATGTATATACACACACAATAGAATGATATTAAAAATAAGCTGGATCATACTCACAACTCTCTAATTTAGAGCTAGCTCTACCCAGCTCTTCCTGTTCCCACCCACCTCTAATAACATTCATTTCATTCATCTTTGTTCCCATAAGCTCCCTCCCCAACAATGCATTATTGGTTACTCTGTATTCCTTATTTCCTCAGGTCTATTTGTAAGACTACCTGTCAGCTACATTGTCAGATGATTCAGGAGACTTCAGTGTTGTGACTTACTAGAAATTGATGAGGGTTAAAATAACTTTTGCTATTAAAAGCACAGCCAAAAAGAGAGAACATTTTTCTTTGGAGGAAATCCATTTGGATATATTCACTCATAGAAGCCCAAAACAGCTTGATCCAGGACCTGCTAAAAAGAAGCATAATTTCTACTTATAGCAGGATGAAGCAACTTTTCCCTTGGAGATTACATCACTTACACTGGATGTTATGTTTTCCACTCTGATCTCTTTAGTAAAGTCCAAATGTAGGAGAAACATATTGCTCATTGAAAAGCTGCATAAAGAACAGCTGCAAAACAGGGAGAAAAATACCAAAGGAAACAGAAATCAGCATAATCAACTACTCCCCAATTTACCTTCGCACAACCAGCTCTCAATGAAAGCGTGGTCTTCAGCATGGGAAGGACAAATGCGATAACATTTTCCTTTGAATATTAACTGTTAAAAAATCTTCACAAACAAACCCTGAAGACAAAACAACTCCAGCATGAAACAAACAACCAGCTGAAACCCAACGCTAACATTACAAAACATTTATTTTAGTTTATAGCATGTGCATAGAAATAGAACACAGCGCAAGCACCACTGTGAGGCAAAAAGAAGGTTGCACAAAATAGCATTCAAAAAAAAATAAAAAAATCAGGAAATGCCAGAATTAAGGTTGCCCAGGCAACCTTAATTTTACCCCCCGTGCATATGCATTTTACAGCACAGTCTTTAAATACACCATAGCATTCCATTTCTCAAATGGTATCACATACAGAAGAAACCTCCCAACAGCAATACCAACTTGCCGTGTTCTGCAGTTAGTGACATTTGCTACAGGAAGGAGGTGAACTCATTTGCAGTCTTTCTTACTTCAAGAGTGAATTAATGCCACTAACTTGGAAAATGAGTTTTCAACCATTTGTAAGCCTTGGAAAGTAGAAAATTTTCATCCTAGTTTAACGTCTGGTACCAACATATTTATATATCTATACACACACACCTGTGTGGGCAATGTAAACGTCACTCACAACTGTAACTTCTTGTTCTGCTGTTCTGAAGAGATGAATTAATTAAAGCAGATACAGAACTTGTTAGATTTGCTGGATTCTTCTCTCTCACAGGTGAAAGTTTGCACAGGAAATAAACCAGCCCCTGGGAAATAACAGAAAACCCTTTCCAAAAGGAGCTGTGTGTATGAAGCCACTACAAATAAATGTGATTTCAGGAATAAAAGTAAGAAACTTCATATAGTAGCTTCAAGAAACTAAGAAACCCTTACTAATAATGAACCAAATAAGAGCATACACTGGCTTGTCTCCAGCATAGGCTGACAAATAAAGAAACCGAAACAGCAGCCACCTTAAAAACATCTAATACCAATGATAACAATGCATTTTGCTTCCATCTTGCTTCCCTCCTGTTTTAACAAGGATCTTTGGCATTTCTGAAAAGCTAATAAGAAAAGCTTATTTGTGTTTATATTTTTGAGACTCCAGCCACACAGCACATTGCTCCAGTGAGTATCAAGACAACTTTCCTGAGAAGCAAATGATTGCTCACAGACAAGTGGCCTGAGCGGCTTCTATCCACCATGGTAACAGGCATCATAACTCCCCCATGAGGTAAGAGCCTGGCCATTCTACTGCTGCCCACAGATAGCAATGGACACAGTGTTCCATCTGCAATCAGCTTCAACCTCCCCCCCCAGTCTGCAGGAATAGATCCAAAATTAGTCCGGTGCAGAACAGAGGTGTGTATTTCAGAGCACTGAACCTGCACGGCAGAGACCTGGCTTCGCTCTGCAATCTGCCTGCTCCTCCAAGCAAGCCATCCCTTCTGTGCACTCCACGCCCCCTGCCAGATTTCCCCCTCTCCCTGCTTACACCAGGGGCTCTTTGGGACAGGTTTCTCCTCCAACTACTCATTGATGTCAGTGCACAGCATAGTAAAATCCTGATCTCAGTTGGGGTCTCTAGGTATCCTTGGAATGCAAATAATAAGTAGTAAACTAGCAGTGAGAAAAATAGCAACCAACTTTGATTTGTGCAAAACAATCCATGGCTTGGATTGTCACAACTTGTGACAGATTCTTTCCTACGCACATTAAGTTGATGGCAAAGATCCCATAAGTCCCAACAGGATTAGAACAGCCTGCATCTAGTTTGAGTGACATACAATATTTCAGCTCCTATGGAAATTTCAATTTCTCATTAAGTGTGTGATGCAGTCAGTCCTGAGTCACAAGTTACATCCATTTCTGAACACAGAGGATCCTTGGGGACACAGGCACCTCAGAAGCACTGGATGCTTTACAAGAAGCTTCAGTGACCCAGCCAATAATACTTACAACAAAAATAATATTTTCCATTCTCACATATTGCTAAGTTGTAAACTGTTCCTTAGATACCTGGACACAGAGTTTATGAGAAACATATGTAAAATTCTGACAGGCAAACCTTGTTTATACCTTTATACAGAGTAACTACTGAAAGGACCAATTTTCAGATGTCAGTTGGGACCTGTCAAGTATGCAGCATGCCAAAAGCCATCTTCAAGCTACATTTCAGACACTGTCTGCTTTCCCTGTGATACATGCCACCGCCTGAACATTCCTTTGCTTTTTTCCCCAGGACAGATAACACCCTAATGGTTGACTTCAAATGTCACCAGTAACTCAGTAAGAACTCACTGAGTCTTCACAGTAAAAGGAAGGAAAATTCTCATGTTCAAGAGAATTCCTCATAGAATTACACTGTCTGGTTTAAATCATGAGTGGGTGAGCAATGCATCTGTGAGATGTGCTGAGATGTGATAAAGTCTGTTCTCCTCAGCTCAGAGGATGCAAGACCCAATAAGTTGCTGTACATTTTGAGATCAGCCAGAGGACTCTCGAGCCCTCCTTGGGGGAGTCATAACATTTCTATTTTCACTCCTGTCACCAAAATAAGGAACAGCCAACACAGCAAGGGCTGTCTGTCCCTAAAATTGTAATTCCTGAACACTTAATTCAAGTGATTTTGTTTTAACCAGATGTAGGGTTGATGTTGTCATTTTTTTTATTTTTTTTTTTCTCCTTTTTAATCCTGTGTTTCAACATGACAGCATACGGAAGAATCTCAGCCACAACTATGGTGACTGTGCACTAATAACATGACTCCATCCCTCTCTTACCACTTCCAAGGAATGGACAGGACAAATAATTGGGTACTTGCTTTCAATTATTTTCTCCTTCCATCTTTGCTGTCTCATGACACCCTTCTGTTAACTCAACCTTTATTACTTTCCAGCATAGCAAAAGAATTGCATTCAAAATTGGTTTTGTACCTCTTGTAGCAACCCCTCAGTGTTATTTAGCTGTTTTATATGAACCCTAAAATGACAAAAAGCTGGTGTGCCCTGTTTAGATACACATACTCCTTGAAAATATACCAAATATTCCTTTCAGTTCTGTGCTGTTATGCAGTTTTAATCCCCAGAGCAATAAATTTGGCTCTAATATATCACTCAGTACCTTGACTGATAAAAAAATGGATTCACTGTAGATTAGCAGTGCTGTAACGGAATAAAATCTGCTGCTACAGAGACTGGGTTTATTCAGTAAGTAATCTCTGGCTTCTGAAGTTCACCAAAATGCATCCCCTTATCTTAAATTAGACCAAAATGACAGTGAGAGTTTCATTTCTAGTCTTTACATCTCTCTTCCTTCTAGCTATAGCTTCCTAAGAATTGTGTCGCAGACAAAGGCAACCACTGAAGAAGTGCCAGAAAATTTACATTTTGGGCGACCCAGTCACTCTAAAATTAGTAACAGAAGAGTACCTTTGTATTGTGCCACTTTAGAGGATCTAATACACCATCATTTAGTCTTCTGTACCACCTAGTATTACTGTCTAGCCCCTCCATAAACAGTCTTAGCATTCTCTTATTTCTAGAGAAACTATTCCTCCATTTACAAGCTGCATTTATTTATTAGTATGAAGGTAAATATCCTGAGAAAATAACTGTGTTTCTGAAAGAACAGAGAGTTGCGCAAATTTCTTTCGTTGAAAGCAATGTTTTCAGCATGAAACAAGCAGCCTAATATCCCTGCTGAATTTAGGATGCAATTAGAAGGTCTTGTGCATCTGATAAATACACTGTGAAGATTTCAGTGCCCCTCGCAAGCTGAATGTGTCTAACTCAGCAGCTGTAAATGCAGGTACCTAACAAGTGCACTGAACAAACTGTGCTCTGGATATCTTCAAATTACAAAATTGAAGCCGATAACAAACTGGAAATTAACTTTCTCATACAGGAAAAGAGAAAGAGACCATGCTTTTAAAATTACACACAAGTACAGGGGTGAACAAGTAACCTCATTCATCACACTTGGTCCAAAGGAGAAATCTGAAAGTGGAGCTTGGAGAATTTCAGCTCTATTAAGAGATTCTGAAAAACCTTTAGTCTACCAGCTCTTTAGATATGAGATGCTCTTCAGTGATTAACACACATCCTCTGAACACATCACTGATAGATATGCCCTGGATACACTCACCTACAACGAAACAAAGAAAAGACAGGAGAATCCCAGAAGTCCCTCTTGACTATAAGCTAAGCTTGATTGTAAGTCACAAGCCTGAGAGGTCAGAATACTCCTTTCCCATCATGGAGAGATTGATGAAGATAAAGGTATCAAGTAACTGTTTCATCACAGGTCAGGATCTCAAGGAGTTCTGGCTTTTTCAGAGAAGAAAGGCAAGTAAACTCATGGAGGAGTCTGGGCAGTGCACTTACATTAATAGGCAGCATGAAGGTTTGGTGCTGAAAAACCTGGTTTTCTTGACTGCCTGGCAGACTCTCATAAGAGTAGCTATTATTTTTGAAGTACTTCTGTTCTTCTCCTGGAAATCTAACAAAGTAGGCTCAGGCTGTTGTTACCTGCACCACTGTATCAAGTACAAGAGAGCATCTTACTAGAAACATGCACATATCTGGCAATTTTGGCAGCCTGTATTGCCTTTAAGTCTGATTTCCATCAATGCAGACAGCTTCTCTGACCACATCTCTCCCAGAGTCTGTCTGAGGTTGCCACACAAGCGATAGAGCAGTTATTTCACCTAACACAGCCAGAAGCTTCCTGCTTTCTTGGGGTAACAGGAGGTGGAAGCCTAAGGGTCCCAGATCTACCCAGTTTCTCACTGCTTTCTTGGATGCAATCCAACCCATTAACTGGCCAGACATCCCTCCACGGCTCCATCTGGAGCTCTGTGGAAGCCTTTCCCTGTCCTCCTTTATTACTAACTGAAACAGTACCAAATACACAGTACAAAATACTCAAGCAAATTTTGGATCCCAGGCCCTACGTTATATTAAAAGAGGCTGCAGTGAGAGAAAGGAGGTCTTGCAGTTAAACATCAGAAAATTGGATCCATTTCTGTTCCCCCAACATTGTCAAATCCTTGTATTTCATCCACCTCTTCATGCTCCAGCGCCATCTGTAAAACAGAGATGCTAATAATCCCTCACGTCTCACAGCTGTTCTATGAATTAACTCACTAGGGCTTAGCAGTGTTTCAGTACCAGTGACAGGAGCTAACAGGACATACACGACATCTTTTCTTTGTCAGGTTATTAATTACTGCACATATTCTCCAGGTCTTTGCAAATCAGGGTGTTTCAAGGCTGAATGAAAAAGTGAGAGCAAATAACCTTTCCCTGCCTACACGTCATCCATCTCTCACATTCTTGGATATAACAAAACTCCTAATCAATATATAATTTTGCCCTTGTTTTAATGTGTTGCTATATTACAGGCTACCTATTGCTGAATGTGATCATGTGTCCTCATGGACTGGTGTTAAATAGTGCTAAAATGCATGATGCCAGCCCAAAGCTGCCATCTTTCAGTTGTACCGAATGAGCCTGCATGCGTTGAGCGCATGTTTAAATTACATATTTCACTCAGCTTCCTAAAGAGGAGACAGCAAGAATTTTATAACCATAGCAGATCATGAAAATTAAAGCAGTCATGGTAGATTTTGCAGAACTCTTTTTTTCCATGGAATAACCAAAGAAGTTTTCATAAAATTTGTTTTAGACTAAACAGAGTTCCCTCTCACTGTCTGGGCTGTATCTCCTTCTGTTGGGATTTAAGGAACACATTAAACAAATACCTAGATGGGAACCATCCAAGGAATAGTTAACTGCTAAGAGAAAGGGATTTGGGATGGTCCTCTTCTTTCTGGGTCAGGAATAACTAGAGCTGGGAAGAGAAAGGCTGTTGCCTAATGCAGCATTTCAGCATTTAAAAACCTGGTATTTTTCCAAAAGAAAAATGGGGCCCTAGCAATTTGGCAGCCTGCTGCTCAGCACAGATTTCACACAGTGCCAGGATGCTCAGCCCCATGGCACGATGCACGCCTGGCTGCCCCAGCCCCACACACCCTCCTGGAAAGGCATCACCAACCCCAGAGCAGCTCACACAGCTGGCTGGCTCTGCAGTGGGGATGCTGGAAAAGGTCCAGCTTCTGCCACAATTTCAAGCAAAATCAAACCATGTCAGCAAAACATACAGCTCCTTGCAAAGAAGGAAATCCAATTAAATAAATTTATCTTATCAACTTTAATGTAAATCTGACAGCTTGCTATAGCATGGGGCAAAGCGAGATTTCAAATGAACTCAAGTAAAATTGGGTTTGTGACCACATGTGGGTTCCTTGCAGCTTTTGCAAGAATGTCCTTTGCAGTCCAGTTTGAGTCATGCTCTGTTTCACAAAAATGATGATTGGGGATTCAAGAAATTAGAAATAAAAAAGCTAAAAGCACAGAAAGCAAACAAAATAACTACTCGGAGTTCACTATTCCTATTTCTGTCACCTTAGTCAGCTTGCATCCTGACTCATTGCCTCACTGGGGCTGAGCTCTTCATTCCCCAGCAGGCAATTCTACCTCAGGCACAGGCGATGGAAACTCAGGGAGGAATGAAAAGATTGAGACCAGGAGCTGTAGCATCTCCATCGCAGGGCGCAAAAGCTACTTCTCTCACCAGGCTACCCACACAGACACCACATTAAATCCCCCACAACACACACAGATAAACAACATCCAGATGGCACTGGAGAGAGGCAGAGAAACCTCACTGTATGTGCATACTGTAATTTGGGGAAAATGTTCAGATACAAGGGTGCAGAGCTCTGATACATCAGGCAAATGTGCATTTGAATGAGCCTGCAGTATTGCTGCTACACTACTGCTTTTAATCTCTGCTAGAACAGCAATGAAAAAAGGGACCAGGCGACTACAAGAAAGGGATTTTTGGTGTTTGGAACAGACCTGGCTGGCTCAATAAATCACTGCTGTTGCTGTTCCTCTCTGCTGCAGAATGATCTAACCTAACTAAAAGCAATGGCAGAATTCCCATCGACTTCATCACTGGAAGGAGGATTACTGAAAACCGCAGCACTGGAGGTGTCAGGAGCCCTGATTCTAACTAACATTTTAATAAATTACCCAGGCCTTGCTGCTTGCCTTTTTTATGGGTGTTAACCCTTTACAACACTGACATTTTAACCAGTTATGATTTGTACCACGAAGAACAAACCGAGGCAGAAAAGGGTTGAGACATATCATTTAACACTTGCCACATCGGCATATATAGATCTATGTTCCTCATTACCCTGCCTAGAGAAAACATTTTCCCTTATGAAAATACCTCTGCTCTAGTCTGCACGTCTGAGGCACGAAGTGAACTGCTCTACCACAGCACCTGATCACCGAACTAAGCAATAAGAGCAACCATGGACAGCATAAGTCACAGAAAATTGACCTTCTGTTGCTACCATGGCCTTATTTGGTGTGGAAGCTCAAACATGCCATCATTAATGAATCAGACCAGAAGTATTTCTGTCTCTTGGCTTGTTCAGAACAGACAAACCTCCTTCACATTTATGCTGCTTGAGCACCCAGCACAACACCACAGACTGCTCACATGCCCTGTCTGTACAGAGGGCTTAAGGATGCTCCAGCTGCCCACCATGGTAGGCTGTTCTGCACCTCGTACACCTTAATGCTACAGCCAACATCTTGGCTGCCCACGTTAATTCCTAGTTCACATTCTTGTATGAGTAACTGCAATTGGAAAAGCTGTGTTATCACTCTTTTCCAAAACACAGTTTTGACTCATATACAAGTCCAAAAGGTACTTATGTGTCTAATATTAGGAACTGTGATTTGAATCTTTTAGCCTAGGCTCCATAAGGCATCTGGTAATAAAACTCTTTTCCATCATAATGAGGTAGAAAAAGCTTTTACAGGTTGCTTACGAATCACAGTACTTGGTACCTATAAAAGCTAGTTTCCTTTGGGTACTCAGCAGGGCTGTTGGATTGTTCTGTTGGTTTTGTTTTATGAACTGGTGATGCACAGTGCATTTGTTATTAAAGGCTTGTAGCTATACAGCGAAGTACCCACGCGCATACACTTCAAACCTCCTTGCTTCATTCAGTAGGTTGCTGGTGCGTTACCTAAAAGCTCAGATGTCAACAGTTTTGTTGGTCTGACGGAAAGAGGATGGGTAACCAAAAGTGTTACAATAACTAAGGGAACACTCCAGCTAAAGCAAACCTCAGAAAGATCAGAATGTCTCACATGAAGTTCAATTGGTACTGATTTGCAACCAAAGATACCAGAAGTTGTTCAATGTATTTCAATATCAGATTTTAAGCAGTAAAGCTCAACAACTTCAGAAGTGACCATAAAAAAAAAAGTTACCAATTTCTTCCTAAAGTACCAAAAAATACAAATAATATAACACGCAAATAGTACATACGTTCCATTTCTAGTACCGCTATGGGTAAAAACACCAGCTAAGGAATTCCTTCACTAAAATACAGCACCAAATACCACTGTAACACAACAGAAAGCACAGAGTAGCAAAGCCCTAGGATACAGCAAGTGAAGAATTACTTAAACACAATGGCCATAGACACAGAAATAAAAAGAAGAATCTACTTACCTTTGGAAAGCCTCAGGCACACAGAGATCTCAAGAGAGATACCCTCACCTCCACTGCAACCCTTAAATGAGGTCTGGGAAGAGATGCATCCTGGCTCCTCCTCTTCTGGTCACTCAGGAGCATTGCATGCACCTGAGTTCCCCTGAGTTGGCCCTGCCTTCCCACCAGGTGCTCAATCACTGCTTCAAGCTGTGACATAGCATTTCCACTAGATTACCAAGGTGATCCTGAAGCTATGTTCCCTTTTTGGAGCATCTGTCTTGAACCAAAATAGATGGGTCAGATTTTTGGAGAGCTGAGTATCTGTATGGAGACACACTTCATTTGAGATCTGTATACAGGCAGAGCAGCTTTTCTGTCATTTCGGTGGAATACAGAGAGATACATAAAAGAAAGTGCAGTACATTGTGTGACCCTGACAAAACTCACTAAGACCAAGGCACACCAACCTGCACGTGAAAGTCATGCCAGCATAGATAGAACTGTTACCATTACAGCTTTTTAAGCAAACCATCCAAGCCTGTAGGATGCAGCACAATCTTCTGATGCTTTAAGCCATGACCAGGTCAATGTTCTCTCTATAGCTCTGGTCACATCAATGTGACAAGTCAACAAGACACAAGGATGTCTGATTTGTTGGGTTTTTTTAATTTATTTTAAGTAATAAAACTAAAATGCCTCCAGTAAGTACGATTTCTATACAAAATCCTCTGCATGTCATGGAAATAAGCATATTACTGCCTACTCCAGACAGCAGTTCTTCCAGAGCACAACATCCAGAATTTGTCTTATAACTTTCTGTTCACCTCACAGAAAGGCACCCTCACAAAGAATCACAGAATGGCCAGAGTTGGAAGGGACCTCAAGGATCATGAATCTTTAACCCCCCTGCCACATGCAGGGCCACCACCCTCCACATTTAATGCTAGACCAGGCTGCCGAGGGCCCCATCCAACCTGGCCTTGAACACCTCCTGGGATGGGGAAACACAACTGCTCTGGGCAGCCTGTTCCAGTACCTCACCACTCATAGAAAAGAACTTAACACCCTCCAAGGACAAGGGTGGTATCTTCTTTGCTTTTGCATCATGCTGCCCAAACCAGGACTTTGTGTACGGCTGTCTGAATCCCAAAAACACACAAGAAGCACCGAGGAGTGTAACATAATCTGTTCTGAAAACAAGAAGTCCAAATGACCAGTTAAAAAGCTGGAGCTATCCAAATAGAAGCAAGTCTGAATGACACCCAAACCAGTAGCAGAGTACCACCTTTCCTAGATTCATTTATTTTGCTAGAGCTGGACAGTGAATTGGACAAGGAGAAGTGACCACAGTGCATGGAGAGGAAAAAAAGAAAAAAAAGCTCACTAAATCTCTGAAAACATATTTTCCACAAAGGAAGTAATATGGATTCACT
Source organism: Perdix hodgsoniae (assembly GCA_035772895.1). Classification (NCBI taxonomy): domain Eukaryota; kingdom Metazoa; phylum Chordata; class Aves; order Galliformes; family Phasianidae; genus Perdix; species Perdix hodgsoniae. Next base: position 1,011,007 of record JAPSGF010000050.1, read on the forward strand.
TGTAAGATTTTTAAACACAGATTCACTGTAACATCCAAGTGTCACATGGATGATATTTTACTAAAGAAATACAATAAGAGGGAGACAAAATTACATAATGAATGGACTTTTTTTTTTCCTTTTAATTCTTCATATTTTACCTTAGAGACAAAAATTCCCCCAGATTACAGGAAAAGAGCATTATCCTATAGACATCCTAAATCATATTCAGCAGACAAATTATGAGCACGCAGACCTACTGTGCAAGGTACAGAAGAGCAGAACAACTCTGAACTTCATTTTACTCCCTGGTTTGCTTAAGGCAAGAACTTCTGGTGTGAGCAGTCACACCTACAGCCTCAGTACATAAATACTAAACAAAACCAAGAGATGCTACAACATGGATTAGCCCCATTTTGACAGCTGCTGAAGGGAAGACAACAAATGCACATGTGAAAACCATTTAAATAAAGTTGCAGTAACCCCACTGTAGATGAGCACTGCTCAAGGTGTCCAACAAGAGAGCTGGGATGCTGTCCCCAGAGGTTGTGCTAATCGCTGCCTTGTGCCTTGTCTCCTTCCTCTCATTTAGACGAGCTTTATTTTTTTAATCATTTGTAATCACGGGGGAAAACATTTCAAATTCACACCCGTAGGAAAATTAGGCTCTGTTTACTTGTTACATTTTCTTTATTTCTGCTGAAGTTTTGCAATCTACAAAAAAAATTAAAAAAAAAAACAACAGCTTTAGCTTTAACTCACCTAAACTACAATGAAACATGACAGCAAATCTGTCAGTCTCATAACCCAGCTCCACATGTATCTGTCTTTCCTTGCCATAAACTTCTGCTTGAGCAGCAGGAATATGGCAGCTGAACCGCGCGCTGGCATATTTGCAATACTGAAGCTCTCTGGAGTAGCTTGATGAAGGGATAAAAGATCCATATCCATTTGTGAAACAAAGCAAAGGACATAAATCCCAAAGTGTCTCAATGGCTAGCAGCACTTTGCACAGTTTTGTGAACAAATAGTGCAGGAGAAGAGGAAGGAACAGTTTGCAAACTGCAACCTCTGTCCCCCGTGATCAGCAAATAGCTAGAAAATGGACTGCAGCTATGTGGTAAGATGCTGCTTCCCCCATTCACATTATATATATAATATATAATATTTTTCAATGGGGGCAGGCTATCTAAGCTTTCTCTTTTCTTTTCTTTCCTTTTTTTTTTTTTTAATTACTGATTACCCAACATTGAGCCCAGGACCTTTTTGACTCTCAAAGTACCAGACTCTCAAATTAAAAAACAGAGAAAACATGCACAAAAAGGTTCAAGGAATTAACTATTGTTAGCGAGACTCATATATACTGCTCACATATTGCACTCATAGAGGCAGCAGTAGATCCAAATATTTTTGAGCCTTTCTACAGTTCCTGAAACTACCCTGCATTCACTGGTGGCGTATGTCCCCAAAGGCCCCTTTCTCCCACACTGCCAAATCTTTACCCTTTGCATATGCTATTTAGGGTATCAGTTCCCTACGTGCCTTTGCTGCTTCAACTTTTAAACCTAGCCCAGTGTGTCTACATTGCCCTTGCCTTTTAAAATATTTATTATTACAAACCGTATAACTGCGGGCTTGTAAATGTAATATCGTGCTGAGCTGCTTCTACCATAAAATAACTGTTAGAGAGACAGAAGGACAAACAGAAGGCTCGTTGCATCAGGGAGGCTATCTGCCCACACACTAGGTGGTGGGCTGCCTGGGGAAACTGCTGCAGGCAGCCCCAAGCAGACATACAGGCCCTCCATGCATCCAGTGCTAAAGGTGCAGAATCCCTGGAGTACAACAAACCAACGGGCTTCACTGCATGGTGCTCCCAGAAGAAGGGCAATATTAGCCTGCAGGTAAAGGTCTTCCCCTTGGTTTGCTCCAGGTGATCAGGAGCATACAGCATGCTTCAGAATGACACAGACATAACTCTGGCCTGTCAGCACTCAAAGAAAAATAAGACAAATCTGTATTAAAGTGCATCATTATTCAACAAGTGAAGGCATTAACATGCAGACAAGTAGGAGTGAGAGAGAAGCAGCAACTCCATCAGAGAGCACATCAATCACTGCAGCACTAAGAGAGGTGATAGCTCCATTAACTCTGGAACAGACAGCTCACAGGCTTGCTTGTTTGTTTTTTAATACATATCAGCCTTGTTTGGAACTTAAATATTAAGGTCTTGATAAATTCACTGGTGACGAATGCAGAATGGTTTTATAGGAGATAACCAACTAATTGGAGGAGGAGGGCTGAAGAACATGTCCAACAAAACTTTCTTCTTACTAAGACATAAAGCTTATGACTCAGCAAAATAACCGAACAGAGAACACAACTAGTCCTCAAAAAAAAAAAAAATCTTGCTTTTTTTCCTCAGAGAATATAAACCACTCATCCACTAAATTCCTATTCTAACTTTCTGGAGAATATTCAAACAAAACTTTTCAGTACTTAGTTTTTGACCAGATTCATAAAATCATCCATTTTTCTTTCTTTTTTTTAATAACGCTGAAGAATTTTTCCTGAAGCCATCAACATACATGGATGCTTTTCCTGCTACCACCAAAATGTTCAGGATGCGCTGATGAGGAGACCATCACAGCACTAGGATGCAAAGATAGCGTGAAAATAAGCGTAAGAATTGGTAAGTGAAACAGCATGAATACCATGAAATTGGACTGAAATTCTACAAATAAAAGACAGTTGTTGCAGAAAAGCAATGTTTAAGGTCGAAGGTAGCCAGTTCCAGCTAAAACCACAAGTCCTGGCCTCTGGGCAGGTACGCAATTTGAAGGAGATGAGGCAGTGCTCCGAATGCCAAGTATTCCCATAAAACACAATCAAATCATAGGAAAAAAGCATCTGGGTTGCAGCTTTTCCAGTGTTTTTTGTGTCTATCAAGCTTGTTTCCAGAAGTGCAAATAAATCATTCATGCACAGAGGTTTTCAAAATTCTGAAGACAGCCTGTAGACTGTGTATAGATTGTCTCTGCATAAAAACACACACCAAGTAGGAGCATCAGGTCTGTGAGCACATACTGGGAAGGCAGGAGAAATTGGGGATTTGCCAAATGCAGGCAGCTGAAGCTGGACGACTCTGCTCCAGCACCACTCAGCCGCACCAGCACATGAACCATGGTGCAGGATCCCCACATCCCGTATCCACAGGTGTGCAAGAGCCGACAGATGTGCACAGATAGGGTCAGCTCCCTTGGGCAGGACGGGCTGTAGTGTTGTAGTACAACCATGCATGGGTCTGTGTGCACAAGGGAGCATGCTTCAAGAATGAATCAATTTATTTCTCCCCATATGAATAATGCTTATTGACAAAATCACTGGGTTTAAATGGCTACAACAAAATTAAAAGCAACACAAACAAGCTGATGGGCTGAGATGAAAGACATTGTATTTCTTCTGTGAAGGACAAGCATATAATGCAGTCAGTGACCCAGAAAAACATGCTGCAACATCTAGGTCTGTTCATTACAAGTACTGTGAAGTGAACTGAAAGAAGAGAGAGGTCGAATCTTTGCCTCAGCCAGGGAAACACTGAGCCACAGTGTGAATGCATTTGGAAATAAACACCCACATGGGAAAGTCACTTCTCTGATTGTCACCAGCTTCAGAGCCGAACAACATGAAGCTGTCACACGCCATCACCAACACACCTGCAACGTGCACCAAGTGCAACTATTCAGGGCAAAGGTGGGCAGCAACTTTCAGGGAGCACACAGATGCCCAATGAAACCTCATTGTGGAGCACAAACACGGCATGTGAGGCCACTGCCTACAGTTCCCTGAGGGAAAAGGATGTACCCATGCCCTCTGTGGGCCTAACTCCGTTCCCGTGCACACCAATGTTAAATCAGAGTAATCGAATCTCAGCACAGCAGAAGACAATGTGATCCCTGCCAAGACTGGTGGCAAACAGAAACATTTTCAAACTTGCCCATGGTAGCTCTACAGGGAATTTTAGACTATCAGCTGTGCACTTAAATCCTGAGTGCTTACATTCAGATTCTGCAGAAAGCCTAATTGTATCTGCCCCTTATCAGCATGTTTAGAGGGCTGTGAAAACACACAGGGCATGTCTTATGTCAAGACCACGTGTTACTAGCTCATAAACACCTGGAAAATTCTTGTTAGCCAGAAAATAACGCCTAACAAGGTCCCTCATGGTCACTGGAAGCAAGAGCAGTTTGGGAAAACCTTGAAGTTGTTCTAAATTGTCTGTAGGGTAAAAAGCAGCCGCTACCTACTTGGGCAGGAATTACTATCTCATGTACTATGCACAGCAGCAGACAGCAAACTGATAAGTCAACACCAAGTCAGGGAAAAATCAGCTTCATTTCTAGCCTTTTGAGTATTTCATTATTTCCTGAAAAACAAGGCTATTGTCCAAATCTGGGCAGGCAGATGAGCTCACCCACAGGTGAAGTTACTCACCCTTGTTCAAGGCCTGCTCTGGCTGCAACAGAGCTGCATTTCCAACCCCCCTCCAATCTGTCTCTTCGTCTGCAGGCAGGCGCTCCCTAACCCGGTTGTGTCAAAATAATCCAGGTTGGCTTACTATTTAAAAACATGGAGGGCTTTCTTTAACCCAGATCATTTTGACTGATTTGGGTTAGAGAAGGACTGCACGTGTGGCTGCGTCTGTAGACGCCGACCCCGCAGCAGTGGGGATAGGGCCCAGGCACTCTGTCCTGGCTCGGGCTCAAAGCCTTTGAACTTGGCTCAGCTGCAAGCCAAGCAGCACATCTGGCCCCAGCTGTAGATACTGTTTGGGGAAAAAATGGCATATGAGGTTGTCACAGATGAACTATGTACTGTAAAAAGTATGATTCATGGGAAACACCACTCAGCTTTCATTCCATTAGTACAAGAAGAAAAGATACTAGTGTTAACGGCCTTCATTTTCAAACCAAATTATTCATTTCAGGGTAACGAGGTTTGGGTTATTAATACTACACAGACATATGCAGATAACATGTGCTTATGGAAGAGAAGTTTTGCAGCTCTTTCGGTGTTCTTCCATTTTAAGATTCATCCTTCTGGAGCTGGAGCACCTGAAACTAATGCATGCTTAGCTATAGCTCAAGAGGTGACTGAAGCTGTGCTGCTGTGAGATGCTACCTGTTATCAGTAGGGTTCCAAGGAAGTCTAGTTCCTTCTCTCCCCCTGTGCTGACCACTGTCTTGCGTATCAGAGCCTGTTCCAGGCTACCTAGGCACAGATCACTAAGGGACCTATGCAAACGCAATCTGCAAGTCACAGTGTGAGGGAACAACTCTGAACTCATCTTTTGTTTCCCTGCAAAATGAAGTCAGGCCCATGTCCATGATCACAATCAAATCTGTCACAAGTAGTGAGACTGATAATCTTTTCCCCAAGCTTTTCACCTGGGCACACCTGACACCACCCTGCTCCAGAACTCTCTGCTAGGATTGATGTGTGATCCAGATTGTATCTTCTTGCTGGGTAACATCACCATAAAACAGGTAATGATATTTTTTTGTTTCACAGAAGTTTGGTTAGACTGAATACATTTGGCTTTGTAAAATTCTTCCAGATCCAGAGATGAAAGGTGCAAAGTTTTGAGTGATAGCTTTAATTTAAGAATAAAGGAACTAGCAATCCAGAATTTGTCTGGGGATATTTTGAAGGATTAAACTCCTCACATCCATTCAAGGGGGAGGGAAAAAAACTGTTGAGCATATACTTCAGAATAAAAGCATTTATCTGACATACAGCCAAAACCATTTTATCTCTGTAAGCAATCCTTAAACACTACAGAATGCATTCACTGCTTTCATTACCAATTACTTTTTAAAAGTTCAGCAGGTAATTGAAGCTCCAAATATCTCAAACTAGTTTGGCAACAGTGAGATTTCTTAATGGATTTGCTGTCCAAGAACTTCAGAGAAAAAAAACAAACTGGTTGGATACTAAATATACATCCTAAAATAACATGGATTCAATTTACACAAAGAAGCTGGCTTTAAAAAAAGGAAAACATTTAAAATGAAGAGCAAAGCTTTGCCCAGGAGAGGTTCCGTGATGTTCAAGCTTCAGCTCATATTCAAAACCATCGGGCAAAAAGTGCTTAGAATATTTCAATGACACTCTGTCAGCCTAAATGCATTCCTATTGAACTCAAGGGCTGTTAATTTCAATGGAAAACTAATTAGGACAAAGCTGTCCCATATATTTTGTACTGTTAACATATTCTCATTACAACTGGAGGGCTCAAAAACATTTTTCCTAGACAAAAAAAAAAACCCCAAAAAACAAAAAACAAGACCACCACCACCACCACCAACAACAAAAAATAAAAAAATCAACCTTTTGTTGATTACTTTCCCAACTCAATTCAGCTGGAGCACTGACAAGAGCGAGCCTATGCCTGTCCCACACCCCAGGTCCCCCCTCCATTTAACCAGCACTGCGAGGCAAGCAGAGTGCAGAGCAGTACAGAGCCCAGACAGCTGCCAGCACCAGAGGTCTAATGAGGACTCTTGCCCTGCCTCCATCAATAGCTTTCGGCAAAGCATTTTCTGCCTCAGTTCCTCACATTTATAAAGCGGAGATGATGACAGTGTTCTGTGTTAATAACCATTGTATGCATTGCTTTAAGTGTTATTATTGTATAGTGCTTTTCATCCACAGCCAATTACCCAATTCTCATAGGGAAACTGAGGCATGGAGTGATGCTAATTGCCTAACGTCACCCAACAGGCCACAGCAGAATTAGGATGTCCATCTCCAGAATTCTGCATTATCCACTAAACTTATCTACAACCTTGATACCACAAGGTGAAAATTGGCTGGCTGTTTGTCCAGCACTATCAGACAATAGGACTCTTGCTTTCTCCTGCTAGTATTGCTATTCATATCCTTCCCTGTTGCTTTGTTCCTGCAGAGAAAGCACAGTGTTAGATTTGTAAAATCACATTATATGAGAAGGCACTGTGATGACAATCACAGGATTATGGTCTCACTGCAGGCGCCAGCAGCAGGAGAAACTGGTGATGATGTGGTCTGCTCACAGGCTAACACAGATAGCTTTAATGACAACAGGAGAAGCACAAACAACAGGACCATGGGCTTTGCTTTTCACAAAAGCAATCTTTTCTTCTAGGATTACTCCAATGCAAAAATCCTCTTTCTGCAGTGACTCAGTTATCACAGCAAGGGGATAACCGATATTTAAGAATAAGAAAAACTGAAGAACCTGCACTTCTGACATAGAAAATATGAGATGCATAGAATAGAAAACCTAATAAAAGATGGTAGTCCTTCACATAAGAATCCTTTATTCAAATTATGATTCCTACTCATAAAGGTACAACCATTTCATCTCACAGGCATGCAACACTCATTCTTTTATCACAAGCTTACTGCCAAGGCATTTTCATCACAACATTCCCACTTGTAAATACAACTCCAGGATGCATTCTACTTTATTATGAAATGTTGCAGACTGCATGCAGTGCCATTGGAAATACTAACAGAGCTGTCCCAGCAGATAAAACAAACCAGACCATGCCTAAGAGAGAGCCTCAGAAAAGTTATGGATGCAGAATCTCAAGAGCTCCCAACAGAAAAGTTGGTGTGCCATAATTTACTCTGTATGAGTGCTGCAAACCAACAAGGAGAAGAAAGCTGAAATAGGGGGAAGACTGGTTTGCTACAGCTTGGGTCCAGTAAGTATCAGAACAAGCACCCATTGATTTGGGATATTAAAGAAAACCAGAGTCTGCCTTTCCCTTTCCTCACAAACAACAGGTGTACCCTTTAAGCCTCTTATCAAGCAGTGGAAATAGAAAAACTCTGCCTGGCCAACACATGGTGTTTTACAGCTTATAAATTTCTTTAATGACAATAACATCATTTTACACTCCCTCTCACTCCACAGGACTACAGCGCACTTTGCCATCTTAAACAATGAACTGTGACATGTGGGACCCAGGACAGGAAAAGCTGGGGATATAAGAAGGCTTCCCCTAGGCATCCAGGCTGCAGTGTGATGCAGGCAAACCTGTGTGTTCCCAGACTGCTTTGGCAGCAGGATACCTGAACAAAGTGTCTGCACATGCTGCCCCCGACACAGAGCTTTCAGAGGCTGTAGATGTTTTACTTTGCCTAAAGCAAGAATCACAGAATGGCCAGGGTTGGAAGGGACCTCAAGGATCATGAATCTCCAACCCTCCTGCCACACACAGGGCCACCAACCTCCATATTTAATATTAGACCAGGCTGCCCAGGGCCCCATCTAATCTGGCCTTGAACACCTCTAGAGATGGGACATTCACCACCTCCCTGGGCAGCCTGTTCCAGTACCTCACCACTCTCATAGTGAAGAACTTCTCCCTGACATCCAACCTAAATCTTCCCTCCCTTGACTTAAAACCATTTCCCCTTGTCCTGCTGTTATCTACCCTTTCAAAGAGTTGATTCCCCTCCTGTTTGTAGGCTCCCTTCAGGTACTGAAAGGCTGCAATGAGGTCACCCTGCAGCCTTCTTTTCTCCAGGCTGAAGAAGCCCAGCTCCCTCAGCCTGTCTTCATAGGGGAAGTGCTGCAGTGATGCAGAGTCACTGGAGATGCTAAGAGCAAGCATCTTCATCTTGAAGCCCTATGGAAGAATCACAAGAATGAATTACCTCTCAGCACTAAAATGCATCAGTTTAGACAAGCAAATTCAGCAAATGCTTATTGATGGACAGCAGTGTTAGAAGGTATAATTTTAGAAAAGAAATGCAGAAAAGCAATAAATTGATATCGTTATCCCAAAGCATATAGTTAGAGGAATACATGTATCCCATACAGTCTAGTTATCTAGTCGGGAAATTAGGAACAAAGGCTTCCTTTCCAAAAATTGCTTGAGTTAAAGGGGGTGCTCCTTATTTGCTCCAATTGCTTCAAAACTGTAAAATTCCAGTTTTAACTTCAAACAAAGTGCAGTTTCAATATCTAGGTGTATCTTTGGGGCTTAAACGTGTATGTGCCAATGACAGATCCAGCAAAATCTACGCTGAAGGAACCCTGAAAGCTGCCATCTAAATATCCATTTGCAGAGTCTCTGCAGGACACTATCGTATGATAAACACTCCCATGACAAACCTTCAGCTTTCCAATTAACTTATTTATTTATCTGTATGTAAAAGTGTGACATTGAAACAAGCAAAAAAACCCCACTTCTCTGAACATTAACACTACCTAATCCAAAGCAATACATTACAGCTTCCCCACTTGTTTCTTGAAGGAGAATAAACTCAAATTACTTCAGCATAGTGGAAATATTGTGTAGAATGACACAATAGACACATTGAGACAGTTTCAACAGACTGAATATGAGGCTTACATTTACTCCTACATGTTGAATGCCTCCTATGACAAGATAAAGCCAGGGCCAATTGCCCACCAGAGTGCTTCTACAGAGCTCCTGCATCTTCTGATATTAAGAGAAACTGCACAAGGATGAGTCCAGACTAGATACATCTAGATACATCTACATCTAGGAACCAACACCACAACAGCTTGTGGTTTTCCAAATCAAGATTGTTCAGAATCATTTGGTGTAATACAGATACATGGTTTTATAACACATGTTTTAAAGTCTTACATAGTACCTACATCTGTAAGTCAATGGCAGAATTAGGAGTGAAACTTATATAAATCTCTGCACAAACTCTTTAACCACGCAGGGTTTTAAATCACTTTTTACAGATAGTCAAAATAAAAAACGTAATGGCATTTCATAAAAGGAAACAGCCACAACTCCAGACTCCCACCACTTGAATGGAAACAGGACAGCCAAGAAACTGGAACATTACAAACAGTTTTGCTCTTTCCAGCAGCAGACCTGAAACTCCCTCCACCACCAAGGCAGCAAAAAAGCAGGACTGAAGAGGAAGAGAATAATTTGTTACTGCCTGTTAAGTGATTGATATGCTATCCCTACCAAGCCAGGCATAGATGGAGCCTCAGAACCAGATCCGTTCAGGAAGCAGCCAGGAGTGCAGTGGTGAGATGGCCAGCAGGAACAGTCCTGTGGGCTCAGCACAACATGTGTGTGCCCAAGACCAGTTCAAATCAGGTCACAAAATCCAATTCATGAAAATAATCTTTTAAAAATAGATTGCTACAGTTGGCTAACTCGGAAACCTAAGTGCTTCAGGCTGCTGTCTGAGCTACTCTTCACAGGGTGTCCGTGCACCAAAAAGAAAAGTAATGACTGGAAAAGCTTTAATCCAGTTCCTGGAATAGCTCTCATCCTAGAGAAAATACATACATAGACTATAACGGCAAAAAAAAAGGGAGCCAGGAGAGAAGAGCCTTTTAGAAGTCATTAGCTGCAGCTGTTAGCATCACTGCACAGTAGACGACCAAAAAAAAAAAAAAAAAAAATGGAGCTTAGTCCTGCTTTGTTCATGTGTGCACTTCATGTGCCTGCTAGTTAGGGACACCAAATCTGCCTCAGTGCTATCCTATTAATGCCAGGATTTTCACTTTAATCTATATAACGTTTCTGTCCCATCCATTTGAAATTCAGCTATTCTGTGTGCACACAGGGGTCACTGCAACCCAGAAGCAGGGAAAGAGGGAAAGGGATGATGGACTCTCACCCTCCCCCCGCCCCAAGTACTCTTGCTCAGTTCAACAAGGGAGGCTTATTTGGATTTGTGACTTTCAGAGCCAGGTATACTCTTTCCTTTATCTTCCATATATATATATATATATATATATATATATGAAATATATATATATATATATGATATATATATATATATGAGATATATATATATATATGAGATATATATATATATATATATATATATGAAAGGAAAGCTTTTGCTGGGGAGCTGCAGCAAGTAAAACAAATGAGAGCTGCACTCCAGACTGGAGGGCAACGTGGGGGCAACAGCATTTACTTGTGAAGGAGAGAGATTCCCCAGCAATCCCTGCAGCCCACAGACCCACAGTTACTGTCTGTGCCATACCTTGCACAGTCTCTTTCCCTAAATATAAGAAATACCAAGGTAACTTCCAAAGAGGAAGTTTTCCTTTCTGCTATATGTTCCCCTTGGATATGCAATGTGACTATTTCTTGCCAGTCTGAAATTTACTCTTTGGAGTAGTGCTTATTCACATCTCTTTGTAATTCTCATTCACACCTCGCCCAGGTAGTGACTACAATCCAGTTCTGAGTTCCTCAGAAGACCACAGCTATTTATTCCACTCTGAGAAACTCCACATTAAACAAACTGCTCCACTTGGAAAAGCAGTATGTAGCTTCCACATTCACTAGGCTGTATACCGAGAGGAAAAAAGTATAAGGAAAAATGAGACCAAGGAAAGGAAATCACATACTATGTTTATAGCTCCATTAAAGCGTGCTGAGTGGAACCAGCCAGGAGGCACCTCCCCATGCCCCTGAGTAACCAATGCACCCATGGGAGATGTCCACAGCACAAACCTCAGGGCAGAACACTTGGATCTGTAGCAAAAGGGAACCTGGCACTTGTAAAAGACCAAAAAAAGCAGGATCAGAGCTCTGAATAGTTCCTGACAGCATTTGCTTCAAGAAGAGATCTTTGTAAAATATGGAATATATTACCAACCTGGCTGGAAAGCAAAGCATTTTTAGGTAGGTGGAACTTTTTAATAGCAAGTCATTAAATCACTCTTACATTTAGCATTTAATAGATGTAACTTTCACAGCAGCACACTCATCATGAAAAAAGCACAAGGGACTGTACCAAACAGTAAGCAGAATGGACCCAGCACCCAAGAGCCTCATTTTTTTTAAGCATTTGGATGTCATGGTGATGAGAAACATCATCTGAATGCCTTAACGCATGAAATTAGAAATTTTCTTACTCCACTACCAGTCCTCTGGTAGCATCCTCACCTGAGTCTGTCAGCTGAACACAGGTCAGAATTTCCACCTGTGTAAATTACTGCAGCTTCTCTGCTGTTGCTGGCATCGGGCCATTTTCTGGACCAGATGTGGGTCTGACCTATGTATACTTAGTCAGTGTAATAAATATCTTAAAGCCATTTGACCGGCTAGTGTGGACACAGGAAAGGTGTGTTAATCCCATTTCCAAGACTAAGAGCAAACTGTACAACCTGTCCGAAGTAGGTCACCTGCATCCATATATAGGTGCCCACATTGAGTGGTTTAAGGAGAGCTGAGTGTTTGCACACCAAGCTGATGTCACTCTTGCTTTAGCTGTGACTTTTGACAATCCCGAGGTACAAAGGGATTGGTGTGCTTTTCCTGGCCTGTGACCCAGCAATGCAAGTTAAAGTCAAGCAGAGTTGTCAGGATGTGCTCTGTGAGCAAAATGTTGAGTTTACACACACAAAAGAAAGCGCACAAAGCCCACATAACTTCAAGAAAACCACTTACTACACTTTCGTGCCTGGTTATTCCTCTTTCGCAAATGGGCTTGATAAGACTTCCCTATTCTACACAAACACTGTCACTATCCAAGTGTTCTGAAATGTTTTACTAAATCTGTTTACTAAATCTGTACAATTATCTCTATTATGTGCGCTGTTATCTCTACTGCTACATGACACCCAGGAGTGGTGAGGACAGCTCAGGCAGGCAATGTAACTGCTGGTCATCCTGTACATCTCTGGCACTGTTTGACTTCCCAGGCAGAAGCTGTGGGAAGCTGCCATTTGAACACCTAAGTGGAAACCCATCAGCCTCTGGTTTTGAACTACTGCACGCGATCAGCAGAAGTCTGAGGCAAAAACACTGCAACGGAGCCGAAGCTGAATCGAGCATTGAAACCAATTCCAATCACAGCAACCAGGGCCAAGCCACCAGTTACACCTTACAGCACAGCTCAGCAATATAGACAAGCAGGTTTTTTTCCCCTGTTTTTTAAATCTTTTGCCATGATAAGGACTTGTAGGCTAAGAAGCACTGTTATAGATTTTCATTACCACGCAGATCAGTTTTAATTGATCTGAACCCATCTAACCCATCAAGTTTTTCTTCTGCTCAGTTTTAGCACCAGAGGGGTTTTAAACCAGCATCAGCAACTTCCTCCAGGCCCCCAAATAGTTAAAGAACATTTCTTTAGGAAATTGATAAATAACCTGCAGAAGCAGACAGATAACAGAGCAGCAGGATCCTGTGAGAGATAGCTGCCCTACTTCACACCCCAGCTAACTTTCAAGCACGATTGAGCTGAACTGGAGCAAGCTGCTAACCAGAGGATCACACACCATGGATCTGAGTCCTTGAAGCTCACAAGATCATTACTATTCACCCGCCAGGCCTGACTGGCTCCTTCTTACTAAATTTATCTGAATGCCTCAGACTGACTCTATTAGCATCACTCCTGAACTCTGCTTCAGCACAGAAAAGCAGAGCAGGAAAGTTAAATTGCTGTGAACGCAGTGGCAGTCAGATCCAAGGAGACTGGCTCTTCATGACATCTTTCTGTGAACAAGAGGCATTAAATGTGAAGCAAGAGGATTTGGGCTCAGTGTCTCTACTTCATAGCCAAATCTCTGCAGCATCAAAGCAAGGCAGGCATTGGGTACAATCACAATTGAAAGACTACAGTGTGACAATAACAGTCTTAGATGGTGAGGGGAACCTCCTGCTGGAGAAAATCCTCCTGGTTTTCCTATACTGTGCAGTAGCTCATATGGCCACCTTCCGTATTGTGAGTATGGCACATGCACAGGCATGGCCTGTTACCTCCTTCAGCTATGCACGCTGCCAGAATCTGATGACATTTTCCTGACATCAGAAATCCTACCTTGGACTTTCCATCCTAAGAGCTACATCCAGCTGTAATCAAACCTCTCATTGTCTCATTTCTGTGATTTCCTTTGGCTTCTGACCTTCCCCACACTGACATCACCATTTCCCTTCCACATAGGATGCAAACTGTGGCTGCTTTCCCAGCAAAGTGCCTTCCAGCTCTGCTCTGAAGCACTCTGCTGGAAAACCTTGTTGCTTTCTTCCAGGTATTTCAGGCTTCCCTACAGTTTTCTCATTTCTCCCCCCTCCTTATTGCATTGCTCTCTGCCATTCCCTGTGTTCCACATCCAGTGTCAAATTCCCTGACGCCATGGGCTTGTCCTTCAGACACATTTAAAAGCAGAGCAAAGTGAAAGACAGTCTTTGGTTAAATGAATTCCCAATCTACTCCACAGCTTCTATTGTAAGTACTTCATGGCAGAGACCATCTTTTTGCTCATGTAGCATCCGTTTCAGAAGGAACTAATCAGCAACCAAGACAATAACAGAAATAAACACCAGTAGAGAATGATCATAACATGATGACAATATTATAGGGCCCAAAAGAGATTAGCCCTATAGAAAGATTCAGTACTACAATTCTTCCAGTAGTCTCCTGGCCCTGGAGCCTCAGGAGCTGCACAGACTGACAGGTTCAGCCCTAAAGGGCCTGCTGAAGCCAGCAGCAACCAACTGAAATTCTGCATCTGGAATTTCCACTAAACCTGTCCTGTGGGAAAAGACAGTAGTAAACAGTGGAAGAGAAACACAGTCCAGACGTTTCCACAGAAAGTAAATCTGCTACCACAGAGTACTGCATATTTCTTGTTAGCTATTATTTTTAACCTCTTGCAGATTTATTTTTACTACAATTTAAATGTATCTGTTATATGCCATAACATTAGTATTACGAGACATGGTAAAACACTGAAATATTCTAGGCACTTGATGGTATTTTACAAAACAGGGTGTTAAAGCCGGTGAGGACTGCGGATCACCACAGCAGCCACCAAAGCAATGACCCCATTACAGCTTTGTTTCCTAAAACCTCTTAATGAACAACAGAAAAATTACCCAAAATTATGGAATTAGTCCCAAAGCTGTTGCGTGTTTCCTTGCCATTAAATTAGGAGTGAGAAAAAGAAATTACATCCAAAGGGATGATGATCTTTACTGCTACTTGGGTGTAGGTAGGCATGAGCCTTCAGCTCCCATAGCCCCCATAGACCTCACACCAAGAAGACATTTAACATGAAAGCTACCTGGGACTGACACATACCTTGAGGACTACCATTCCATTTTTTATTAAGCTGTTTAAAATAAGTGAAAGTTTGTCAGAAAAAGTGTCTCAGGATTTGGCTGTACAGTATGTTCTCTATTAAGTCTAATACAACACATTTAAATACATAAATTATGTCGTCATTAATCAACTTTTCAGTGATGCAGAACTGGTGGTTTATTCACAACCAGGCAAACTACTGCAGAGTTCCTTTCCATCCTTCTGAAAAACGCTACCACAAAGCTTTGTTTTCAGCTTGCATGCTGTTTGGCACAACAGTTTGATATTTACTTAAAAGATCAGTGAAAAACATGCACAGCTAATTTTCCTAAGTGCCATGCCAGTGTCTCTGGAGGCTGTGTGTTTGCCCACCTTCTCGTACAGTAATATGATTTGCCCCCAGCTAATAAAGCATGCCTCATCTTAGCTAAGGCAAAGAGGTTAATTAGTATCCCCCTTCCTATATATTCACATCAAAATACTAAAGATAATGAGAGCATTTTAAAAATAAGTGCATACATATATACATTATTATACCTATATATATATATACACACACACACACACAGACATATATATGTATTATTTTTTTAACCATGTGAGATACAAGCTGATAATCCCTGCAGACCTCCTTTTTCTTCCTCATTACCCTGTGGTTTATCATGTCCAATTAGCCATCTGCCATGCCTGCCCTGCCACACAAAGCGGCCACTCTCCTCCCCACAGCCCAGCAGCAGGCCATTGTCCTGACTGACAGATAAGCAGACACCATTGTCCCCATCAGCCACTGCCTCCCAACATGGACTGCTGGTAGCAATGAGAGCACCCAGGTACACTCTGGAAGCCAGGAACTACGCCAGCAGCACCAATATCATCAGGGAGCCTTCAGAAGGCTCTTTTTGCAGCATATATTCTAATCTCAGGTAATAAACCCAGTCAAAGCCAACTCCCACTCCTCATATCGCACTGCAGCAGGACATGCTGTCTCTGCTGCTTTACCCAGTGCTCACCTTTCAAAGGAAGGCTCACAATACCAAGGAGAATGCAACATCTTTGAGTGAAATCTTTCCTTTTAATGATTTTTATTTTGAAGATAAAGCGTATCCTCTACCACTTCAGCAGAGCTTGTTACACACACAAAGAAGAGTTTAAAAAACCTGAAAGCTCAAGTAAGTCCACATGGGTACCATTTACACAACAAGGTTAATTTAATTTCCCTCCCAAACAACATTCACTCACCCTTTTTCCCAAGGCCACTTCACTTACAGAAATGACCAGAGCAGCTGGCCTGCCAGTCACTGAGATCTTAAATTGAAGATCATTTCCTCTTATTATTCTCAGCAAAGCATGATGTGAACTTGCACTAAAAAACACAGTCTGCCTAATTATGGTAGTTTTGTTCCATCAGTGAAACTGCAGTACTGGTTCAGATAGTTAAGGTTACAAAAAGGAATTTCATTTTCAGTCTTAGAGACAATTTGTTGCCCTGAAGTGGGAACGTGACAAATTACACCCGTGTACCTCAGTCACTGTACTGTGTAATATTTGAAGACAGTCCTAGGTTTTAGTTACAAAGCCACGCAATATTGATAAGAGAAAGAACACCAGTAAGACAATTTATTCTAGGCAGCAGTTAATAAAAGTGAGCAAATAAAAATGAACATTTCTATCTAAAAGCAGAAACAGAATTAGCCCCTAAGCCTTTGATTAGAAAACAGGAATTATTTAACCTTCAATTTTTATATGGTATTTTACACCTCAGTGTATACACAAATTGAATATACCAGTTTTACTCTTAAGTGTATCATTCAAAATATAATAAATGAAAAGTGAATGAAACTGATGTTATTCCTCAACAGTCACACACACAACTTTTATAGTGACTTACAGCAGAGAACAATCCTCCTGAGTTCAAACACTAGGCTCATTCTGAACCAGATCTGAAATGCACTATGAAAACATAAATATTTTGCTGAAATATTACTCCATCCTCAGCCCAAAATGCAGTGAATCCTATTTCAACAAGCTGCAACCCACAGCTTGCACAGGTGACTGACTTGAACCTAGATTTATGACTGCTTCTGCAGCATCAGGGCCAAGTTCTGTTTTCTGGCTACATCCGTGATAATTCCCAAACAATTCCTCTGAAGTCCTCTGGATCTGTGTGACAGTAACACAGTCTATCTAAGAGATGAGTGGAAAAAAGAGATTCACAATATTATGATTTTTCTCTTACAGCCCTCTGCATTGTAGGGTTCTCCAATCAGACAATTCTATTGGATTTCTGTTTGCCTTCTCTCTTCACACCCATCTTTCTTTTGCAACACATACATCATAATATTCACCGTTATTCTTGCCAGGGTTGCTATGCAAAATTCCCCAAATGCCTCAGGTCCTTCAGCTAAACACAGGGCATATGTGCCACACAAGCCTGTAAAACAGGGGTTGTTTATCCAGAGAAATAATAAAAGCAGAACAGCAATCCAAATCAAACAAAAGCACAAATACCTCTAAGTTGTTTCACGACTTACTTTAGGTTTCAGTCATAAAACGTACAGCACTACGGGTTTATAAGGCCTAATACTCCATAAGCACTTTCTTTGATGCAGCTATGAAGTACTTAAAAATACCGCTGAGTACAGCACGGCACATGTCACCATGGAGCAATAAAGCAGCTCTACATCCATAACCAAACTTCCTAGGGACCATAAGGTCACAGCAGCTGGAACAACAAAATACTTCATCCTGAGCCTTCCAGAAGCCCAGAACACCTGTCTGGCTGCAGTGGTCCCCAGAGGACTCTTAACATGGAGAGGTGTGCTTCAAGAGGGGGAATCCACCAAAAAAAAAAAGATAAAAAATAAAATAAATCCAAGTTCCTTCAAATTCAGCCCTTGTGTTTTCCTAGCCTCTTATTATGAGACTTGACACAACGTAGGGGTTGGCACAGAGGGGAGCAGCAATAGTTACATTTTCCTCTTTGATAGAAAGACTTTTGGATAGCACTTTGCTTCTTTTGGAGCTTTGCCCTAACGTCAGGTGAAAGCAGTGGGCCCTTCCCCACTCAATAACACCTGCAGGTGCCACCTCAAATGTACCCGCAGCACCTGTGAACTTTACTGGTGTCTGTGCCCCAGTCTTACTTGCACTACTTTACCCTGCTTTGAGAATCAAGGGCTGTGAGGCTCACTATTTCCCAGCTCTGAACAGAAGTGAGGTATAACAAGCCTTTTCCTCCAACTCCACTCAATAATTAACATCAAACAGAACAAATATATTCCTGCTGGACTATAACACAATGCACTCTCAGCCACAAGCAGCACATCACAAATTACTATCAGGTGGCAACCCCAATACCTTGTTCATATACCTGAGCAAGGAGGAAGGAAGGAGAGTGAAGAAACACTCCTCTGAACACTTTTTCTGAACTAAATCCCCTAAATCACTCCCTTCTAGGATCAGACAACAGAAATCCTTCCCTTTTTATCACAAGGCCCCCCAGGTCAGAAGATTCTGCTCCATTTGTGATCAGAACCTGCAGGGTCAGGGGGAAGATGATAACTGCTCTTGCCAGGACCCATTGATTCAGCCACATCTCGCTGCATCTACACGCAAGATCCCTGCCAGTTCCTGGGGTAGCAGAGCTCCCCTGGGAGCCCTGCAGAGCAGCAGGACAGAGCCATACAGCCCAACATGCTGACAGGGATTTGGGAGGATCTGGGTCCACACATGAAATGACACAACTGTCCTCTTGCCCACGTCAGTCACAAGAAAAAAAAATAAAGAAAGAAAAGAAGGAAAGAAAGGAAAAAACTCATATTTCAGGGTCAGAGGTCAGAGCCTCCAGAGAGCAGTAGGGATTTTAATTAACAGCTTCAACTTCAAGAATATTGGAGCTTTCCAAATGGTGAGTACAACTTGACTCTGCACCAGAGCATCCTTTATCAATGCACATCACCAGACCTTATGGATTATAAAGTCTCAAGGTGAGGAAGCCATGCGTCACCCAAACGCTTCACCCCAATGACAACCAGACCGCATCAATTCATCTGCTCTGTGAGGAGACTCTTGATTCCATCAACCTCGAGGAACACTTCTGTGCAGACATCACTTCAAGCACATCTATTGATCACACAGCCTGGACACTGTCAATCATTTTTAAGTTATTTAGTAGTGGAGTTGCCAGTCACTTGTGAGCAAATGAACAATGCTGGAAGTCTAACGGGCTGGTGGAAGGCTGAAAACAAATGGAATAATTCATCGCAGTCAAAGGAGATGGAGTAGTATCAATTTTCAGCTCACCCACAGGAAGTATCAGTGACAGATTGGGCATCTTCACATCAGATGTAATCAATGTTATACTTAAGTGCCAGAAAAAGTAATTTAGAAAACGATACTGCTAGCAGACAGTAAATATTGATGATTAACCCTTCAGTAATCAGTAGCTGGCTAAGTTGTTCTGACAACGACCTCTATAAATCTTTAATATATTGGAGAAGGATTTTCTTATATGCTGGACCTCTGCTTCCAAACCACACTGCAGAAATTCCTGCAGCTTAGGCACAAAGACAAAGCTTCCCCCTGTGTCTATGACCAAAGAATGTCTGCCATTTGTACAGATACAAAGAGACCTACTTTATGTTTGAAACAACAGGTATTTGGATTCAGTTCTGTGAAACATGAAATTCTCAGTCAAATTTAATATAGACAGCTGAGAGCTCTAGAGAACTTGCTCGTATTTCATTATCTGTTACCAAAATAGACATAAGAAACTTAGTAAAATATACCTAGGAACAGATTTAGTTTCTTACTCAAACATGAGCTCAAACAGAAGTGATAGACTCGGTGCAGAAATTGCTGCTTTGATCCAGCAGTCTCTGTTATCCTGGAAATCTGAGCTGGAGGTTGCAATCCTCATTTCTGCCCTTAAGGTCCCTCTGCCTGGTGAAACATATCCCACATACACGGGAGCAATTCTCTGAAAGACAGAATTGCTCTTTGCATATATGTGATGGTAAAAATTAGTCCTTTGTGTCTCTAGGAATGCTTAACCGCATTTCAGCATCAACCACACAGGCGTTAATTCCATGCTTTTCTCGAAGTCATTCTTAGCTCTCACACATACATGCTCCAAAACAGATCTGCCTCTATTATCCTGTGTTAATTCCCTCACTTTTATGTTCCACACACAGTTCAGAGACATGGAGTTTCAATTGTAAGACTCACTAAGGGACCTCTCTGTCCAGTTCTGGGTGCTGCTGGTGCGACATTCAAGCACAGTGCCATTCCCAGCAGCAGCCCTGCTGGTCCCAGCGAGCAGCAATTGATCCTCCTGGCTCCAGCACAGCCTGTCTGCTTGCTAAAAGCCTTCAAGTGAGATATTAGTCTATTGGAGTCCATTTTTTCACTGAGAGCAATGAGTTCATGCTTTGCCATGTATTAGCGGCGAATTCAAGAAGAGTTTATGCATACTAGTGTATGTTTATGCTGGTGAAACAGCTACTCTTTAAACCACATAGGTTCATATTTTATTTGCTGTGGATGACTAAGGGACACCATGGTTAAGCTTGACAAATCCAGAATACAAGTCAGCACACAAGAAGAAAAAGAAAAAAGCTCACACAGAGTGAAAAAGACTGCTGAGCTCATGCAAGTCTTTGCAGCTATGACAAACCAGACTCCATCTCCCTCCCGATCCTTGTCCAGTCACTGATGGGGAAAAGAGGAACAGAAGAGTCAGCAGCATCTGTCTGCAGCTTCCCTCTGAAGCCCCTCAGTGGCTGATCTTCTGCCACCCAGCAAGACCAACACCAGCTCCAGCACAGCCTCGAGAAGCAAACAGTACACAAACAGTGCAGAAAATCGACATTTAAATTTCATGAGCCACGCCTACTATCATTTGCTTTTTCCCCATTTCTCAGTGGGTTGCCTGGTCATTGTAACAGCTGACAACCAAAATGAGTTACTAAGATTTTTCTACATCACCTTTCGCATGCAAAATGCTACATTAGCAGTACAGAAACAAGAATTCTGTGAGCTTCTTCACCAAAGTTTTCCAAATTAGATGAGCCAACCAACAGGAATGGTCTATAAATACATGCTTTGGCACAAGGATTTGACATCCCCTCCAAACCCCTATTTCTGTGTTTTTGTTTCCTCCAGAAACATCAAGAGACCAAAGCAGGCAGCAGCATATCTGTGGATCTACAGGTGAAATTGCTGGTGAAGGCGGCAGTGGAAGAAATGCCTCATCACATGATTCTCTGTGCCTATTCCTCATTTCAGAAATGCTTTTTTCATACAAGCTAGTCAGACCTGGCTCTCTCCAAATTCAATTCTGTTAACATGCTTACGCTGAGGAGGCAGTGTCACAGGGAAATGAATTAACTTGGAGGAGGAAGGGGAGAAAAGGTGAGGAGACCCTTAAGCAGCATGTTTCTAAAAGGAAAATTGGTGCATTTTTTCTTTTGTCTGTTGTGGTTTTTGTTTTCTAAAACAAGTCTTTAGTTGCCCACAAATGCTGATGTTGTGGAGGCTTGGGAAATGAGCTTGTAATCAGGTGAGCTATCAACAGGCAAATGCCCTATAACTTAATGGCTTATGGATCAGAAGATACACACAGCCAGACCTGGTTACAGCTATTCCCTAGATCAAAGGCTTTTCACACAGATGGGGTGCAGGGAGCTGCTGCAGCATTCAGAATATAACTACTTTAAAGTTTTTGTGATTACATAATTGTTCAGGTGGTTTTTTTTGTTTGTTTTTTTTTAACTGGATCTCAAATCACTCTGTAGCTAATGAGCAGGTAGATGGAAGAAAACAGCTGAAAAGCAAAGTCTTGACAAACAGCTGTGCCAATAAGTGTCAGCCTTCACCCCCAGGGGTCAATCCCCTTATGAAACAAGCACTTAATCCTTACAATTTTTAATTAAAAATCTACCAAGAATCCTGTAATACTTTCTCGAGATTCTTATTCTGCCGGGGGAGTGCTGACCACAAGTTGTTTCAGTAGAGATGTTGATCCTGTGTAAATCCGTGTTTCAAAGCTGAGGGCTACCACACCACGGATGACTGATGCATCACGTCCCCATCGCCCAGAGCATTTAACTAATCGCTGCATCACTAACGAAGGCCCCCTCCCCGCTCCGCCGCAGCCCAGCGACCCTTCTGCTCCGCTTCAGCATCCTCTGAAAGCGGAGGGCGGAACGCACTCTCACATATCCTTGAAACATTTGGAGAGCTCAGCATCCCCGAGGAGCAACGGGCGAGCGCTGCCCGAGGCTCCCCCGCCCTGGTCGTCCACCCGAGGGCGGCAGGAGGGATCCGAACCCTGCCGGGCAGACAGCCGGCTCCGAGTTCCCGAACCGGCCGGTTCCCGGGTGGTTGCCACCGCTCGGGGCTAAGCCCAGCCAGCGCAGCCTCCCCCGGGGCTCCGCTAAGCGGCTCGCTTCGAGCATCCCCGCGGAGCTTTTGTGCCTGCCGGAGGCGGGAGCCCAGCCGGTCCCCTCCCGCCCTGGCCAGTGGTGGGAGGGCAGCCCCGTGCGGCGGCTCCGCAGTAGCAGCATCCTCCCGGGGGCGGGAGAGGGCCCGGGCAAGCCGAGCCGAGAGATCTGCGGCGGACAAAGCAAAAAAAAAAAAAAAAAAAAAAAAAAGGGCGGGGAACCCCCTTCACATCAACCCCCCGAGGCTCCGTAGCCGCCGGTGCCCGCATCGCCGCCAGCCCGCATCCCGCGGCAGAGGCAGGGCCGGCGCTGCCCCGGCCCCTTCCTCCCCCGCGGCTCCCCTACCTGTTCGGAAGAAAGCATCCACCTCCGAGTCGGGGACAGCGCCTTCCTCCGCCGCCCCTTCGGTGGGATTCATGGCTGGGGGAGAGGAGGCGACGAGCCCGGCGGCTGGTAATATCCAGTGAGTTAGGGAGGAGGAGAGCCGAGACAGAGAAAAAGAGGGAGGGAGGGAAAGGAAAAGGGAGGGAGGGAGGGATGGAGGCGCGTTTAGCAGCGAGCCCAGCCGAGCGCCGCCCGGCTCATCCCTTCCACGCTGCCTGCGGGGCGGCTGCCCCCGGGCTGTGCTGGGCTGAGCTGCGCTGCCCGCAGGCTGCGCTAGGCTGGGCTGGGCTGCCCGGGGCGGGGTGCCGAGCCCCGCCGCCGCCGGCCCCCTCCCCTCCGCCCGCTATTGTTCCGCTCCGTGCCCCCCCCCGCCGCCACCGCGCTGCCCCTCGCCGCGCTGCCAGCCCGGCCCGGCCCCCGGCAGCCGCCCCCGCCGTTTCTCTACCGGCGCTTCCTGAGCCGGGCCGGGCGCGGAGCCCGCAGGGGCAGCCTCTCCGCGGGGCGCGGTCGCTCCGCGCAGCAGCGCGCACGGGGCGGGCTGGGGCGGGCACAGGTGCGGGCCGGGACGCCCCAGATGGAGCCTTGTTTTGTTGTTGTTGTAGCCTGCCCCTGTGCGCTCCGCAGCCATATGTCTGTGCATCACGCTGCCATGTCTCCCCTCGGATGAATAACCGCGGGGTACGGGGTTAGGCTGTCAGCTCGGCAGGTAGCCGGGGCCTCAAAGTAATCGCTAGGATGGCTATAAGGAAACTCTCCCTTTATTTTTATTTTTTTTCCTCCCTCCATACTCTTCAGGGGCTGCGAGCACAATGGCTTTGGAAATGATCAGTGAAACTGCACACTGTTGCAGGTTCACCTCCGTGTTTTACTCTTTACAGTCCCAGAGGGCTGTAGGGTAGAGAGCAAAAAAGGAGTTTGAAGAAGCACGGTCCTGCTCCCAGCTCAGACATTGATTCAGCTATTTAAATGATTCTATTTCTCTGCTGTAGCTCCAGTATTCGTGATTTGGGACAATTGTTGTCTCAGAAGGAGCACTACGAGGAATGCCTGTTTGCACTCCATTAGCAGCTGCGTTAAATCATATTCCCTAAGCCCAGCTATCAAGATTTCAAGCACAGATAGACAGAAAGACAGGTATTTGCCATTTGGGCGCTTTCTTTTCTCCTCCCATCCACCTATTTGAAGTCTCACCAGCTTCTCATTCCTCAGCAATCATGTAACAGCATCAAAACTTGCAGCCCACTTAGGGAACAGTGCTGCTGTCCCACCAATTCAAAGCACCACTGTAAAGCAGAGGTTTACTTGCACACCCCACAGGTCATCTGTTACCCCTGCCACAAGTAAGAGGGAGCAGCTGGTAGAGCTGGCACCCCCTGGGATGTGTTCCACTTAAATAACCCATCTTTGCTGCAAAACACTGTCTTCTATCTGAAGACAAAGAGTCCCTTAGCCAGCAGGTCCCAACATCCCCAGAACCCTCCTGTCCCCATAGGGATTTTGCCCAGTAGCCACTCCTTTGTCAGTGATGTTTAAGGGAACTCTGTATCTGCATGGGAAGAAGCAAGCTGTGCACAAGGACAAAACATCTCTGCATCACCCCAGAGGGACTGGCTGGAATGCAGCACAGAAGCTACGCATCAGGCAGGTGTGTCTCCAGACAAAAAAAAGACTCATAACAGGAGTAATCTCAGAATCAACTGGCTGTGAGTGACACTGCTTGGATCAGATCTCCCCCTGTCTGCAGGTTAGAAGCTGAGGCTGGCGGAGTATCCCAGTGAATTTTAGACTATGGGTTTCCTTTATCTCATCTCTTCCCAATAGAGGGTAGTAGAAGGCTGGGTTTGGATGTGTGCCCACTGATGCATTGTACTTGATAAAAGGGCCAAAACTTTCCCTAGAGAAACAAGTACTGAAATGGCACTGACCAGGCAGGCTGAGCACAGGCCTCCCAGTTGCATCTTCTCTGACCTTACTACTGGAATTGAAACAGAACTAAAAAGCAGATTGTACTGCAGGCCTGGGGGATGCAGAAACAGGAACAAGCACCCTATAGTGATCTAGCATATAGTTCCCCTCTGGTTGTTTTATTCCTCCCCTGACCTACTGCCCATTTCCCAAGCCAAACTCCAGCTGCTTTTAAGCACAGCTTTTTACCTTTTTACGCTTACAGATAAAAAGGGCCATTTCACACCTAGCTGCAGGAAACATCAACACAGTCCATTTTTCAAGCACCAGCTTTTACAGTGAGCACTCACCCTTTCTTCCGCACCACACCACAGAAAAACCTTACCTCACGGTCTGAACAAACAGCATCATTTTAAGTCCCATCTCAAGACCCCATCACCAAATATTCACAACACGTGGCCTTGTCCCCAAACTCTTAATGCTGACAGATGCATAAGCATGAGCTACAGCCTTGGTAGCTGGGAGGAACTGTTTGGTACAATGTGAAGGGGTTTAGAGTCAAGGCATTCCTCCTCCAGGAGCACTCCTCATCCAGGAGCAGCTAGATAGGAGTTACCTACAGCAGGGAAGGTTTGGCATCATCCAGCAAAGGGAGTCAATGAGATAAATGACAGAAAAATTTTTATTCCCCATTCATTATGAACAACACAGGCATGACCTGTAATGTCAACTGAAGGAATTGTAGAGGCTGCAAAAAAAAAAAGTTCTTGTCTGCATAACCCACAACCAAACACATTAGAAAATGTTGAGGGGAGGAGTTTAACTGACCTATCATCCTGATAACTACACAGATTCCTTGTTAATGATTAAACCAGTTACAGCACTTACATTTAACCATACAATTTTGTTTCTGCAAACAGTTTGTTGTTTTGTTGTGTTTTTTTTTTCCATAGAGAATAATTATAACAAGAATGATCCCAGTTCTCTCATATGCTTTGAAACAAATGGGAATTTCTACTTTTTAAAGAATAAATGGGTTGCAGCGTTTGGGTTTTTTGTATCCAGTTTCACTAAAGTACATCAGGACCAAGCCATACATTTTTTTTATTGCTATCTTCTGTAGTAGGCACAGCATGTTTGTACTTCTGTGCTTGCAGCTCCATTGGCCAGCCCTGCACTATATATTCACTGTTTTCAGAGCATTATCACTGAAGGAACAATGCTGCATCCATGCTTTGTGCACACCTTTTGTAGCACATGGCAATGCAGCACAGGGAGCACACATACCTGTAAGTTTTGGTGCAAACCCAGACATCAAGAGAGCTACTATTTTCATTAACATTGTGAGCATTGTAAAATATTATCAACAACTAGCAGCCACCATGACTTCAAGTCTCAGCAGCACACTCATGATTTTTGTTACTCAAAGAAGCTGTTAAATATAGAATGAAATTCTTTCTGCAGTGTATACTTCACTGTTTAGATACAATGCTGAAGGCACCTCCAGTTCCTTGCAATATGAAACAAAGAAACACACTGCCCTGTAGAGTTACATAAGCCAAAACTTATGACTTCCATTAACAGACACTGCTTTAATCTTTTGCATAGCTCTGCTTGAGGAGTATCCCAACCCACACTGAACAACAAGTTTACTAGGTAAGAATATTCTTATTTGCGATGATCTGCTCAAATAGCAGAAACTGTCACAAAGGCATTTGGTTTAAATCCTCTACTGCAGTCAAGTTTTGCAACAGGACAACTATAGATGGCACCTAAGATAAAACATGTTTAGCTAGACCCTGCAAGCAAGTTAACTACAGGATAGGAGGGGGAAGTATTTGAGCAAGAAATCAATCCAATTCATTTTTCCAAGACATTGGATCCAAGAGACAAGAAATGTTCGAAGGCTATAGGACAGCTGCGCTGCTGGAACAGCAGCACCAAGAGAAAAGCACATGCAGTGTGGGTGTCCCAGTAATGCTTCACACAGTATATGTGTTCTCATTCCAGAGTTCCTGTTCAGAAAGAGACAGGAGAAAATCCATCCTGCCAGGCTCAGCAGACAAGCTGCAGTCTGCAAGATGCTGCAGAGACCGTTAGATGTGCAGAAAATCCCTCCCTCTCAGTGTCCCAGCACTGTATGAATACAAAGTGTTAATGGGTTGGATCAAAGAGAAACCTGAACAGCAGAGTAGGAAAATGTAAGTCTTAAAAGCACCTAAGGCTGCCTCATTAATAAGTTATTTGCAGATACATCTGGGGTATGTGAGAAAAATTTCTCACACCCAGGGACCTGTTCAGCCCTATGTTTTGGTATTTGAAATTACTATGCTCCTAAATTGGGCTGAGTCTGGGGTTGGGGGGGGAAGTTCCCATTCATATTCCAGCTTACCAGGAGCGTTGCAAGGGAAAATTCACAAGCACTCAGAAGCACAGTGTACAGAGAAGCCTGTAGGGCAGCATGGAGGATCAGGAGGCATACTTCATATGTTTAGACTCAAGCACCCACGTATATGCCAAAGATTATTTCTATGCACACTGGGGTTGGCTTCGCAGCACCCACAGACACATCTACACCTGGTCAGTTGGCTTGACCCTTTGTTCTGATGTGGAACAGCTGTATGAGCAAGAATAGAGCAAGCTCTAATCCCACACCAAAGTGCTTGTCCCAGCATCATCCCTGCTACTGTTATCCTCCAGACAGAAGTGGGAACATCTATGGAGTTACCACCTAATCTCCCACTTCCAGACACCACCAGTTTCCCTGAGCTTGCACAGAAAGCAGAACATTAATCACTCCTCTCCAGAAACATCACCCCATCTAGACCAGTGATGGCAATTAGTAAGATAAGTTTAGAACTATATAATAGCTTTAGTACTGTGACAATGCAAAGGTTTGCTGGTATTAGCGGACAAACAAATGTGCTTCTTCCATAAAGCACAAAAGTACATTTGCCTCTCTGGCCATAAAAGCTTAAGTTGAACATGGAGCAACAGAACAACTGATGTGTCTGTAAAGCGTGCAGGTCTTTCTCTGAATTTCCAGATAGAAATCTGGAAAGAGTTGGCAGTGACTGAAAAGCCTTTTTTCCCCAATAGCTGTTTGGTTACAGTTGGTAAATGAATTGCTTGTTTTTATTAACTACTGCAAAAAAAAAATCTAATTACAAAGGTGGTACCCTTCAACCATTTGCTACGGAAGGACAGACAAGAGAAGCTTGC
Source organism: Perdix hodgsoniae (assembly GCA_035772895.1). Taxonomy (NCBI): domain Eukaryota; kingdom Metazoa; phylum Chordata; class Aves; order Galliformes; family Phasianidae; genus Perdix; species Perdix hodgsoniae. The sequence continues at coordinate 1,039,041 of JAPSGF010000050.1, forward strand.
ATTGGCCAGGTCTATGCTCTGTTTTTACGTACACAAAGAACTTCAGTCTTCAGCACTGTTAAGCTGGTACATTTTGTTCTAACTAAATTTCCTGCAAACTTTTTATCTCAACTTCACAGTTTGGATTCTTAATGATACCAAGAAGTACTTATTTAGCAGGAGCTTCTAAACTCCTTGCAACCTCCTAGCCAAGTTCTGCCCATTGCAGAAAGAGTTACAGAGCTAGACCAGAAAAAGAAAGTATTAAATATTGCAGTGTTTTAGGGAGAATTTTAAATGCACACAGCAGCTATTCAGAAAACCAATTTTAAGGTGAAGCATGCATTAAAATTAAACAGTGACTACTTCTTTATTACCACAAGCATTCATTTCAAAGCATTTGTAGGATACTAATTTCACACATGGCTGGACATAAATACTAACCTGCTTTCCATTTCACCACTACAAATTACTGTGAGAAAGAAAACTTTCTCCCTGTTGTTTTGCATGCAAAAACTCAAACAATGTGAGCTCAGTTTAGTTTCTATTAAAAGTTAGAAAATGAATGATTGAATCTGAGACTGGATCTATAATTTTGTTACAGTATTTAAGATTTAGATTCTCATAAAGAGCCCTAATAAACCTACACTTCATCGGCTAAAACACTAAAAGTATCCTTACGACATCCAATGATTTATGCCTTTTCAGTGGATCAGACGGCGTCATCACTGACATCCTATCAAAAGCCCATGGCCTAGCTTACTATAAATTGCACCATAAAGCCCTCGTACATCTTGCCAGCAATCCATACAGACACCCCATCAGGAGGCTGGTTATCCTGCTCAGCGCTGTCCAGTGTCTGTAGCGCTGAACAATTACTTGGTGACATTCCCAACACCAGGCCACACCCAGTGGCAGGAATGCCTTCTCCTGAATTGCGCAAATAAGTAAGGCTACTAATCAAATGAGAGCTTGTTTTGTGTTGTTGTTTAAATATGCACATCACAGTATCGGCAATGTTTTAAATTTAGATGAGTCTTATCTACAGAAGGCCACGTGAGTAACTGTCACAAGATATCCCTCAGTCATAACTTTGTTTAATGTTACTGAAAGCTGCAATTAGTACATTTCTGAGGCCCGCTGATGCACTGGACTTATTCCACTTTTTACACCCACTACTCCAAGCACCCGCTTGTTTTTTCCACTGAATCTCATGGGCAGTAATAACACTTCCTGACACCAGGAGCAGGGGTCAGTTTCTCAGTGTCTCCCTGCTTTCTAATAACTACTTTTCTGCAGAGAGCCCTATGAGTTTTGCTAAGCAGAACTCCTATTCTGTCACTTACCCCAAATCTCTTTTGCAGCAAGGTTTAAAGGTATGGCTGAAGAGTTTTCCAGGTGTTTTTCTTCATTAGCTGTCCTTTTGTCTTTTGCTTTTTTGCCTATTAGCAGGCCTTCTTTCTCTGCTGCCTATAAACAAAAGGACACAAGGATGTGGAGCAGCTCCAGCTTCCTCTCGTACTGCTTGCTACCAGGCAAGTGCAAAGGAGAGAAGGTGTGTGGATACTGGGAGCACAAGAGAAGTGTATGCAACTGCAACCAAAGGCTAATTAGCAACTAATTTGGAAGATTTATCCAATCAGACACATCCTCATGCTTCCCAACCTCCCATCCCATTCACAATCACATAACCTATACTTTGCTGCTTGTCACACAGCTCAGAGCTTGGCTTAGCTCTGGAACCCAAACATAGGTCTCTGCTGCCACCACATCTTGTCTGGGGTACCCTGCACTCACCATACGTTAAAAGTCAACAATGGATTTCCATGATTCCCAGAGAGGCCTCAGCAGACAGAGATGATAAGTGCTTACACTATACTGGCAATTCCAGACAGGCTTTGTTCCAGTTCTGCCAACTGCAGACACAAGTGTTTTTCACCTTAGAAGAGATGCTTCAGTGACAAAAGATTTGAGGAAGGCCCTCATTACCACAGAGAGGCCCAAAATCCTTTGTATAATTTGGAGTTTCCATCTAAATTGCCACTTTGTATTTTCAGTTGCAGTATTGATGGGACTAAGAGTCAGACAGAAGTACAGGTCTGGTGTTTTTAGATTTAGAAGGATAAAACAAGGATCCTCATAGGAAGTCCCAGGTGATACTACTTCAAAGAATGTGCAAGAAAGTATCTGAATGTATTATTTTCAAAACTGTTTGAAAACTGTTTCAAAGCACTGTTACTAGCCACGGTGGGACTTCCTCCAAGAGGGAGCTCAGTTACATGAGCAAAGGTACTACTTTCTGCAGCAGAGGAACTCTCCTCAGAGTAGGTATTTCTGTAGCTCAGCCTGTCAGACTGATAGAAGCTGGTATCAAAATCATGTCCAGAAAAGCTGAGTTATAAATTCTTAAGGACCACACAAGATTCTGAGCATCTTTGAAAACATAATGCCTCGCAGCTGCTGGAGCTAGAGTACTTCATTCCTTCAAAGGGCAAACCTTCAGTGGTCATCTGGATCTGTTTAGAAGCACTGATATCTGCTAAAAAGGAAGCTCTGTATCACTGTGGCTGATATCATGAATCTAGCAGCTTCAACCACTGTAGAAAAGTACCAACCATTTTCCTCTATTTGGCTATGTAATGTCAGCTCTTCCCTGTGCTCTGGTGAACATCTGGAAAAGACCAAATCCACACTAGACTATTTTAACAAACTTCATTTCACAGACATCTCTAGACAGCTCATGATCAAGAGGTGCAAAGAGCCCAAGCCAGAGGCCGTGGGCCACCTGGATACCAAGATCCAGCATCTTTGGACCAGTTCTCATTGGTCCTGGAACAACACTGTTTTTAGCTTGCCGAAAGACCAGCAGACCTACTGTATAACACATAGAGACATTTACAAAGGCCTTCGTATGCAATATTCTCTCAGTGATTAGAAAAGACTTAACTTGTTTCACTGGGATTCCATTTCTTGAGTAGAGCTGTGTGGGCAGCAGTAGGAAGCTCAGGATACCAAACAAATAACCAGAAAGAGAAAGCTGGGGAACCTCTGCTGTTTCAGTGCAAGGTAAAATTGGGCTAATATCAGCTTCTAACATCTAATAAATTTGCTGTAACACACAGTTTTGGCAAGAGTGACTGCAGCAGTTCTGCCAGAAGTAGGGAGAAAGAATTCAAACTGTGCTGCTTTCAAAATGTGACATTTGGACCCTCAATCTGAAAAAGATGTTTTTTCACTTCAAAGAGAAGTGGCTGGTTTTTGTTTTTTAAACAAATAGATGGCTGTTAAAGACAAGCCAAGCATCCTGAAAGTGAAACAAATACAGAGTGACGGCCCACTTGTTGCTACTGGAAATACTGTAAGCCTGTGTCCATACAGCACGCACCCTGCAATATTCACCCTTGCACACCAAAGGAAATTAGCGTACTTCTACTCCAGTGCCAAAAACAGAACAACAAATACATACTATGTAGAAACAAACATTGGGAGTAAAGAACCTTAGTTTCATTTCCAAGGTTTCTTTGTGCAATGAAATATGACCTTTCAGATAACAATTACCCCACTAAATAATAATTAACCTATCTCCAACAGGGCAGTAGTATATTCTCACCTACAGGAAAGCCTAAATTCATCACGGTTCTGTGATATATTTTTAGTTCTGCAGCTTAATGACACACTGCTTCAGGGTGAATTTTGGTCCTGTGAGGAATCTTGGCTAATCCTTCACACAGAGGTGAATTCCGCATTCATATTTATGGAGAGTCAAAATTATAGTGAAGTATTTTGGTGCCCAAGAGGCACACGCTCCCCCCCCTCCCAGCTTCTGGTTACTGCTCCCAGCCAGCACTGCAGGTACTGCCTCTGGGACACAGTCACATTCATCCCCATTTGATCACAGAAGCGACACCTAAAAAAGCAGCCAAACCTGCTCCAAGTCTAATGTTCTGCAAGTACTAAATATCAGATGGTGAGCCTCTGCAGGGCAAAGCTTTCATCTCAAAGACAAATATCATCAACTGTTATAAAATGGAATAGCACAACATCATAAATGAATTTAAGATTCAAATGTTGATACTGTAACATGCACAGTTTTCCTAGGCAACAGAGGTAAACATTCCAGTCGTTATTTTCATGCATTTGAAACCCATGAATTCATATTTATTTCTGTATAATGGCATTTTAATCCTTTCATTTTAAACTCTTACCAAGGCCAGCTTTCCTGCTCTTTACATACATGTATATAAACAAATTTGGTGTTGATTATTCTCCAGTTAAAGGATAGTTTCACACACTTATTTTTTTCTAATGCAAAGGAACTAAATTATAACCAATTTTGGCAATGAAAACAAAAAACCTCTACTAAACAATTTTCCCAGGAGCTGCTCTTTTCTCTAAGTTACTAAAGAGGCTTTCTACTGTGATCAGTACAACTCATTACCCATTTAGATTGTGAAACTGGTACTAATCTCAGGAAGTTAAGGAGCAGGAGCAGTTTCTCTTATTTAAATTAAATGCAACATTTGTTGCATTTTAGTGGCTTCAGGAAGATGCACTGTGCAGAAATTCAGTCCTCCACCCAATATTAATATGCTCCAGGTTCTCGCTGCTTTCTTCTGCATCAGATATTAGACCTTGCACTACCCATGATAACAGCAAGTCTTCTCATTTAAGTTACCACCAACTCAGAATTCATTATTGCACACAAGCAACAAATCCACGCCCCCCCCCCTCCCCCCCAATGCATTTTCATGATTTTCATGTGTTTATCATCCAGCTTTATTACATCCTTCTAGATATCCTCCCAGTCTTCTATGGCTTCTTGCTTAGTTTCACTACCTCATTGTTCAGTTCATCTTCTAGGTCATTGAGAAGTGCACTGAAAGGTACATACAATACAAAGTGCTTATTCTTAATATTGAATTGACTTTTGCTGTGATGCATTTAGTGGTGCAAGAAACAAAACTCCAAAAGCATTAGAAAAAAGGAATATACTCCAACACAGGTCCCTGAAGGAAAGGAAAGCTAGCTGGCTTTTCAACCTTGCCAGGGGCACAAAGCTTTTTCTTTTTTCCTTTAGGCTCATAACACTTTCTGTGGTTTATGCTATGCTAACAAAACAGCACACATTTAAAATAGAGCTTGATGCTTCCAAACCTTCCGGTGCGTGGGAGCTGAATTCCCCACTGCATCAGCACTGCCTGTGCTTCAGTCCTCATTGGACCTGGGAAGAGAAGCATGAGGCTGACACTGTGTGCTTACATCTCATCCTCCCTGCTGGGAGCTCCTGCCATCTCCTGTGAGTCTGGGTGGGGAAACAAGTGAGAAGGAAGAGAGGAGGGAAGGGAACCATCACTGTGCTGGAACTATGCCAAGAGCCCAGTGAAATTAGGCATTCCAGTGCCATTACAGTTTTGTAGAAGCCCCAAAGCCCCTGAAAACCACTTTTAAAAATTCCCTAATGAAACGGTTGTATCTGCTGCACCTCGTCAAGGCCTGGAGCTGCCTATTGCTATGCTGCAATTCTGTCTGTAGCAATGTGGGTGGACATTTTTAGACACTAACATCAGGCAGAGGAGCTACTGACTCAGATCTGCTGTGAACTTTCAACTAACAGAAGTCAACTCCACAGTCTCCCTCTGGGGGGGAAAGAAGTCTGTAGCCTCTAAGGAATTTCTGGACAAAATGGTTTCAGAAAGCTCCAGCTGAGGCTGCTCAGACATAGCTCTCTGGCCACCATCCCTACACAAAAGGCACACATGCCTTCACAGCACCACTAGAAGTTGCATAGAAATCAACAGAAAGACAGATGAAGCTCCAGGACAGTCGATTCTTCACTCATTTTGGCAGTACCCTCAGCTACAGCAAAATTGCCATTGGCTTTCTTCCAGATTTCAGGTAGAGAAGAACAACAGGATTTGATTCATTCGCAGATTGATTTTTTTTTAAGAGCAAAACCTTGTTTTCCTGTGATTGGCAGTTTTCTACCTATGTTTTAGAAGCCCCATTTCCCCCCACCATCTTCTTTACTATCTTAAGAAAAAATACCTAAACTAAAAGAGCAGTTGGGGTTTGACCAAACAACTCTGTGCCACAGCTGTCAGCAGTCATGGCAGGTTCGGTGACCCTGAAGGTCTCTTCCAGTCCTGTGCTCTTCTGTGCCTTCCAGATACACTGACTGCAGGGTAGCACTGGTTAGGGTCAGTGTACTGAAAATGAACACAAAGGGTTCAAACTTTTTGCCCTAAAGATATTCTGCCATTTATATGATTTCAAATACTACCTTATCTTCATATTTAAAGCCTTTGGATGATTTTAATGTACAAGAGTGACTGCATGTATTCATGAACACAAGTTCTTCCATACGCACTGCAGTCTCTGGTTCTTGTAACAATTCTGCTCTGGATTTATAAAATGATCACAGGCTATTCACAGATTTGTCTCTCTTGTACTTCTGTAAAATAGTTACAGTGATACTTATCTGCCTCAAAGGAACAGCAAAGATCCCTCATTCCAGTTTATAAAGATGTTCAAAGATTGGTACAGAGGAGAGTTAACTGGTTCATAGATTACAAACTTTCCAGTCGTTTTCTGGGTTAAAAATAGCTTCAATTTTCAGTTCTTTTTCAGTTTACACAGAAATAGACAATTACTTATGGCAAGGTAGGAACTGGGTTGAAATTAGCTGAAATTACTAATTAGCATGTAAGCATTTATTAGCAACTACCACCCTTTGGAGATATACAAACAAACTTCAGTACAACCTCATCAAATGCTACAGCATGGACTACATGCACCTATCATGTCTTCTTTGGGTGTATTATTGTTACGCTAATTACTTCAAGGCTTTATGATATAATTAAAACAACATTATGGATACAAAAGAATGTTTCCATGGTTGTATCACCAGGATGTTGTAATAGCAGAACGAGACAAGTTAGGGCTCAGGTAGGGTGGTAATGCTGGATTGTCAAAGTGAACTGAGGGGACACCGCTGTGGATTACTGATGAGCAACCCTTAGCAAGAAAATGGAAGTGACACCAATATGATGGCATGATAGCCAAATTAAATAAAACAAAATCAATTATATTCTATTTAAATGATGGCAGGAATGGGGGCCATTTACACAGTTCTGATTTGGCTTTTAAAATGAGTCAGGTACAATAAATCACAATGTGTTGACAGTTCCATCATTCACTGAGCCATGTGAACCTGTTTTGTTTTCTCTAATCACCTTCCAAAGAAAATATGAGCTGAATTTCTTGTAAGGAGAGTGATTCCATAAAGGCAACACTCAGAAGATCCAAATTTCTTCAGTGTCAGTGACCACCAGAGAAAAGCTCTATACTACATGTTTTGTCTGGAATATCTCGTTTACAGGGCTAGAGCCTGCACTAGGATCAGAACCTTACCCTGCCATGTACTTCTTAGACCATACCTGCACACAGTCTGGTTTGAAAGTTTGCAGCTCGAACAGCAGAACTCACTGGGAAATTTCAATGCCAGTATTACATTTTAAGGAAAAACTACTCATCCAAAATTTAAAGGCTCCCCAGAAGAAAACTACAAGTTTGCCTACTTTTTATTTTTCTTTTCAGTTTTATGGTGGAAAAATTCAAATTAATTCCTTTAATTCTAAAGCCATTTTCTAATTATTCTACTGCCATTTAAGATGTAGTCTCTCAGCCTGAACTACCTCTCCCAGGATGTCACATCTCCACCCTAAATAAGCCACCACAGCGTATTGCATGGTCTATTTAGAAATCCCAGCCCACTGAGGAGAAATACCCTTCCTGTAATTTCCTTAAGTAAAGATGATTCCAAAATTGTAACTCAGACCAGCATTTAGAGAGATGTTTAGAGAACTGAAGCATTTCTCAAGTGATCACCCAAAGGATTGATGAAAACAGTTTGCCCAGTAATAGTGCTGATGTTTTTTTTTTTTGGACCTGCAGTTAAATCCACAAGCTGATGTGCATCACTATGTCACAGCAAACTGACCAGAAATCTTCAGATACTTCCTGAATTAATACGACTTCTCCCAAACCATTTCTACTTGTCCTGCCTCCTGCTTAAGGCTCACGTGCCTGAACAAAGGGATGCTGAGCTGCTGTCACCTCTCAGTCCCATTTGTGTGTGCAGGGGATTCAGCATTTGCACGCTGCAACCCCACAATTTCCATAGCAACACCAGGAGGGTTTGATAGCCACAGGTAGCGCACAGTGTTCTAACCCCTTCAAGCTTCTAAAAGAAAGCACCAAACAGGCTAATTATATTGTAAAGTTCTAATAGCATAATTCTTAAGGTATTGCTTGAAAGAGGAAGTCTCCTTCAGGTGTAAATTGCATTCCTGCTCAGCTTGTCCAGCTGTATTTTAAGACAGATCCCTAAGCAAGACTTTCTGCTTCTTATAAAAGTAAGATTTTATAATTGACATGAATCATTAGGAAAACTACAACAGAAGAGACCACGTTTTTCCATCCAGACGATTGTTTTTCTATATATCTGCTACATAAAGCTGTAACACCACTGAGAAAAACCGAGCAGACATGGTGCTATTGCTCCCTCTACTGAAATGTTCATTATTTCTTATTGCAAGTGATGTGCTCCAAGTCATTACAAGTAGTTCAACTAATCAAAAAAAAAATCATGTTTTCAGAATGATGCAACCAAATGATTGTGTTCCCTAGCAAGGAAGTAGAAAAAAGGTCCAATTAAATAAGATGCTTTTTCTCCTTTAAATCAAGCTTTCTCTAAGTGTTAATTCTAGCTGTAGTCATAGATGAGCATTAAATGGAGAGCTGCCTCCATCTGAAAAAGAACAAACACACGACCAAAACTTTCTGCTGATCACTCTCTTTTCCTGGTGGCAAAGGGTGTGAAAGAGGTAGAAAATAAGAGAAGCAATGGGTATGCAGTGAGAGGTATTCTGCATGCTGAACAGCCTCCCATTGCAGACATGAGCACCAAGGAACCCAGAGAATTAATCAGGGAGAGTAGAAAGCAAACAAGAAGGTGATTCATGAGGGGATTCACAGAGCTGAACTCCATGTGCATGGAAAAGCAGCTATAACACACAGCCCCCTGTACCAGAACACCTTATTTCTCAGCCCAGGAACAAACACGTGCTCCTTGCTGCTGTGCTGGGCTTACACAAAGTCTTCAAAAAACTCTGATCCTCTGGCAAAGACAGAGGCTGAATATAATTTTATCCAAACCACCTAAAAATAGATTGCTATTGAGCAGCAGATGAGAGAGGAGTTACTTTAGCACCAAATTGCCAAAGCACTTTCCTCAGAGGCTTTGTTCCTCTGCAAGTAGAGGTTTGTAATCTAAAAAAAAAAGTCTCTCCTCCACCTTTTCTGCAGTATTACAGTGATGGAGAAGGAGAATGCAGCTGCTCAGCTTTTACTGCAAAGTTCCTGCTGGGAGGCGATTTGAAGCTGACTTCCTCTCTTTTGGTCCCTTCTGAGCCTCACAGACCCAGCAGCACCAGGTGGGCAGCAGCTCACATAGGGGCACTGAAACACACAGAGTGCAGGATGCTCCCACATCTCCACATTTCCTGTTGGTTTGTTGTTGTTTTTTGTGAAGTGTGTAACTTGAGAGTTAATTGCCCTTTTATCCTTTCTCCAAAATATTTCTTTACAGGAAAGAATGAGATAACTTTCATTTTCTGCTAATTTTAATTACCCAGGATCAAGTTCTGTGGCTGATTTGTTTTAACACGCTCTTCACTCTTCATTTTGCATAAGGCTCTACTCCTTGTTTTAACATCAAGAGAAAAATCCTCACCAGTTTCAGTGAGCTAAGGATTAGATAGTTGTGCTCTGCAGCCTTTAAGGACCTGAAATTGTGACAGTATTTTTAACATACAGATCTTTTTTTCTTTTGTGCAAGAAAGCACACATCAGGCACTTTGGCAAGTGTGTTTCAATCGTCTTATTCACGCCACGCTCTGCTGCTCAAGCAAGCATATGGCTCATTGTGTTTGAAGTCCCATAAATCTGCATTAGTTTAAAATATATGAATGTGAATCATTAGCCTAAGACTTCAGAGCTAGTAAAAGAGCACACAAGTTAAATATCCCTTCCAAGCTTTTCAGAACACAATATGAAACACCATTGCTGCATATTTAAAGTACACCACTGACTGCTCTCCAAGCAACTTTTTCCAGGGATAAAGACTTATTTTGAAGTCTAATATATATTTTTAAACCATCCCAGATAAATAGCCTGTGAAGATTAGATCCACAAAACAACAGCATCATCACTTGAATCTAATTAAAACCATTTGTCAGAAACATATTTTAAAATTCAATGAGACCTGTACAGCCAGCCTGGAGTTCAAGCTATAATTATCCTGCCCTGGGTATAATTAGAATCAGGGGATTAATGAGCATAGACAATTATATTTTTTCCTCCACATGGGTTTTTCATTTCAGATGAAGAAGGAATTACATCATCGAAGAAGGTAAAAAGCAAAATCAAAAGAAGAGCTGTGTGTTTCATACCACACTGAAAAGCATCCACAGACAATAAATTGGGGTTTTTTGTGTATGAAAGACTTGGCAAAGTTTGGAAATACTTCAAAAACTGCTACTTCTAAACTATCAGAGATACTTAGGACGCAGGTGCACTTTTTTTTAGCAAGGATTATTGTGCTAAATTAGCCATGAAATTTCAGTTGTTTAACCACCAACTGAATTAACAACAGCCATTTAATCCAAGCAAAAGGAAAACATTAAAACACAAGAAGGAAAGAAAAATATCCTCCTTTTCATGCACCTCCTTTCAATTTCAGTTATCCTGTATTTAAATGAAGGGAAAAAAAATGAAAGAGGTAATGCTGAAGTGGTTTTCCATTACCTTAATGTTCCTTGTGCCTTAGACCTTTAGGAAAGCCTTGCAGCTGTTCCAGCCCTTGCTCTACATTTGGTCACAGGGAACAGAGCAGGTAGAGAAAATTGAACTCTTACTAAGACTACTCTCTGTGTATTTTTCCAACTCACTGGACATTTCACCAATGGCAGGTTAAAGGTGAACAAGCAACAGGCTGTGACACAGATAATGAGCAGAACCAAATAGGATAAAAGGCAAAGATCCTACAACTTGACTCACACTGCTATCACAAAACAAGTTAAAAAAAGCCACACCAACAACCCTACAACCACCAAACACCACATGGAAGATCTGTGAAGACAAAGTATCTTCTACTAGTTCAGCAGCTGTAATTGGGGAAAAAAAAAGACATGGTTTCAAGTGCATAAACCTCTGCACCTTCAGGCCGTTGCAGCTTACCTCTATGCCAATATCTCCCTGTTTTCTACCAAGTCCCATTCCCCAAAGCTTGAGCAGCTACTGAACAGCATTCTTTGAAGGCAAATGTAGAACTCCTCAAATCATTGCCCAATGTAGATGAAATTTAAACAAATTTGATAATTAACAGAAGGTAAACATTAACACCTTGCAAATGGAATGACTACAGAACATTTCCTTGAGGACATCTTCCCTTCCCCAGCAGGGTAGAGCAAGAAAGTCCTGCCTTAGCTGCAGAACTCCCATGTGGAAAACGGGCAAGAAAGAACTATACTGAGCAAAATGTGGGAAACTAGGGAAACCTGAACTTCAGAAGGACAGTGGTAGAAACCCAACATTCTTGTTACATGGTTCTCAGTTCCAAATTGCTGGCTGAAGAGGTAAAAAGAAGGGCATAACTACAAAGATTGCTGTATTCTAAAGCAGGGAGCTGACAACACATCCTATGTACTGTCACAAAGTATGTGGAGCCAGATGATTGTAGGTGAGGAAACGCTGGGTGCCAAGTCTAACCAGCACTGTCTCTGAAACCTCAAGAAACTCACTACATAAAGCAACTTCTACCAACCCCCTCCTGAAATCTTTCAGGGAAACCATCACTAACAGTCTCCAGTGAGGGCAGAAGGCAGCCAGGAGCCTTGGCTCTGCTGTGCTCAGCCTCAGCTGGCACATGCCCATCTCTACATTTTAGAAGAACTCCCTACAGCACACAGTAGCCCACTGTAACATGTGACAAGCTTCCATGTCCTTTTTTCCTAATGGTGTTTAATCTATTTCAAAGTTCTTGTACATGCATGCATCTATACTGTAGAAGCCTACATTTGAGTCAAACAAATGGTTAGCAGAGCTGAGCACATAAAGGAGTCAAAAGGAGAAAATTAACAAGCTCTTCACAAGTCAAAGTTCTCTGCTGAAATGTTTACCAGTTAAAAATTGCTAGAGTAATCTCTGGTGGGATGTATCACCTCCTGCACATAAAAGTCCTCCCACTTTACTGCCCATGTTTACCATTGGAATAGCATGAGGATTTTTAACAGTAAAAGCAGTAAGGCTATTATTTCCATCTTCCTTGCAGGATGCACGATTCTCCCAGCATTGCCCACCTTAATCAGTTTCCTTTTAGGTATCTCTAGGCTTCTCCTGAAGCACATACTGCTGACATTCCATTGCACAGGCCTATGTTCAAAATTTAGTCACACCATTAGAAGAAAGTGGAAATGCTGAAGGATATGCTTTGAAAATTTAACATTAACACTGACTTTTTTCATGCTACCTCTGAGGCCTTCCTGCAGACTGCATGCCAGATAGTTTACTCCATCCAATTTTTAAGTATCTGGGGACTGAGGCTGATTTCAGTAACTCTCCACTAATACATCATCCTTTGCCTATTTCCCCCATTAGTAGACAAAACACTGGGTGGGAGGAAGAGGGGTTAACTGGAGGTCTGCTGCCATTCACATTAATGGCACTAAAACTGCAATTACTAATGCTGCTGTTCAGCCCATTGGAAGCATGCTGGTTCTCAACAGTAATTTTGATTTAGCGAACAGCGATTTTAAAAATTTCTCTTGGTATCCTCTTTTTTCTGCAGTGAAACCATTGTGTCTAAGCATCATTTTTATTATTTCCTATTTTCATTACAGAAAATAGAGGGAGAAGCATAGTTTGTTCTGCCATGTTCTTGGCTCGGACCAAACACAGAACAGTTAATAGAAACCTTGACATTCGTTGAGCCAAAACAGGAGAAAAAAATTACAGATAAATGTCACACAGTAAAGAATGCAGAAATACCTGCAGAAGTTATTAAAGTAGATAAAAATAGCGTAAGAAAACTTGTGTGGAAAGTCATTTTGCTTATCACATTCAGCATAAATGTCCAAGAAAGTCAGGAATTTACACACTCCACTGTAGGATCCCATGTGAAGAGCTGAAATCCCTAATCCCTTCACTAACTACACAGCAAGACTGCGACAAAAATTGATACAAAGAAAAATTAGTTAAAAAATCACTGATTCTCTCCAATTCCTGCCCGATTGCCTTAAGATCATGAGCTGGCCTCTGCTACCAAGCTGAGTCCTTTACAAGCAGGATCACTTTTACCAGGAGTTGCTGATGTATTTTTTTTTTTAATTTGTGACTAAGTGGTTTGTAAGAAACACACCTAAGTATCGCATTTTAGACAAGAGGTCCAGCAGAGCAGCAAAGAACCTTAAACCAAACAGCGGTGCTAACTGTTTCAACCAGCTTTCTGAAGAGCCTCAGTTGAACACAATATTGAAAAGCATATTCTCTTTGCACCACTGTGAAAGGACTTCCAGCACCTCTCACAGAACAGCTGAAGCCAAAGCTATTACTGTTCTCATGCTTTCACTGTCACCACCTTAATACAAATGACAGCACGAGCCTCCATTTAGCAACCACTTTTCTTTGCTCTTCTCTGCTGTTTCCTCCACAAGTTCTGTTTTACTATCATTTTTTTATTTAGTTCCTTTTAGCTTCCAACTGTGCACCATTAAAACTCCACCATTCTAGTATTCTCCCTAGATGCTGAAAATTATATTCTTTCTTCTAGTACTTGCTTCCTACCCTTTGATCCTTTTTTGTCTTCCTAGTAAGCCATCTGACCCTCTCATACTCTCCCCACCTCCTTTTCCTTCATTCACCTCCTACTTTCTCAGCTGCTTTCATCTTTCATCTTTGTGCCCTGGGTTCCCAGTTTCTCTTCTCTTCACAAGAGAAATGTACATCTTTTCCTAGAGCCTGATAATGCCTACAAGTCAAACACATCTTTAATCTTACTTTCTGATTTTAGGTATGGATTCTATTTAAATTAGGCTTTCCTCTTCACAGTATACTGACACAGCAATATCAGAGCTCAAGTTACATGGCAAAAGTTCAGGCAGGAGACATGTCTGCACACCAGCATAGTACAGGTGTTGCGCCTTCACCTTACTATTGCTTTGTAGTCCCATGGTGTTAAGGTGACATAAGAAAAAACTATATTTGTTGATATATCAGACAACTGGGAAATAAAAAGAGTTGAGGCCTGATGGAGACAACAATGAATTTTTCTTCATTTGTACTGCCAGATTAGATAACAAAAAAATCAAGATCAAGCAAGGAATTCACACTAAATAATTAATTTAGACCTCTCAGGCTTGTTGAAAGATATATCCTTGGGATGAAGTTAGTAACATGAGTGTTAAATGTATTCAGCATTCAAATCCCTCCACCTATATACACATTTCACCCTGCTAAGGCCTGAGAGCAGATAATATATGCAAGGATACATATACAAGACTACCGCTTCCCTTTATTATGGCTACAAATGGGGAAATAATAAACATTCACATCCTCCCCTTTCTACTTAAGGGAGATGGTGGCCTAAAAACAGCAAGCTCATCTTTGTCATCTTCTGTAAGTTCTATCTCATTAAATTATTTGCTCTTTCTTGGAGATAAGACAGGATGTAAAACCAGCATGCCTCTACTGCCCAGGTGCTGTGTTTTATTTTATTTGTCAAACGCTTCTAGAGCTGCGTGGCAGTGATCAGCTCACCTTACCAGCATATGGATTAAAGGTGGGAAGACAAGTAGAAGCAGACTAGAGGAGGAAGGAACGCTAAGCAGTCTCCCTAATGTCAGCAGCATGCTTTCATGTCCACAGCAACTTGCTGTCTGCTTAGCAGTGGCTACCATGCAACAGCATGCTCTCTAAGAGACAATTCCTTTGCACACTCACTGCTGTTAAGCTGTTTATATCAACACTACTGTGCTATGTTAAATCAAAATCTCATGTTTCTATTTAGGTTAATTTAACTCATTCTTATTAAATAAGGTTTACAAGTTATTCTACATAACAATAAACTCTCATAATAATGAAATCACATATTTGATCAACCCCCAGTAAAACTTTTTAATTGAATATTCTCAAAGAATATGTGTCTGCTTGCACTTTTTCAGATTAATTCATTCTCCATAAGTAGTTAGCTTTGCTTCCACTCTTAGTAACCCACAGAAAAGAAACAGAATTACGCATTGAACCACCCATATTCAATAGCACTTGCATCCTCTCGGCACTGGGATAAATGCTATTCAGCTCCCATGATAGTTTGTCCAGTACTTACAGATTGTTGTTTTCTTTTTGTCTCTCTCACCCAGGTATAATGCTGTATCACAAAATGCCTTAAAGGAAAAACAAAATGAAAAATAATGTTTTTGCCATTATGTTTCACCTTATTACAGCACATTTAAGATTTAAAGTTACCTGCCTGTTAAGATTAGTTCAGACAACAGTAAGCTGAAAAAATAATTACATGCATATAGATATAAATGAATTTGTATATGCAGCCAAGGTGAATGTTTTCAAAAGACACATAAACGGCTTCTGAGAATCCTAAAGAAATGCATGGAAGCCCAGCAATAGCTGCTCCTTTCCCAGGTGCCATGTGGAGCCAACAAAGTCAACAAATCAAATCTTCTGACTTTAATTGGTACTAAGATCCTCTGTCATCACCAGCAACGTGCAATTGAAGCAATATCATCACCAAGTTTTGAACAAAGTCCCCCTGCCCATGATTTACAAGTGTTACACCCTGTAGGTGTAACATCCTTCCTTTCCAAGAGAGAACTCTAAGGAACCTCTGACAGGAACAACTCAGAAGAATCTAACTTCTTTATTCCTCCCACAGGTTTTCCTCCAAGGCAGCATAATCCAGCCACTAGTAATTAAGATGCCCATTCTCTTCCCAGTAAATTCAAGTACAAAACCCTACTCTGACATCAATAGGAAAGTAATATTGTTAGCACTAATTGGTTAGTAACAATTCTCTCTGGAATACATGATGCCTAATCATAGCTTGAAACAGGAAGATACACAAAGACTTATCTGAACATGAGAACTCAGCAAGCCTGCAACCAGCTCTGCACAGACTTCAGCTAGCTAAGTTCATGCAACCTGATGGAAAGCACAACAATAACAGTAGAGTAGCAAAACCACAAACTACAGCAAAGAAAGACTTGCTTAAATATAACAGCCCCAGAGGCACATAAATAAAGAAAAGAAGCTATCCACCTTCAGAAGACCTCAGGGACAAAGAGACATCCAGCAAAATACCCTCACATTCACTGCCAACCCTTAAATGAGGTCTGGGAAAGGGTGGATCCTGGCTCCACCCCTTCTGGTCAATCAGTGCATTGGATGCACCTGAGCTCCTCTGGGTTGGCCCTGCCTTCCCACCAGGTGCTCAATCACTGCTTCAGGCTCTGACTTAGCATTTCCACTGCAGGTCATATAATCAAAATAGTTTGGTGAATAGCAATTTAGCAATGTTCTCTAGCTTCTGACATCTGTGAGGATAAAGAGCTTCTTGTATGTTTACATTGTTTGACTTCCACAAGCAGCAGACTACCTCCCTTGCACTTTCTGGCCTTCAGAAATATGTCAAAATGGGATTTCAAATGAAAGCACAAGGAAAGGAGAAAAAATTGTATACAGAAATAAAATAACCATTTCTACTTAATTTATAGACTAAAGTTATGTAAGGACGTATTGCTAGCTACTGCTGGAAGTTATCTAGGATACATTTATGGCATCAGTCTCCCTTAAACCTAAAGGAAGGCTAAGGGAATGATAACATTCTGATGCAAAAGCTTTTCAGCTTTTCTCTCATAATAATTACAAAAATCTGCAATATTTCACTTTCTCATATTAGTACATTATTATTACCTACATCACTTGTTAGATCTCTAGTTTAGTTTCTATTTCTATCAATATGTTTCTACCTGTCATGTTAAAGAATCATAGAATCCTAGAACTCTCTGAGTAGGAAGAGACCCTTGGAGGTCATTTCCGCTGGAAAATCTAAACTGGAAAATCCAAGCAGTATACCATACTTCATGTTTCTCACAAAGTTTTCTGACAAAACTTAGCTATCGTAATAAGGTGCTAACACTGACTCAAAATGAAAATTGAAATGCCTGTGTTATTATTTTGCTGATGCATAGAAAAAAGGGAAAGTACTTGTATGGTAACTGTTGAGTCATGGCTTGAACCACTGATTGAGCATCTGGAGAAAGGACCTGGTCGGCCCTGGGAGCACAGGTGAAGGCAATTGATGTGTGTGACTGAAAGGTGTGGAGCCTGGCTGCACCCTTCTTAGACCTCATCTAAGGGTTGACCCCTGTTGGGGAAGGATTTCTGGTTGGAAATCTCTCCTTTGTGGAGTCTTTCTTGTAAGCCTAGGTCTTTAGAGGTAGGTGAGCACCTTCTCTTTTGAAAGAGCTTCCTATCTGTGCTGGTCTTTTTGTTGTTATGTTCCTGTATTGCCCTTCTACTGTGTTAATTTTTCTGACTGTAACAGTGCTTCATGTAAGAAATGTGTAGAATCAGCTAAATGTGGGCAGATCAAGGGGTATAGATTCTAACCCACAGACCTAGAAGGTAAAAGCTAGATTAAGAACTCTCTTAATGTATTTTAACATATTTGGTTAATCTTGTGGAGAAATGACCTGTATTCAGATAGGGAGTGTTCAAGCTTTTACAATGAGTCAGGAATCAACAGCAATTTATACAACCCAAGGAATAACTGAATAGCTCATAATGTTGCAGGAAAAGTTGTGAGAACCACTGTGAAACACAAGTTCAATAACACTATGTGGGAAGTATAAACAGATATGATTTATAGCCAACTGATATAACCTCTCTACTGTTTTCAAGATTGGTGAGGTCTCTGCCGATCCATTTTGTCCAGTTTTTAGGCATCATATTTCAGGACCAACTGAGACCAACTTGAAGACTTTAGATGAGAGTTACTGAAATGCTGTGAAACACAACACACTAGGAAGATCCACAATGAAGCCAAGAAGTCAGTCAGCAGACTGGGGTCAAGAGAGACAATGGCCATGTAGGGCAAGGTTTGGGTGGAGCAGGAGACCAACATGCTATGGCATTGCTGGAAAGGGGCTCCAGGTTAAGCTGAGAAGGGTCATCTTGGCCTCTGGGAAGGCCAGGGCAGTTCAAGCCACCAGGCTGTGGCAGGTAGAATGTCCTATGGAAATGATGAACTTCCTCAAATGAAAGTTATTCTAACTTCTACCAGGAAAGGCAAAGGCACCACAGATCCAGCCTCAGAGTGAAAGGAGAGACCTCAGCTTGCCTTCTTTATTTTGACTTCTTAAGGCTGACGCCATAGGTCTTAATTATTTTACATCTCTTGTAGCCTATGGTGATATTCCTCCAGTAAACCAGACACCAAGAAGAAGTGCCTTGGCTAGAATGGAAAATATCACACCACAAATCATAAAGGTCCAGCATCAAAGAGCAGGAAATATGTTCCCTACTTCTGGGTCACATAGGCTTTCAATTATATTTAATAAATTATATTTATTATTCCATCATTATTTTTCCAATAACTACTTTTTCAGTTTAGATAATCTTCCTTCACCTTTATGTCCATATTCTATGCAGTTAATATAAATATAGTGGGTATATGGATCCTATTGAATTACCTGATTCTATATAGTTGAAAGTAGATTATTTCTTCAGCTGTGCTTCCTTTGGGCCTGAAGAATGATAGTTTTCATACTCTGATTGATTGCTCACCGAAGTCAGACCACTGTAGCCAAAGAAATATTTTGAATAAGTGTCTAACAGGTTTAAAATTATACTTAGGCCACACGTCTATGAAATTAACATCCTTCCAGATGTTCAGAAGGCATCATTTCCTGCATGCACACTGTTAATTTTACCTATGCTTTTTATAACTTTTATAATCACTACTTGCTTCCATCTTTCCACATTTTCTTCATGAAACACTTTTGCTATAATCTTTCTTAACTGTACTCACCTGTGTGCTTCAGGCATCCAGTTAACCTAATATCACCAATGCTTCCTATATATCCAGCTCCTAATCAGCACAGCGCACTTGAAAACAAAACAAAACGCCAAGGTCAAGTCCAGTTCAAGTATTTGGGCTTAATTTGGGATTACATAAAATGTTTATTTCCCAGAAGACTTATTTGCAAGTATAATTAATATTGGATGTTTTTTACTGAATAAGTGAATTGGCTGGAGTTCTTAGCCCTGGTGTGTAATCAAATTGGAGTGGTAAATTTGTTCCTACTTTTACATTGACTTGGATGAAGGTGTTGTACTGTGATTTCCGAGCTAATGTTGATGTTGAAACAGGAGACTTAGTAATCAGGAGTTTTGACAGTATCATTGACTAACCCAGGCATTGTTTCTTGTCAGAAGGAAATTTTTTTTAACAATAAGGGAATTCACTATACTCGTTCAGTGACCAAAGGAGCCAATATGTGTGTAGCAGGCTACTCAACAGATTAAACACTGGAAAAGGCAGGTGGAGAATTACTGACAGAAGTTGCAGCCTTGCCTAATGACTAGCTATGAGGAGAAACCTAGAAGAGTTCCCTTGCTTCCAGCATCACTCAGCACACGATGAGAAATATCCTGGCTCTGTCTTGCTAGTTCTTATTCATGTTGATTTTGTATAGTTTATTAAAGGACTACAGCAAACTTGTGTCACAGGAAACAGGTCAGTCTCTTTTCACCACTACCTCATATTCAGACAATCAAAGAAAAGCGAGAATATGAGAGAAACACGGTACCAAATGGTTTCTGTTCATGTTTCTCTGACTAATAAAAGCAACCAGCAGGTAGTGGTTTTGATATAATGGCCGTATGGGAAGAAGATGTCAGACTTTACCCAGCTGTGTCAATGTAGATAATGTGACAATATTTGCTGGACTGGTAACATTTCACTATGGAATCAGGAAGAGACCTAGAAATTCCTCCCAGCATTAAATGCTTTGCTACCTGGATTCTTTTAATCGCTCCACAGAGAAAAGAAAGCAGGCTTGCGATTTTTCTATTAATGATGAGAGAGAGCTGAGCTGCTGTGATTAGTTAGATGTGCACTGTGCTTAATTCACACCTCAGAAAGGTCCTCTGGTTACTATTTTCATGCATATTCTTTCCCTACTAAAACATCCGAGGGTGCCCGTAAATCCACGTTTCGGTAGAGTCCATGAAGTGCCGCCATTTCCTGCTCTGGTGGCGCCACCTGGCGGCCGGCACGAGCCGTGCACCCAAGCTCGTGCGCGTCGCGCGCTCTGCCTGCGCTGCTGCTCGTTCCCAAGGCAACGCAACAACCAAAACGCGATGGGTGCTTCTGCGGAACGCCCAGGCTACGGCTTTTCCGTATCGCAGCTTTCAAGCAGTACGATGAAATGAAAGCATACCCGATTAACGCTGATGGAAGACCCGCTTGGCCGGTTGTTCTAAAACTTGCTTTGAAATCGCACAATTGCAGTCTCGATAACATCCTGCTCGAGCTTCTCATCGCTTTTATATCAAACTATACAATACTAGACTCTTGCTTTCTCTCACTGCGCTTTTATTGTAATCGAGGCGCTTCTTGCAACGCTGAGCAACGAAACGCTCAGTTTCAGCAGTGCCCCCTGAGCAACGCATTCACTGCCATTGCTCCCCTGCGGTTGTTTTTAACGCCGTTCATTGCTCGCATTCAGTGAGAAACCTCCCCAAGAAAAAACACCAACTTAGTTTCTTGCAAAGCGTCTTTTGGAGCCTTTCTAATCTTTCCTGAGATTTCTAAGGAGGCTTTACACCAGCTAAGAGCCCAGGACAGGTGTTTCTGGCCAGCAGGCGGTTCCTTTGGCTTGCTACCAGCCCGCTTACCTCGGTGCCCCGAAGGCTCGCAGGACGCGGATTGCGGGCAGATTTATGACCCGCCCCTTGCAAAACCGTTCCCTCGGGGCGGGCTACACACCCGCAACCCCTTTCTCGACGTGTTTTGTGGGTGCAGAGCCTCCGCCCCGCAGGACCTGCAGCTCCGAGCTCCCTAGAGGAGCAGACATCGCGCTACGGCCGGACCGAGCTGGGGCACGCGCCGCACCACGCGCGTGCAGAGCAGGGCTCAATCCCCAGACGGAAGATGCGGCGGCGCCGCCACGCCCACCTCCTGCTCTCTCCTCTGATTGGCTCTCATCCTCCACCAATCCCCTCCTTCCCGCTCGGCGAAAAGCGACGGGAGGGGTGGGGTTGACGGTAGCCCCGCCCCCTCTCAACGGCCGGTAGCCGTGCGGGCGGCGGATTGGTGCTTGGGGCGGCGGCTCCTCCCCCGCGGCGGCGGCGCGGTTCGGGGGCAGCCATGGCCATGGGAAAGGCGGGCCCGGCGCGGCCCTGCAAGGTGCGTGCGGGGCGACGGCGCGGCTCCGGGGACCGGCTGAGCCTCCGGGCTCGGGCGGGGCGGTGGGGGCTCGCTGGGAGTGGAGTCAGGCTGGGGTCCTGCAGCCTCGCCTCCGCGGGCTGCGTCTCAATGAGGCGCTTTCCACCCCCCCTGAAAGCAGCGGGTGAAAACAGCGCGTAACGCGAAAGCGAGCGGGTGTTTCTGTGCTTCTGTCACCAGCAGGCGCTGTCTTCTGGAAGGCTGGCGGGAGCAAAGCAAGCCCATGGAAGGAAACAGTAAGGCTCGAATCGCGGCTGCTGAACGAGGAGCTTTGCAGTTATTTTTTGAAGTAGTACGAGCAGTGAATTTGACCTTTTCTTTAGGCCCGGCTTAAGAAAGGGGCGTCATTCCGACGTGGAGGATGCATGCTGCCTCTACTCCGCTGATTCTGACGATCAGGTAATTTCCCTGGCTTGTGAATGCAGTCACATCTGTTATCTGGAGAGAATGGGGACTGGAATAGAATCACAGAATCCTTAGAGTTGGAGTTCTCGGAGGTCCCCACTGGGAGCCATCCAGTCCAACCGCCCTGCAGTGAACACAGACACCGCTGCTACATCAGGTTGCCCTGATCCAGCCTTGCCCTGGAAGTCTCCAGGGACGGGGCGTCAACCACAACACCAGGCAACCTGCTCCAGCGCCTCACCACTCTCACTGTAAAAGGCTTTTTCCTTATATCCAACCTACCCTGCAACAATTGAAGAAAAAACATGCTAAATTAGGTACTGGATGTGGTCTAGAAGAAACTCCTTCAAAGCCACTGAGAGTATTTATACAGAACACTGTGGATACTTGCAAGTTGTCCTGGCAGTAAGTTTGGCTCTGACAGCTGATTAAGGCACGGAATGCGTGGTGTGAACACACCTATGCTGTTGGTACTGCCAGAAGTGCAACCACATTAGTTATGCTTTGTGACAAAGAGTAAGCTGTATGAAAGCAGTGCTGCAGCAGTGCTTTATGTGTAGTGCTGAATCAATTATTTCCAAACTTAAAATAGTTTGGAAATAGATAGGTAATAGTTTAACTGTAAGTGGCAACGATTAAAGCAAGCGCAAGAGCAATTAACAAATAAAATCAAACAAATGGGCACACATGCAACAATGCAATTTAAGCTTTTTGCAAAAATTCTCTTGGCAAATTTTTGTGTGATTGCAAAGTGATACATTGGAAACTAAACGTTTTTACCTATGATCAATTTTCTATTATTATTTTTAAGGTAACAGAGAGGGGAACAGCCCCCTCTGAAAGGGCTCTGTTTTATTGAAATAAATCAGTGATGCTCATTTTCTGACTGAGGTATTCTGTTTGCAGGTTAATACTATTCATAATGGACTTGACCGCTGTGCAGCTTTACTGAAGAATATCCTAGAAAATGAAGCTACAGGTTGTAACTATTGAGAATTTAGGTTATGTTTCTAGTTTTAGTAGGGCTGTTGCCATTTGTTTTGTTGACCAGTTTTTGTTTTGAATACAATAGGAAAGGAGACCAGCCATAAACAACCAGGGAAAGCAACATCTGTTAAAATTACTTCCAAACCTTTGCTTACCAAAGCAAATACTCTGAAGAAGAAAGGATTGAAGAAAAGCATTACTGCTCCCCACATCCGAAAAGAAATTGGTAAGCAGATTTCCTCAGGCTTCCTTTTTTCTCAAACAATATTGAGAGACTCCACGCTTCTTTATTGTGTAGATCCAGGAGACAGAACAAAACACTCAGCTGAAGTTCTCTTTCTTTAGTGCCAATATCAGCTAAGAAACTTCTTTCATCTACCACACCGCCTACTGAGAAAGAGCTTCCCAGTGCAGCACAGTGCCAGCTGATTCGACCAACTCATGTGCCTTGCAGCCAGCAGTCTGCTGTCATACGTGAGAAATTGTGTGAGCGTGTGCCAACCCAGATGGCTCTGATAACTGGCCAGCCATCACAGAGCAATAGTGAAATTCCTACTGTGACTTCGTTTCCTACCTCAGATCATGGTTAGTGGGATTACCAATGTAGGGCTTGCTGTTGTGTTCCAAGTGTTGCCCCAGGTTGCCCTAATCTGTGACAGCGTTTTCTTTTAGGATATCAAAATGTTACAGCTTTTAATTACCAGTTATCTGTCCCCACAGCAGACCTGTCCCTGCAGCATGCAGCTCATTCCTTATCTACTCAGGCCGTAAGTAAAAGTTTGATTTAGATTATTAATAAGCATTTTAAAATAGTACTATTTATTTATTTATACACTGATTTGTGAGGATTTTATTGAGTTTATGTAATTCCTTCGTTATGAAAAATCTCAGCATATTTTAACCTGTACTGACAAAAGATGATGACAAAATACTGCAGTTGAAAATGTAATATACATGGATACCAAAGAGTAAAATGGGAGCTGTTTCAAATGGTGGTTTCTCTATGAAAAATTCTGTAATGGACAGGAAGCATGAAAAGTATAGGAAATTACTCATTACTGTTCAGAATTATATTGTCAGTAATGCAAATAAGAATCTCTAACTAACTCCTCATTAAAGAAATTGAATCTCATATACAGCTTTTCCCCTGCTAATGATCTAATTAATTATGTCTTCAGATACTGAGTAGTATCTTAGAGCCATGTTTTAGAATCTGTGTGTATTTCACGGCATAAAATAAAACCAATGGAGAGTACCAGCATCTACCTTGGGAAATGTGGTAATGGACTTGCACCTTGGAACTGGAAGGCTGTAGAGTTAACTTCCACCTGTAGGCAGTCCATGTGTAACTAGTGCTATCCTGGAATTTTTAGAAATACATCAGTTTAAAATATTGAGACATAAATGTGTTCTTTTTATTTTTTCCCTGTTCTGATTTGGTTTCAAGGGGTGAATAGTTAGAGGGGGAAAAAAAAAAAAAAAAGAAAAAGCAACAGCTGCTGGGTTTTTTTCTTACACAACAGAGATTAAACTGCTTTCATGTTATCAGTAATGTTTAAGATCAAATGTAAATCATGGTTAATATTCTGTTTAATATGAATCTTCTTTATGCAGGGTGTTTCTATAGACAGTGGCAATGCATGTGTGCCACAGATTGGAGAAATTGTGGTTTCCCCCGTGGTTTCTGGTGCTCCCACTCCTGCACAAATACAGGCTGCCAATTCTCTTCCTGGTGTGATGTGTTATGTCTCATCAGGAGCATCAAGTAATTCTGCAGTGCCTACATTCACCCCGTTGTCTTCTGGCAGAGAGATGACCCCAAGGCAGGAGCAACAGAGTAAAGAAGCAGACTTGATAAGGTGCATAAAAGCTCACCTGGCCCTGTTACAAACGCATGAAATGGCAAATGGCAGGACTGAACAGAAGCTCTGTCGTTGTCTGACAGCATGTAACATCTCAAGTAATGATGAGGATGCTTCTGAAGAACACAGTGAGGATGTGGTCAGTGAAGGTGAATTGAACGTGCTTGATGTAGCCTCAACAAGAGATGCAAACAGCCAGCAAAGCTGTATAAAGAAAGGTCTCAAACCTAGACAAGAAAGTGCAGATAAAGCAGCCCATAAAGTAAAGATGGTAAAATATCTTTTGGGAGAACTCCGAGCACTGATAACAGACCAAGGTAAAAACATTCTCACTGTGCACTATAGTGATTATATAAAATAATGGGAGAGTTGCACTAAGTGGGCATGTGCTTCAGTTTCTGGAATGTACATCCTCTTGGAGTGGTGTTCCACAACTTCAATCACTTCCTGCTTCACTGTGGGGAAGTATGAGGTTACATTTTGGGTGATTGTAACATTATAACAGCAGGGATAGAGACAGTTCTATTTTGTATACAATGTTTTTCCCTGTCGAAAGGGGGGGGTGTGGACAGATTATACAACAGCAATACTACTGGATCCTGAACCATAGTTTTCATAGTCAAGCATTTAAGTCTTAAATAAATAAAGATAGTTGGTCAAGTTTAAATTCTTCTTTTATATATTTTAGAAGAAAATGAGATACTATGGCATCACTTTGAATGTTCTATTACAGGTGTTTCTTTTTCCCCCACCTCTTGCAGATGATTCAGAAATGTTAAGGTTGATGAATGAAATAGAAGACTGCATATCATTGCTGCCAGCTGTAGTGGGAAGTACAAACATGCAGACTGAGATAGCTCTAGCTTTACAGCCTCTCAGAAGTGAAAACGCCCAGCTGCGTAGGTTGGTAACTGTATTTACTGCAGAAAATACCTAAAAGATCTTTGGTCCATTCTAAATTGCATGTTCTAGCATTGTTGTGGTGTAATTGTTGTGGCCCTTATTATTTGTGCAGTAATAATATGTTACCAAACGTGCTGGTAAGGCTGTATTATGTTAATTAATGCACAGATACTTAAAGAAAATATTTTAGTACATCAGTTACATCAAGATTGAGGCTTTGTCTAGGTGGTGTTGGTGTGTCATTCTTCCTGAAGACTACACTGTTAACAGTATTTGGTATTGAAGAAAGATTGAAATTCAACAACAAAAAAATTAAATAAAGCTTCTTCATATTTGTAAAACGTTCTGTGATATTATATTCTTACTAATTTAAAGTGCATTGGTTTTGAATTTATTCTGAATTTTCTGAATATGTTCTTTTTTACAATTCACATTTAGGAAACTAAGAATCTTAAATCAGCAACTCAGGGAACAAGAGAGGAATGAGAAGACATCTGGACAGAGCTACGAATGTAAAGTACTAGTAGAGAATGATGGTTGTTGGGGCATTTTTGTTAAGACTTTGTTTAAATTAATACAGATATGTATAGATATGATTAATAACAACAATATGTATTCTGGCCCTTAGTGGCAACTGAGCTAAGTGCTGAGGGTCTAATTGTGGGACTGTGTTTGCATGGGTTGTTTTACTTGTGCTTCTTGGATGCTGAAACTCAGGGGTTCGGCTCCAGAGCAGATTATTTTTCTTTGTGTCTGTCCAACAATGAGGATTACAGATAACTAAGATAACTAAGAAAACTAGGAAGGAATTTTGTACGTTTCATCTCTCTTCCTCAAAAGACTCCTTATTTTATCTATGAGCTGTAGTCAGGTTACCAAGATTCCTTAAGAAACTTAATTAAGTGTAGAAATCCAAACTGTAGCACACAACACACTTAAAGTTGCATGTTTACTTCTGTTAGTGGCTTCTTTGCAGTCCTTGAATGTGATGCTCCACACTCAACTGAAGGAATCTCTGAAAGGCCTTGAGTCACTGCAGGCTAAAAATGAAGAGCTACTGAAAATAATAGAAAGTCAAAAGGAAGAAAATAAGCATCTTGCAAAAGATATTCAGGAGAAAGAAAAGGAATTGCTTGAAAACAAACAGCAATATGATATTCATTCCACCAAAGTCAAGATTGGTACGTGTTTTAGATTTGTTTACTCTTAGCATTTTTAAACTTGAGTAATTAGCTAAATTCTTCTTGGCGTTTTAGAAGTGGAGGAGGCATTAGCAAATGTGAAGAGCCTTCAGTTTAAGCTGGAAGCTTCTGAGAAGGAAAATAAGATTTTGGGCATAACGTTACGTCAGCGTGATGCAGAAGTTAACCGACTGCGTGAGTTAACCAGGTACTGATGGAGAAGTGTTATTTTTGATCCTTGGCATTGCTTTGTAATTTTCCATACTTCAAATTATTGTTATCTTTAGTCCTACACCAGTATCTTCATGATAGGAGGTCCTGTAGGCTGAAATCTCTCTTTGTACATACTTTTGCTACTGTAGTATTATAATTCTATTAAAACAGATCTGTTGTGCTCCATGACGTTAGTTCCATTTTTAAAGTAAAATACTAGCTGGAGTAACTTGGGTGAAGTCTTAACACCTGTAGCAGACTGCCTGTAGGATCTAGCTCTGTAGCTCTGTAGGAGCTGCATGCGGAATGCGTGGATATGAATACTAACTGATATTTCCCAAGCAGCTTTTGAATTAGGAAACTAACTTTTGACATGACTGACGGAGAGATTCTTTTCCCTTGTGCTGCTTCTGAAAACAGTCTTTAATTGGAAGAACTTGCAAAAAGATCTGTCTTCATCTCACAGAAAGAGTTTGCTTTGGAGCAGTCGCTTACTTAATTGTGCACTTCCTTGGATTAGATTATGCCCAGATTTTAATTATGAATGAGGGTGGGAGAATTTCTATCACTGAAAGAAGGCTGTTGTTACTCAGACTCCTTTTTTTTAGAGCTGTTGCTGTGTAGTTTATTTCATCACAATGTTCTATAAATCTGGTGACAAGCTTGGAGGTTCAGAGAGCTTTCCACACACAGAGTAGTGTGTACATAAAATTGTCTTGGACATAACATGCAGAGGAGGCTGAACTGTTTTCTGTCTTGGCAAGAGTTGATGCTGATTGGAATGACAGGATGCTTTTATTAATCATTTCAGATTCTCTAGAAGTTCAGACGTATTACGCTTTACTGTGGTTATGAAATACTGACCACCAGATGGTAGTATAATGATGTCTTATTACGTGTTTATATATAGGCTATATAATGTGCACCCACACACACATATATATATAAAAGCATTATGTGTTTATTTTTTTATACAGAAAATGAGAATAACTGATTCTCTTATTATATTTTTTCCTTAAGAAACAATGGGAAAAATAATTTGGAAAAACTTTGAGTAACGTCAGTGAGATGCACAGAGCATGTTTTTCTGAGCTGAAGAATGAATTGGAAGAAATTTGGATCAGTTCACATCTCTATTACTATTTTATGATAGAAAGAGAATTGCAACTTTGTTGCAGTCAGATAAACCAAATGTTTTGGATTTATTTTTTATATATATATATATTTTATTATAGTTAATCTGATGAATTTATTTTCTCTTAACAGAACCTTGCAGGGCAGTATGGCCAAGCTTCTGTCAGACCTCACAGCAGACAACAGTAGACCCACATCTGAGAAAGGTCTCTCAAAGTCTCTCTTGGATGACCATGAGAAACAGATGCAGTCCGATCCGTGTCCTGGGAATACTTCAGTAATGACTTACCTTAAAAAGTTAGAAATGGATCATGTTTTGATAGATGCCGAGCTTCAGTTCTCAAATAAAGATGGAGAGTTACAAATGCTAAATCAAGCCTATGAAAAGTTTGCTGGTGAGGGAACTAAAATAAGCCATATATTCTCAGAAGAACGAGCATCAGCATCCAGGATATTACCAACCTTACTGAAGCAAGATGCAGAAACAGCTAGTGATTCTGGGACTTTAATAGATGAACAAAACAAGTTGGATGAGACTGTTTATATTCCATTGACTAGCAGTGCCTCTAAAAAACAGCTTGTCTCTGAGAGAACTAATGCACTACCTCATATGAGAGGAGCTTGTAAGATGTTGGACTATAACTGTGAGCTCTCAAACTCTGTGCAACAGAATAGAAGTGAAGTGTCAAAGGATCCAACTATTTTGGATACGTTTGGTGCTGGGTACAGCATGAAAAAGGCCATGGAAAACACACTTGAAATTACAGGGGATAAAGCGAAGTCAGGAGACAAAGTGCAAATGAGGCCAAAAGGCACTTTGAGTCAGGCTACAAAAGGCTTCCCAGACAAACCAGGCCAACTTCAGCCTCACATTCCAACGCTGTTTGAGAAAGAGATCTCTCAGAAAAAAGGCAGTGAAGTGGGTGATGTCAGTTTTATTTCATTTGATGATGTATCAGGGAAATCTGAATGGAGTGTATCTTCTTTTTCAACATTTACTTCTCGAGATGAAGAGGACTTTAAAAATGGCTTAGCAGCATTGGATGCCAATATAGCTAGGTTACAAAGAACTCTGCAAAATAGCATTATGAAACAGCAAGTGTGAGGAAACAAATTAGGATGTGCTTGCTCAGATAATTAAAATTTTTCTGTGGTATATTAGTACGGTACAGATAGTATTTGTATTTTTTTGTGTAAATGGAGCTCCTATTTGTTTTAATTATGAATGGGATTTGTTCCTCAGGTCATGGTGCTGCTTCCCTTGATGTGTGCGATTTCAAATAGTTATAAATTCCTGCAACATTAATTCCTAGCACAGTGTTTGATAACTCTTGATGAAACTGTTGTGCTTTTGGCAATGTTTTTTCTATTAAATGATAAACTACACTTGATGGGTTTTTGTGTGTTTTTTAAAAGTAGTAAGAACAACACTGAGAGATGCACCTCAAGTCAATTGCAGATGTGATAAATCTAAGATAACTATGATTTAATTATAACATGTATAAAATTAATTTTGTAGTTTTTTTCTACCTTGATTTTGACCTTGTATTTTCAGAAATTAACTCCTTTTTCTAGTTTACTATGAAGGTGAGCAAACAGTAGCATCAACATCAAAGAAGTGGATGGGCAGGACTTCTTTTTTAGCTGCACTGCTTCTTGAGCCAGACTGGGTTTGGATTCAGTATAATCCGATAATTAAGAAGTGGGAATTTAAACTGTCTTTAAATGATAAAGTCTTCTGCCTTGACTAGGTAGGCTCTTAGAATGTTGTTGGATGCTTTTTTCTTTTTCTTTGAAGAGGAACTTGGGGCAGAAGGCTGATTATTAAATTTCCTTCTCTAAAGGGATGGTAACGTACATGGGTAAGAAGCTCTGCAGGTAAATGCTAAGGAAGAACAAGCTACAGAGCAGCTCTACAGGAACAGGGGGAGTTGAAAATGAAAGGTCAGGATGATGCTGTTCAAAGAATAAAGAAATGCAGCCACCACCACATGGGATTTGTAGTATATAGTAGATCCCGTAAAATACGTGTACTAGTCCTTTTCCACTTGTCATTAGAAGACTTGGTTTTCAGTTTTGAGAACTGTACTTGAAAGGGAAATAAATGAAGGGTCTGTATGAGGGCAGGAAACGCATCAGTGTTCTGTTCTGCTTTACAGTTCTGTTTTATGTTGTATTTTCCTTAAGGGGAACTTAATATTGGAATATAAACAGAAAGCACCCTGATGCTGAGAAACAGAAGCATTAACAGGTTTCGGTTAACAGAGAAGATAGAAATTGGATGTTATCTGAAACTGGCAAACATGTATGGTTAGCAAAGTGCTGGAATAAACAGTCTGAGTAACTCATGGAAATTCCAGAGTGGTTGACGTGCCGAACATCTGTCAGATGTGAATGCAGAGTTTGGAGTGGGTCATGCAGTTCAGCTCCTGCAGGAATGGGATTCCAGTCTGTTCTCCTTGGTAGGACTTTCCAGATCTCAGTGTCAAGAATATGGATCAGAGAGAGTTTCAAGTTATGGGGAGGTTTTGCTATTGTTCTGTGGCTCTTGCACACTTAGCAGCACTCAAGTGTTGTATTTCATGACTGAGGGGTTTTCAGGGAAAGAATCTTCAGAAATGTAACAGCGGCAAAAAGACCTGAAATTAAGACTACTTTTTCTCCAGCATTGGGTTGTTTATTTTTTTCCTAGAAAACATTACTGTGCTTCGTGGTGCTGGCTGTTTGCGGCACAGGTATCAAGTCCAGCACTTTTAAGTTTTTATCCACAGTTGAATGAACAGACTTTAAATTAATGCTCTGTCCGTGCATTGTGCTGTGTTGCAGTCCTGAGATTATTTTAGTTACTTTTAAGTGAGCAATAAAAAGGTATGAAGACAACACATACTAGGGAAAATGCCAACTGGCACTCCAGCTTTGAAAAAGAAAAGTTAGACTAAATAGTGACTTCAGTGATTTAGAATGCTTTTAAGGGTTGGCCTGGAACTTCTTGGTACTCTCCCCCCTCTTGAATTCAGATTCAAAATAAGGCTGATGGTGTGGAAGTGAACACATTTCAAGTAAATATTTACAAGCAGCTTCGCAGAAGAAGCAAAGCAAGATATAAACGGTGATTATAGCATGTATTAAAGAGAAGCTGCAATGAATTCTTGTCTTTAAAAAGACAAAGGCTGTCAGAAGAAAAGTGACAGAAGGTGGCAAACTATTCATTACTACACAAAGTCAGTTCTCTTGCAGTTAGGACTGTTACTCTGAAGGAGGATAGTTACAGTCTGGGTGGAGTACCAGGTGCCAAGATGACTGAGCGTGTTGTCCTTACTTTGAGAAAGAAGTGAACAAAAATCCTCTCAATGGGAGAAGATGTAATATTATCTTATTTGTGTCCCTCACATCCTTACAAAGTGTGTTCTGTCAAAGCAAAGTGTAAGTATTACAAAACGTATTTTAAGATAGCAAGTGAGCGTATCTGTAGTGTGCTCAAGGAGGAGAAACTATGAAGAAATAGAAGGGAAGATTATTTTTTAATATAGTTATTTGACTTGTATTCAAATGTGTCAGTCAGAGCTATAAGAGCTTTAAATAAAATTTCCCATGCCTGGACATTTATTAGTTGGCAGCATTGTGGAAGCAAAGCAAGCAATGTCAGCTATGTGAGTCCTTGAAAGGTGAGAAAGTTCAAGAGAAAACAGTGATAACATCTCCTACAAATTCATTCTTTTAATGATTTGTATATAATAATACTTACTCCAAAT
The DNA here is from genome assembly GCA_035772895.1 of Perdix hodgsoniae. Taxonomy (NCBI): domain Eukaryota; kingdom Metazoa; phylum Chordata; class Aves; order Galliformes; family Phasianidae; genus Perdix; species Perdix hodgsoniae. Next base: position 1,071,040 of record JAPSGF010000050.1, read on the forward strand.
CAAATAAATTCAAGAATTTGCAAACTTTAACAGCATTTTGACCACTTAAGTTTGCATAGTCTGAGAAGTACAATGAAGATCCCATGTAGCTGAGTAGAGGGATTTGTCTTTCCTGGTGAAAACAGCTTAGAAGCTGTTTCTTCTCATTCCCATAATAACAAAGTAGAGATCTCTGCAGATTAAAGGCATCACCTTTGTTAACACCAATTCTTACAACATGGAAGCAGCTTGTGCCTTAATTTTAATTTTTAATTTTAACAAGTTTGTGCTTGTCATGATGGAAATTGGGATTTATTGAGATTCAGCTATGTTGCAAGGAAGCAGAGCTGAGGGCTGCATCTGTTGCAAGCCTAGATGCATTCCTCTCCACAATACTTGAAGTTCTCTCCACAAGAACTTGAAGTCTGCTGCAGCTGGTTGTATTGCATGGCTGGATTCCAACACCGAACACTCTTTTCCCACTATCACCAGTTATGCTTGCTGTCAACGGCTGACACTTGCTAAAAACTGTGACTTTCTATTTGAAAGCAGGACTGAGGTTTTTACCTCTGCAAATCCACCATTCCAGCCAACTGTTTCAAGAAGAGCAATGTAATCTGCTGACTTCAATTTTTGAACACAACCTGTCACAGAAAGGCACTCCTGACAGAGGCTTCCAAGTGTGTTTGACACACTGTTCCAGCTTCAGTTTGGTTCCAGTCTTTGTTAAGAGTACTTTTGGATAACTTGGAAGAGACAAAGAGTAAAGTAACTAACTGGACTGCTCTGTCAACTCTGCAAGTTATCTCTGTTACACATGAAATTTTGTTTGAAGATTTATTGTCTAACTAGAAAAGCATAGACCTCCCTCAGAGCCAAAGTATCGCACAAAGCACAACCAGCTGTGATGCTTCAGGTTTTCTAGCCAGGAGACAATGGTGAATGAGGCGGGCTGGTGGTACCCCAAACAGCCCCCATGGAGCAGGGGGACTTCAGGCAGAGCCAGCACTCCTGTGTCTGAAGGCCTGCTCCTCCATGGCCACTGTTCTACTGCAGTTAAACCGTAAATCCTCACTCTGATTTGCAGGCAGGAGTAGCTTTAGTGTTCTTTGTGTTTTCACTATAGATCTTTTCATCTGTTATTGCAATGTAGGTGAGGGAAGGTGCCTTGCTTTGTAAGGAGCACACACCTCTAGCTGTTGGCAGTCCTCTGAGATTCTAGTCAGCAGTCCTCAGAAGGTTGCCAAGGTTGCCTGATAGATGGATGGTGCAGCTGTGAGGGAGCAGTATTCATCACATTGCCATAGTGCAGATGTGGGCTAGTCCATCCACATTGCTATGTATTGTTTTTCCTTCCAAAACTTAGCAGAAATGCCATGTTTACATGGTGATCTTTATCAGTAATGATATGTAAATGAGATGGTGTCAGTTATGAATTTTAAATTTACACAGATGCTGCATTCATACTTTAATGCATCTTCAGGGAATGTTTCCACATGCTGTCTGAATAACAAACATCAGCTGAACTGAAAACCAAATATTCTCTTGTCAGGACAAGAAGAGAGTATTACCCCACAGGTTCTCCAGCTGTACCCTCAACTATTTTGTTCTGGCCACATGCAAGGTCACAGTCTTCATGCACAGCCCTACCACAATTCCCAGCCATGAGATGCACCAGTAATACAAGTTTGCCAGTGCTGAAACATATTGGAAATCTCCTTTTTGCACCTTTGATAACATCTGTTACTGATGTTACGCTATGCCCAAGGACCATGTAAAAACTGAAAAAGAGCAGTTTAAGCCATAGCCAGAGAGCAATGGCTGTCTGTGCTGAAGCTAACATTATGTGGTTTATATGCCCTTAAAGCATTTGCATGTCTAAAGACTACTAAGAAGTAGTATTTCTTTTAAGACTCCTGGTTTTATTCAGGCCCATTATGAATTCTGGCTACTTCCCTGCTGCAATGATAAAGCCAAAACATATATTTTCTTACTGCCTCCTCCCAGATTCTATTCTGTATTTAGAAGCTAGCAGTGATGGTTTTGGACTTGCAGTTATGACATTAAGCTAAGTGTAAAATATTTTTCTTGGCACAAGGTAGAATATAAATAGCTTTAATATCAGTTTCTGGTTCTCTTTATTCCTTAGGGAGTACCAGTTTTCTTTCACAGTGAATCTCAGAGCGAAGGTTATCCCAGCATCACCCTTGCTGTAGCACCAGCTGCCCAAGAAACACAAGCAGAGCAGGGCCAGGACCTCTGCTCTGCCTCCAGGACTTCAGAATTCTTGCTCCATGCAGATGTTTCCATATATTCCCACAGCCTTTGTCCCCATTCCCTCCCATCCTAGAAGAGGTGCAGCGGTTCACCACAATATTGCCATTATATCAGTCTCCCTCCAATGCTTGTGTTTTCTAAGGCTAATGTCTGTGTTTTTGTGCAAAGAACTTCTCACCATGGCACATTAACATCTTCCACTGGTCCCCATACCAGGGCTTGAGATTTAAGGGTTGCAGACTTCCACCTTCCCTCTGTAGCATCAAGCACATGGGAATGTTGCTTTCAATTCCAGCTTTTAAACCTCTCTGCGAGAGGGCAGTAGACCTTCCTATTCATCATGAGGCTGAGATTTAGATGATCACTGTCACAGCAGTCATTGACTAAGGAATAACCTCATATCAGATTTTAACGAGCTCTATCAAGAGTACTTGCTATTTTTGTTTGAAAAGGCCTTCCATTGTCACTCATTGCAATTTCCTTGATGTGTCATACCCCCAGCAAACACAGATGTCCATCTGTTTGACCTTCTGAGTTGAGTTCTTCGCAGGAGCACTCCTGAAGAAAGCCACTTTTTTCTCGGCCATCAAAATAGCCCAAATCCACTGTGGCACCCAAACCTGCTCCCAGAGCTTGACGTGAGACCTCAGAGTGCAGAATAGAGCAGACAGCCCTTTCTGTCGCCCGGTGGCAGTGCTGGGCCTGGTGCCCCCAGGGCACCATCCCCTGAGAAAGTACTGCTCAGAGCACCCTCAGGACCTCTCCTAGCAGCTGCTGTGGCAACAATAGGAGGGAACAACATGAGCCTGTGGAGATCTTTGGACATCGCAGTGGAGGCTGTCTGGGCCTTGTACAGAGGAGCTGCTATTCTTGGTGCTACTCAGGAAATATTCAAGGGAGTGTGTAATTGTTTACGCTCAGATTCCTTTATCAACACTTAATTAATTGCAGTCAGAACACATGTTCACCATCAATATTTTATATTACAGAGAGAGCTTTAAAATCTACCCTGTCAGTCTTCTCAGAAACTTCCATGAAAGGTTCCAGAAGTGGTAGGAGGTATTCCTATGCTTGCACTACCAGACCCTTCTAGCACAAGGGTCTTGACTATGAGATTACATGGCTTCTGAGTTTCATGCTTGTGACAGAACAAAGGGACCATTTCTAAAATTTATCTGATGCTGATTTTATTCTCTTCCTTTGTAAACAGCTCTGGGCATTAAAAAAAAAAAAAAAATTACCCAGCTACAACAAAAGCTGTTGTCATCCACCCAGCTGCAGAAAGTGGTTACTCTGGGCTTGGCCACATCTTCCAAACACACTGTTTCATCAGTCGTTTGATCCAGCAGAAGAAGCCACAATGAGAAACATTTTGCATCTACAACCTAGAGACCACTCTGAAGGCCAAGAAATATACCCCCCAGCAGCTTCTTCACCTGGATCCCCTTTGCTGAAGTAACAGAGCAGCAGATCCTTCACCTTTTAAATGGGAATACACTCAGTTCAATTCAAATGTACCAATATCCTTGGTACAGAGAGCTAGGAGGAGTGCAAATGAAAGTTATTTTACACTGCCTGGATTTTGTTGAAAAACCAGTCAGTACTCCAAAAACTAGCAAAAAAGCACCAGTCCTTTTGAAGATTACATTACAGGCTTGCGAGAAGATTCATTACTTGGGTCACAAGGCTTGATCATTCTCAGCCCATGTCCTAGACAGTCTGGCTGTACAGCACGCCTAGTCATTAAAGTTTTCATGTCTGTGGTTTTGCAGATTCTTAGTTTCTAAAGGAGTTATTTTGACATTTTAAGGGGACATTGACTAGTCTGGTTGTTCCCATCCAATTCTTGCAAGTATTGGCAATCAAATCAATATTATAATTCATGCATTCCTTCTGTGCACTGTTGTACTTGTAGTTGACCAAATCTGGCAACATCATTCCACTAACACTGAGAAGATTGTTGTAGATTTCTTCATCTAATCTGTGTGGCTTTATGCTCATATATTAAAACCCTTCCCTTTCCTTCCTGCCATAATTCCCTCCTTGCAAATATCATATTGGGCATGGTTCTGCTCTCATATTCCTTCCAATGCAGCCCTTATTGGAATGAGACACTTCCTTGGTTATCCACTGCAGGAAACAAATTCTTACCATAATGGCATCTGAATGTTTGTGGTAGTTTATTATAAATCATGGCTCTGACTTCCAGGGACACTGTATTTCCAAGCCAAGTTCCCCAAAGAATGCTCATAAAAGTTAGTGTGCTTGAGATTAGTTGAAATGTCTGGGCTCCAAGCCTGTGAAGGCTCTCCACATCTCCATTTTAGAGTCTGGACCCATATTTCTCAGATTATTCAGAGCTTGCATTATTTAATAGAGAAGCTAGTAACTGAAGGGGTGCTCTTTCTAAGCTTTCAGTTATTCTTGTTCTTCCTACTGCATCCATAATTGATAATAAATCACAGCATTCTTACACTTCAATCTCAATGTATTTACCTAAGGCTACCATTGACTCAGGGAATATTTGACTGTGTATTGTAACTGCTGAGTCACAGCCTGAACCACTGATTAAGCACCTGGGGGAAGGACCCAGTCAGCCCTGGGAGCACAGGTGAAGGCAATTGATGTGTGTGACTGGAAGGGGTGGAGCCTGGCTGCACTTCTCTTAGACCTCATTTAAGAGCTGACTGCCACTGAGGAAGGTTCTTTTTCTGGAGAGTTGTCCTTGGTGAGCCTTTCCCTTATGAACCTGGCATCTTCTGATAGAGGTGAGCAATCTTATTCCTTTATAGCATCTTTCTATTGTGCTGATCCTTCTGTCATTGCACCTTTGTTGTAATGCCTTTCCCATTGTGTTGATCTGTTCAATTGCTATGTACTGCTAGAGGGATATTCTGAGTAGGATATCCCAGAAAAGATAAGTCTGTTTTGAAGGATAGTAAATGCTTTATCTACAGACTGTTGATGACTACTGATGTCATACTATTGATGATCATCATATAAAGTCTGTATACCCCTTGTATGAGTGCTCTGCTGGTTAACATGCTGTGGTGTTCTTCCATTACTACATCTCCTGAGCTGTTTCTTATATGAGGATACTTCCCCATATGCTGGGACGTTCAATGCAAATAAACAAAGATTCCCTTCTTCCACATTCATCACCCAAACGCATTCTGTTTTGACAGGCAAATGCCAAGGTAGCTGTATGATCTCATCAGTTAACCTTCAGAAACAGCCCCTGACAATGTTGTATTACTTGCACCCAGGAGTTCTTTAAATATTCTCAAATAAACTAGTCTGACCAAGGGATTGTTGTTAAACTTCTTGTTAAGCTCTGTTTTTCTGCAGAATTTATCATAAGAATTACTTAGTTCAAGGCATGATTTGTTTGACAGTGGGACTCTGATCCGTATTTTTTTTCTGTAGTTTTTGACAAACCTGAAGGCAGTCATGCTTTGCTAGTTCTACTACTAACAGAGATGCTTGAATCTTGTTCACTGGTTTTCTTGTTGACGTGGTTATGTTTTTGAAAGACAAGTTTCTTAAAATACACCCCAGACAACTGCAGATGGTGTGAGTTCATGCATGATGGTTCTGGTATCTCAAGACATTGCCTTGTAGAGCTGCAGCTGCCCTGGAAAGGTCCTTCTCTTGCACTGCTGAGCTCTGCTGTTGGTCCTGCAGTCTGCACCATTACATTTTGCATGAAATTTTCCTGAATTTCTCGAAGTACAGAATCATAGAATCTTTAAGGTTGGAGAAGACCACTAGTCCAACTGGTGACCCATCATTTCCGTTGTCTGATAAACCATGTCACATTATGGTAATTTGTAAGACATACATGTAGTTAATACTTCCTATGTTTTAGACTGGTATTATTTTGCTCATCTGAAAGGTCATTTGAGCATGAATACATGCTCTAAAGATTGTAAGGTCAGATAGTACTTCCTATCTTATTAGATATGTCTATTCCTTCATTTCCAAGGGCATGGGACCATCTTGTTAGAAGTATAATAAATGACTGAGAAACTTCTCAGGCTGAGACTGAAAATAGATAAGTGAAAACAGAGGGGAAAAATTCAGATGAGTAAGGGAGACACTGTTGTCTTAGTTTCTGCACAGTCACCAGTAGCGGGCACCAGGCTGGTTAGATAATCTGTACAGTTTCAGGACTGTTGAGTCCTTCAAAGACCAAAGGGAGAACTTTGCAGCTAGGTGTCATCAGAATTTATAGTATACTGCTTTTAGGCTTCTGCACTGTATCTTTATTTTTGAACAGTCATTGCTAGAATGCACTTGTTTTCTGTTCAAGTGTGTCTGGTCCCATAAAGGATTCCAGTTAGCTCCAGCAGGCATGAGGTATGCTGTTTCTGTGGAAACATCAAATCTAATTAAAACGGTAATGCAGATACAGTGCACTTGGTTGCTTGCAGCATCTGGGATGCTGGGAGATGGGATAATTTCCCCTTAATCTGTAAAGGTCATTCTGGGGACTGGTGGCATTGTCTTCCAAGACACAATGTGAATGTCTGCTAGCAAGACCAGGAAGTGGAGAGAGAAGCAGTGACACCAGGAAGCACTACACGGTCATCACCTAACACTGTTTAAGTAGTCATGGTTAATGACTGTCCTATTAGGCAGAGTTCATCCAAATTGCTGAGCAACTGAACCTCTTTCCTCAAGGGTCAGATCCCAGCCCCTACCCAATTTCCTCTGCTATGCTTTATGAGTGTCAGCTCCAGAGAGGTAAATGGAATAGCTTTGCTCCTTCCAAGTATTTTTTTAATGTTGAATTTGGCTTCTACTTCACAGCTGCTGTATTTACTGTCTTTGAGAAAACTGTCACTATGCAACTTGTGGTGTATTCTGAACTGCAAGTTTTTATTCTGTATGCACTTACTGTATAACAAAGCTGGGGAAGTTCTTAATGTCCAAACAGGTAGCTAGTAGGCTTTGGAATGCTAAGATTCTTCATTCAGATTTATTGAAGCCAAATGAGTTCTGGATGAATTTGATGCTTCGCATAAAGAATGTGTAAAGTGGAAATGGGCTTTTGCCCAGAAGTCTCGGGTAAAGGCATATTAACTACAGTCCATCAGTTACTAGTTTTCAATACAGAATGAAAACATCTGAGGGGGGGGAGGGTTGTGTCTCTTGAGCATTTTTATTTTATTTGTCCAATTCTTATTTTCATCATACCATTACATTTGCCTTAAAGAGATTAGCTAATTACAACCCACACTCACCGAATAAACTAGTTGATTTGTATGCTCAGGTCTTTGGACATTTAGCTAATGATTCTGAAATCTTAAAAAGAAAAGAAGCTAGTGCAATTGTTGAAGCTTTTATTGCAAGAGATTTGTTGCTAATCTTTCAGCACTTGCATGCCTCAACTGATGAATAGGAGTCTGATCTGAACTGAAGTCTCCAACTTACTGTTAAATAATTAAGGCCAGTTTTTTTGTGAAGTCATCATGATTAATCATATTTGTATGAAGCTTAAAGATAGCTAACGAGACTGTTTCAGAAGATGAACACATACAGAGAAAAACACTGTCAATCTTGTAGTCCTAGTACAAATATGCAGAGATGTGTAAGCAATTACTGTTAGAATTTCCATTTAAAGCAGGGAAACCGACACACAGATGCCCCAAATTAAGTTACATTTACATGGACACACAAAGGAATTGAAAATGTTGCTTGAGCAACATGGATGTGGTTTTTTTTTTTTAAAAAACTGTTATTTGTTTACACTGATTTCCAATTTTCAGCTCACCTGGTGGACATGTATTACCAAAGAACTCTGCTCCAGGATAAAAGCAAGACATACAACATATAAAGAGGTCAAGTTCTTCAGTTCAATATCAAACTCTAGCAACAGAATACGTAGGTGCAGAGTTTGTTTCTGTCATTTGTTTTGGGGGTTGATTTTGTGGTATCTATTGGTGGTTTCTAAGCCAACAAGTAGAAAGCTCCTCTCTTTTTCATTAAAGGGTAAAAATAGAGCTGTATTTTTAATGCCTACAAAAGCTTTGGGAATTGACAAGTTTGAAGACCTTGTGTTTGTGTATGAGAATGTTCATTCCTCTTCTGTACTTAACATCCCTAGCTAGAGTTTGCAGGCAGCCAGTAAGGCTGCTCATTCAGTGTGAGAAGGGGGACCATTGAGGGTGCTAAGTGAGTGCTGCCAGTCAGCAAGTACTCTGAGCAATAATATAGGAGTAATTAAGATGTAAAATAAATGCTTCTTGATTTAAAAACAAACAACAAACTCACTGCATAAAACTATCAAGGTACCTTTCAAGAAACATGGGTAGACCTTTGTGTGTAAAAATAGATAATGGAATGTGGGAGAAATACTTAATTTCATTTCTCATAAAATCACAGAATCATACAATGGTTTAAGTTGGAAGGGATCTTAAAGATGATTGAGCTCTGTTGGCTGGTTGCCCCCATCCAACCTGATCTTGAGTGCCTCCAGGGATGGGGAGCCACAGCTGCTCTGTGCAACCTGTGTTGACTGAATATATTGATAAACCAAATAATACTGTAATTCATCTGATTTCACACCTTTAACATTTCCTCATTGGGGGCCTTTATGTATTCATCTTCATGGCAAACATTATGCAACACTCCAATAGAAATGTCCATCTTGATGGGATGACACCAGAAGAACAGGAGTGTAATCAACTTGGTGCTACTATGTTTCTTAAATTTTGGGAAAAGCTTAAAAATAACATTCATTGGAAAAAATCTGTGTGCTAAAACATTTCTGTTCTGAGCTTTTATTTCTGCAGTTCACCAAAACCATGTCAGCCTTTGAGCTGTCACAGCCATCCATCTTCAAATACCTCAAGCTCACTCAAAGCAATTGTTTTTGAAAATAATGATCTGAGTTGACATCTGCATTGTGATGGCATCTTGGTCTGTGTTGAAGGTCAGCAAGGCAAACCAGCAGCTGGCCTTTCTCCAGCTTTCTGCTGAAGGACCAAATACTGCCTTAGTGTTAAAGACAGTCACACTCACTCAGATGTATGTTTTACATGTATGCATGGAGGCAAATAAAGCGGCCAAAATATTATTTTGAAAAGACTTGAATATTTTGTTAGTCGTTATGTGGAATAACAGAGCATTAGTCAGTTTTCTGTAGCAGAAGCACTTTCACCAGAAATGAAATCCACAGAGAGCTTTCACCAGAGCTGAATTCCAGCTCTTCCAGAACTGGATATCTTAATGAGTGCCAGGTACAAAATACCTACCCACAGCTGCCTTCCCTGCTAACAGCTTGTGTTGGAGCAGCATCAAAGCTGGCTGTGAGCACAGCAAATGTATGCACCTGCATAGGGTAATTACCAGAGCTTGTGCCAGGATGTATTAGCTTCAGTGCTCTTGTGGAAAAAAGAGTATGGATTAACTCGCAGCATTCAGCATGTTATGGCTTTCTCACTGCATAACCAGCTTTACGAGCGCTAATAAAGCAATATTCATCTTTGTTCCTTTTTCTGATGATGGAGTCCTTCAGCCTGACATCAGAGCGTGCCTCAAAGTCCCCCCTTTCTCTGATTTTTCACCTGGATTAGCAGGCTGATATCTTAGTCCCATAAGAAAGTTTAGGGATCTCTTTTAAAAATCAAAATGGATTTTTGAATCAGTGCTATGTGAACCAGATTTCCACCTTATGGAAATTAATGTAGATGCTCCTGATTTGGGTCAAAACTGCCCTATGCTAGAATAAACCTGGAAACATAGAAATTGAAAAGCTGCTCCTTCTGTAACCATTCTCTGTCCTCCAAACCACTTAAAACTCTTTATTGTGAAACTACAACTTCTTTTCTGTGAAAATGGAGAAAAGATTAAAAAAAAAAAAATTGAGCTCTTACATGCTGCCTGCTCTGTACTTGCCTGCTTTGTCTAGACTGTGAGCAATGAGAACCAGACACCATCTGAAATGCAACTTAGTTTGTTAAGGAAATGAGGCTTCTATGAACCTGGTATCTGCCTGTATCCTCTTAATGAATTTTGGACTCTTTGTCTTATTCAAGCTAATGTGAAATATAGGGGAGAATGAGTTAATTAAGCTGCTACAAGGTGCATTAAAGGTAACAGCTGGATAGAGAAGAGAGTTTTGAGTGCTCCAGCGGTCTGCTTCAAGAATGCACATATGCTTTGAGATCAAAGCACCATACAGGCAAGATCTCTTTACTTCTGGGGGGCAAGAGATTTGTAAAAGTCTGAAATTGCAATTGGTTGAGAGTGACAGATAAGCAGCAGGCCATGCTCTGTTCATCTGGTGCTTGAGGTATCAGTCTGCTCTCCTGCCAAACAACGGCAGCACGTCCTATGATGCTGTAGCTCAACAGTGATCACATTGTCTTGATGTTGGCTCAGGCTCAGCTGCAGTGGCCAGGGCTGGCAATACTGGCACAGCTCTGTGCAGATGCCAAGCTGATGCTGTCTGCAAACAGTGCTGTGTACTCACTTGTATTTGGCTGCCTCAAATGTATGAGCTATGGGAGCATAAATGTGCCCTAACAAGAGTGGTACTTAAGATCAGAGGTGACCCCAATTCCCAGTGTTTCACCATAGGGTGCAGAGAAAAGAGATGACAGCTTTGACTGGATTTTCTGCTGCAAAGAAGACAAATGATTTGTCAGCAGCCCCTTTTCCTCATGTGGGTGAAAGAAAAGAGCAGAAGAGGTACTGAGGTAACTCCTGGTGACACTGGGTGCAAACAGATATGGTGTACTCTATGAAGAGCATGTGGGGTGAGAACAGGAGGACCAGCAGAGGAAATAGTTGCATTTTTTTCTTGTCACTCTGGACTGTCACTCACTTTCTTGCGAGTTTCACCCCATTTTCAGCACAAAATTTCAAGGGTACAGAAGGCATTCTGTGCTCAGCCCAGGGGTGAATGTGTGGAAAGAAGTTAGCAGCTTCCATCCTGCTTAGGGGAGATTTAGAGTGGATAAAATGGAAAGGTTTTTTACAGCAAGGGTAGTGAAGCACTGACACAGACTGTCCTGAGGACTGGGGGTTGCTCTGTTGCTGGAGACACTCAAGGTCAGGCTGGAAGGGGCTCTGGGCACCCGATTGAGATGTAGGCATCCCTGTTCACTGCAGAGGCATTGGACCAGATGGTGTTTGGGGGTTTCTTCCAACTGAAATGATTCTATGATTCTACTTCTCAGAGCCCTACTTCTGCTCTAGCAGAGAAGGGAGCCCTCCCTCTGAGCTCTGAGTGCCAGGAGCAAGCATTCAACTGCTGTGCCTTTACTGCCATCCCTGGCTGACAGGCACGCAAAGCACCTCATTAACCCAAAGAGAGACGCTTCCCAGGTGCCATGTTAAAAACGTGCCAATTAAAACTGCATCTGTTCACAGCATGATAGGAACTGTGACACAGCGAGCTTTGATCCCCGTTATTTTCCCACTAGCTGATGCTCGCTCTTTGTCAGCCAGCCACTGATTGGGAAGCTGTCCAGACGATGAATTATCTTATTTAGGCTTAGCTAATTCACGTTGTATCCCTAATGAAACCGAAGCTCACCTGCGTGATGCTGACCTAACCCTACCCCAAAGCGCTCCGTGGAGGCAGCGCAGGGCAGCAGCCGGCAGAGGGCGGCGTGGGAGCGGTGCGGTCGTAAGCGGAGCCCGGGGCTGCGGGCTGCTGCTGGGGGATGTCCCGATTTGGGGCCGTGTTTTGAAAGGGAAGCTGCTCAGGTGCGCTGGGCAAGTGCCTGCTGTAGAGATCTTGCTATTATAGATCCGCTTCCTCAGTAGGTATAAGATGCTGACAGTGGAATGATGCATAGATTAATCGCGTGCTTGCTGAGTACTGCTGTGGCTGTGTAATTTACTTGCTGTATTGCAGTGTCAGTGTAGAAATGGGAATTGTCAGGTGTGGTGCTTGGTGCTGCACCCTGACCCCAAGTGTTTTCTAGCCCTCCCTGGGGAGGGAAAGGAAGGAGGGATGGGGTAAATGTTGTAAGGAGCAAGGCTTAAGTCAGTACAAATTACTCTTCAGTTTCTGTTGCTTCTAAATTGTAGCAGAAAGGCAGTACCCCAAATCTGTTTTAAAATAATAAAAACAAACCTCAGTACAAGACTGGATTATAGAAGCCACCACCATGGGATGCACTAGGATCAGAAAATTGGTATGCCTTGTACGAGTTGAGTATGGTCACACACACCAACAACACCGAGTCTTCAGAATCAGCACAGTGAAGACATCTTACAGCTGCAATCATCTGCTTAGAGAAGCCAGGCAGGGACTTGCTGTTAAGCAGCTGCATTGCTCTGGGAGCAGCAGGCAGTGCTGTGGAGCTGTCTGCCTCACTCTTGGCAGTGCCTTACAGGGACACCCTATGTCCTATAGCATCTCTGCACAAAGACTTGTATCTGGAGAATCACTCCAGAGGTTGTGAGGGAAGCAAATCATAACGTAACATCCTCAGGTTTCAAAGGAATCACAGATCTGTTTCCCTACTGGCAACGTGTCCCCTGTGCTGACTGAACTTCTTGTCCTGCACAGCAAGTTCAAGCAAATTCTAGATTCAAGTGAAGAGAAGCAGGGATCAAAGTCTATTTCTTTGCATTTTATTATTACTATTCCTCATGTCAAGTAACCAAAAAACCGCTTGCATGCCCACCCATGTGCCAAAGGTTTTAAACAGCTTTCTGTTTCCATGTGAAAAAGGAAAAGGGAGGCCCTCACATTTGGTTCTTGCAGGTTTTTTTTTGTCTTCCCTCAGCCCAGGAAGGTTAAAATGTGTATGAATAAAATATGCAGATGTGTAACATACAAATGCTTCTGAGAAGGTTGTGTTTAGAAAAGCAAGGCTCTGGGAAGGAGTGTGGCCTTCCAACCTGCTTTCTGAGTTTGCGATCTCCTTGTGCCTATGTGCTCACTGGCCATGTGCTTTTAAATGCTGTGGTGGGAGGAGAAGTGGATTTGAAGTAAATATAAAATGCTCATGGTCTCATGTAATTCTTGGTATGTTGACAGAGCGGTAATGAAAGGCTGCTTCAGCTGACCAGTTGAAATATAGATGCAGGATGTGCATGTGGTAAGGAGATCTGCATTCAATTACCGTCTCACCACAGACTTCTGCAGACAAGACAATTCTTCTGCGCCTCAGTTCCTTAATTCTGAAACAATGATGCTCCTTTGTCTGCCCTGTCTACTTAGTTGAGATGCTTCTTAAGGCAGTGAGGGCTTCTTAGAATGTTTTATGTTTATCAGTAAACAGAAAGGAGCTCCAATTATCTGAGTGCTACTGGAATTCTATTGCTCCTAATCAGAAGAAATGGTTAATTAGTCATTTGTTATCTTTAGCTTTCATTTTTGTGTTCTTTATCTAATCCTGGCAAAAATGCTTTATTCTGGATAATAGCGTTGTACGGTATTTTTGGAAAACTATGCTACGTGCTGTCGTCTATTTCTCCTTAAACACATTGCATTGAAATCCAAGAATGTCAGCAATGGCAGTCCAAATTCCCATACTAGACCATGCAGACAATTTTTTCTCATACCAAGAGGTTCTGCTAAAGGAAAGCACCTATGATCGCCTCTATAGAGCTGTTTCACTGCCAGTTAGCCCTTGGTGCATAAAGATGGGCTGATGTTTTCAGATTACAGTTGAGATGCCAGAATGTTACTCACCTAGGTGAATTTTAATGCAGTCCCTTTGCACGTATGTTATTCACATTAAAACTATCACTTTGGCACAGAAGCCACTTGAGCCGACTTAGAACTATTTGACCAGATAACAAGAAGACGTAACAGTTGCTGGAAGCACTTCCAACTTGGGTTATTTAATTAGACCTTATGACTGAAAATTCTTACGAGCATCAGAAGATCAACATTCCAACATATTCCTGCTTGTGTTTGTGGAATATTCCCTTTTTTGGTCCTAGATGTGAACATTTGGAAAAATGCTAAGCTAATACAACCCACTTGACTTTGCTGGCACATGTTACAAAAGGAGGAAAAAAAAATGTAGAAGCCACTGAAAACTAAATGGTTCTCGCCTTGGAGAAAAACAAAGTTCAAGCCAATGCAACAGACAGACTGGAACCCTTCCACGGCTTTAAAAGAATAAGTCTCTATTGAAGACCCTTTTATTCAAAGGAAGCAAAGGAGTTTTTGTGAAAAGAGGAACCAAGTGCACTTAACACTGTGTAAAACACACTTCTTTCAGAGAAGCCAGCTTTATCTTTAAGTCCTAGCTGGTTAATCTCTTCAAATTCATTTTTAGCTTAAACTCTCAGAAATCTGACACACCACAGGGACTTAAGGTTTTCAGTCTAGATGGAATTTGCTGACAACACTTTCAGCTAGTGCACTGATATAACAGGATTGGTTTCTCTTGTTATGTTTAGTAAGAATAAATCTTTTCTCTCCCAGAGAAAAAGAGGGGAAGGGGAACAAGTAAAGAAAGCATTTGTTTCTCTCCCCCTAGATCTCTGCATGGTATCATGAGGCACACGTGCCATATAAGAATGATGTGCAGACACAGGCATTTTGCAAGTGTCTGGGAAATCCTGGGGGAAGTGTTCCCCTCCACAAGCTGCCGATTTTCTACAGCAGAGCTTTAGCCATAAATCCAGAAGCCTAGGTGCATTTCGAGTGGAATTAGGGCTGGTTTCCAAAATGCAGTGGTGAGCCATTTGCACGGAACTGCTGTGGGCGGTTGGCAATCCCAAATCTGTGCTGGAGCATGGTCAGACATGTGCAGCATTTCCAGACAACTCCAACATTCTCTTGCATTTCCTCTGTTTGGGTGTTGGATGATAATTGCAAGAGGATTTCCTGGTAAAAACTTCTAATTTGCAAATATTGTGTTACTCTACTGTAACTACTGAAGTTACCTAATCTGAGCTTTGTTAAATAGCAATGTTATTGCCTTAAATTAGGCAATGTGAAATAAAAGTCAAAAATATTGTACCTCTGTAATCATGCTATGGCCATGTAGCCATTAACATTGCCACATTCTTTAGGCTAGAAATTGAGATTAGAGACTGAAGGCTGTAATAATAGTAAATTATACTCTGCAGCTAGCTTGGCCATTCTCTGTATGGAATGGGCACTAACTCAGCTGTGTAATGGATGCTCTCTGGTTCTGGACCATTACTTGTGCAGAGCATAAGTCAGCTCTGGTAGAAATCACTACTAAGCATACTCGCTTACTTTTCTCTAGCCTCCAACTTATCTCAGAACCTCCCCAACAATTTGAACTCACTTTGGCTGCAGTAAGAGCTTCAGGAAAAAGAAGCTGTGGTCTTCCAGGTACGTCCAGTTGCTGTCTGTATCCATTCTGTGAAGAAAAGGGCCAAGTTAACCATCTGAGTGGCAATGCTGTCTTCCTATTGACTGCCTTTATATTGATCCATGCATTTATAGCATCAGTCTAGCCTCAGCCAATGCCCGCTCCTGAATTCATTTTTGCATAACACACAGCAACCATGGTATGCATCTCTTGACTTGCATGAATAGCAATATTCCTGTGTTAATGACTTTAAATCAGCGATGGTCAGAAGTAGTTAATGTTTTTAATGCTTTTGGTGTATGAAAGTGGAATTTATCTGCCACCACCAGTGGCTTAAAAAAAATGATGGTGGAGAATTTTTGCAGATGTTTGGCCTGCTCGTCTGAACAGAACTACCAGTTTGTAACACAAGTTCTACATTTCAGCTTCTACTGAAATCAGTGAAACTGCCAGCTCTTCCTTCTTTATACCCTTGCTTATACATTATTCTGACCTCTAAATACAAGGCACTAAAACATCTGCTGAGTTTCCAGATCTGTAATTTTACCCAATGGCCAAATGCTTAAAGCCCTGTTGACTTCGTCCAGCAAACTGGAAAGCATACAGGGTCAAGAACCCGTATATTTTACCAGATAAGCATAAACTGCCTTTGTGGTGTTTTGCTGATGGATCAAATTCATTTTTCCTGCTTCCAAGCTGGGCCAACCAGCACTGGTCTAGATGTCATATGTCAGTGTTAGTGCTGCATTGTGCTTGACCTGGTGGGCCTGACCTCTTGGCTTTCTCTCTCCTAGCTTCTCTGTCTCTGTATTTTGGACATGGAGCTGAAAGGTTTGCAATTCTTTCTATATATGTGGTCAGCAAAGACATAAGCAGGACAGAATCACTGAATCACTGGAGTTGGAAGGACCCTTTAATGTCACCTGGTCCAACCAGGCAATGAACAAGGACATGAACAGCTAGACGGTGGGGGTAGGTGATTGAGTCTGCCTGCAGATTTGGGAAGATATTGCTGTAACTCACTTCTAAAAGGTAATTTTTTACACTCAAGCAGCTAGAAGCTATGTTGCTCTTTAAAATGATGCTCACACCCTGCAGAAAGAGAAAAGAGAGAATTAGCTCTGAGAAATGGATGAATGTGTTCCTTCCCAACAAAGTTACTTCCTCAGCATCTTCAATCCTGACAGTTTATCTGCTCATAAGAGATCATATCAAGAACAGTTGTTACACTTAATTTCTGATGCAGAAGTTTGAGTGAGAAAAAGCCATGAATAAAGCTGCGACTGCACTTAGGCCTCTTCTGAAGTTGCTGAAAGGAGCCTAAAAGAATCTACAGAATGATTGCAAGTGAGAATCAGGAAGAAAGCAAAGGCAAAAGGAAGGAGAGGTTCTCTCTGCTTCCTGCTCACCTGATGATCATCTGAGCCTATAGTTCAGCTTCAGTAACTCACTTTTCCAAACACTTCAGCTGGGTAACTTCATCCTGCATTTACTTCCTGTGCCTTGCCCTACAGAAGCTCTATAAGCTCTCTGAAACTCTTGCTGGTTACAGTCCTGGCTTGTGAGCTACAGAAATCTAAACGTAGGTCAAGATGAGTTGAAATCTTTTAAATGCAGCCAGCCGCTGCTTCCTAAACATGTTCCTGGAGCAGCTGCATGAGGAATGTTTACAATTAAAAACAAAACAAGGCAAAATCTCAGGCAGCTGAGAATGTACAGGATAATTCTAGCTAGCAGCATTCATTAAATGTCATATGTGAACATTCATTATTATGGGATTGATCTGAATTAGGATTAGAAACTACAAAGGTGGCTCTGTTGAATTCCCATTCTGTAGCTCCTGGAATGCATGTTGTGAAGCCGAGGGCACCGTCGAAGATGCTGGAAAGTTGCTGTGTCTGGATATCAAGTATTATCCCATAGTGGTTTTCCTTCCACCCAATTCTTTCTCTTCTTGATCAAACTTGTGCTAACAAAATAACAGAAAGGGGGGGGAAAGCCACGGAGAAATATGTGAGCTCTGCTGAGAATGAGTCAATCCCTGAAACCCAGCAGGGGCACTGGCTGCTCTTCTTATGGAGCTCAGTGGCTTTCATCCCAATTCAAGAGTCTCCTACTCCTCCCTCCCAGCTGAAGGCAGATGTGGGTTCACTGGCAACACTGGGCCTTGTTCTCTGTGAGTGTTTAAAGCCTGAGCAATCATTTTAAATTGAAAGCAGAGGTGGTGATGCTGTTACAAGATTGTCTAGAGCAGCAATTCCCAAATTGTAAGACATGAGCACATTTACAGGAAAGAGTTTTCATGAAGGTTGGGCTAGAAATCTGCAGAGAAAAGTAGGAGTATGGTGCAGAGCATCATCTTCTCAGAGCATACACTTAAAAATGCTCAAAAGGAAACTTTCTCTAAAGATGTTGCCAGTACAGACTTTGGTTGGCTGTGACATGGAAGTCAAAGCAATTACATGTGAAGCTCTGTGAGGTTACTGTAGAGGTTCATGCTCTTTACTCCTTCTAGTACTAAGTAGTCATTATCTGCAGAAAGAAAGCAATTTTGTAATATGCTTATTTCTTTTAGCAGCTCATACGACTATGGCTGTGTGGCCGCTGGAGTTTGTGCATTTGTGTTACCATTTGCCACAGAGAACTGAGCACAGGCAGTTGTGTACTTCGGCAGGGATGAGGGAAGTTTGTGCATTTGGGATGTGCGTGCATTTGTACTTCACTAAAGGGAAACATCTGCACAGTGTGAGATATGCCACTACCATACAGTGAGGAGGAAAAAAAAGCCTTGGACTAGCAGTCTGGCTGTGTGCCTGTAGTACATTGGGTAATTAGAACCTTTGGAAATAAAGTCACTTTTATTTAAGTCTCCTTTCAGTAATCCAGTTTTGAAAAATTTCTTTTTTGAAATAGACTCCCAGAGCCTTTACAGTGGTGTACATATCTTATATTCTCAGCAGATGATCAATTTAAGGGCTTCAGGAGTAAGAAAATCATCACTGCCAGCAGACAGTTTCCTCATGATGAGGCAGCAGCTAATTCTTCCTTATTCATTCAGCTTCTACTCTACCTGGAAGAGTCAAAAGGGACAACTGTGGCTTTTTGTAGATTAATTTGGCAGAGGCTCTCACTTTGCAGAGGTTGTGCTCGGCAAGACAACGATACACCAGAAGAAAGCAGCATCTTGTGGTGCCTGTTGCTCGTGTTGCGGGACACATACATCCTCTATCACTGGCTGAAAAAATCACCCCAAGATCACACTGAGGTCTCTGTGAATACAAAGCTCCTGTCATTGCAGCTTTCCTGGGGCTTGCTTATCTTGTCCATGTTTCCGCAAAATGTCTGCTGGCTGGTGGAAATGGAGTAGGGAGAAAGAATTAGAACCTGTGGTTTTCTCCATTGCCCCTAGAGGCATTTCTGAGCCTGGGGAGGAGGCAAGTCCTCTGCAGACAGTGCCTTTCCCTTTCCTTTGCAGTTAGGAACCACACTGATGGTGCCTAGCAACGTTGTAGTGGCAGCCCAGAAGAACGTGAGAAAACAGAAAGGAGAGGCTTTATCTCTGCAACCTGGGCTTTTTGTATGTCCATCTCTCTGGGTTTGTATTGCCTGGCTGCAAGTTCATTTTAGATTAAAACTTTTTTTTTTTTTTAAGTGTGTACAGAAAAACTTTTAAAATACTACAATAAAAAGGCGCTAAGTTTTCCATGCTCCTGATTTTCCAGTCCCTCCTCTTCAAGGTCTCTTGTTACAAACCAGCAGTTCCAAAGCTTTGGTATGGAAGAGGGTTCAGTTTGTCCCCATCTCTCATTCGTTCTTTTTCCTAGACTACTTTAGCATTTAACGCAATTAATGGTAACAGGTTTATCAAACTAAATCCCCTGGGTCTGGACATCCTAGGCCCTGGCTCAGGCTGATGCACTGCCCTGGGATGAGGTGGGGGAGTCAGAGTCCTCCCACTGCAGGGATGGGACACGGGGTGATGGGCTGCACAGAACCCTCCACGTTCCATCCATACCCATAAGCTCGCACCTGCAAACACGCCTCTTAGGTCCAGTTCAGCCCTTCATACCCATCAGAGCAGACCCCCTACGTGAGCCATATGCTCATCCCTCTATAGCTCCCCACCGGTGCTCTGGGTTTCCCTTCGACAGGGAAGGGAAGGAGTTAAAGGGAGCGACGGAACCGCAGCCGGTATCGCCGCCGGGCACAGCTTCCCCCCCCCCGCGGGTTCCGGATTTGCCCCGGTGGCGGCAGGTGAGGAGCGAGGAGAGAGCCGCCGGTGCTCCCGGTGCGGGGCCGCCGGGCAAAGCCCGGGGGGGCGGGGGGTGCCGGGCATCCCGGTGAGAAAGCCGCCCGGGCGTGGAGGAGGCGGGGAAGGAGGAGGAGAACCTGCCGCTCCGGAGGGACGGGGCTGCAGGCAGCCAGCCCAGCGGCGGGGCTGCGGGCACATGCCGGGCTTGGAGAGTCGGAGGCGGGAGTTCCCCGCAGCTCTGTCGGACCCGCTGCTGAACCGTCCCCTGCGGGAGCGTCCGCGGGGCTGCGGAGGGGAGAGGCGCTCACCTCCGGCTCCGCTCCTGGAGCGCGCCGAGCCGAGGGCGAGCGGACCGCGGGGTGAGTACTTGGGAGTGCTTGTCATCTCTTACGTGTGACTTGTTGCAGTTTTTAGCGTTGCTCCGTGGGCAGGTAGAAAAGGACTGCTAAGGACGAGAGTTTCTAGGCGAGGTTGCGAAGGACGGCTCTTGGGTTTGAATTTAGAGCTTTTCAAAGACGAGCGTGGAGCCACGCGCAGCAATTCCTCGGCTGAGCATCCAGGTCTGGTGGCTCAGACCAAATGCGTTGTTGTGGTTGTTTTGAACTTCTGATGTTCGCAGAGTAGCTGTTGCCGTGTCACACAGCTCACTCGGTGTGTCGGCTAAGGGTAAAGGCTGGTTGGTACTGCTGAAATGTGACACGTAAGGATGAGAGAAGGAGATAAATGCTTAAAATCATTAACTCAAAATCACCCCAAGGGGGTGGGAGGTAAAACCACTTCTCTGCACGCTGCCTTCACGCGTTGGAGCAATGTGCTTTTGGGGATTGCTTTGCCTTAAAAATAAAGTAAATGCTTTGCCGTGTAATCTTCTTTCCTGTCTGTGCACATCTGGACACTGGGCTGGCAACACTCCCTGCACCCAGGGAGGGAGTGACATGGCAGAGACTGGGGGTCAGGGACTGGCAGGCAGAATTCTTCCCTTCCCTTGCAGCTTAAGGACGCTTTTGAGCCCTAACCCAGCTTTCTGCTGAGCAAGTCCAGGAGAATACTTCCCCAGATCTGGGAAGTAGAATCTAAAGTATTTTGAATCCTCAGTTATGCTCTCTACAAAGGGAATGGCTGAAAGGATGAATGCAAATAGCTGAACCACACATCCTACTTCTGAGTGTTTCCAAGTGCTGAACCCTGTGCAGGACAACCAAGGAGTCGCATGACACACAGAAGGTATGTTCCCTGTTAAGACTTTCCAGAATGATGCCCTCACTCTCTGGAGTGCTGGAAATACCATTTCTATCAGTGAAGCTAATAGGGAACAAGTCACTCCTCTCGCATTTTAAATCCCAAACAGAGGGACTATCTCCCTCCCCCTACTTCCTTCACGTCTTTATTTTTTCCTAATGACTTGCACTATTATTTGTCAAATATGGCATTTGTCTTCCTGTACAACTTCACTTTGCTGAGATGTTCCTGTATCTAGGCTCTAAGAGTGCAGTTTAGGAGCCTTCTGTTTGTAAACCAAATTTATATTTACTAATAACTGTCAATTGGCACTAATAGTTCAATTTTGCCTGGCATATATCCATAGCATTTCTGGCTCTTCATGATGCGATTCTTGCATAGTGACACAGGATGGGAGCTATCTGCACTGTAGTTTTGTTACGTAGTGCTCACTGTAACATGTTTCCATATCTAGATTGCTCTCATCCTTACCACTTTGCATTGCAACCCTACAGGACAAGTGCTTTAACTTCAGCAGTAATTAGGGTGACTTTGTCAGTTGTAGGAGAAGCAGCAGGATCAGCAGCATATACCGTGTGTGTGATATGTTAATAGTATTTAATCTCAGATAGACATGAACGGAAAGAAAACACCTGCTTTAACATCTAGGACTTTGTATAAATGTGGGAGGCTCACACTAGTTAGTATCACTGACCCAATTTTATTGGTCTTGTAGGAAAATCTTAAAAGGTTGCTGCAAAGGAAGTTAGAAACCTGATACTCTGCTGTTGCAAGCATCTCTCTGTAACTTCAGTTGCTTTGCTACGTGGTGCAAAGGAGGATGAAGGAAATAAATCAGTGAAGCTCTTTTGATTTGCTTCTGTAATGCTGAAAGTGAGTTTACTAAGTCTGAAATAAGCAATGATTACATATTGTCTTTGGCTTAAGTTAAATTTTGGAGTGATTTTTCACTGTTTTTTCATCTGTTATTCTGTCCTGCCTACCTCCTCCTTTAAGATCCTTAGCACTTTCTCTGGGCAGTGGTCCTATTTTTACAGTCAATCAAAATTGATAGCAATATCCTTTTGCAGGCCAAACACACTGAATTAAACTACAAACCAACAGTTACAAATTACTTTCAGAACCCTCCTAAAACAAAGTGCAGTTGTAAATAGGGTTTAGAGCAGCTCCAAATGCTGTGCCTTGAAGCTGTGGATCTCTAAATCTGGAAAGTCTATTTGGGAGCTCTCACTGGGACAGCCATGGAGGGAGACGGCTGAAGTTTCTGGTTAGACCTCTGGAGAACTGGGAGCTCCAGTCTGTGGTTGTTGGACTCTCTTACGGAGGCTGGGTTCAGACCTGAACATAGTCTGGAAGAGATCTTGGACCATTTCATCTCAATTTGGCAAAAAGTCTCATCTCTTTCATAAAAGCATGCCAAATTCATACTAAAACATGCTAGAGTCATTTGATTTTGCCCTGCTTAGAGTTTTACTCAATAGTTTCCCATAACTGTACTCCACAGGTATGAATTAGGAGGTTGTTAGCAGAGGTAATAATTCTTCTATGGCTGGTTAATATCCTCTGCTGTCTTTGCAGCTATATTATTCATTTCTAACCTGAAAGCAGGCTGTTCTTTCTCTAGTTGTTCTAGCAAGGTGTTGCTACACCTGCTGCAGCAGACACTGATTCTTACTTTTTATTTATTTACAATCCATTTCACTACAGTGGCATCCAGTGTTGCAGATGGGATCTTAGCAAGTATTGCACAGCTGCTTTAATCCCTCTCACTGATGGAAACATGGCCATGATGTACATTAGGATTACATGTGCTTTTCAGACTTTAGCAGTGCATGACAGAGAAGAGATATGATTATGGTGCTTTATAGTGTTGAAGAGGATTCATTGGTGAAACCAGAGAGATCCAGGCAGGATGCACTCTAGATTTTTTATTTAAAGCTGTCTCTCTGATAAATATCTATATTGTCTGTGATGACAATATGGATTTTGATAAAGTCTGTCTCTTTCCTGAGCAGTTGTAATGGGTCTGTTGAATGTGCTACAGCAAGGTCCTTCCTCTACTAATGTCCACATTAAGCTTCTCTTCAAACAGAAGAGTGTTCTAATTGCCGAGCTAACATGTCATTTGGCTCTGTGAACAAGCTACTGAACACTAACTTATGAATGGAAACTTGAAAGGATCACTTGCAACCTGCTACATGAAAGAAATACCAAAATGAGATGAAAATGCCCCTGAATCTCTGCGGTTGCTGTTGCTGTTGTTAAAGGACTGGGAACAGAAAGCTGATTAGAATGCCACTTTTCCTGGGAGTTAACTAATTTCATAAATGTTTTTTTTCCTCCTAAGTTTCAGCAGCTAGAAATAGTTCTTC
The DNA here is from genome assembly GCA_035772895.1 of Perdix hodgsoniae. Taxonomy (NCBI): domain Eukaryota; kingdom Metazoa; phylum Chordata; class Aves; order Galliformes; family Phasianidae; genus Perdix; species Perdix hodgsoniae. The sequence continues at coordinate 1,094,427 of JAPSGF010000050.1, forward strand.
AGTAGGAATGAAAAGAGAATTGAGCTCCATACAAATGAAGAGATTAGGGCTCCATGAGGCATATACCCCTTTAATGCTGCTGGAAACTAAACACACTAGAATAATCTTAACTCTCGCTTCTGGTGTGCAGAAATTCTAAGAGAAAAAAATTTCCTTTAGTGACTTATTAACAAAGGCTTTTCAGGTTTACTGGGATTTATCATGTGAGCCTAATCTACCTTTTGTTCATCCAGTTGGCAGGCTTTAAAATTTAAAAGGGTCTGCAGAAACTCCTCCCTCATACTCCGTATTTAATTAAAGAGGTTCTGTTCATTATTTACCTTCAAGTCTTCTATTTATGTGGGAACAAGGAGTTGAGGTTAATATATTGTAAAATATTTGTGAATGCTGCATTATAAGCAGAGACAGAGAAAAGGAATAGAAACTTTGGTTCTAACTTTGTTTGCAAGTTTGCTTTGACATATAGGGATTCATTTGGAATGTCTGAAAACAAGACCACTCCTACATAAACACTAAAAATAAATACAGGTGTCAACTCCACAACAAATTTCCCTTCTTCTGTAGTGAGCCTGGATGAAGGTTGTTCTTTATTTGCTGCTATGGGAGCTCTCCAGAGTCATGGACGTGCAGATTAGGCTTTGGATATATTGGTATTTTATATATTTTTCTTGGGTAGCTCAGCAAGGACTGTGAGCTGTAGTTCTCACTATTTCCTCGGTTCCTCCTCCTCCCCCACTCCATTCATTGCTGTAGCTGTGAGCATCGAGTTGCAGATAAAACGACTTCTGAGAGAGCAACGGGATGCTGCTCTTGCCAAAGGCAATTAAGTGCTTAGGATTACAGTGTGCTTTACAAAGTGTGTTCTTGCTGAATCCCTTTCCTCTTCTGCTTGCTGGTACGAAGCAGTTTCTTGGCACTTTGTTATAATGAGTTGAGCATTGCTGAATTTCATTACAGTGTGTCAGCTCTCTCAATCAGTCCAGCGAGCCTCAGTGTCTTGTTCCGAGGACTGTCATGCTGGTGATTCTTTGCTGAGAGTCAGCTTGACCTCATCACCTCTGCTGTAATTGGATTAAATTTACTCACTTGCCAAAAACACGTCCAGCTTATGGCATATTTATTCTTTAGCCTGAAGTACTGTTTGTATGCACAACATTCCTCATGCTAAAGGCATTTTTAGGGCCAGCGTGATGCCGCTGACGTGCCACAGGATTCAAAATCCCCACAGAGGGATGTTCTCAGTTATTTGCTTCACCTAGTAAGGATTTAAACAGTAGAAAATACAGCCCATGGGAAAAAGAAGAGAAGCTGAAATGCTGAGATACCACAGGTGGCCCGAAGTCACTGCCTCCTGGCTGAGGGAAGCATATGACACTGCACACTGTTTTAGCACATCCACTACTATTAATTCATAACTAGCACAATAGATCAAGATTGTCACTCTGAATTGTCCTTCTACTGCTCTCTCTGGTGTTCTCAGCTGTCTTGCAAGTTGCAGAGAAACAGTATGATATCTGATATTTGAAGAGAAGGCTGTGACCAGAATGACACCAAAACTGTGTAGTGGAGGTCAGTCTGACCACAAGACCTGTAGCTTCATCCCCATGGATGTATTGCCTTCGGTGTAACTCAGCTTCCATTGGGAAAAACAGGCAAGTAATAAAAATCACTATCCTCATCATAAAACTCCCCAAAATATTAAGGGATGAGTCTGTAATGAGGTAACTAAGGACTGAGCAAGTTGCAAATGCTCTCACAAATAGGATCAGGATTTGTGTGTCTGGCAAGAGGCACATGTTGGTGCTTGGTCTGGCCTAGTCCCTTTCTTAAATATTCCAAACAGTGAAGGAATCCCCATTTTGTGTTTGCTGTTGTTATCTGCCCAACAGTATTGAAGTTTTCTGTTTCTGTTTCAACAATTAGCTCTCTCATTTGATCAAGAAGTTGCATTTTATTTCAAGGTGACACTGCTCTCTTAAGTGCTATGAATTGATGAGTATTCATGATGCAAAATATTAGCAGATAGATAAACAATATGGGATAGGGATATGAGGTTTCCCATTTCTACAAAGTGATAGTCACAGTTTCATTAACTGCATTACTGCATAAATGTGCAGCACAGAACATAACAGGGTGCCTAACTTCAATAACACACTATAAAAGGAATGTAGTTGTGTAATCGTGTTTTTTGTACTGTTTACTCTTGTGAAGTTGGTCTTTTGGTAATTAAAAAAGTATGTAATTCCATGAATTCCTTGCGATGATGTAAGTGATTTGTTAAATACTGAAGTAAAGGTGTTTTTTCTTTTGTGCCATGTATTTGGAATTAGTGAAATATTAAATAAAAAAAATAATCACTGACCACCTCTCTTGAACGTGAATTAACAGCCTGCCTGTGAGGAGAATAGATGAGAAGGCATGTTCTGGAAGTAATCACAAAGTGCAGGTCAGGAACGCACTCTCTGTATGGCCTTACACTTGATTGTGTCAAAAAGACATAACAGGAGTGATTGACAGACTGTTTAAAACATACGGGAGAGAGAAATTGGAAGGAGGGAAGAAAAAAAAAAAGTTTGCTTTACTTACATTATCTCCTCTGGATCCTTTTTAAGGTCATAAGTTTCCCGGTCCTCTTGTAGAAGACCAGGAATATATTATGTAAATAATTCAGTAATTCTCATCTAAACATGTTGCTAGGTCTCCATATCACTAATTCAAGCCCAGCCAGCTCTGGGGGTGAGAAACCCTTTCTCTCTGTTTTGTGCAGTCTAAGTTTAGTTGTTGGATATAACACTGGGATCTGCTTGTGTACATGCTGCCTTCCTTGAAGCACTGCTGTTCAAGCTGCGGTGGCTCTGGGGGTGTGTCTCCTGCGGGGCTTGTGTGACCATAGCTGAAGGAGCAGCTTTGAAATGTAGCAGCTGGTGAAGGGGTGTCTCACCCCCAGCTGCAGTGCCGTGCAATCCCCCTGACCTCAGTAGAGCTGCAGCATTCACAGTTTTCAGTAAGGTGGGGGTGAGACTGGGCCTATCTTCTTTTAACTGGTCTATTTAGCAGCTCTTTTCCATATGCAGTCTCCATGCCAGTGACAGGAACTTCCTGGAACTGACAGGAGACACAAAAGGCTCTCTTCTATAAATCACTGGACCTTAAGGATACTGAAAGGATGTTACAACAAGCCTCATAATAAACCATTGTCAGGCTCTCTCTGAGGATGCCTGCGGTGGTATCATACCTCTGAGTCTTTCAGAGGGGGTGTGATGACCCCACATGGCAGAAAATAGAAAAGTAATAGTCTGGGTGGCTGTGAGGAATGTTGTGGCATTACTTGAAGCCAGCTGGAGGCAGTTGCTGCTGACTGAACTCATATCATTAAGAGGCAAGCAAACATCCAAGCGTGCATCAGGCAGTTTTCAGGAAGAGATCTTGGCTTGTGTGTCTTTATGTGCCTGGGTGCATCTTCCTCACAGACAGGGGAGTGGTGAAAGATGCTTTGTTTCTTCTTCATTTCCCTTTCTTCTTCCTACTCACTTGCCTCTTCCTCTTCAGTACAGAAATGTTTCATGTTGCTGTGAAAATATCTGCCCTCATGAGCAAATCAAACACATTTGAATGGAGGAGGGCTGCTGGTTTTTGATGTCCAAGTGATGTTATTACCAAGGGAGCCACAGGGCCTGTGTTCTGCCATTCCCTCAGCACTGGTCAGGAATGTGCATGAACAGTGTGTTGCTTTCTTAATGGAGAATTCTTTGCAAGCCACCTCTGGATTGCCAGCAAAAAAAAAAAAAAAAAAAAAAAAAAAGGCTCAAAGCAGGGAATTATGCATTTTATTTGTTACTATTTGCCCATCAATACAGCGTAAAGCACTGCAGAGGGCTGGAGACTCTGTGCCCTGTGTGGGTGACTGCTGCCTCACCACCCTTGCACTGGCCGCCATTTTGGCGCCACAGTAGCGCTCTGGTGTGGCATTTCCTCATTGGCCCACTGGCACCAGAGCCCACCAGAACCATCCAGAAGTGGCTTGGAGCAGTCATGGCTTCTGCCCTGCCACATGCCCGGTAAGGGCTGTGTGTAAGAGAGGCAAATAAAAGGTGGCCATGAGTGTCCACTGAGGCCATGAGCCAAGGGACAGATGAGGAGGCAGGCGCTGGTCTGGCCCTGCTGACACGGCTGGCCTGGGCTGGGTGCAGAAGCAGACGCCATTTTGTCTCTGCTTCAACCTGTTGGAGTTTTGTTGCAACTGATGGGGAGTTTTGCTCAAGCCATGAGCTGAAATCAGCCTGGGCTACTCACTCATAAATTCATACTTGAAATGCTTCTAACTTAGTTGAAGTATTGCTCCTTCATTTTACCTCAGCTTTTGCCAGTATCTAGTTCATCCCAGGTGATCAGTAAGCCATCCATTCCTCTCGGGCTGTTTAGCTCTTATCTGCAATTCGGGAGTTATACTCCTTTTCCAAGGCATTTCTGATCGACAGCTGGGGACTTCGAAGTATGGAGAACAAATTGGCAGTCCTGGTTATCCTGAGCAGAATTGGGAGCTTATTTCCTCGCTGAACAACTCTGACTTCCAGAAAATGAGGCTGTACGTGTTAACAACTCATGTTGTGTCTCCACAGCAAGGACAGAAAGCCAGGAATATTCAAATCATTAACCAGGTAAAGTAATGTGGACCTTTCACCTTTCTCTTTGTGGGATCTTGACCTTAGATGTAATGCAGTATCCTCTAACTGCGTTCTCTTCATCACTTTATCCTTTCTGCTTTGTCTGAAATGGCAGAAGAAAACATAAACATATAAATAAGTGTTAGTAATTGACATTATGTTGTACAGTCTAGGAACATTTTTCTGCTCTTTCTCAAAACAGCATTCCTCAGATTTATGTATATATGTATTTTTGTGTAATTAAGTCTATATAACTTGCTTGAAAACTCAGGTAGCTTGCTTTGAAATTGGTGTGATTGTTCATCATCTCTCTGCAGAATCCTGTGTGTATGGGAGGTACTATATTAGAGATGAATGGTGTACAGAACTGTAGTGGCATCCTACTTCTTGCCAAATTATAGTGGAGAAAAATGGTGATGGTGGTTCATGTCCCTTCATGCTAGTTATCTGTTGTGCGGTGAATGCATTCTCTATGTAGCCTTCCAGTGTTTGTTCCTTTCTGGCTGGTTTTATTACAAGCATAAGGTTTTGAGATAGAATGTATCAAGACCAGACACAAGAGGTATCTTTGTTAAACCTTCCTAATATTTGACCTATGTAGTACACCGAGATCTTTTTTTCCCCAAGGATCAAACAAAAATATTTTCTTTTAAAACTGTAGGAGTTAAAGATAATGAGGAAATGCATTGAACCTAAAAACAAAGGCTTTATTGTCTTGAAGACAAGCTTGCTGTAATTGCACTTCTTGTGAGGTTTTTCTTCCCTCTGTCCTTATGTTTCACTTACAAGACAGGAAATACAGCTTTACTGATTAAATTTTTTTACAAAGCATAAATAACTTACTGCCTTCAAAGATGGTATTCATTTCAGGATGAATCTAAAAAGAAAGTGTTTGTGATTAATTAAAAATTAAATTAAGATGCTTTACCTGGGTAAGTATAACCATGGATGTCTCTGCTGTGTGTACAGACATAAAAGGTGCTTTTATGCAAAGGGCATTGAAATAAATGCTCTGGTACTTCAATCAAGTCCAATTTGTTTTATTTTCTATTCTTTGTGGTTCTTGTCTGTTCCTGTCCCACTATTTGCCATGAGAGCTAATGTTATGCCTGTTTTCTATCTACCTGCTGCTTTGCTAGGATTATAATACAGATAAAATAATAAAATAGATTCAGAAGCTGCATAGTCTGGGTTGCACCACTCATACACATACGCACATATGAATATATATATATATACAGCATTGTTTATGGATAATTATCTTTAAATTCAAAGAGACAGGGATCAGCGTGTTGGAAGAGAACAGATATCTAACATACTTCTGTGTAAAGCCATGCAGTAATTTCTGGTTTGGTTCTCACAGTGGCTAGAGGCCGAATTCTGAAGCCCCAGTGAAAACTGACCATTGCTCATCCTCAGGATGAGGTGCTGCATCGGAGCAATGTTGAGTCTACCCAAAAGATGAATAACATTAAAATTGACTCTGAGTTTCAGTTAGCCCAGCATTATGTCTGAGAAGTTAGTGGGGGATTCTTAAAACAGCTACTTCTTAAATTCAACTTTTCTCTCTAACTCTTCAGTTCCCACAGTTCTTGTGTTAAGAATACTGGAGGATGTGTACTCATTTAGTCCTTTAACTACCCATTTATGGACCTGTTGTCCAGGAGCTTGTTTAATCCCTTTTGAAACATATGGACATCCATTGTCTTCACAGGTTCCTGTGAAAATAAGTTCCAGAAGTAACCTACTGTGTTAAGAAGTATTTTCTATCTAAATGGGTTTACTGCAATCTTCAGGAAGTACAGCCTCATTTTAGTGTTGTGAGATTTGGCAAATTACTTTTCTGCTTTCAGCAGTTCATGTGTTTGTTTTTATGCCTAGTCATATCCACCCTCAGCTTTCTCCTCCTCCAAAGTGAAGATTACTGGCCTTTTTAGTGTCTCTGTGTAAAGCATTAGCTCCGTTTCCACTGCTCACCTTTTCCAGTTCTCCTCTAATACCACAATGTCTTTCTTTGTATGCGGAGAGCAGGTGAGTACTTAAACTGTGAGAGCACTTGGATTGTATATAATGGCATAAAGATGCTATCCACCTCACTCTCTGTCCTTCTGATGATGCTCTATGCTTTGGCTTTTTTTTTTCACTTCTGCTGAACACTGAGCCAATGACTTTAGAGAACAACAAGAGGTGTCTACAACTTCTGAGCAGGAGCAAAGCTGATATTGTTTAGATGAGTTATCAGAAACTTATCTACACTAAAGCCTACCTGCAAACTTTTTGCTTGGTCAGTTAGTTTTGAACATTGATAAAGATGCTGAATAACACCAGCCCCTGCACTGAAATCAGTTTCCTCTGCTGATTCCTCTGTTAAGTCTTTTAAGTTCTATTCTTTGCTTTCTTATTCTTTCTAAAGTGTTCACCCTTCCTATGAATGAGGTTGGACTTACCAGAATGTAGTTCCCAGGATTCATTCCACTGGGCTTCCTGTATTTGAGAGTTACACAGGCAGGACCGTGAGTCCTCCAGCACAGAGTGCACTCAGTGATGCTGTCTTGCGCACCCAGGCTAGTGGTTCTGCAAGTTCACACTGGAGTTTTTTAAGAACATGTATGAATTTTGTACTGTCTTGGTGACTTGTTAACATCTAAGTTCCTTGTTTATTCTAGCATTTCCTGAATTTATTTCAGATTGACATATCTCCTCAGCCTGACTTTCTATGAAGAGTGTAGAGGCTGTGGAAATATCCCCAAAGATTTCAGTTGTGAAGACTGAAGTGAAGAATTCACTGTACTTCTCCACTACAGGTTTATCATCCCCATCTGTCCTTGTACACATTTATTATCTTGAGGTTCCACCAACTTCCTAGCCAGTTTCCTGGCGCTGATGTATTTAAAAATCTGTTTACTAGAACTGGGATCTTCCTTTGCGTGCATTTAATTTTTTTTTCTTAGCCTTCTTAATTTCCTGCTTACATTAGACTTGCCATGTTTTATGGTCTTCCCTGTTTTTACAGAAGTGATCCATTTTCCAAGAGATGACCCCTGCCCTGCAGTACTGTCATAACTCTCCCTGAAGCTTCTCACTTTTTAGACTGCTCCTTTTTTTTAACAATTTTTTTCTTGCTTGCTACATTATTGTTTAGCTCAATTTCTTAAAGTAGACTATCTGACTGCTGATTTGATGACCCTTAGATCAGTGCCATTCACTGTATGTGCTAGCAGGTGATCTTTATAGCTTTCTGTGCTTCAGATTGTTTCAGATCCTCAGAAGTGTCTTTTCCACTGGAGGACTGTATATGCTTCTAAAACGCTGACTGATACTATATTATCAATCAAATGGGCAAAGAATGAGTATTTCTGCAAGTTCTTGTGTTGGTGATAGATAACAGCTATTAGCATTGAAATACAGTGGTAGTAATCTATTAAACTTGAGACGCACGGAGAAGTTTTGGGAACTAATGAAACTACATGTATTTCCTTTTGCATATACACAGTGATGATTAAGTCTTCATATTTATGCACATTTTAGCCCAGGTTTTCATAAAATTCAAAACTCCTGCTCTTACAACATCCAGGAAGAGGATAACCTTGTTCTGTAAATTTTTCAGACAGAGAAAAAATGTGAAGAAGGATATTCTGAGTTTATACGAGAGGACTCTGTTGATGTGTTTACAAGAGCTGAAGTGTGTTTATGTTAACTTCTGTGCAGTTACTGGAAGATCGTCCTTCTTCCATAAAGCATGTGCATGCATTTCAAGGAGCCACACGGAAAAAGTTTATTCTCTACAGATGCACTTTGAAGAGCTGCTCTCACTGGTGCATTCCAGCATTGCAAGCTGTGCACACAAATGATTGTTGATTAATACTGCTTAGCAAGTTACAGCTAATATTAACCCATAACACTTAGGCAGATGAATAGTCTAGTACTGCATTCTCTTTGCACTGGATGCGTTTTTTTCTGGACCATGTCCAGTCCTGTGCTATTTCAGTCACTCTGCACTCTATAAATAGTCTCACCTAAATCTGCAGAGCTTGTCTGTTTGAGCCTTTACTTAACCCATGTGTGCTGTACCAATTTTCTTTCAAATCTAGCCGTATGTCTGTGCTGAAGGCCTTGGATTGAAGCCTACTCCATGCCTACCTGCACCACAATGCTTCTAGAAATATGCTTGCTGTCCCTGTGTGAGCCTGGAGCATTGATGTGATGAGATGAGTGCTGATGAGTTGCAGGAGTTTCACATCACATGAGCAACTAAATAATGAAGTAGAGTTGTGTACTTTAGAAGTTACTGGGGAGAGGGGAAAAAAGTGAAACTATCCAGAGCTATTTCTTCATTAAAGCTGACTGGAATCACATCTGTGGTGAAAACCTGCATTGTTTCATTGTAATATGTGCAAGGGAAATGACGTTAAGTGAAACAGTTGTTTGTTATCAGGAGGAACTGGATTTCATAGAGACAGAGAAGACTTCTTGCAGTTCTGTATCTGGTGATACAATCTATGAATGATTTCTCATCAAATGAAATTTCAGTGGTTGTCAGGTTCTTTTGTGATCATTGGCTTCTGTGGTGCTCCTTGCCTATGCATTTCTTCTTAGTGCTAGGCTTCAGAAGGATTTTGCTTGTTATTTAGACAGCACTTTCTATTGTATAACCAGAATGGTGTGTTTATGTGGCTAACTTGGCCAAACTTCATTAGTCTGATATTCAGGCTGTTTTCCACAGCATGTTCATTTACATTTTTTTCTATCTGTAAGCTACCTTCCTCTGTGTGGATTATTTGCAGGATTTCTACTAGAATGTTTTTCCAATGCTATGGTTGAACACATAGTTGTTTTTACTTTCATCGCTAGATTTCAAATCAGTTTACAGAGAAGTATCAGAGAGGAAAGAGCTCAAAAGAATTTCTTTTACACCTAAAAATAAAGGTAAGCAAGGGGAATCTTTCGAGTCTGTAGCTGAATGCAAAATTCTTTTACTCTAGCAAAGACTAATTAAGGAGTTCATTGTATAAATGTATGTCTGTGAGAGGTACACCTGTGAGAGGCTTAGACTAAATTTACCTTAATGTACTGAGGGGGTAGGATAAGCAAACACATCAATTTTAAATGCTAGCCTACACACATGAATGTTCAACTTTTAACAAAATCTGAGGTTCTTACCTTTAAAATGTATGCTTTATACACAGAATTTCTGCAACTAGTATAGTTGTAATGTGTAACATACTTTTCAGTCAGTTTTTGAGCTTAGTTCTCTGTGAATCTCTAAATTTTGCCCTGGGCTTGTAATAATATTAATTCTATCAGATGAGCTGGATTAATTAGCGTAAAAAATGTAATTTATATATATATATATTTTTTTTTTTTCTACAAGAGAAGATTCAATGTAAAAATGATTCTCAGAGTTAACCTCTGACTCCTTATTATCTATAGCTCTTCCACCTCATTTGCAGAGCCGGAAGACATTAGGAGCTCACACACTGAGCATGAAGCTATTACTAGTTACCATTTGAAGTTTGTACCTTGAAAAATAGGTAAGATTTTTAAATCACTCTTGAAACCCTTTACATGGGCTCCCTGTTCCTTACCCCTTTCATATAACAAGTTATTCCCTCTTCTTCATCCTCAAGTGTGACAACATAAACGTGCTTTATAGAAAAAGAGTTCTGCAAAGCTTCCAGGCTTATAGGAGACAGAAAGACCTCTGGAAACTGAAAAAAAAATGAGCTTGCTAGGAAAAAGCTTTAGTGAACTGTTGGATAAATATTGTATCTCAACTTCAGAAAACAAAACCAGACTTAAGGTTCAGTGTCAGGACGTGATGCAGTTATTTGAACACTTCTGGTTAACTTCATTTCACAACAAGGACTGACTGTTCCATTTTGCATTCTACAGTTACGTAGCACAGAGATTAACTCTGAGTTGTGTTATGCCAGCTGCTGTGCAAACACTGAGGAAGACCTTGTCATTACTCCCCAAAAGCTTTATCCAAGATAATGAACAGCTTCATTCCAGTGTGGTGATTTTTTTTTCTTTTAAATTTTTTAGTGTAGAAATGTCCTGAGCTGATAAAAATTGCATCATCATAATTTCTTTGCTTCTTTACTGTAGGGGCATTTGCTGCCCTGCACTTACTCCTTGCTTTTAGGGAGCCAGAGTCTATTTATTGGTCTCATAACATGATAACTAACTTCTATTGTTAAAACATATCCTCCACAAAACACCTGTTAGTTATTTGAGAGAAAAAGAAGGGACCAAAATGATATGCAATCACATACAACATTTTTTTATTCCCCACCTTTATTTTTTATTTTTAATTATTTTTATTATTGTTTATTATTTTTTATTATATATTTTTAAAATGTATATTATTTTCAATTTACTGATTACTTTCATGGCCCATTTAATTATGAAACTATTTCAATGCCTTTTTAAGGGATTATCTGGATAACTCCAGTCTCAAGGCAGAATCTTACTTTTTCTGGCTCATGTGTGAGAGGACTTTTTGCTTCACTGAGGCAGTGACATTTTCCATTATGTTTTTGTGCGTCAAATATACTGGAAAGCCTTGCCAGCACTTTGAATTTCTCTAAATTGCTAAATTTTTACCCAGACTCTGGAAGAAAAATTCTAATCCTGGATGTTTTCTAAAAGAAAAATAGGAAGAAACCAAAGGAGAGGAAGAACTAACAAGGCCCTGGGGATTGTTCTTGACTGTGTCTTCTTACCACAGCTTTATCCTTTCCAGGTCTCAGTGATGCTGGCAGTTATTGAACTGTGATTGGATTAGTGCATTGGAGGGATGCCTATAGATTGTGGTAGTGATATTGTTTCCAGCTGGTTTCCTGGCAGGCAGATTGGCAGCAAGTTGTCATCTTTGCGGTTGTGAGGGGGAATAGTATGGATTTTTCTCTATTTTTATGTAGCTTGTCTCAGCAAATAAATACCAGCCAGTGGGTCAGTCTCTCTGAAAAACAGTAGCCTTGTGGTAAGCTGAATTCTGTAGATTTATTGGAGTCTATAGAGTAATACAGTAAAAGGATATGATATTTATATTGCTACCAGAGACTTAAAAGCTCCATAATACCTGCTTCTCCTTCAGTCAGCAGGGAGCTGTCTTTTGAAGCTACACGTATCCAGTGCATGTGGAATCTATAGGATAATCCCAGACATGTTTCTTGGGGCAAATACTAAATTTCACAGGACTTAATTCAGAGATTTGAGTCGGTCAATGCACAGCTGTTAGAAATTGTTCAGACAGAAGTGTTCAGAAAATGTCTTTCTATATTTTGTGCTTCACCCAGGTAGCAAATATCAGTTTTGATACATTTGTGAGAGAGCAGAATTTAGTTGCTTACAGCATGCAGTGGGTCAGAATGAATGACAGAATGTCTGATCTTTCTTCCTAAAATTTTTGACACCAGTATTGCATCCTATCCACTTTTTTGTGTTGCTAAGAAATTGCTTCTTTTTAGCAACAGCGCTGTTTTGTTTGTATGATGGCTGCATGTGCAGATGGTTCCATTTAAGTCATGAGGATGAAGTGGTTTGTGAAGCAGTTTCTTATTTATATTGTTTAAGCACAGATTAACCTCTAATTTCCTCTTCCTAAAAAAGGAGATTTTTTTTCACATACCAGTATATAAAGTGAAGACTTGTTGGGCAGAAGAATCAGATGGAAGACTGGGAATGTCACAATTCACTTCCTCCTTTGGATGTGAGTTCTTTCACTCCTAGAATATTGCTGCCCTTCTAAGAAGGGAGGGGTGCAGGATTTGGTGGGAAGTTGCTATCCTAATACACTGAAAAGTAGCTTACAGGTTTCTTTTTGTTTTTTTTTTTAATTGTTTGTTTGTTTTGTTTTTGTTTGTTTTTGTGGGATTTGCAGGCTGTGCTGTTTCACCATCACTCATTCATTTCAAAATTACTTTAAGTATACCTAGATGAATTGTATTGTGTGCAAACAATAGTGTCCATATGTTTGATGCATTGTAACATATATGGAATAAGATGGAAAATTCCTTAGATATTTTTGCCCTTCCACCTTCACTGCATTATTTTTTCACACTCTGTACACATAAATATTTGATCCTACCTAACAACACATTTGGGCACAATAGCTTTCCTCCTTTCTTATCTCTTGATCTCTTGATGAGAGAAGAGACGAAGGTGGAATGAAATGATACATTTTTCTGACCATGGGACCAAGTGTGCCCCTCATGGTTTGCACAGAAAGTGTTTTTTTTGAAAGGTGTATTCTGTAGCTTGGAAAGGCTACTGCACACGTTTTAACATATGAGCTAGGGAGACCATTGCACTGTTGGACTTTTAGCACTAGAAGAGAGGGAAATGATAAACTGCTACAGGACAAAAAGTCTTGTCTAGTGTTTCAAACTTTAATAACAGTTTTTGTTGTAAGGAAGCTCTGAAATTGCAGTGGTTCAGAGCCAGACCATGCTATAAATCCATGATGTTAGAGAGAACTTGCTCGTAATGTTTTCTGAGGCTGAGATTTCTAAGAGAAAATGTGGTTCTTATTGCAATGTGCCTCCTCATTCCAAGACAACTGGCGGCTGGTTCCACTACTTTCTTTTGCCAATAAGGCTTTAACTCTGTTTTTCTCTTAATCACCAAATTAATTTTCTTCTAGCCCATGAAACTGAGACTTCCATTTAAGTACAGATTTAATGGTGGGTTTAAATTTGATGTGTCCTTTAGGTTGATAGTGTGCACTGTAGCAGTAAGAGGCCAATGGTTGTGGAATTACTCCACATAACTACTTCACCTAATTTCAGTTTGTGCCTTGTCCTTCCGCAGCTTCACTACTGAGTCCTACCTGCTTCCATCTACAGCCAAGCTAGTAAAAATGTTGTAGGAATTTGAAATGATACATACCAGATACAACAGGAGAAAGCCAACTCATTGTGCCATGGTTCTAAACCAACTAAATCTCTAATGTGATTTGTGACTGGGGTGCATCTGGCCAAATGTTCCCATGCTATAATTAATGACAACTCTCTGGTGAGCAGTCTCTAGTGGAAGGATCACTAAAGCTTTCTGTGAGAAAACTCTCAAGGAAAACAGTGTTCCAAGTTCATTTCACCACTTCACTTGTCTTCTGAGGACCAACAGCAGCCTGAAAAGTACAGAAGCAACAAAGTTTTTCTCTCCATACTAATTCTACTTTGTAATCCAAACTAGAGCAAATATATATCAATGTCATTGACTAGTGTCTTCCACAGGAGAAAAAATGTCTTGGAAATAGATTAACTGCTCTAGCATCTTGGCTTAGTTTTCTTAAACCAAGGAAATCTGAAATAGATATTCATGTTCCTGGCTCAATTCTTGAAGTTGTGGGCAGAGGGAGGAAGGGAAGTTTATTCAGTGAAGTGAGTCTGGAGGCAGATTGCTCAGATCTGCCCTCAGAAATATAAGCACAACTTCCAGTAATTTCAGAGGAAAACACACAACATAATGAAAGGATAACATGATGCACAGAGGTATCCAGTTCTAGTCCTGTTGTTGCATGGAATGGGACCCAGTGGTGCAGGAGCACCTGTCTAGCCTTTTTTTTCTGTAGCTTTGTCATACAACCTCTTCGTACTTTGGTCTTTAAGTGGAGTTAAGCTTCTTTCTGTGGTTGGAAGTTGCTTTTTCTGCCATACACATGAGAATTCTTTTCATTTCTAACCTAAATACATTCACTGTTTATTTTGTACCTGTGATTTTTTTGTGTCTGATTATCTCATCCTTTTGCTGCTTAGAATTGTTTTATGTATTTTTGTTTGTTTGTTTGCAGTCTATGAAAAGTATGTGGGACTAAAGTGGAGCTAAAATCCATCTGTGAGTAGTAGAAAAGAAATATGAGTGAAAAATAGAATTAAGCAGTAGTAATACTTACACAGGCAAGTTAACCAAGTTTGGCTGTAAGAATGCACATTTGGATGTAGGACTGCTTCAGTCCCAAGGCACACCTGACTGCTTGCTCTGACTTTTTACCATCTGAGCAAAAGGAGATTGAAGGCATTGGCAGCCTTATGTGTAAGGCTCCTGGAAGTGCCTTGGTGCTACCCAGCAAATGATGGTCTGGGGCAAGAAACTAAGTTGGCATGCTAGGATTTCATTTTATATCCCAACTTCTAAGTCTCTGAAAGTTAGCAGTGTGTTTATTATTTATGATGGCAAGAAATAATAATGTGGAGTAGCATAGTGGAAATGCTAAGTTGCAGCTTGAAGCAGTGATTGAGCACCTGGTGAGAAGGCAGGGACAACTCAGGGGAGCTCAGGTGCATGCAATGCAACTGAATGACTGGAAGGGGAGGGGCCAGGATCCAACTCTTTCCAGAGCTCATTTAAGGGTTGGCAGTGGAGGTAAGGGTGTCATGGTGGAGATCCCTGTGCATGTGAGTCCTTCCAAAGGTGAACAACTTCTTTCCTTTATTTCTGTGCCCATGGCTGTTGCATGTGAGTAAATTCTTGCTTGCCATAGCCTGGGGCCTTGCTACTCTGCTGTCACTGCAGTACTTCCCAGTAGTAGCACTGCAATACTTCCCAGTAGAGGTGATTTATGAAGAATATTTAATTTGAGAATGTTAGAGATTGGAGAAAAAGCAAAACACTCCATTTAATGCTGAATCAGGTAGTTCCTAAAAATAAATAGTAAAAAAACCACATCTGTGTACTAGGGATGAAATTCCAAACATTTCCAATTCTATTTTCCTGTCTCTACCTTTCCTGTATTTTGTAGGCAGTGTTTGTCAGAAATGCCTATTTTTTCTTGAATGTTAGTGGGATTTAACATTTAAGAATCTGAGGGGCTCTTGAAAAATGTGCTTTCTTCTACTGTTGCTCTTGTCATGGCTCTCTGGGGAGGCAGTGTTGTATTTAGGATTAGCAAGTTTACCTGTTCTGCCATATTTCTCTTGGATTTGGGCTGAAACAGAACTGCAAGTTCCTGATCAGTGTGGAAATGGAGAAGAAGGCTGCTATCTCATAGTCAGATGCATGGAAATAGATATGAACTTGATTACCTTTTTGGATTGAAGGATTTGAAGCATGTCTAAGATTTGCTTAGGTATATGGGCCTTTCCTTGGCTATATCTCAAACTTGTTTCTCAGCAAGCTAAAATAAGTTACGTAAGGATTGGGAAGAATATCCCTTAGAACTGATTATATTTGTCTGTCATGATTTGCACCTCACAGAAATTACTAGGTGCTGTATTATGATAAGAGTATGGGAACTTAGGTTTGCAGTAGTGGCAGCATGAAAGAAGTGGTTTGTTGCAAAATTTTGAAGATCTCTCTTTTTCTGTGCTGCATAGGAACTGAAACCTGGTGAGAATTGCTTGTGAATTGTGCTGCTCCATCACCTTGTTTAATTGGGATCCAGAAATAGTTAAAAGAAACAGGGAATTTTTGTGTTTTGTGCTTTCTTCCTGGTTTACTTCTTAAAACATCAATATACATTCAGTTGATTTGTGGCAGTGGAAGTCAAACGAAGACTTTGATTATTTCTTCATTGTGAAGCGAGTTTGAATAGTTGACCACAATTGCCTTGATATTTATACCAAATCTCTGATAGCTACAGTGTGGCTTGGGACATGATGTCACCCTATATTCTGCTTCCTTAGCCAATCCAGAAGATCAAAGGTAGCAAGCTAATAAAATAAAACTGTTTTATAACTCCCGTGCAAGCTGATAAGCCTCTTCCTCCTCCACACACCTACGTAGGATGTCTCTACTAACCTTGCTTTAAATTGCAATATTATGAAAACTCTCAGGCCAAATAATGTTTGGCTTTTGTCTGTTTAGGTGGAATATTATAGCAAGTGCTTTGGTTACTACTGCAGAGGCTATAGCAATTTCTTAGTTTGCAGAAGCACTACTATGCATCTTGTCTGTACTACAGAGCTCAGTGCAGTAAGGGCAAACCTGAGTTTGTCTTCCTCCATTTAAATAAAGTGACCCTGAAGCTTCACAGTTCCCCTTTTGTTCTCTGTTCTCTAAAAGTATTCTAATATTTGGAATTTGTAAACACAAGATATTGGGATTCTTTGTGCATCTGGAAAAGATAAACAATTGGTATTACAGAGATGTAACCCTTTATACTTTCAACCTAGGAATTCTCCTGAGAGAACTTACAGGCACATCTGATGTAAATGCAGACAGATTCCTAGCAGCTAAAAGGAAAATTGAAGTGTTGCTGTTGAATGAGTTGAATTTTCATTGATTAGTATGTCACTAGGAGGGACAAGAGGCAAAAATATATTATAGAGTCTAGCAGTAAATACAGCCATAATGTTTTGAGCCAGGAACTGTAAAGATGACACAGACAAAACTTGTCAGTTGGCATTAGCAGGGGAGAGAACTTTTGCAGGAGATGGGGTAGTATATTAAAAATATAAAAACTTAAAAAAAAAAAAATCCAAACTTGAACGCCCCAAACGAAACCTTGGATTAGTTGAGGTTCGGTGAATGGCTTCATTAAAAACTCAGGAAAAGAATCTAAATGGAAAAGTCCTGATAACTTGCAGGTCATCACAGACCGATTTCCATAGTGACATTGTTCAAATAGAGGCTTAAAGGAACACGAGTACCATTGCAGTCAAACTCCATAGAAGATACCAGTCTTCCAGCAGGGATGTTGGCCATTGTTTGTTTAGTGTTTTTCCCCAGTCAATAGATATGGGGGGAAAAATGTGGTGGGGAAAATAAGAGCTTAGACAAATAACTGGCTATAGCTTCCTTAATAACAGACTGTTGCTTCCTTCTGGCTCCTGCTTTCTGCATTTTCCTTACCCTTTCCACTCATTTTTAATTTAATTGTAGAAGGTGTTAAGAAATGTGTTCAACTGTTTTTGGAAAATAAAGAAAAAGAACAACCTCCTGTGCATACACTTGCCTATACTGAAGCAAAAGTCCCATTCTAGCTTGGGACTCAAATATGTGCATTCCTTCACATCTGTCTTTACTCTCCTTTGATAAGAAGATGTAACTGAACCATTTGCTTACAGGTGGACTTGGTGTGAGTGTGGCATGATACATTTATTTGTCCATGTTGCCTGCTGTTCTGATCATTCTATGTCCATTGGGAAATTCACTAAGCATCACCTGTCTTCATTACTGATGTTTTCTTTGTTGAGAAGCAGGGCCATGCTCTTGGTAGAAAAAACCTGCTTCATGTTACAAATATGCTGGTGTTCTTCCTTCCCTTTTCCTTCTCTATCTGCCATTCTGCAGATTTTTCTGTTAAGTCTACTCTAAAAATAAGCACGAAGCCTTAAGTTATATCTGTATTGTACATATTTCAAGATTAAAAACATACCAATCATGTCATTGTCTAAATTATGATACATTTTCTTTAAAACAGTTCCTTATTTAAATAAAACTGTAGCAGTTATTGGATCTGCTTGACGTTTTTTGGTTTTTTTTTTTTTTTTGTACAGGCCAAGTAATGAAACTTCTTAAGAAGAGAAAATGATGTATAAGGGTTTGTTTAAAAAAAACAAAACAAAACTGTTACTTTAGAAGCTTAAGCGTGAAGGAGACTGGGGCTGTATGGGAATGCTGGGTGTTTTTGTTTGTTTTACAGTATTCAGGTTTGGATAATTCTTTAGTCTTGAGCAGCCTCTTGTTTTGGACAGATAGCTGTTGCTTATCGCTACTGTGACTGTTCTTACCAAAGTATTTGAAACCATACAAAGTCACTGGAGTTGCACCCAACCTGGATCTGATTGCTAACCTGTTTCTATCTGAGAACACGAGTAGTTTGAAGTGTAAACTTTATTTACTCATTGAATCCATTTGCCCTTAGAGTTAGAGGGAATTACCTAGGGAAGGTTTTTGGCTACAGAGAAGTGAGTGAACTTTTTTTTTCCCCAAAAATTGATTACTTGGCTCAAAGCTGTTGATTCAAGATCTGCTTTTTAAAGAAAGTCATATCCCCAAAGTGTTCAGGTGCAGAGAGAAGAAAAACAAATAATTGTGAAAGTGCAGTGTCTTGACATAAGCTAACTTTAAACATACTGTTCTGGCTAGACTTTGTTTGTTTTGGTTAATGAAACAGGCTCGTAAAAACGTCCTGTAAATGTATAAATTTGAATATCTAAAAAAGTGTGATGATGACAATGAACTTGGAAAATGAAAATAATTCATTTCCAAATAGGTGTTTCTGCAGAATATTCTGCTTCTGTTTTGTAACAAGTGTTTTCACACATTTTGTACTTTACCTTTCTTTTAATTATAGCCTCCCTGAATGGCAGAAGAACAGACAATACTTATAAAAGTCTTCCCCCTTCTCACCTCTATCTTAGAAGAAAAAACACCCTGATATAGAGGGCTGGAACTCACAGGCATTAAAGCAAAAGTTATTTATCTTTTTTTAAAACAGTGGTTTGATATTGGTACATCTTTGCCAGAGTTAA
The DNA here is from genome assembly GCA_035772895.1 of Perdix hodgsoniae. Taxonomy (NCBI): domain Eukaryota; kingdom Metazoa; phylum Chordata; class Aves; order Galliformes; family Phasianidae; genus Perdix; species Perdix hodgsoniae. The sequence goes on from JAPSGF010000050.1 coordinate 1,113,511, forward strand.
CACTGAAGAGCTACTAAGCTATGAGCTTTCTTATGCATCTGAAAGAGCCTGCATTGCTTTTGTTTTCTGTTTGCTAAAAATGAGAAAATGGCTTAAAGTCATACTGTGAGGGAAAACTATTAAATACAATGAATAATCTTGCATAGGAAGTGTCCCACTGTGAAATCTGACACTAGTGTTTTCTTTTCCTTTGTGTGGGGAGTATATTTATGTTCTCCCCTCCCATCCTAAGCTGCCCTTCTACTTCCAAGTGATGTGAAAAATGTTGGTGCCAAAGAATAGCTAGATGAAATATTGATAAATGTGGGAATCACTTACTTAGAACAGAGGCAAATTAGAAGGCAGCTGGTTTCCATCTCTTCTGTTAACTTCAGAGATTGAAGCATTGAGACTACTGATTTATGACCCCATATCATGCTCTTGAAGAAGGGAAAATTCAAGAGTGCTGGGAATGAGGATCGCGCACACAGCATTTCTATAGACTTCCTTTTTTTTATGGATTGACTTTTAACAAATGGAGGGAATGGTTTTTGTAGCTCTGTCTCTGTTCTGTCAGATATGAGTGCTGGGGATGATGTGAGACTAATTTGTGGTGTGCTTTATTCCTAAAACAATTTCCCACTCAAAACCATCTTTTTTAAAAAAAGCAAAATGGATGTTCTCCAATGTCCATAGTATGGGGAGAATCTGTGGTGCTAAGCATGATGTGTTAATTTTAGATTGGTCATAGATGTGTTTTAGCTGTAAGTACAACTGAGGATTCAGTGATTCACATACAGTATGTTAATGGAGAGTGTAATTTAAATTCTTATGTAGGACATGTAATCTTGGCATTACTATAGATGGTTCTTTCAAATGTCTGCTCAGGGGTGGCCAAAAGATGCACTTAAGAATGGAGTAGAACAGAAATATGAATTCTGTGAATGCCATAAAGAGTATCTGTGACTCAGACTATGCTTCGAAAGAGCATGATAGAACTGCAAAGGATTCAGAGGTGGACAGAAAAATCAGGAATATGGAATTATATCCATAGAACAAGAGAGTGAAACTGGAGCTCTTTACCCTAAAAAGATTTCAGTCAGGCTGAGGATATCATAAATGCAGAGATCTGTATGGAGAAGATAAGCAAGGAGTAGTAACCATTGTCTCACTTGAATAATAAGAAGGAAGAAGTCAGGAGAACTCAGGCAATAAGTTTAAAATGAAAGTCTTGTTTTATTTAATTATTTTAATGCAAGGCATGTGCAATTGATTGTGTAACTCACCACAATAAAATGTCAGGAAGGCCAAGATGGGTTCAGGAAAAGGTTAAATTCATGGAGGTTAAACTCAGGGACTGTGTAATATGATGGTCTGGCTTCTTAAGTCAGTAAACCACTGATTGCCAGAAGGATGTATTTAGGAAAGAATTGCTGTAAGATTACTCTGGCTTTGTGTTCTTTCCCAAGGAATATGCTACTGATGGTCACTGGAGATAGGATATACATGAGAATGAAATATTGGGGCATTTTTATGGCTTTCTTTACAATATCTCTCGCTGTCTTACTCGATGTGCAAACAAGATACTTCAGTAACATTTCACCTAATCACCTAATAATCAAACTGCTTTATGTATATTTTACTTTTGTTCATATATCAAGGTGTACAGAGAAAGCACAGCAATGTCTGTTACAGCATCATCCAGGAACTTGTCTGAGTTACCTGCTTGGTGTAATGCCAAGGATTTCATCAGAGAAACTGCTTGTAAAGTGCTGATCCACATTCAGTTTTTTCTTTCTCTGCAGCCTATGTATGCTTGTTTCTTCGCTCTCTGTCTTGGAAGCCTTTGCTTTATATCACCTTCTATTTATTGATGTTATCCACAGTTGTTATCTAGAGAACTTAGCTGTCCTTTTCCTAATTGAGGATTTTCCTTATTTCCTAATTGAAACTTCTTTCCAGCCCCTAGCCTTCCTGTTTGTTCTTGGTTATAATTATTTCTCCCTTGAAATAATGGGTGAGGGGTATTTCCTACCTCTGTCAAAGAAAGGATGTAAGCATGGCACTCTGCTTCATGCTTGTGAGTTGCTGAGGGAAGACCTACTGTAAGGTAGTTTGTTCTATTAATCTCTTTTGAAGATGGAGATAGAAAAATGTATGGGTAAAAATGTACATAGGATTTTGTTGTTAAGGATTTTTCTTGTTTAATCTTCCAACTGTTGTAAGAGAAGCTGAGGTCAGTGCCAGTATCACAGTGCTGTGTGAGCCAGGGCGGCAAAGCTCATGTTGGTTCCTTAACCTCTGCAGAAGTGTGTTCAGAAAGTGTGTATATTTTTGCTGCTGTCCCAGAGACTGGGAGTGAGAACTTGGAATTTTCCCACTGCAATCAATAGGAAACCAGTGAGTACTGAGTAATGAGAACTGCTTTCCTTTTTGGTAACTGGCCCACTGGCTATTTCTGTGATTTATGCAGTATTCCAGATTTCACACTCCTTCAGGGGTGCAGAGGTGACTACTTTCTTCTCTAACAATGCATATTAAAATATAGTTTGCATACAGTGTGAACGTACACAACCCTAGAAACACCATCCATCTTCAGGGAGCTGTGGAGGTTTTGATGCCTTTCTGGGAAGAGTGTCTTGTTGAAAAAGCTGTCCAGAGGGAAAACAACCATGCCTTAAACACAGTACTTTTAAAGAAGCTTGCTTCATTTATTTAAAAAGAAGCTAAACGTTAGGGGTTAGATAAATACAACAGTAATACTCTGTTTTCCATGACCAAAATATTTCAAACTAAGCTGTTGTAGTTGCAAAGAAAACTTCTGAAGTGTGACCGCATCATAGCAGTGCAGCCATGGCCACCTGAGCTGGCAGGCAGCCTGCAGCAACAAGCCTTGAGGTGTGAATTCCTCTCATTCATTCAATGGATGGTTAATTCAAATGGCATTGATACAACTTGAAAGGTGAAGCTTAACTGTTTCACTGTGCATCAGAGCAGTTTAAAAAATGGGCGGGCATGTAATGAAGGTGAACTGTACCGTGTTGGGCAGTCTTCTGACAGCACAGGGAGAGAGAAAGAAACACTTGGTTTCTGGGGATCTGTGCAGCTCTAGTCTACTCAGTTAAAAATAATATTACTTATAGTAGAGCAGTGGTAAACAATGGAAAGTATGAAGTGAATAAAGAAAGAAAAATAGATTTTTGTCATAACATTTCAACTGGAAATAGTCACACACTTGCATACTGGCAGCATCATGCTCACTGAACTTTTCTATGCCCTTAGTACGCGTAAAAGTTTACATGCTCCCTGGAATTAGAAATAGTGACTATCTAAGCTGAGAGGGATGAGATCAAGTATGCTTCCTACCTAATATGTAGACTTTTTTTTTTTGAGATAGGGAAGTGTATGATGTGTTTTGTTACTGACATAACTAAATCTGTATTTTTCATTTAGCACAAGAAGATTAGTTTGGAGACATGAGTACTGAAGCTACATAGTGCAGCTCTGGAGAACTGGTGTGTTTTTAAAAGCAGATCTGTGTACATCTGAGCTGGGGAACATGCAAGAAATTTACTGTATGAGATTTTATTTTAAGGATGTTCCAGCTGATTTAATAACCATCCTGAGAGGCTGAGATACAACTGAAAATTTCCTTTTTTTCTTTGTCCATATCAAAAAACTTAATTGCTCTGATTAGATTATTAATATTTTCAAATTGATCCATAATTAGAATCATAGAATATCCCAAGTTGGAAGGACCCATAAGGATCATCTAGTCCAGCTCCTGAAGTTAAAGGATTTCAGAGTAATAGTTTGGAAAGAGGACCTCAAGCCTCAAAGCACTGTGGTCTGGATTTAAGTGCTAATAAAGTAGAAAAGTAAGTGTAAAGTGTTCCAAGACATCTGCTGTGGCTAGGTTATCCAGGAACATCACTTGGATTAGTGTGGAAGACAGTTATGTAGAAGCCAGGAGCTGATAAACCTTGGAAACTGTTATTAATAAGGGAATACTAATTTTAATGTTTATAGTTATAGCAAAGCTCTCTCAGGCTGTCCTCTTACTTCTGCTTCTTAAAGCAGATTCTCCTGGTCTGTTTGGACATTGATACAGTATAGTTTTGCCAATGAGCTTGGGAGTTCAAATAGCAGAGCTAATTGAGAATACCTCTGCTGAACTACTTGATCTTAATTCACTTCACTGGCCTCCAACACACCTGCAGTTACCCCAGTAGGCTTGAATCATTTCAGGGTTTAAACAGTTCTGGGTGCCCGTTGCTCTAAGCACTGACCTTGAAAAATTATGCCGCAGGCTTTTCCATCCTGACTCAGTGGGTTTGTTAACACATCCTGCTTTTTGTTTAGAAACTCTAAGAAACAGTGACAAAAGTACTGCAGTTTCCATTTTCTGTACAGCTGTGTTAGAGCTATCTTAAATCTCCCTAGTTTCATTCTCTTCCTTCAGTCTTAACTTTCCCTGGTGTCATGTGTACTTTCCAAAGTAAGGGGCCAAATGCTGTGAAACTTGTTGGAAAGGTTTAAAATCTTTGATGTGTTCTATGTTCCACATGTTCCTGCTTTTCTTAGGCTTTTTACAATTGGTACTTCCATTCAGTCTTTCCCTTCCAATCGAATCCCTCCTAGATCTTTTTCCATTATGCTGTTCTTGAAGACTTCTGGTCCTGTTGCCACCAACTACTAATCTGGTTTGTTTTCATTATGTGTAACTTATTAAATTTTTTTAAGGTGTGCATTAAGTCCAGAAGTATCTATTCATTTTCCAGTATTTCCAGCCAGTATCTGCCCGGTGCAGTATCTACTACTACTCTAATTGATCATGCTGATGCTGACTAGCAAACTGTGAATCCCTCCTCAATCAGAACTGCACTTCAAGGCTAAGTGTAACAATTACATATACAACTGTAATACCTGAAAAGCAGCTTGGGACAAAGAGGGCACATGAGAGTGTCAGATAGTAGTGCCAGTGTTCCTGGAGGCCCTACTGTCTCCCCAGTGAAACAAGTCCAGAGATTGGCTTTCTTTCCCTAAGGCAGAATTCAGCCAAGATCATTCTTATCCAACCTCTTAAGTGTCTTATCCAGCCTCTTAAGTGTCTTGAAAAACACTGAAATGAATTGCTTTAAGCCCTAATATGTAATTTCTATTACCGAATAGGATGCATTCACTGTCAGGGTGGTACTGGTGTTGAAAGTGGATTACATTAGCCTTTTGTTTGAAATCAATTGAGTTTACAACTCCACTTCAAAGTCTTTAGAGACTTAAAATAGCGTCAGAAGAAACTGTTTAACAAGTCAGTGCTGCCCTGGGATCTGCATTGTTCTATCTTTAGTTGTGAGAAGGAAAGACTTCATTTTCCTGTACTTTCACTTCACCCAGGGTGAGCGTTACTGAACAAAAGCATCCTATTCAGTTTTGCCTTACCACTAATTTACTAGGATTTACCTAAGTAAAGATGTCTCTTTATGTAATGAATTGTAACTCCTCCAGTGCTCCAGAGTGCTCTCATTTGAAAGCCTGTTTTATTGTTAAATCATGCTGTCTTTTTATGTTATTTCATTTTTCAAATCTTTAGATATGATGAAGAATCCCTTAAAATGTGTTATGGAGGATTGGAGCCTTGTAGACTTCACGGAGTAACTTCTTTTTCCTGTTGCACAAAGGGCAGCACATTCTTCTGGTGACTGTAGGAAAGCAAAGGCAGTAGTTTAAAGTGTGGATGCTACCCTACTGTTTAAAACCCATACATTTCTCAATCATGACGCATGTCCCTGCAGAATCAACAAACCAGGAAATCTTAGCTTAAACACGACTAGCTTCTTCTGAGGTAGGGAGCTGCTTTCCATAAAGTAAGGGCCTCTCTTTTAACCTTTGCACAATGAAAAGGCATTTGTAAATGTAAGCAGGCAGAAGGGGAAGCAGAGAATGAGTGGGTGAGTACTATTGTTTTTCTAATTATTCTTTGCTCTTTCATTTCTGTCTCAAGCAGTGGGGAAGCTAAAGCAGGCAACAAGGTGCCTCTTACCTTAGTAAAAGGCTGCATGAGTCTTGGTCTGCTTTTCACTCTTTCCATGGTCTGTGTTGCTCCAACTCAGGAGTAAAATTTTCTTCTTTTTCAAGGGCTACTGACCCAAGAACAAGCAGAAGTGAAATGTCAGCTGCGAAAATGAAAAACGCATCTGACTGATTTTCAGGACTGAGCAATTTGAATTTCTAGTCTGAGAAGTATAGGCACTGAGGGTAGTTCTAGAGCCCATCAAAATGTGATAAAGCAATACACACTCAAATCAGGCTTGATGTGTTGAGCATGTAGGTATCTTTTCTGTAGCTCTGCCCACAGTAAGAAACTCAAAGTCCTGGATTTTCCCTGCCTCTTTCAAGGACAGGAGAAAGGGGAAACACAGATACATACAGTCATACTACATGTGCTTAAGCACACGCTTCCCTATGTGTGGAGCACTAAGGATCATACCTGCTGCAAGTGTCAGGTGGAATCTGAATCATTGTGTCCCCCTCTCCCCCAGTATCTGAATCTGTGTGTTCTGACTCGAGGCTGATTTTTGAGCCTTCTACCTTTGCTTGGAACAAACCCCTTCAGACTGACATGTATTTTCCCATGAAATGCTCTAGCTATGCCAAAGGAACTGTTTTCTTGAATTGCTTTGCCAGGAAAGTCTTCATTGATTCTCACACCATTCCCTTGATATCTCCCCTTTTTAGGGGAATGCAAAAAAACTTCTGTTTTCCAGTTCTTACAGGTGATATCTCTGATACCGTAAGGCAAGGCTTTGTGCAAATTGAAACAAAGTTCATGCAAGCAACTGTAAACACCAAAACTTTGGACTGCCTGTAGTGTTTGCTGCCCAGAGATTCCTTTTTCATACAGTGAGTGCACAAAGTGTGAGTGATGGGACAGAGAAGGTCTTGGGGTGTATGCGTGTAATGAATAAGGCAGTGTGCCTCCCTCTGCAACGGCTGCTTCAATAAAGCATTCATAGGAATTTCCACCAATTGCTTTGCAGTACTGCCAAAGACAAAAGTTTAATAACAAGTGAGAAAAGCTTGAATTGGTTTTTGTACTCTGAATCTTTATCTAATGATTTCAACATCTCTGCATTTTAGGGTGAATAGGATTGAGGGTAAGACTGGAAGTTCTGAGCAAGCAATCCTTGCATTTGCTTTTCCTGAAGATTTGTGCAAGGGAAAGAGGAGGAAAGGAAGGGGGGGGGAAGGGGGAAGTAATAAATCCAGGCCTTTTGCTTAGAAGAACTTGCTAATATCACAAAATGGCTTTGAATGAATAACAACTGATATTTACAAACAGTTTTATTTGTTGGAGTGCAATTTGCATCCTTACACAATCTCCTCATTATAAACACTGGTTCCCTTTGCTGGGTACAGAAGATGCATCAATGCTTAAGCTGCCAAACACTGTGGTTTTTCAGAAGGAAGAAAAAGACTTAATGCTATTTGTTCAACTCAGTCAGAGATCTACTGTTTATAATCTAAAATATCATAAAATGTGTTTTCAATTACCTTGTGCATATTTTTAAGAATTAAATTTCCATCAAAGGATTTTGTGAGCTGTTTGATCTCACTCTGTCTGAAGGGCCCAATCTGACTGGAGATAATTTTGTCTGAACTTATATGGTACAATTGTAACAAATGTGCCTTTTGAGTTTATGTGAACTTAAGAGAAATCTGTCTTTTTATTAGTGAGACATGAGGATAGTGGGGGAGGTAACTTCCAGCTTTAGCTATGAGATGAGTAGTTGAAGGCTGGACTTGCAAAGGAACTGTGGTTCTTTGTGCTGTATGGCTGATTTAAGCTTTTGTTTTCCCACTGTGTTAATCTGGATATAGTATTCCATTTTCCAGCCCTCTTTAAGTGTGAGACAGGGCCCCACCCTACTGTGAGAATCTGGGAACAAAAGATGTAGTACTTTCTGTTGCACTGAGAAAAGACTGTTTGTGATGCCATTGTGCTAGGCCTGTACCAGCACAATGATTCTTTGATCTGTGTATTGAAATTCATTATAAAGATAAAAGAAAGAGAAAAATGAAATGTTTGTATCCAGAAATAGCATTAGATGTTTGAATTCCTGCTACTTGACGGTTCTGCCTGCTAGATCACGTTGCCTTTCCAGTGTCAGATTCAAAATAGTGCTGTGACAGGAATTCAGCTTTCTGTTGCACCTGAATGGAAACTGCATTGCTTAAGTTATTAAATCAAGGAAAACTGTTGAAAGTGCACAGTTTATCTTGCTGTATGTGTACCTCTTACACAAAAGCACACCTGAAAAAAATTAGCTTAGGTTTCAAGAGTGTTAATTGGTCCAGTGGATTAACATGCTATTTTAGCTTTGAACTGGCCTGGATGCATCTGTACTGCCCTGATTAGGCTTATGGTAATGTAAGAGCACCTTTCTCATTCTATTAAAGGAGCTGTTATGTCTTCTTAAACAACACAGGTATTTAGAAATCCATTGCAGTCAAGCATGCATCGTGGTATTTGATCTCTTTTCCTGTCATGGTTTATTGCTAAAGACTCCTGATACGAAAGTTGCATTTTTCTTGCAAGATTTTGCCTCTTTCTGGCATTTATTGCCCACCTAAAAATGGGATCTTGTTTGGATTCAAGTGAAGATTGGGTATCTTTTACTATTTTTGTCTACCAATTTGAAATCCTCTTTCAGAATGCTAATTTTGGCTGTATTTAACTAATTAATGAAAATTACTACACAGAATTAAAGTGAAATTAAATTGGGAATGCTTGATTATTTGTTTGTCATGGATTTGTCAGTCTTTTGCTAGCACTGTAATTTTTAATTAGGAAATGCCTGTGATTACATGATGTCAGGTGGGAAATAAGAAGCAGAAGGTGAAACCTTATAAAGAGCTTTTCTGTGCAGATATCACCCATCCTAAGAAGAAGGGAAGAGAAAGCCAGACACTATACAGCAACAGCAGCTGGATCTAAGGAGAAAGGGGCCTATTTTTCCAAAGTTTCTAGCTAACGATAGTACAGGCAGTAATGAGATACAGAACTGCTTTCCATCTTACTCTGCCAATTTAGCTCCAACAAAGATGCCAAAAAAGTTCCCATTTATGAGCTTTTTCAGTAGAAAATAACTCTAGCAAAGTCCTTGCTCTTTTTTTTCTATTGCAATTTTCTGATTTATGATATTTGCTACCTGTCTGACTGTTATTAGAATGAAGCAATGGAAGATTTGGGTAAATATGTATGGAAAATCATTCCTTAAATCATTCACTGTCTGTTTCTTAGTATTTCTAGATGGGAAAGCAGCAACATCTCTAGGGATGTTTTTTCTATCAGTTGGACTAATGTGATTAACAGTCTAAATACTCCAAGTAAATCCATCACTGGCATCAGTTGCATTAGAGTTGAACTTTCTTTGTTTATGAATATCCCAGTAAAAAAACAGTTTCAGCTTCTGAGAGCCAATGGATCAAGTTGAACACTTATTTTTATCTCCACTGAATTCTGGATTAGTGTTCTTGTACAATGAGTACAGAAACATTATTCTCTTGTGAGCTTTGTTTCAACTGAAATCTTATGGGGAAGCTCCCTTGTATCAGAAGCACCTTGACTTCAGTATGTCATGTTCTGTTCCTAGGTGAGTGGTTAACTGTAAAGACTTGCAGACACCATACAAGCCTCAGTACCGCTGAGTTGCTTTCCTTTTTGTTTTCCTTGTTTCTATAGTTTTGTGTGGGGACTTTTGTTTGTTTCTCTACACCAGTATTGTAAGGAGAGCAGACTTATGTGCTTATCTGGATCTTATCACAAAGCAGACTTATGCTAATACAGTCACCTGTTAGACCACAAACATGGGAGCAGAGTGTGGGTCATATAAGACAGGGAAACGCACAAAGTATGACAAGAATAGCTTTGGAAAGATCTGGGGGCTAGTACTGGAGAAACAAAGAAATAAGGGTGGCACTGTAGACAAGAGGTCTGATTACTGAGAGGTAGAGGAGGAAAAAACCCATCAAGGAGAAGCAGAGGTGAGGCATTACTTTTCAGGGGCTATTATATACTTGCTATATCCAATATTAGCAGGCACACTTTATGAAAGAGTCTGAAACTGGAAAGGATTCAGGAAAGAGATAAGAGTGAGTCATTGTCTGGAAAAATGCCTTGAAACCAGAGATGAAAGAAGCTGGTCCATGTAGCTTTTCAAAAGGTTAAAACTTGACTTTAACTGGTTATAATTGTGCCTATCTGGATAAGAGGTGGTTCATGGTACAACTGGAGGTTTGAAGCCAAAGAAGAGCTTAATTGCTATTAGATCTGAGATGCAAAAATACCGAACCACTTTTAAAATAATAATCTGCCTTTAAAGCCATCTTAGAGTGACTGGATATCTTCTCTAAGAGACCTTAAGTGGAGAAATTCTATGATTTCTTTGGGCAGCATCCTGCAAAGCTCATACAAAATTGACTGGAATAATCTCTTTTGACTTTGAACTTAGTAAAATTTCTCAGTTGTCAGTTTTACTTCAATTCAGGCTACCAGCTTGTGGTCCTGTTTATAGTCTATCTTAAGACCTATTAGGAAGATAATTAGTGTTGTCTTATTTCTGGAGGACAGATATCTGTCAAAAAGCCTCCTTATAACTGGTGCCAATGGAAAACCTTTGTAGAGCCTGCTTGACTTTCAGAGCTCTTCATTGTTGCAATGTTGCTTTAACTCCTGAGTTACATCTGGCTGTCTTCCTATAAATTGGGTTGAGGACTCAGACCAAATGAAGACTTAAATCTCTGTTTGTTTGTATAGTAAAGCCAGAACAGATAAATTAGGGTAAGACTTGAGCATGCAGCACATGAACAGGACACACTTTTGTGCTCTAATGCTTCTTCTGTGGTTTTTGAGAACTCACTTTGGCCAAAAATGTTATTAGTGTGTGAGCACGCTCAAGGGTGTGATCTGTGGCAGTAGAAGCAAGCAAAGCTCACATTTGTGTATGAAATAGAGAAACTTAACAAAAAATCAAGCTTTAATGAAGGTGATTTGGGTTGTTTTGGCCACTGTGGCTGTGACTTCAAAATAAAATAAATAAAAAAAAAAAGAGAAGAAACTATTTTGATTAAAGAGAGCCACAATGAGCAGCTGGTTAGTGTTACTATTTGGTGTATCAGCCACAGGCAGGCCTGCTGTCTCCTTCTGTGAGGGCTATGAAGAATCTGGCAGCCTTTGAGAATGTCTCACTTCTCAGCTCATATGCAAAGTCAAACAAAGGAGAAATAAATTCACTTCATCCTCAGTCTGTCTAAGGAGTCAGCTACTGATAGTGAAAACACATAGTATTGCACAAATGTAACAGTCATTTGAAATCTCTTACAGAGAGTTGCCACTGTACCAGTTAAAGATAAGTCTATCCAGTATCCAATTAGAATGTATTGATCTGAGTTTCAGAGAAAAAGCTGAAAAGCAATCAAGCTTTATTAAGCTAAATTTTCAAGATTACCAGCACAATATTTCCATTACTGAAGGAAAAATTGGTCTGTGCTAGCACAGGTGAGAAATGCTGTTCTCTATGTTCTGCCAGTCTCTGCACCTCCTTGTTGCAGATTTTATGGATGTCTCTTGGAAATACTAAGAGGGAAGAGGTCATGGAATATGTTTAATGGCACAACAGTGGGCAGGTTGATTTGTAGAGGTTATCTTGTACGAATTACTGCACAAAAAAATGAAGCCCAGAGTAGCATGTTGATACCTGCATCATCCATGTAACTTACAATTCTTTTTCTATAAAAAAGTTTAGATTCTCAGCTATGAAGAGGGTGCTGCAGAAGTTACATATAATACAGATGCCGGTATCCCTTTTAAAAGGAGTTGTCAAAGATGAGTTGTTAATTGGATAGTCATTAATCATCCAGGATGATTTATTGGGTAGACTATCAAGATCTTGTGTGAGTACTCTGACAAACAAACTGTGTGTGCTGTCTTGCAAACTTTAGACATGATAGCTATACAAATGAATTCCATTTCAATGCTTCTTTTTTGCTTTCCCCAATGATAAAAATTTCTATCTTGTGGTGCACTACTTCCTGGGCCAGCAGATATATCTGCAGGCACTTCATAAATATAAATTTAGAATGAATAGGTTTCATATTGGGATTTCATTGTAGTAGTTAAACAATAGCCACCATGAAATAACTGGGAACTCGTCTTGCCTGAGCCAGCATGTAGATCTGGAAATCTTATCTGGGAAAGATCAGATAAATTTTGCTGTGTACCATGAGTTCTCAAGTCAGTTGTATTAAGAGTCTGAAGATCAATCAGCAAAGATTAGGTTGAATATTGCAAATTTCTTTAGGCAGTCTTCTATTTCTAATAAATGGCAACACCACCTGTGTATGTCAGCAAAACGCTCTCCTGCCTGTTGAAACAATTGTGATTTCAGTTATATACCCATAACATCATCATTAAGACAGATCAGTGAATATTTCTCTTCAAATTACATTCCACTGCTTCCCATAGTGGTGTGAGCTGTGACCCCTATATGTACATAGCTAGGGCAGCTCTGGGGATAGCTACAGGCATTTTGTTACTCCTGTAATGCCCCAGGTGTAAGGGACTGCAGGAAAGTTCAGTATATTTTATGATTGGACTTTGCTTCCCCTCTCATCTCCCTGTAAAGATCCCTCAAGTGCAAAAAAACCCAATAGTGGCTCCCTTTCAGAGTCTATGTTCAAGAACCTATGCTATTTCAAACAGCTGGTGTAGTCATTGTAATCCTTCCAGTCCCCTCTTGTGAATGTCTGCATCTTGAGTGGATTCAGAAATACCTGAGGCATTTCAGATAAGCAAGACTATCATATGAGGTCTAGAGAAAGAGAAGCAATGAGCCACATATGGATATTAAATTTGAAAATTATAGATTAAAACATTTTTGCAAATTATGTAATCTTACCAACTTTGAAAATACTGCAAAGTTTGAGGTTCTTTTTCTTCCTCTTCCAGCTAAAAGTCACAGCTTCTAGTTAAAGGAGTGTCAATGATTGCATTTTTGATTACTGTATTTTCCAGTGTTCATGTATGTATCTGGATCTCTAAACAACATCTGTACAAAACTCTTGAAGGCAAGTAGCCCCGTTCCCATAAATTAATTTATTCAGTACTGTGTGGATCTTCAGCCCTTTAAAGGGCAGTGAATTAATCTTGCAAGGAATTTCCATTTTCCTCGTTATTGGGTGATGTCATTGCAGGCATAAAGAAAGAAAACAAATATAGCTGGAGTGGCCAAAATTCACAGGAGCAGGAGATGTTAATTTTTTTTGTTTGGATTGAAGTTCATTTCAGACTAGTATATTTTTCCAGCATTTAAAGCCATTAGGTTTTTATTTAGTATGTTTTTACCAAGTTTTGGTATTTGCGAGAAGTCAAGAGTTGGCAAGAACTGTTTGTAATCAGGTATTGCTTAATCTCTTCTCGTGCTTGTTGATGACTTCCACTACAGAGCCAACTCACTGAAAATGCCCACAGGACAAAATGCAGAGATCTTGAGCCTTCTACAGCTGGGAAATCCTGATCTCTTTGTGATTTCCTAAATCCAATTTGTGATATAGTGACAAAACTTCTTTTTCAGCATGAAACAAAATAGCAGTTATAATGAATGAGGGTAAATCAAAGTGACTCCATTGGTATTCTGAAGAAACTTCATAATGTTCCTCATCTCCTTCTCTGTCTCTACCTACTAGAAATATATAATGCACTAAGAATTGTTCTTTAGCTCAGTCAATGGCTTCTCATGATTTTAAGGCTGGAGCTGCATTGGTAGAGAGCTGTCAACAGTGGCAATTTTATTTTTTTTTAACATTGTGATGTGGGGATGCAGATGTATATACCTAAAAGAAGTATTGCACTAAAAATGAGAAAGTCATGGTATCATCTCCTACATACAAGGTCATTATAGGGCCAGACTGAAGTCAACAAATTCTGCTACTGTCTAAAATGGCTTTGATCTCTCTCATACAAGGAGCAGACTCAAACCACTGGGGGTTATCTCTGTTTAGAAACTGTTCTCTTGTTAGTTTATGTTACATGTTAGCAGGCTTTGTTTTTTTGGAGTGATAAGGGCATCTGACAGTTATTTTACTGACATGTAAGGTTTGCCTCTCACAGACCTCTTGGGCTCGGGTCACTTGATTCTTCCACGCAGCAGGTGTAGTAGAATTGTAGGAGAGTAGTTACATCACAGGCAGCACTTGAATCTAAAGGAAGTAGAAAGTAGAAGATAATATACATAGCATTGGGGAAATCTGGCAAAAAAAAAAAAAAAAAGAGCCCAGAAAAATCCTTTTCTCCTCTCTGGGAGGTCTATGAAGTACCACAGGAGCTACCTAAATAAAATTGTAAATATTCTTAAAATTCAGCAATGGAATTGGAAAAGTTATCTTAGTGCTTTTTTTTAAAGTCAGTGGCAGAAAGGCAAAGAGAACTTGAACAAAAACAAACCATGGGTGCCCTGTCCCTGGAGGTGCTCAGAGTCAGGTTGGAAGGAATCTTGGGCAGCCTGATCTGGTGAGTGGCAGCCCTGCTTGTGGCAGGGAGTGGAACTTGGAAGATCTTTATGGTCCCTTCCAGCCCAAGCCATTCTGTGATCCTATGTCAAGTGCTCTTGGTACATAAGCACCTGCCTATTCAATAGATCTTCCCCCGGCCTCTTCAAAATCGTATCTAGTTGTCACTTGCTGTAAATGAGCTTTGGCTCTCTTCTCTTATCCCTTCAAACTTGTGGTAAGAGGAACACTGTCAGCCATCACAAGTGGTGCTCTATGTAAAATGTTTCTAAGTTTATAAAGGAGATGGGTAGAAGTGAAAATAGCACTTTTTCATAACAGCCTCTTGAAGACTCTTGAACTCATAAGAGCCTCTTGAAGGTTGGGGCATGAAAATCCAGTGTGCCTGTGGGTTCCCGTCCTCTGTTCAATGTGAGAAGAGATAGCCCTGCTGCTCCCTGACATCTGTTAGCGTCTTGCGCTGTCCTGAGGCAATGGAGTATTGCTGAGTGTTGATATTTCCATTATTCCCTTCTCGCTTCCAAACCCCTTTGATCATTGAATTCACATGGTAGAATGCAAGTGGAATTAATATCATTTTGAGCCCTCAGGCTAGTTCAATTTAGCATGTCTCTTCCTTCATATGTATTCAATATAAGAGCCTCCTGTTGAACTGAAAACAAATACACTGCATTTGTCTGCTTAATTCATTTTACAAGCCCCGAAGATTCAGTGCTGCCGTTACCCAGCTAACGTATGTTTAAAAAAAATAAATAAATCCTAGCAGAAGGGTAGATTCATTTTCCTGTGGCTTTGTGTGGTGCGGGAGCAAAGCAGTCATTTGCTGAATCAGACCAGTAGACTTTCAGCTGAAAAACAATTATTGTGACTAGAGCAGCAAGAATATCAGCAGCTTCATGCATACAGGCTCAGCATGGATTTGTTTTATGCTGTTTCTGCTTGATGTGAGTTTGCATTAAGCTTGGATTTCAAATGCAGACAAAGGACACCTCTGGAAGGAAAAGCTTGCTGTGATTAGGGATGGCAGTGGTAACTGAGATGTTTGCCAGCCTCAGGAAATTGGCTTTAGTTTTAGACTTACAAGAAACACTTTCAAATGGGGCAATTTTATTCTTAATTCAAGTTTATTCTAATATTTTCTAATTGTGATGTTAAAAACCTGTGGAAATTGTTTAACCACGAGTGTTTTGCCAGATCTCTTTTCATGCATAGCACCAATAAATCCAGAACAGTGTCTGATTTTTCAGGCAAAGGAGCCTCTTTGTAGAAAACAGTTAATAATTGTTACAGATATTTCATGGGCTGAGGTAACAGTGCTGGGAAAAGCTGCTCTTGTCTGTTAGTCTGTTATGCTAACAGATCAATTCTTGTTTGGAATTCTACTGCATTTTGTCATTTGTACTTGCTGTTATTCCCTAGTAAAAACTTTAAAATAGAAAACCGAGCAGCAGTGAATCTTCTGAATGTCTTTTCTCCATTCCTTAAGAAGGGAATTTGTTTTGGCTTTGCATTCATGATGGTATGAGTGTATTAAAATTACCGATGCTCTGCTGATCTTATAGTGTAATGTTATCTTCTAAGGTCCTGGAAAAGCCCCATTGTCACTTGTTACATGAATTTTTTTTTTTTTTTTTTTTTTTTTTTTTGCTATAGAACCAAACAAGCAGAAATGCTAGCTCTGATCACTTGGATTGAAATGTCATCTAAAAAAGTGCTCTTTATTTTGGTCTTTGATTTAATGACAAAGCACAAAGCTGCAATGGGCACCTTGTGACAACCTGCATAATTTATGAAACCTTTTATGTACATCATTGTACAATCTTATATACAATCTTTTACAGACATCCTCTATTTCTGAATGCCTACATATAAACTGTTGTCATTCTTGGTTGTACAAAGTTGACATAAGTGGTACACATGGTGCAAATAATAAAGTTGATTAGAAGCCAAGGACTCAAGCCCCACTGTTTTGCTGCAGGGCTTTGATCCAGAGTTTTCAAATGCATTTAAAAATAAAAGCTCATAACCACCTCAAATGCAAGTAGCATTTTTGTACTAATCAGGAGATGCATTAAGAGAATGGAGAAGAAAATGACAATCTGAGAGGGAATCAGGATCAGAAACACAATCTGTCAGCTGGGACTCCCTGTCATCTATTCATATTACTCCATCTTCTGTGGAGTTTATTAAAGATTATCTATTAAAGCAATGAAAAAGATGCTTAGAAATATCTCTACTATTTGAAAGTAGGACTGTGCTGTTTAACTTGAAGAAAACTCTTGTTGGCTGCTCTGTCTGCCATTTCAGATAACTTAGCTCTTCTAAATTAGAGGCTTTTGCCCCAGAGGCAGAAATCCTTTGTCCTGTGCCCTATCAAGGCAGATTCTGGGAAGTGCTTTTTCCTTCCAGATAAGAAATAGAATAAATAATGCTAGGTCACTGTGATTGCAGATCTCACAGAACAGTAGCACATAGTTTATGATTAATGGGTTTAGAATGAGCTGCCAAAACTTTTACAGAAGGCTGTGCTACCAGATCCCCAGCCAATGTATGCTGATTCACTTCTGTGACACTGTGAAAATAAACAAGTTATATTCGTACCTTAAAAGATTCTCCTATCTTAAGATAACATGATAATAGCAATTAAAAAAAAAACCAAACAAACAACAAAATACCCACCAATATTTACCTGTGCTTGTCTGGCCTCCATAATTTACCTTCAATTTTAAATATGCTAGTGGTATACTGGTAAAACAAACCCTCCCAAACAAGCGAACAAATCCTCCCTCATCACACCCCCAAAGAAGCAACTCAATGTTTAAAAAAAAAAACAAAACAAAACACCCCAAAAACCAAACAAACAAGTCCTTCAGAAAGCAGGAGATGAATTTTTTTTGAATGAAGTCCAATAGACTCAATTCTGTCATAAGATCTTTTTGTGTAGCATCACCTTATCTTCCTGTATTGCAGATTCTGGGGGCAGTAACTAAGATTGAGATATGCTGAGACTTGTCCAAATATTGTTCTGTTTATCTGGAGTTCAGTGATGCATGTATCTAGTCTGTGTATTCATCTGGCCTTTTCAATCTTTATCTCTTTTCAGAGTTAGATTCTTCAGAAACTATACTTCATACTAAAAGTAAATTACTTCCTCCTTCTGATTCCTTTAATTCATTTTCTTTTTTTTTTTTTCTAGAAATAATTGAAGTGTTTGATTTCTTTAAGTGTTTGTGCTTACAAAGTTCTTTCAGCAATCAATCACTTTGCATGTGATTTTGGAGGTATCTTTTACAACTCAAGCCTAAGCATTCCAAGATCAGCGGACACGGATATGTATCACATGAGGTGCAAATATTCCAGGCATTTCCTCAGCAAGACCAATGAACTTTCTGTTTATGTACCTTTGCAGTTTTCAGTGCTCTGATTTCTGCTCTCTGTTTACTGGTTCTGAATATGAATATGCTTTCAACTGTTTTTTTATTAGAAATGACTGCCTGTCTTTTAAAAACTTCCTAAGAAAATGAAATAATCTCTCACAACTGATAAAACTGTTATTTCCTATAATTGTGCCTATACTTCATCTTTCCAGTAGGTCCACTGGAATAAGCAGTTTTCTGTCCTTTACTTATTTAGTGCTGATTTCTAGACTGGAGGGGGTTTCTGAAAGGGGATTTTTGTGTTTTGTGAGAACTCTGATTCTAATGTAATGCTGTATGTGATGGTTTCTTAGGGCAACTTTTTGGTTGTTCCTGATACAGGAAAACACTGTGTTTATGGGGAAAAGCAGTGTGGGTTTTATTGATAGTTTCTCAGTCATCCTTCCCAAGATTTAGTAATTTCTTTGAACTTTTATAAATCTATTAGTGCTAATCAAAGCTAATATTTCCCTCTCCTTTTTATTTTATTTCCAGGTTAATCAAGAACTTTTTGTTCCCAGATACCTAAAGCTGAGGCATACAGTTATTTTCAACATGTCCTTATTTTGCAAGATTAATCCTTTTTTAATTGATAAATGATCCTCAAGGCACATCTGGTTTAGAGCTTCTCTATTAAGTTTAAAAGCACGTCCAGTTCTAAAATGCTCTTTGGAAACTGTAGTGCCCATAAGGAAGAGCTTGCCTTGGGCCTGACCCCCTTCAGATGCCATGAGGGCACTGACACTCTTTTTACTGATTTAGCTGAAACTGAAGTGAGACAACATTGTTTTGTCTATTACTCACCTCAGATAAACTACTTCTGGAATGATGTGTGACCAGGAACAGAACACTGACTCAGTTCTGCCTTCAGGTCTCCTTTGCTAATATTGATTGTCAGAGTGGATTGTCAGATGGAGAGATCAAATTTCCATCTTGGTTAGGCTTCAATGTGCTACTTTATTATGTGTATCTCAGTGTGGTGGTTAGGAAGCTACTTTTAGGGAAAGAAAAGGATGTCTGTCTTAATCTATTTTTAAAGAGAAAAATCCCGTCAAGAAAAGGGAACTGAAGGCAGTAGAGAAATCTTGAATTTTTTTGTAGACAGGAGATATGCCAAAAGGTATGTGGTAAATGTTAGTGACTTTTGAGAACTGTGCATTTTTCGCATCATCTTTGAAAAATCTCCTTAAATGCTATATCTTTAAAAAGTGAGAATGCATTTCTGTTACTAATATCAATATTTCACATTTTTATTCACATCTGTGTAATCACTTGGATAACTGGCATCTTTCCGACCTGCTTGCCTTCAGTATTGACTTTCAGAGTGGTTGTTGGCATATTACATAAAGGAAAATTGCCCTAGACTGGCAACTAGACAGATTATGTGAGTAACTTCTGTGGGTAGGAGGAGCATGGAATATAAAACAGTTTGCAACATCGAAGCTTAAAAAGAAATACGGGGAAAGAATGATTCTTCAACAGCCTGACTTTGTGCATGAAAGTCTGTCAAAATAAGTTTGTATGAACCTCAGTCACTCTTGAATTATTTGTCTGTTCTTATGAGGGGAAGGAAAATCAAAAAGTGTCATGAAAGTCAACAATGGAACATTATTAACTCTCAGCCATACTGCCTGTTTAGCTGAAAATTGGCTGGCCTTTAACAATCTTCATCATATATTCTTTTTTTTCCTTTTTCTCTGTGACTGAGCTTTTCTCCCAACCCGGTGCTTCTCTTCACCCTTAGACTTGTCTCCTGTGACTCTTTCCCATTTTATTTCTTTGTTTATTTTGGTTTTGTTTGTTTTCTTAAATTTCAGATCTTCCTTTTCTTCACAGTTCTCTCCTTGCCAGGTAAAATTTTTGCCTGGCAGTGGCACAAAACAATATTTACCTTCCATCATTCACTGCCAGTGAGGAGAGAGCTTAGGTCAGTTACCCCCAGTGTGATAGACCAGCTGATGTGACAGATGAATCAAGCATCTGTTGAATGTCTTCACCAGAACATTGTTGTGTTAAACCTTGTTTAGGCCTTTCAGAGGGAATAGGAAAACCTGTGCTTTGTAAACATAATAGAAAGATTTTATTATTCATACCACTTCTTTTTCCTTCTGATAGAGTAAAATCTGATATATTCATTGAACTCTTCTGTTCATAGCGGTCCCACAGAATTGTGAAGGGGCTCCAAACCACTGCTTCACATATGAATCTTCTTCTATGGATGCTTTTAAGATGATAAATTCAAGAGCATGCACTGTGTGCATTTGTGGAATACAAGTTGAATAAATCTGTTGTAATCCATGTAACGTATTGTAACTGCCAAATTTAAGAATAGAAATAAGTGACCCAAATATGTAAAAAGATCTTTTTTTTAAGGAGTAAGGTGTTTGAATGTAATGAATCAACTTCTTTATATTTCAGATAGGAAGTATCTTTAAAGGCATCAATATCTATGCCTGCATATCTGACTCTGTAGTCTCAAAAAAAAAAAAAGCTGCATTTGCTTGTCATCAGAATTGGACATTTAGCTGAGATTTGCAAACTGTCGTTCAAGTAAGATTAAACCAAATTCCTTCTGTCTGCCTTCTTGTAAGCCTTGTTAATGATTTATATGTTGATACTGTTGTGGTTTTCATAAGATGATTTTTTTTAAAGTTGTCTTGCTAGCCTAGACCCAGCGTGTGAAAGTCCTATTCTATATTCCAACTTTAATATCTATTGTCAGCTGAATCACAGAGTCATGGGATTGGAAGGGACTTTAGAAGTCCATTTAGACTTTCCCATGTCCAAGGCCAAATCAACTGTACGTGCTGTTCTCATCATGTATTTGTATGGCTTCCAGAAGTGAAGATTTCACAGACTCTTTGAGCAATTTTTTTCAGGTCTTCAATTCTTACTCAGACTTTTTGCCTAACGTCTAAATTAAATCTCTCCTGGTGTAACTAACAGCTTATTACTTCTCATATTTCCCATTTTCCATTGAGAATTTATTTTTCTTCATTTTCTTTGCTGCAAGCTGTTAAGTGTTTTGATACAGTTACCATTTTGACTTTTCTACTTAGTGGGATTCACTTTCTGGAATTTCTCCATACAGGAATTTATACAAACTTTTGTTTGCTCTTTTCAAAACCTCCTTATCTGGTTCAGGCTTTGAGTTCAGCATACGGTGCTGGATGTGAAACCTTATTAGCTCTTAGAAGAGTGGCTTTGGTGTCATGAGCTGGTCTCGTTTGGTTATATTATTTCTAAAATGGTTTTGACAGAAGTAAATGAGAAAAGAAAGGATGTGTTTAGGGGTTCACATTTTATCATCTAAGGACTGCTTTCTGTTTCTCATAATCTCTGGTACAGCTTTCTTTGGAAGGCTCTCTCTAAGCTTCCAGTCCTTTTCTTTCTATGAATAGAGATAGGGAAAAGATTGCAGGAATCTGTCCTGTGCCTTGATAGTTAACGTGGGGGTAAAGATTATGTGGGCCTACCAGACGTTCATTCTCTCTAGTATGTGTCACTTTATCCTTAAGTTGTGTGAGCTATCAACCATGTAGAAGTATTTCTTCTGCAGTCTGAAGTATGCTTATCAATCCTGTAACTGGCTGACTTTCTGGAGCATTTTGCAGCAGTAAGTTCTGTGTGAAACTTATTTATGAAATAAAACCAACTATATCTTAATTAAAATATATATATATATTGCCATTATATAACCCATCTCATCTTGGTTTTAATTTTTTCAGCAAGGCAGTTTTTATTTGCTTTGCAGTGCCAAATATATTGTCAAGGACTGATGTGTAAAAAATGATTGTTGGAGAATGCTGGCTTGCGTACATGAAGAAAATTGCAGTTTCCAGAAAAAAATAAACTTGGGGGAGATCTTATGGGCCAGGTTTTATGCTGACTATTAATGGGACTTCATAGAAGGCAGAACAGAGTCTGGCTTCATGCAGAGTATCTCAGCATGAAGAACCAGTGGCTCTTTCAAACAGAGAACCTAATTCCTTTAGTATTAAGTATTTGCAGCATAATTTGAAGCTTAGTGATGTTTATTCACAGCCCAGCCTATATTTGGCTGAAATCAACAGATTTTTTTTGCAATGCTACCCTGGGGTTTGCACACCTCAGCCAGTAGAGTGCATGTGTTCATTTTCCCAAATGGTGTAGAATTTGGCAGACTTGGGTCTCTTTTTCTTTCTTGTTTTCAGTTGAGTATATCTGAAACTAAATTACAAAGCAAAATGTAGAGGCTAAACATTCTGTGTTCTATGAACTGCAAATCTACCATGATTCACCTTTCATGCAACTTTATGACCCTACTAGCTTGGAAATGAGCAACAGCCATTTACCACCTGCAGCATCGCCCTCTAAGAAACTTAATGTTATAGTTGCTTTTTAAAATGTGCCACCTAAGAGAAGTTAGTTTTTAAAAAAACCAAAAAAACAGCATTAACTCCACTACAAACTGTTGATTTAGTGTAACGTTCTACCACCATTAAGAGTATGACTTTTGCTATAAATCTTCTTTTAACTTAATAATCAGGAGAGAGGAATCTTAGCTTCCTTTAGGTTGCCTATCTTGAAATGTTGCTGAAAGTAGCTCAAAACATTTGCTTCCCAAATTCTGACCCGCTGCTACTGTATAATACCAGGCAAGTCAATAACTTATAACAATATTTATTTATTTTTTTTTTTCTCTAACTAGCTTGCTATTCAGACCCTAAAGAACTTGCTTCATGCTAACTTTATCTGAAATTAAACTTGCTAGCTTTCCTGGAAGCCTTGCTGAACCGTGCACTCAAATAAAATGGAATTACCTTCCAAAATAAATAGGAAGAGTCCTTCATTCTTAATAAAAGAATGTTTTGTGTATTCAGTTCTTCAAGTCTGAATGTCTTTACTTTTTTTTACCACTGTAGTTTTAATTCTTTGTAGGTACCTTTGTTAATATACTAAGTTGTGCTTTTGGGCAAGCAGTGGAGAGTTTTTGCTCTCTTTAGGGGTGTCATGGGCTATTTGAAACATACTGCTGGCTCTCAACTCAGCTGTATATAAAAATGTCTCCATAAAACTGTAATATTTGCTGTGGTACCTCTTACATCCCAGGACCATTAGTGCCAGTGCCTGTCCTGGTGCATTACTCTACTGGTTTGGACCCCTTGCCCATTCCACTTTCAAGTGAGATTGTTTCTCATTTGCCATCGTCTCCTCTCAAGATTGTATTTGCAGGTAGATGGACAGGGAGGAGTTACCTCTCCACGTGACAAACTGGCTTTAGTCCCATCTCTAAAATGGCTACAGTCATTTCAAGTTTTCAGAAAGTGATGACATTCTGCAGGTGTATATAATGAACTTGGGAGTGAATGACTTTTCTCCCTACAAGGCCAACTCATGTAGTAGGCCAGCAATTGTGGAGTAGAGACTAAACATCTAAAGAACAGCATGAAGACTGTAGACAAAATGTTCTTAAACAGACTCTCAATGGAATCACAAGCTCTATGCTGCTTGAACAGTGATTTTTTTCTTAAATACTAAGTAGAGTGCCCTGTTCCCCAGAGAGAACAATCTCAGTTTTGCCCTTACCTCTGCCCTGAAGTTATGGTCATTAGAGGTACACTAGGGATTCATGGACTGCCAGTCTGAATAGTGGTCTCTTTTGTCACAAGTGGAGGAAAATGTCACCAGCTGTCAATGAGGAAATTTAAATTTGCTGTTTTACTAAACCTTTCCAAGACTAAGATATTTGGGTTTGGTAAATACTGAGTATTAAAAATGATCCAGTAGAACTTTCTTGATTTTTGACCTGCTGCTTAGTACACTGAAAACCTTTCTTTAGGTCTTACCTTTTTTTTTTTTTTTCCCTTTCTTTTAATGTTGTTCATAAACCACAACTGTAGAGGGTTTTGAAGTCAGATTGAATTACCTTCTCCAACATGTTTCTTTAAGAAGCCTTTATGGAATCAGCAAAAACAAGCCCAGCTTGCATCCCGTTTGCCATCTGTGTTTCCCTCTGGCTTCAATTTTCTGAAATAAAATAATTCTTAGGTATGGATGCTATACTGAACCTGCCTGATGTATGTCATATTTAGTTACTCATATTTTTTCCAAGATAACAGCTGCAAAGAAATTTTTTCTTGATTTACTGCTCCTTAATCTGATGTTTCAAATTAAACATGCTAGGTTTTTGAGTCTTAAAAAATGCATTGCATTCTTCTAAATTGCATGTCCAACTGCTTGGTAATGCACATCTTTTTTTCCTTAAATTTTAATGCTCGGTGGTTACAGCATAATTGAATAATATAGCATGTCTGTCTATAATCAAGATAAATATATGCTATTAAAGGAATTAATATATTTCCCTTTTCACATGGTTTTCTGTACCATTCTTTGTATCCGAAATACTCTCTGCGGCTACTTCAATATCAATAAACCATTAAGGTGTGATTGCTCAAAAGCAGATACCATGGCTCTTGTTAGATGTGGTCTGTTGCAGCAACATGATTACTGATGGTAGGTGAGGTTGGGTTATCTGTATCTCAATGGGCCTGGGATGTTTCAGTACCCTAAATGGTACTGTTAATTGAGGAAAATTGGGGAATGGTAACAACTGGCACTGTCTGCAAGAAATGCACATCCTTGCTAGCAATTTCTCTGCTAAGCAGCACAAGCTGAAGGTTAGGGAAGGTATGATTTTTCTTCTTTGTTGATAAAAACATGCAAGTGTTTTCTTTTTTCTTATATGGCATATATAAATGTAGTTGACAATCATAATTCTCATGCTCTAGTAAACCTATATGCAAGTAAATATCATATTGAATTATTTTCTTACACAGAGAAATGAACTTCTTCACTCATGGTAATCCTACCATGGAAAACATTTCAGTGGACAGCCCATGCCAAAACAGGCATGCAAATAAAAAAAAAAAAGCCCTAAATCTATTGATTAGACAGGTCTAATTTTAACTCTGATCTTGTAAAAGTAGTTTAGTGTTTTGTGTCACATAAACCATTACTGTTTCTGAAATGCCATGTAGGGACTGCAATGGTATTTTGTTAAAATGAACAGTTTGAGCCTGCTCTGTCCTTTTTCCCATGTGCAGGCAAGAATCTTACTTGATGCAAAAGCTCATTGCTGATGTGCTGAATGTGAAATTCAAGATACTGTAATGATAGGATCTGAAGAACTTGCTTACTTCTGGGAAAGTCTTTGACGTAATGGTCCCAAATGAAATTGTAATTCAGCATGGAATTTTCTTGCTGTTACTTCAGAGAGTTAAAGCTTCTGCACAAATCACAAATTGGCCTGTAATTCCCAGGAACTGTGCAGGACAGTTATGTAAATGCACTTTGTGGGAACATACCCTGGAATTTTACATGCATGGCATTGCTTCAACTTAGACTTGCAAAAATTTTGGATCACAGAGTAGCATGAGAAGATTTGGCATCTCATCTCGTTCCTACTGATGTGCCTAATAGCTGCTATTAAGTTTTACTGGAAAAATATTGATTGGACGTTTAGGGGTCTGGGTTGAAAATGCCTTGGATGTTTTTTGATGAAACGGCTTTTCTAGAGGCTCACTAGGTAGAGAATCAGTGAGAACAAGACGGTTATTGATGGATGAGGCAATGGAGGAAGGAACACTAGTCAAGTCAGAACTGATACAAGGACAGGCTGGCTACAGTTAGCAGGGTTGCAGGTTCTTTGCTTCCTGTTCCCACTTCAACCTCTTCTCTGCTAAATCCACAAATGACTTTGTCACTTGAGTTGCTGATTCCCTACGGTTTTTCATTATCCCTGCATGCTGTTTTTTGGGTACTGGCTGCTGACTAGAGGCAGGGTGCTTTCTTGTGTGGTCTGGTAAGGTAAGAGTGAAAAGATAATCACAAGTGATATAGCTGCAATAAACTATTTCTGTAATTCTGTGGAGAGTGTGTTCAGATTTGTGTAAATGTATGGTAACCACATGTTAGTCCTTGTGGTAAAGAAAGAAGCTATAGCAGAGAAAATGACTTGTGTGAAAAGAGGAAGCTGTCAAGTCAATTCTGAAATATTGAACGTTTTTGAAGCATAATGGATAGCATTTATTCCACAGAAAAACTGTTGGCTTCAGTGATCTATGTATGGGAATCAAATTTACCTGGTGTTTCAAACTGAATACTTTTTTTGAAACACCACTGCACTGGGGAGGGAAAAAGAAGCATGCTATCCATGTTTCTGGAATTCATAGCATTTTCCTGCCTCTTTAAAAATCTGTACTGTTTATATGGTCCTGTGATTGTAGCCTAACTCCCATCCTCTATTATAGTTATACTGCAGCACTTGTCTGTGGTAAGGAAGTACAATAATCTCCACTTCACCAATGGGAACTGTGGCAAAAGAGAAGCTTAATGACTTGCCTGAGGTCATGCAGGCAGCCCCATCAGCGAACAGGGAATTCAGCCAGGATCCCAAATAGCAGACAAATGCTCCAGCCTCTGGGCTGGCCTTCTACTCCTATATTTAAAGAGCTCAAAAGATTCTGTCCAGATTTCAGAGATGGTTCAGAGATTATTGAGGGCAGACTGGCTAAAGTAACAGAGTATCTGGACCAAGTAAAAATGAGCTGCTTAGGTGGAGAGTTGCAATATCAGGAAGACTCAAAGCTCTGCTTTTCTCTCACTTGTGTGTACTCACTCTCTCTTACACACATGCTCTTCCTGCAGCTCATTTTTTTCTGCATCAGAGGAAGGACACGTTAAAAAAAAATAGTATAATTAAATAGTTATGTAGGAAGCTGATCATAAGTGTTAACTTACATTAAAGAAGTGGATGAGAAAAAAGATGAGACAAAATTCTCAGTTTGTTTTGGGGGGGTCTATTTTTGTGAGCTGACTGACAAATGTGTACTGAGTGACAAATTTGTTCCCAGTAAAAAATACTTGAAACACATTAGTCTGCTTTGGTATTACAAAGATTAGAGGGCACACTGTGAGAATTTGTACAGATTTATGTGCTTTTTAGAGAGGATTAAGAATAAAAAACATCCAGATTAGAAATGCTGTCTAACCACATCACTGCCCATCCAGCCAACGTTTGCACGAAAGCTTGCTTTTATGTTTAATGCCACAATGCTTTTATTGCAACTTCAGTTACACTTGGTTTTAAGACCATACTCTAGGTGTGCACAGCAGGTAAAATGAAATGTTATTAAACATCTTTGAAATCTTATTCAGCAGGAAACTGAGAAAAATACTTTATGGATAGGATCATTCCAGAAAACTCCTTACATTAAAAAAAAAAAAAAAAAAAGTCAGATGTGTTCCACAGCTTTTAAGGGCCTGCATTTTTTCCTGTCTATTGAATTTAAGCTGGAATAAGATTTGTTCTTCAGAATGCTGTTTTCTTAAAGTATTTGGACATGCTAGTTCTATATTAGCACCAGGCTGCACATGGGTTTATTTATTTCTTTGGGAAAATAAGTGTAAAACATCCTCTAAACTGAAAAAAAAAAAGGCGACTTCCTAATTATCTAGTAGAAGCATCTTCAGCATATGCAGCTAATTAGAGTCAGACTGCTAAATGTGGATGATTAGAGGCTTATGTTGCTAGAAAACTGCTTGCACTCGTTTGAGCTAATATTCTTTGGTAAATTCAATCTTATTTAGACACTATTTAGAAAAAGCATAAATCTATGCAAGATGTTCTTAAGGAAAAGACTAGCTGTTACTTTATGTTACAGTGTCATTATAACATTAGGCTTCAAGTTGTTGACAGCTTTTGCCATGTTGGTTACCAAAATGCAATAGAAATGTAACCTGACCATACCAATGACTATGTTAGTTGTTTAGGACCCGATTCCTTTCCTTCTACTTCCCCCACAACTCACCTTACTTCCTTCAGTCTGTTCATCTGCCTGT
This sequence comes from Perdix hodgsoniae, assembly GCA_035772895.1. Lineage (NCBI taxonomy): Eukaryota > Metazoa > Chordata > Aves > Galliformes > Phasianidae > Perdix > Perdix hodgsoniae. Next base: position 1,141,353 of record JAPSGF010000050.1, read on the forward strand.
CCTCTGGAGTTCTGTGGTTCCCTCACTTTAGAACAAATCACCATGTGATACTTTGATAAGGTGTTTTTTGAGATTGACATACTCTATATTTACTGACTGCATCAGGTGTGTTGTATGGAATCACTGTGTTCTCAGACTGGATTTTCAGAAACGTACATGGCAATGTATCCTATCAGAAATGAACTTAATGTTCCTAAACTGTCCAGTCAATTTTTAAAAATGCATTTCTCGGTCACTTTACTCAGCAAAAAGTTGGAGATTTTGAGCAAGAGTTTCAAGGGATAACTCTGGGAATTGACACTGCTGTTAGCTACGGAAGTTGCAAATGCAGAGATCTAAAAGCCTGCTTTGCAAGGCCATTTAGTTTGGTTTTGTGTGGCATAGTGCAGGGCTCAGAGGAACTACTACTATTTTTTTCTGGATAACCTAGGTTTTTACACTTTAAAATTATATATTAGTATATATATATATTTAGGTGTATATATAAAATTATATATTGTTGTTTGTTTGTTTTTCTATTGGGGAGTGTAAGGTATACTCTGCTATAAAGTATAGCAGAACAGTCATATCTGAAGTAGGTATCTGTAATGAGATTTCTTAACTGACGTTTACGTAGCATAAAATTTGGTGCTATTATTACTAGCGTACGTGCTGTAGAAGTATTTGCAGTAAAGTGGAGACTTGGAATTTCAGCAAAAGTATGTATTATGTACTAGCAGTACTTTGGAGGGAGATATCAGATATTTCTTAAGATCTTGAAAGCATGGTATGAAAAATCAGATTTTCCACATTCCCACTCGCAACTTAACTCCAGTGCAAACAGAGGTCTCTTTATTTCATAAGACTTACTTAACACTGGCTCTTCTTCTGAGACTTACTGATATTGGTGTACTGCAGGCCAGGAAAATCAAAGTCACATTGCAAAAATATCCTCCTGAAATAAGTTGTTATATTTAATGCAGTTGTAAAGGATGACTTCTTGGTTAAGGAGCTGGCCTGGGATTTGAGAGTTCAAACTGAGTTCAGTTCAAGGCTGTGATCCTGTAACAACTGTAATGCATACAATCTTCCTGGGTCTCAGTTCCTCACCTAGAAAAAAGCACTTGTTACTTTAGGCTGAAGACTCTTAGAAGTTTATTTGTATGTATGTGTATGTATATATAAAACAATTTCCTTCTGTTCTGATTCTTAGCTGCAACTGTAAATAATTCATCCTTGTAAATTCTTTGTGTTTCTCTTTTACAGTCCACATCATGGGGGATGTGAAACTGGTGACATCTACTCGAGTATCCAAAACCTCTCTGACACTCAGCCCCTCGGTTCCTGCTGAAGCACCAGCATTTACTCTTCCTCCTCGGAATATCCGAGTGCAACTGGGAGCCGCAGCAAGATTTGAGGGGAAGGTAAGAAACAGAGATGATGAAACACTTCTCCATTTTGTTTTTCTCTTTTCCTGAGGCTGCCTAGTAGTCTGCACAGCTAGTGAAATTGCCCCTCCAATATGAAATATTTAGTCAAGAAGACTACATTAGTGTTTCCATTCCTGCAGAGGTAGTTACAGGTCTGTTCCTGAGTAGAGGAGAGTGTTGCAAAGCTTGATTATCTGCTTGATTGTAACCTAGATAAGCGTACCAGGGACCAAACTATGTATCAGTGGAAAACAGCCCCAAGAGCTGTCTCTAATCAGAGACCAAATATTCTCCTATGGTGTATTGATCTCCCTGCCTCCCAAAGCTACTGTTTGCAAAGCTTCATGTGTAACAAAAAACAGTATGTGCTTCCTGCTAACTACACTAGGAATTTATGCAGAGAGTTGTGATGTTTTTGTAGCTGTGTCACCTGCTAACCTGAAAGGAAAAGGAACACCTTCAGAGGATAGGCTAGCCTGTGCAAGGAAACTTGTTAACTAAAAGGGATTGAAGGAGTTGGGGTGCATGGATCCCAGGCTCTCTCCTTCCCCTCACCACAAGGGCATTAAATTGTCCTTCCTTGCATCCATGTTTCTTTCATTCATCAATCCTGCTATGAGCTCTTGTTATGTTTATCTTCTCCCTTAACCCAAATTTTTTCTCCTGGAGTCACTAGTTTTCTGTCTCAGCCTGCTCAGCTTCCTCCTATCCATGTTCTGATTGCATGCTGACAGCTGTATCATCAAACCGAATGTGGTTCTGTTCTTTGAAGCGGTGGGATTTCTCTGACTGAGGCAGGAAACTGCAACTTCACTATAACAAAAGCAAGGACTAGAAAGAATTTGGGAAATGTTTAGCTTCTGAAACTAAGATAAACAGAGGGCCAGTAGAGGGCATCTGATATTTATCTTATTTATGCAAGAGCAGGCTAGAAGTGGGATTTTTCAACAAGAACTAGATTATATTAGGTCTTAAGTCCAAAATGATATATTTTTTTTCTCAGAATTACCTTAGTTGTCATCATTTTGAGATGAGACTCAGAAAACCTCTCTGAGTACATGACATATTCCAACCCCAATAAGCATCCCCTTTCGTACTGTTTTTCCATTATTTCACCTGGCTTAGTTGCAAACAGCAGAGAAATGACAGCATGCTGCTTCTTTATTTATGTGACCCTGATGCACAATACTATACTAGTACAGACAGCACTGCAAGTGGCAATACCAATACATGGAACGAATGTTAAAGCATGTGATGTTGCTAAGTTTTAGCTTTTACATTTTTTATGTTTCCTATTTAAAAGCTCAAGTAAAATATTTCCAATTTTGGTGCTATCTGCAGATATTTTATTAGTTAAATTAAAGCAACTCTAAAATCTATTTATTCACAAGTTAGTGTGCAATCACTGCTCTGAGGTTTTTTTTCAGGGTAAACTATAGCTTGTTTTTTATTTCTTATTTTTCTGTAGCTTGGGCAAAATACACAAATTCAGTACTAACTAAAGAAAGGTTTAAGTTCCTTGAAGAATTAAGCTTTTATTGATGTTCTGGATTGAACCTCCTTGATGACAGAAGTGTAATTTAAATTTCATTTTGGTATAAAGTATGGCTGAATCCTTTAATCTTCTGTCCTCAAAGCACAGATGATAACACACTGGCTATGTGCATGTCGAACTGTAGAACTAAACCTTTATAGCTCAAAATGCTTTGTAAGTGCTAGACCTTAAGATCACAGCTTTGTTGAAATGCATGTGGGATCTTCAATTAGTTTGTGGTGAATAGGCTGCCTCCACAGATTGGCAAACCAGGATGCATAATTATAGCCACTGTCTTTGGCACTTCAGCCTTTTGCCTTGCAGAGTATTGTCTGGTATTTACTTAGTGCAGTTTCATTTTGCCTCTTTGAGCAGATGCAGCTGAGAAGTAGCAGCATGTGACACAGCTGTAGACATAAAACAGCCAATCTCTATTATTGTGCATTAATTCCAAATTCTCTGGAATCAATTCTTGTTGGAGGCTGAGATACAAACTTGCAATTTGAGGGGGAGGGAAAACAATCTATGCTATAATAGATGGAAATAGAGTGTAATGTAACACTGCATGTTCTCCTTATTAATGTGCTGGAAGAAATGAGATTCTAATGATCATACTGCCTACTGAAATTCAATATATGTGCTCTGTTGTTTGTAATACAGTATATTTGGAGGGATTTTGTTCAGTTCTGTTGCAACTATCGAATTCAAATGAATCCTTGTGCTCCTTGTCTGGTAACATGGGCAAGGTTGGGTAAAAATGTGACAGTGTAGTTTGGAAGGATGCTGTCACTCACTAGCTGTAGTCCCACTAGATAGCAGCCTCAGTGGTTATATCATTTGGGACCATGTTTAGCTGTTGTGTACAATATAACTTCTACCATAGCAACATTCTAAAGATTCAGAAGGACAGTATTTATTACGATTTAGTAATAGAGGAAGCTACTGAGCGTACTTGAATTCTTCCATTCTGGAAAATAAGCTACAGATGTTATGATGGATTGTTACTGATGCTTTGCTTTATCACACAGTATAAATATTGAACTAAGGCTAAATGAAAGTAAAAAGTTTTAAATATGGCTAGACGGGAGATTTTCTTCAAAGAGTTCCTTGGTTGTGGAATCTATCTTATCAGAAAAAAATATTATGAGAATCCAAGACAGGATATAAACCTGATACTGTGATGATCCTGTGCTCTCATTAAGTGGACAATGGAGAGAGAGCCCTAAAGTGAAGATACTTGCTTTTCTTTCTGGCAGCACCTAAGACAAATTCTGTGAAATGCCAACTGAAGACCGAGGAGAGCAGAAATTGAGAAATAGCCTATAGATGTAGGAAATGGCAGGTGGAAAGGATCTGGAGTTACCGTTAAAGTTAATCTCATTTTTTTTTTTATGTTCCTTCCATTACTGTTCTGTTTTTCTTGTTAATTCTCAGCAAGTTTAACTATATTTGACTGCAGATTTCAATTTCTCAGTGTGACCTCAGGGCAGAAAGTTAGCTCATCATTTTTCAAGTGTGTATGAACATCATTTTGGCCTGAAACTCAAATTGAGGTGTGGAGCCACTTATGCTAAGACAAGGTTATCTTCTCTTGGCACTCTTCTAGTCTCTTCTACATGGACATCTAAGTTGCTCATCAATCTATTGCTGAGACGCCAAGTAGGGAAATTTTCCCAGATTATTCTGAAACTGTGTTATGGTTCCCAGTTTGTTAGGAATTGACTGATGAGCTGACCTTCATTGCATATCTCATGTGAGGTGAGCTGGTCAATGCAGTAACTCCTGCCCTGTGCTAGGAGGGCATTTTAGCTTGTCCGTCAGCACCTTTTAAGATACGCTTGGAAAAGGAGAGTATGCTATAGTGTTACTGGGCTCTGTTCTAAGCTGTTCGTTTCTCTGTTGTATTAATCACTGGAATATTTATCAGTGCTTTGCAGTATTAAATTGTGATTTTGTATCTTTCTAACTCAAATGTACATCACTGGATTTCAGAATCCTCATTGCCATACTGGCGAAGGATATTCTTTTATTTGTAGAAAACACCATGAGGGTTTCAAGTGTACCACAGGGTGAAAGGGAAGATGAAGCACTTAAATAAGAGTCTGTAAATTGTGTACCACCAAACAAGGTGGTACTTTGGTGTACATTACTATTCTAATCTAGAAGTATGAGACCTTTAGCTATGTATCTACTTTAAAAATGATTTTATTTTAGAATTTCTTGATCTCTCTCAACTGAGCTATTGTATTAGCAAAGGTTATATGGATGTAAACTAATTGAACAGCTGAGAATTAAAACCAAGAGTCTTTGCTGTTCTCTAATGACCAAACCATATCCTCCTGGTCATTTCCTCTCTATTTTAAGCTTTGGATTATAAGACCAGTAAGATTATACCTGAAAATAAAAAATAAATAAATAGATAAAGGAGGTTCTTGAAAACAAGATTTTTTGTTGTTGTTGATAACTGTGATTAGCAACCCACACATAATTTTGCTGAACTTAAATGGCAATAGAATGACTACACCAAAATATAACATGAACATTTTTTACTCTTTGCTGTAATATCACTGAGTGTCAAGCAGTAAAAAAATGGCAAGTCAACCACTACTTTTCAAAAAGCTTGTCCCTGCCAAGGGTGATGTTAACGTCTGTATTTGATTGCTGTTAGCAGTTAACCTGATTTGTCTGTATGTTTGTATAATTTTTGAGGGTAATATTGATGATCATTAATTTCATAAGCCTAAAGAATACTTGTGCTAAAGCTCTGTCTGAGAGGAACAGCCAAATGTGCTACAGATCGTGGACTTGACTGCCTAAGGGTCAGGAAAGAATTTGGCTCCTTGGATGCACAGTTGGAAGCTGTGCGGTACGTGTTGTTTTTTTGCTTCATGTGAACCATCATATATGGTCCATTGCCAGAACCAAGATATCAAGCTACTAAATCTAGTCTGGTATTCTAATCTGAAGGAGCTGGATTTCATGTAAACCATTCACTGACAGATGCAGTTCAGAGTTTATGTAGATGTTGGGGCATTTGGATCAGATTTGATACCCACTGAGTAATTATTATCCTGCTCTTCCCATTCTATCCACCTGCAAATAAGGGAGCTGGATGGTAAATTTTAAGGCAAGCCAGGTTCTCGTCAAATCTTTCCCTTATGTAACGTGCTTTCTGATTTTCCTTCTACTATCCTGCTGCAGCACTGGATCTGTGTCTATTTATTCAAATCTCAGTTAAGTCTAGCGATGTGTGTGAACTTGCCAACTTCTGAGTGGCTTTTGTTGCTGCTGGTTACACAGGTACACTGTGAAGAATGGTGCCTGAGCAAATTTGCCAAGACCGGGCAGAGAGAAGCAAGAAGCAATGGGGAGACTGACAATATTGCTGCCACCTGTGCTGGGATCAATCACATTTTTTTTTAAATAAAATTCTGCTTTTCCTATGTAGGAAAATAAAACAGTCATTAATAGACAGCAGGCATAGTGTATTCCAAATCTCTGCAGAAGGCCACATGTGGAGAAGGTTTATAATCAAAGCATGTCATTACTCATTGCTGTTTTGAGTCCGTACTCACTCTAGCTCTACACTCCAAAGTTTAGAGAAAAAAAAAAATATATATATATATTATATTCTGCTTTTGGCATGTTATTTGGCTCTGTTCACTCATGGATGCAGTTCGAAGTTTGGGAACCTACAAGACAAAACCAGACAGCATACATTTTTACATGTAACATCTGGCCTTCCTAGCATCTAAGTGCACGCTGAACCAAATAAGATCTGTGAATTGTGTACAGTTCATGAACAGATGACCAGTCCAGTATAAGGGCTTTGAACTGACTATTCACATAGGTTGAATTTATTTTAGGAAAATTGATAGGCAAGTTATTGCCTACCAGTAACAACTCAAGTATCTGACTACATTGGATGGAGGGTTCTCTAATTCTTTATGGTACAGGCAGGAATATGTCTAACTATCACAATGACCAATTTTCCAAAGACTCCTTCTGCATTTATGTACTGAATGTGGTATTAGAGATAATCCTGGAGCCCAGGCCTCCAATCTGCAGTGAATCTACATCCAAGTGGCATGCTGAAGGCCTGCTACAAGTCAGGCAGAGCAAGAGGTCAGAGATGGTCATTCTTCTTGACTGATAAATGAGAGATCTGACATCTGGGCTAGCCTTCTCACATTGAGAATGTGTTGTAGTGATTCTCTAGAAGTGATCTAAGCTCTTGCACCTTTCTTCTTCACATAGCTTATAGCACTATGTGTGACCCTGCATGAGTCTGAACACCTGAAAATTTTCCATTTAAAAAAAAAAACCAACATTAAAAGCATCTCTTGTTAGGCTTTCTGATGATGATAATAGCCTTAGTTTCTGTAAATCAGTGTGTTACTGTAAGCTTGTGGGCAGACAGAACAAAGTAATTCTTGTCTTCTGAAAATACTTTACTTAAAGCTGCTACAAATTCCAAGTCAGCTCTGAATGTCTTTACTGCTTTATAGAGATCTTTATAATTCATGTGCAGAATGAGGTGAAATGGAAAAAATACATTTTTATCAGTATTTCTGAGTTTGCCTTGCCTTTCTGCACCTTTTCACAATACTTCAGTAAATGTGACTCTATGGAATATATTATTCACTATGAGTAGAACAGCTGAGCTTAGTAAGCTGCCAATCTGAAGCTGCATTGTATGCCCCCCCATGGTATATACGCTAACTTTTCTTCTGAAGATGACAACAATTTGCACATGTGGCCCAAAGAAAACAGAGCATAAAGAATAACAAATGAATTAATTCCTGTAGTCACTTGACTGTTGATGACAGAATTCATCTAGCACTCTTCTTTCTTGATTCATGATTAATAGTTTATCGTGGTAATTTGCCTCTAGCTGTGCAGTAGAATCTCAAATTTTAGCTGTGTGGCTTAAGAGGCTGCCATTCTTTCCATGTGCCTTATAAAACAAAAGTAATCCTATCGTTATGGTGAAATTAGTATTTGCTTTGTTTTTGCAGGGCTTTAGAGTATTAGTATAATGCATTCTATTTTGTAAAAATAATTTTTAAAAAAATTACAAAAGCCTCCTCCTGTTAGTTTTACCTGGCATCTTGTATCTGAAATCTAACTACTTTATGTCATGTTACCATACTCATAAACAATGAATTAAGAATTTCCATTTCTGGGAACACTCTGGAAGAACTTAAATACACTTTATCTTCATTCTTCTGTTTATACAAGGTTAATGTTCTTTAATAGAGGAATACCTCAGCAGTTTGACTCTGCAGGTAGGCACTTCTATATTTCATAACAAAATGATGTTAAAAGCCAGTGCTCTGGAAGAAATAGTATGCTAAAATCTTGGGAGTACATATTAAATTACTAAATGATAATTGTCTTTTCTTAATTCAGGGTACCACTTCAGCAGCCCAATTCAACTGGAAACTTACTATACGATTGCTGACAGCGACAGATACATAGGACAGTTTAGAGCTGGGCACTTCTCTGATGACATTCATAGCTTAAAACAGCAGAGAAAATAGTTGCTGCTTTCTGTGATGTGTGTGGAGTACTGAGGCACAGTGAGATTCACTTGTTAGTAGATTACACAGAAGTACATGCCTGGATTCAAAACCAAACTGTGTGTTTCAGAAGTTCAGTGCCCATCCAGTCCCTTAGACGTGATCCAGTCCTTCTTGGAGATAACTGTCTTTTCCTAAATCGGAAGCTAGTTAAGACTTCTAATTAAGTGCACATACTTCCAGTATCTTGGTGACTGTATTTGGATTAAGGGCATCACTTACTGAAATCAGAATAGCAGAATTAAGTCCTCATTGCCTTGACACAAAAACTAGGTTGTTTTCATGTTATGGTACGCTAGTGGATAGAACTGTAGACAAGGATTTGTCTGCTCTGTGGACTACTACACACAGGTTTAATGGAAAACATTATGATGGATTTGTTCAAATCTCAACAGGAATGCCAGTGACTGCAGTTAAGTGGGGCTCTATTGAAAGCATACACAGAGTAAGCACTTTTTTTCACAACTTAAACAAATATAGCTATTTTTTGAGTGCACATGTATGTGTCTCTTACCAAGATCACAGAAATTTTAGCTTTGAGAGAAAACATGAAAAAGGAGAGGCAAGCCCGCAAAATTTCTCTTCAACTCAGCAGGTCTATAATTATTTATTCTGAACTTTTGAGCTAAAACTTCATAGCCACTTCAGTTTAGGTTTGGTATTTCTTTTAATATTTTGAAGGTTTTCTCTCTTACACAGTTGAACCTCAACCACTGACTGTTATTATATACAATTTGGTTTGTATGTTGTGCTGTGTGAGTTATCTCTGCTAAACCGTGATTAAGACATGCATATGCTACACTTGGAAAGGTTAAGTTTTGTAGATGGTTATAGATGTTCACTGCTAGTTACTGAGGAGCACTTTGTTATGGGCTTCTGTATGGATGTCTTAATTACTTAATGCATAACAGTAAGTGTCTTGTAACAGAATAAACAGTACAAAGATAAATGCTAGATGTCTAGGTTGTCTAAAGTATTCGGATTTTAACATTCCAACCTTGCATTTTATATCAATTTGTCATCGCATCAGTTCTACTTTTTGATGAAGTGTGAAACAAATGACATTTCATGCCTAATCTGGTTGTCAGCTCTGCAAAGTAGTATTAATAATGAAGCCATGTATATAACTGAGGAGAATATTTATAGCCTCTCCAAACCACTTCCTTTGCCAGCAGGATTCATCACTATCAGATTTTAAACGAGCATGCAACTACACAGTCAACTCAGCAACAAAACCCAGTTTTAGCATTTTCTGTGGCCACTGATGTGCTGCTAAATGGCAAGAAATAAATCTTGTGTGGCTGGAAATTGATATAGTAGGGACATGTTTATTCAGAGTCAAAACTTATAGCCAAGCACATCACACTACAGGTGTGGATTACTGCCGTTAATTACAAACCTCAGAGCTCCAAGCATGTTTGCAGTAGCTGTGTGTTTTGAGTACAGCAAGCACTTTTTTCTTTTTGTTTCTTCTTATTAATTTTCTATAGTAGATTATATATGTTTATGCTCATGTAAGTTTATATAGATTCAGTGCTTGCAGATTGCAAGCATTGCAGTATCATGTATTGATACTGCTCACTGGGGAAGACCATCTTCAAGCTAGGAAAGTAGGAAGGTACACTGGCTGTCTTGGTCAGTGGCATAGCTTCCACGAGAGGGCTAGGCTGCCTCTATTTCACAACGCTTAGAATCAGTTCACCTCATATTGGTAAGAAAAATAACAATCTTTCAGAAATAATAATCAATGGAAACAGTAGTTTTGCATATGTTATTACAGTGAATGAAGAACGTTACCTTGAGAAAGGCAAAAAATATTCTCTGCTTCTTGCTTTAAAAAAAAAATGGCTGTCACATCCAAACCGAAATATTATTATCAAAAGTGGATCATTGTTCTCTGCAAATAGCAATGCAGTTTAGTTTTTTCTGGTTTTTGTTTTGTTTTGTTTTTGTATGTGATATGACCTGAGTTTTTTGAGCAGATGATGTTACACATACAAGCTGTGGCTCAGAGTAGCTGGATTCCGTGGTAAGGGAGACAAAACAGCTAAATATTTGCAGTTTTCCTTGAAAGTGGAGACTTGCATCTTTTGCATATGTCAGAATAAAATTTCATACTGTTTGTGTCAGAGGGCTCCCCAGTGTATGTGCTTCATCTCAGCAATCTTCATCTGAATTTTTGAGTAGTTACTAAGTGAAGAATTCATAACTGAAAGTAAAGAATTTTATTGGATGTTAAAGGCTGAAGTTTTTGTGATGTGAAGATGGGAGACAGTTTTCCAACACTTTTTTTTTTTCTTGTGTTAAAATTCACTGTTGGAGTCTTTATTCTGATATTGCAAATGCAGTAAATCAGGCTGTCCTGTTAAAATGGAAATGAATGAACTGCTCCTGTTCTGACAGTGCTCATAGCTTAGTGAAGTTCTGCTGTTTCCTGAGGCAGAGGTCATTAATGCTTAGAAATGAACTCTGGCCATATTGGGAAATTTCTGAAATGCTTCTAGACTTGTTGATGTCGACTTATGTCAGCTGCCTCATTTAGTAATACTTGATAGATATCTTGATTCACAATCACCAAAATTGGGGAAGAAGAGAAGGATAGGGAACAAGAGCATGTTTTAGGAACGTACTGGGTATGTGGAACAATTAGCACAAGCTTATTTCCATTCTGCAACCTCTGTGGTTTGTTTCCCTTTTAACTTATTTACACGCTTATTGCATAATCCTAAATGACCCATAACCAGGCACGTAGATCAGTTATTTCTTTGCATTTGGGGCATTTCAAACTGTTCAGCACCTCTTAAACTTTTAAACATTTTACAAGGCCTTGACACCAGTTCATCTGTGAGAAGAAAGCTTCCTCTTAGCATTTATTTTTTTCTTTAAGGAGAGACTCACAAGCAGAGAAAGCTTTCATTAAAATTTATAAGAATTTGACCCAAAGAAGGATGTAAAGTTTATCTTCCCTATTTTGTGCTTTGAATTCTTTTTTTACCCATTCTGTAGACTATTCTGTTCAGCAGGGCTGCATGGCAGTATTGAAGTTACTGCGAGCTGACCAAATCACATCTTCCTATGTTGCTTAATTTCTCCTGTGGTGTTGAGTTAATTTTCTCTTATTTGTAATGTTCTTTTGCATGTTTTCCATTTTACTGCAAAAACCTTTCCTGAAAAGACCTGTGTGTATGCTCTTTACTTGATACTGTGCACTTTGATACCTCTAAACTAACACATTAATGTGAGGTTGATGGGCTCCTCTCATTAATGGAAGAGCATGTGCCCTCCTGCAAATTCAGTTCAGTAGTTCTATTAATTGCTGCAATATTAATTTTGTTAGCAAGGAGAAAACAAGGTTAGATGATTTGATGTGATGTTATTTAATACAGAAAGCTAATTCTCTTCTAGTGTGAGTTTGGTAAAGTCTCTGAGTGTCTCCCTGTCTCAGATCCTCATCTACAAAGTTAGAGGAACATTTTCCTACACAACAGAAACTGGGATTTTCTTCAGTTTGTTGTATGTAACTCAGTACGTAACACACCACACACTCTCCTTGTGATGAAGTATCAAAATTTTACCCCTTGTCAGCTTTGTGTGTCACTCTAACAAAATGTACAACTGTAAGAAATTAGGAGGGATTCAGGACAGGTGATGATGGAAAGAGCCTATGCTTTCTTCTTGTTTTTATCAAATCTGTGACATCTGACTGCATTGGAATTTGTCAACCCCTTTTCTTTTTTTCAGGGGAAGTCAGGCAGTGTCTAAAGACAGACCTAAAAAGGGACAGATTTTTACTCTGCTTATAATCGCGTATTAAGTTCAGAAATCTTTCATTTACAGACAAAATTTCCGGGGGGACTATATGGGTGGTTTGCATAAAATTCCCTTCATGCTTTTAATAGCTATAGGTCACGGCTGACTGGTTGGCTACAACACGGAGAAGCAGAAAGACAGATGTTGCTTATGGTAGAATGATTTATTAAAGCTTCATTAATATAGCACTGTCAGTCTGGAATTGCGACACCTGAGTTAAAATGCCCCCTATTCATGTAACAGAGGTTTACAATCTCAAGTCCAGTAAATTGACATAATAGATACATGTATATAGAACAAATGCCATCTTTTAGACTGAATGGGTTCCTCTCATGTCTACTTATTAAAAAGTGCAGAGGACAACTTCATGGTGTTCCCCACTTCATCTCAGTAATATTTTGGGTTATTTGGGGACTGCATAAAGAGCCCTTTAACACTGTTACTTTAAACTCAGTAAGATTAAACTCATCTTTTAAATGAATTAAAAGTTAATTTAAGAAAAGCACCTATGCATGTGGTTAATTCCAAAAGACGTAAGTAAGGCTTATGCATATGTTTAAGTACAAGGGCTGATGTCCAAACTTGGAAAAAGCAGTTTCACACCAGTGCAGCTCTGAAATTCCTCTTGGAGATTTTCAGAAAAAAATCGGCACAGATGGACTTGTTATGTTACCTGGGAAAGCAATGCCTTAATCAAACAGCCGTACACTGGTGGTTGAGCACAAAGACAGTACTTCATGCACCTCTGGGAACTCACCATAGTGAATTACACAAAACAAAAATGGTTAAATGTAGAAGACCGAAGGCAGTACTACCTGCAGGTGCTGTCTGCGTCTCAGTTAGCAGACCATGTCTTCTACAGATAGGTCATAAATTCTTCTCTGATGGAAGTGCCATGAATGCTGAATCCCCCAAAGATCTGTGCTGGTGCGTTGTGTTCAATGCCTCTGTAATCTGCAAAAAGAGGTTGAATGGTGAGATGGCAAAAATTGCAGATAACTTAGAACTACTAAAAACAGTCAAAAGAAAAATTCAGGTGGGGAGATATCTGCAAAAAATTTTGTTCTGTTTAAGTGCCTAGATTGTAAAACACGAATGCCACTTGGCACTGATGGATACAAAACAGTAAAATAATGCATACTTAGTTCAACTTTTATTAGCTATTACCCCTGAAAAGAAAGATCTTATCCTGAACAACTTTCTTAAATAATCAGGTCAAGGTGCTGAAAATAACAAATTCTGTTTTAAGATGGATCTTCTTTGTGGGTATTCTTTCTTATTTAGGCAATCAGAAATTGAGAGGTGTGCCAGTAGCTCCCTAGACCTGGACAGAAATGTTTCCCCTAATTATATACGTTTTATGTTTGTAATGTCATCATTGGTTTATAATCAGAACTGAAAACATGCTTCCAGCCTTTACATCAATCCAAATACAGCATTACAGGTCTAATGAAGCAAGACCTGATTTCAACAAAAATTCATCTAAAGTTTTCATCAAAAAATTCTGTGCAAGTCACGCACTTTCCTACAGAGTTCTAGATGGTCAGTATTGGTGTCAGGGATGGAATAAGCACAGAAGCATGGCAGAAAGTTACTCTTCTGTGTGATCAAATCATTGCATGCTTTCTAGGATGGATGAATGGACTCTTTGCCAAGGCAAATCTGTTAGGATTTCTGCAGCACCTTGGCAAAATCTCTTTTTACTTCTGGGCCTCCTTATCTTCCTCAGATAATATCTCCTGATCTCTCATCAGAGCAAAAGGGACAATGGCAAAGCTTGCAGCCTTTTTGATGCTCCAGTAGTATATCATCTCTTCACTCAAGGCTGATAGAATGAGTTTTCCTTTACTTGCAAAGTTAAAATTAGCAATATCAAGGAGTCCAGTTGTGCAGAAGTTTTCTTTTCATGGCCATGAAATGGAATCAAGTAAAATGCATATGGTTTGAATTTCGAGAAAGGAGTTTAATGTAATTATGCATGGCCTGATGTTGCTTAAAACCAGAATGCAATGAGTGCAAGGGACAGGTGCCGGGAGAATGAGTTGTCACATTTGATGGTACTTATCGGATGTTTTATTCTTTCTATTTTTGATTCTTTGTTATTAGTCATAGTACTAGGATTGGTTTTGCTGCTTTTTTTTTTTTTCTTCTGTTTTTGCAAGACAACAGTTTGTTTGAAAGCTCGCATTGCCGTTTTCCTCTCCTTGCTTCACACCATTTGGGAGAAGAATCAGAGAATTGCACACACGAGTTGTGAAGACTGATGTCTTCAGAGTGCTGTTCCAGTAAAGATTATGGCCAAAGGATTAATTTATGAGGACTGTATGCATATAGAATGAGAAAACTAAACACCAGATGTAGCGTACTACAGTTCAGCACTTGAAAAAAACATATGCAAAGTTTACAGAAAGAGTATTATTGTTTCTTATGGATTCTACGGACAGTGCTTTGAAGTGAGCTATGTTTAGTCTTAGTGATGTATTCCAGTTTTGCTTTATATGTAGCAATTGTAGATTCTAGACTGCTCATTTGAGGAGATAAGAGAGAGCTATAATCTTACATACAAAACAAATATCTTACTAAATTTCCAAATATTCAGTATTTTCATATTTAATCTTGCCAGGCAGGTTCTCTGTTTTAGAACAAAGCTTGTTTGTTTGTTTGTTTTTAATGGATAAACTATTTTCAGATTGAGTTTGTGTGTGTTTAATCTCTCAGAAAGAACTTGACAGTGTATCATATCTGCTTTCCTTTATCAAGAACATCTGCTGCTCATTTGTTAAAGCAAACTGCAGTTAGAACCTGGCAGAAGTACTTTTATAAGACCTGCAAAAAAGCTACACTGGCCAGAACCATATTTTTCACCTGCGCTATCCAAAATAATAACAAAAATATATCAACTTGTATGGGTCATGTTCAATGCAATCTCCACTGGCTTGTAGTACTTTTGTCCTAGAATTGACATTAATATTTCACATGAGTATAAACTCACACAATTCATACAAGAAATAGCTTTTTTTCTTGTTGCACAGCAAGCTGGACAGAGCATTTACTACTGCAGCATCCTCTGCTCTCAAGTACTCAATTCAGTTCATAAGTCTTTTGATCAAGGTCCAGAAATATTTGGCTCTTGCTGAAGGCAGAGGGCACTGGTTAGAGCCTAATGACTCTGGGAAGCACACTTTTTTGGGGGAAGGATTTAGGATGAGTCTTGTGTGATTTAAGCCACATCCACAGAATGACTGTCGCTGCCTAGTTTGAATCTCTTGGGGCTGCCGGAGCGCCCTGGATTGCCTTTAGATGAGACTGCCAACTACATAGCTTGCAATAAAGGGAATAATTTTCATTTTCTGATACCTAAACATTAGCAGAAGAGGTATGCAATACAGTCTGTATCATATTTCAAGTGTCAGTGCTACAAATTGTTTATTTCCTTATTTACACTTACTTGAATATAATTACTTTTACAGAATTTGTCATGCTGCTTAATCACATTTCTTCTCCTGTTTTCTTAATACAATATGATGGATTTAAGTCTTGCAAAGGTACAAGTGCTTTACTTCCAGCTTGTAATGCTGTTTGCCAGGCCTTCTTTTCTGTGTCAAGCTTTTGTTTGCAGGCTGCAGAATAAAGGTCCAAGTTGGTCAGATATTCTAAATGGTTTTCAGCATCTCACTCAAGTCTCCTCCTGGTGTGATGTCTAATGATCTCTCCAAAGCACACTCTTTGGAAAAGGTCAATTGTAACTGGAGGCAAGTATAAGTGAGGCAATCTTCTTTTCATCCCTTAGTAAGTTCTGATATCGGTGGATATGTTCTTGAGCTGTGGTTTCTAGGAAAAAAAATGGTTTACATTTGAAAGCAGGTATGGGACAGAGGATAGACTGCAAACCCTTCTTAAAAAGTTACTTCGTTCCGTGGAATTCTTTACTGTTAAGACAAGATGAGGTAGCCAAATAAGCAAGAAAACTACTGTTCCTCTAACAAAGTTCACTCCTGTCAGTGTGAACATCATCTACCGACCCACTGGCCACTTTCTCTTAGTGTTCTTTGACCAAAGTTTGTGGAAATCTTTTTTGTTCATGTAGGAGGAATGAACTGATCAGTAGAAAGACCCAAAAAGCCAGATGAACTGAGTTAAAATGTGGTAAAAATGATGAGTCAAAGTTGATACCAATAAAAACACAGAAAGAAGGAATTTAGTCTAACTTGATTACACTTCAACCATTTGTTGTGAATTCAATTAGAATTTAATATACATGACCTTATAGCCATGGTTTCTTTCAGCCCTGTTTCTCACTAGTGTTCAATTAATTCATTTTTCCTCAAGGCAGAGCCAACTTCATACCCCCCATTCCTGATAGATGTTTCTCATACTGCTGTATGGACTCACAGTGATGACAGCCTTTCAGTGGTAAAAGCATATTTTTGTCTTCCAAAGATAAATTCAAAATCAATTGTTTTTTAGGTGAACTGAAATCACCCAAATACAACAGATCTTCTTATTCAGTGATTTAATAGTTTACTTACCATGATTTTAATTCTGGATTTTGTGGAAGTTAAGGGCAAAGGCAGGCTATAGATAAAGCAGCAGAAATGAACACTGTGTGCTGACAGATTCTGGATGTTTTAAAATTCTGATTTCATGGGGGAACAATGGCCTTCTGAGAAGACTTTTAGTGGTTAGTGGAATTCATACTGCAGCATATGAAGTCATCTTTATGAGGGGAGTTATTTTGAATAGCAGTTTCATGACAGTTGTATCACTGCCAGTTTTTCTTGGTACAACTTTTGATGTGCCTGTCTATATATGATGTACTTAGGGGCAATTTCTTCCTGGTCTTTTTGTTTGTTGCTGTAACCTTGACTTAGAAACAAGTGACGTTTATCAAGCCCTTAACATCAAGAACGGAATGCTTCAGCTAGTATAATGAATTATATACTTGAATATGCCATGTACAGTTTGCCAACATTTCCAAGAATCTTAAGGTGCTATAGTCAAAGGGAGTAACAACAATGTTATGCAGCCTATCAATAGTTCACAGCTGCTTGTGCTTTGGATTTTTGCTATTTGTGGCTGATTCTTTTTGCAGATTCTGGGTTTGCATTCATTGTTAATCTCACTGAAAGCAGTGACAATTATCACAAAGTAGGATCTGAATGGGAGTTAAAAGCATGATCCAAAAGAGCTCATCAGATTACCCAAAGCTCATACAGTTAAATAGGCAAACCTATGCCTTTTGGAATTGATATATAAGCAGCTGTTTTATGGAGCATAGATACAGGCCAAGTTTTAGCAAAAGCTTTCCTTTACTTTGGAACAGACAGGGAAACACCTCCCCTGAGAGGACAGGCTGAATGTGCTGGGGCTGTTCAGCCTGGAGAAGAGAGATTCCAGGCAGATCTGATGGAGGACTTTCAGTATTTTAGAGGAGACTATAAGAAAGAAGGAGACAGACTCTTTAGCAGGTGCTACTGTGACAGGATAAGGGGAAATGGTTTCAAACTAGGGGAGAGGAGATTCTGGATATAAAGAAGTTTTTTACAGTAAGTGTGATGAGGCACTGGCACGGGTTGACCAAAGAATAGGTGGATGCCCTGTTCTTGCGGACATCCAAGGTCAGGCTGGATGGGGCTCTGAGCACCTGATCAAGCCATGAGTGTCCATGTTCTTTGCAGGGGAGTTGGATCAGATGGCCTTTCAGGTCCCTTCAACTCTATCAATTCTATGATTCTTTGAGTTAAAAGGGTTTCTGAATATGTTTGGCTTTAGATGTCACTGAATGCCTTTAGGTTTGTGACAACAGTGACTAGTTTTCAGCAGAAGATTTTTGAATAATATTGTCCTTTAGTGAATAGCTTACATAGACTTGTTGGACAACTTCTGCTTGTTTCTTTTATTTGGGAACACCATTCCTTTTCATTAGCATATCTCCAAACCTAGCTGCAGAGCTGAATCTTAACTCTCGAAGTTTCACAGGCAACAGCTTCTTTCTCAGCTCTATTTGCCTACCACGTTGATGTGTGAAGCAGAAGATTTGTTTTACCTTGACTTATCTAGTCCACTTCTCCAAGGATGTGAACGATTGATGAGTCCCAACAAAAACTCAGAGCTCACAGTGTATATACTCTTGAAGTCAATTTTCCACTTGTTAGTGTTGTTTAGCAGGTAAAGAAAAGCCACAGACTCAATGGGACTGGCAATGCTCAGACAGACCATGCTGTAAATAAAGGTTATTGCCTTCTGCTGCTGGGCATTAAATAAGCAGATAAATTTCTCTTCACTGTGGATTTATTCAAGGCAGATGTTTTTAGTGTGCTCTGGAAAGGCTGGGGAGGAATATAAAACTTGCTGCAGTTCTGGAACTGATCCGTTAGAATCAAAACCTAGTAACCAGTGGTACGTTTAAGGGTCCCTGACACTTTTATGGCAAGACTATGTATTTCAGAGAGGGCTGGCTCAGTTTGAAACACATTCCAAACCAAAACCTGAAATAAATTCTTGCAACAGAGCAATTCACAAAACTCCTACTTGCCCCTTATTTCAATTTTGACAAAAATGAAACAAAACAAAATCAACCAAGACTGTGAATGGAATGATGCAACTTTCTGAAAGGAAATGGCGTGCTGATCGCCTGTGTTTCTATTTTTCTGGGTGGCATTTCCTCAGCATAGAGGTGTGGATAAACAAAATAATACAGGTATAACAAGAATGAAATAGACACACACGGAAGAAATGGATAAATACTTAATGTATGCTTAACTATTTAATACTGGAAAAGCATGTATAATTGTCTACCTGAATTTGAGGGGCCAGGTAAGAATGTCTTCATGTGGTTCAAGGAATTAAGAATATGACAAAAGAATAAGGAAAATAAAAGTAAGATGATTCCCACTGCTACAGTCCCAGTAGTTCCCTCAGAAGTACTGGAAGGCTTGTTTGAAGCTTAATGGAACAATACATTGTAAAAAAAGCCACGAAGAATGATTGAAAAATTGATGTTTTGTAAAGCATAAATGACAGGTAGAAACTCCCTTCTAAGACATTCTCTGGTTTTGAATAAGTCACTTAATCCAAAATGAGAAGATAGACAGGAGAGCATTGACAATACTATGACAAGAAATGGTTTTGTGGTACGAGTCACATTCTTTATTAGTGAACATATCACCACCTGAACTACACCACCAAAAAACAAACAAAAAATTGATGTTCCACTAACTTCTTTTTGTGAAAATTAGAGATACTGAGGAAGACATCCATCCTGAGAGCCTGCCCTCTCATTATGCACTAAACCAACTGAACTGCTGTTTTTCAGAAAGCAGAAAAAGACATGGCCACAAAGAGCTTTTCAGGATGCTAGGGTAGCTTTTAAACAGTGATTGAGCCCACTGTGCGGGGATCCACAATGCGTTAGAACATGGCTCTTGCTGAGGTATAGGTAGACTTGGAGAGAACTTAAGAAGTTTGTACCAGAAGTAGAAAATTCAGCAGATTCATTAATGTTCTCTCTCCATATATTAAGAAATGTCAGGAAGAAGTGGTGACAACATCACTGGTAATCTTAATTTTTCTGAACCAATATCTAAGGAATTAAAGGAAAGAGACAAATTTCTGACAGCTGTAGCTTAAGCTCAGTCAGATGAAAAGCCCAGATGTAGTGAGGTGGAACTGGAAGGTTTTGAAAGAAGAGAACCTAAGAATGGGTAAGGCTGTTTGGCTAAGAACTGTAATCTGGAAAATAAGTACCATGCAGTCAGAGGAAAGCAGAGCTGAATTGGTGATTTGAAGATGAGAGGAGTCTGCAAGGAGGAATTTGGAGAAGCCACAATCAAGTCATCTTCAAATCAAGACAGATAATCAGTATTTTGCCCACCTGGAATTTGAAGGGACTTCCTGTTCAGTTGCCAAGGTTTTATAATATAGTTCAGTATGCAGTATTGCCACTTGCCTAGTGAAAAACTCAGGCGTGATGATTGCTTACCCGAGTTCATCTTGATCCACTCAGTTATTTCATGGCATTTAGGCAAAGGATCAAAGAGTCGGAAGATGGCATGCTAAGATATCAGAGTGGGGGAATAGGAAAGAAGTGGGGAAAACTGTAATCAGAGGTTGTTATGACAACAGGGGAAGTGTGCTAACAGTTAACACATACTAAACCAACCTTCAAAGCAGATGGCACATCTCATAAAGCAGAGGAAGAAACTTTGCCTGAGGAGATAATTCATTGATGGAAATGGGTATATGTCTGTTTTTTCCATCCTTTTATGAAAAAGACAGATTCTCGGCAGGTTTCAACAGCCTAACTGAAATCAATAACTCGATTCTCAGTTACTCAGAATCTGTCTGCAAATCTGAAGGTATCACTAATGCCATAGCAGGAAAGGGTATATTAATGTGGTTGCTGTATAATGAGCGTAGGGCTGCTTTGTTTTCTTGAAATCTGTTCTTTGGGCAACTGGTAGACCACAAAGCTCCTTAAGTATAGCAGCATGTTTTTGTGAACATACCTAGGTCTTTACTGTTCACTAGCCACCATCATATGAAAATTACCCTTAATGACAGTATCTCAAATGTCAACTCCTTGTCTTCTGCTTTTAAAGACAGATTCTGCTTTTTCAAGACAGAAAGTGGCATGGACCTGTATCTCCTGCCTGTAAATTGGCTGGAGCCACTACATCTCAGCATGTATGAAAACTAGATAGCACCATACAGATTTACAATATAAGCCTAATCCTTAGCAGCCATGCTAGAAATTTTTGGTATAGATACCTTGCAGTCTCGAATACTTAGAAATATAATAGCACTTCTGCCCTTTGAATCTCTGAACAATAAAAACACATGCATCAGGATTTTTCATTAGCACCGTTTCTATGCTTCTGCAGGCAAAGCATTCTAGTGGGAAACTTTTGCATAGGTATCTATCTGCTTTTCTAGTCTTACAATTTTAACAGTTTGACTTAGCCAAAAGTTTCTTCATTTCATTATGTTCTGCCATTTGGCTTGTGAGGAGCATGTGTTTAACAGCTCCCGTGTCAAGAACTTTCCACTGTATTGCTAAATGTCCAACATTTCTTCCTAATTCCATCATCTGTTTGCCTTCATTCTCCACTCTTTCTCACATCGTTCCAGGTCAGAGGCTACCCTGAGCCACAGATCACATGGTACAGAAATGGACATCCTCTCCCAGAAGGTGACCGTTATGTTGTGGACCACAGCATTAGGGGGATATTCAGCTTGGTAATCAAAGGTGTGCAGGAAGGTGATAGTGGTAAATACACCTGTGAGGCTGCAAATGATGGTGGAGTTCGTCAAGTGACTGTGGAATTGACTGTGGAAGGTAAGACAATACTTAAACTGGTACTGTGATAATAACAGAGTTTAATTAAATGAATAGGTTGTGTTAAACCACTAGTTAAACCACAGTTAAGATCATAACAGTACATACGTGTTTTCTCACTGTTGCAAGAGTAGTGCTCTTCTCTGGTAGAGGTATTTTGGCACATAATAAAATACAATGATATTTTAATATTTCCATTTCTGGATGCTAGATTTAATGCCTTTCTTCCCCCAAACATTACGATCAATTAACTATGAATGGGATATTAATTCAGGTCATTCACAGAATTCTCTCATTTAAATTCAATCTAATATTTTGAAAAATTATGCAAAGACTTCAATTAAATTGATGAAACCTTTAGGATCTGTGATATGGTTATGTACTATAGCATATTGTATGGCTAAATATGTTAATATGTATTCCAGTGAGGAAATGCATGGTTACTAAGAATGACATTCATATGTTTTTTATTTTTCTGTACTCTTTGTTGAAGTCCAGTTCTACAAATTAAGATTTAATATTTGACCCAGTGCTGCCTATTAGAGACACAACTGAAGCAAGTGAAAGCACTTACTTTTGCCATAGACATTCATATTTACAAAACTGTGAGCAAATTACAAGTTGCCTGAGAAAAACATTTGCTAACTGAATGTAGGTTTTTAGTTTGTTTTGGGTTTTTTGGTTTTTGGTTTTTTTTTGCTTTTTTTTTTGTGTGTGTGTGTGTGTGTGTGGTTTTTTGTTTGCTTGTTTGTTTGTTGGTAAATATTGTTAAAACAGAAATTTTATCCTAACAGAATATTAGAAATAATCTAATAGCTATGAAGGACATCTTCCTATGGAAGTTTGGTCACCATTTTGAGGCAGCACGAAAGTTGTTTCAGGGGCTTTCCTAAAAGAAACAGACAACTTCTGCCAGACTTCATTTTTCCTCTACAAGAGGAGGACTGCTTAGTTTACATGTTCAATTTGTGAGGTGCAAGTCTTGAACAATTTTTCTTACTCCAAGCTACATTCTTTCTGTTGTTCCTCCTTTCCTAGTCCAAGTGTTGTAGTGGTATTGACAGCCTTCCTACTCCCACATCTGTACTACTTGTTATCTTAACTGTTGAGTACTATTTCCTTCCTGGCTTTGTTTATGGACAGTTCAGGCCTGCTTTACAGGGAGGCTGGACTTGATCTCTAGAGGTCCCTTCCAGCCCCTAGACCTACAGCTCTGTGATTCTGTGATTCTTACTCAGGTTTTACAGTGATCCAATACTGTTCTGGTTCTCTTCTGGGGATTATCCATACTGTTAGCTGATTGCTCAAGTTAACATGGCAGGGGAATCATCTTTGCCTGCAAAGTTAACATTTTCTCTTGGCCAGTAAGAGGTATGGGGATCTTGGAGCTTCACAGCATATCAAATAAATGCAGTGAGGCAATGTGCTCCTGGAGTTCTGCATGTATGCTACCCTTTGCTAAGCTGAACGCCTGGTTGCAATTGCATACTTAATGTTACATGGAAACAGCTAAGATCAAGCCCAGGAATTTTTAAGAGAACATCTGCATATTAAATAGTTGCAAACTGCCATATTTAAAGTGTAAAAAATGACATAAAGCCAAGGAATAATGGAAATCAACTGCGCTTCTTTTCTCTTAGCCGTTCAGTCCTGCTGGAAATCTGCTAAATATCAAAGCGTCTCAGGTCACAACTTTGCACTGAATTCCTGAAGCGCGGCAAAAATTGACAGCAGGCCTGAAACAATCAGCATTTGGTATATTCTGAGT
Source organism: Perdix hodgsoniae (assembly GCA_035772895.1). Classification (NCBI taxonomy): domain Eukaryota; kingdom Metazoa; phylum Chordata; class Aves; order Galliformes; family Phasianidae; genus Perdix; species Perdix hodgsoniae. Next base: position 1,164,793 of record JAPSGF010000050.1, read on the forward strand.
CAAAATCTCTTACACATATCCTTGGAGTACATACCGAATCATGCATATGTCTTACACAATATTTATTGCCTTCTGTTCAAAAAAAAAAAAAATATGTGTAAAATCATTTTATTCCCTGGTTTAAAGCTATCTGAGAAACAACTTCTGTGGAGGTGGAGTTTTTTTAAACATGTTTTTATATCAGGTATTCTGACATGGGCTTTGGTACTGTTCAAAAACAATTCCATGGTAGTACCCAATGACTGAATTTATCAGAATTTAAGAATTAAAGTGGTCTTTATCCTCTCATAAAGGCATCTATAACCCCTCTACGCATTAGGATGGCAAGGCACATGTTTGGGTTTTTTGTTTGTTTCCAGCAAAGAATTCTACATGGGGCTGATTGTTACCTGAAAATATGAGTGACACTTTCTAGTTTTTCTATCCTACCGTTCTATCTGAAAGTCGGTGTAAATTCTTAGGAAGTGTTAGCGTTAGTTTCTTTCTTCAAAGCTATCAGAGCTGTTTGTTTCATGCTGCCACTTTGGATCTATCTCAGGCCACTATCCATTTTTTCTGCACCAGATCCGCCAGGAATGCTTTGTGCAGTAGATGGCGCTGAGCTTACACGATTTCATATACACATACCCCTGCTGCTAACACCAGTAAGCAGGATGAACTTCAGAGCTTCAAAAGGAATGTGTTTTGTTTTTTTGTTTTGGGGTGGTTTTTTTTGTTGTTGTTGTTGTTTTTTTTTTTGGAAAAGGTATTCATCAGAGCAACAACTAAAATAACAAAAACAGGCAAGCAAAGCAAGACCTCCTTCAGAGTCTAATATATATATATATGCTATCTAATTAGTATTAGTGCTGTAGAAATTAGACACTGTCATTCATTCAAAAATATTTTTGCATGAATAATCAGCAGTGTAGTTACCACTGAAGTCAAAGGCTAGATGGTAACTCTGCTAAAACCTGTTTTTGAAATTGGAGAGCCTAACTTCAGGCTTTAGATGGCATAACCTCATACTGCAGGTGTTGCATTCCTCCTTCATTTTTGAAACCTGGAGAAATGCATGCTTTACATAGTCTAGTATCTTTAAGTCCTAATGGTCTTGTCAAAAATTCTTACTTCCTATTTTCCTGTCTTGTGCTCACAGGAAACTCCTTGAAGAAATACAGCCTACCATCCAGTGCCAAAACCCCTGGGTAAGAAGTCCAAGGGCTTTGATATTGTTTAACAGATGCATGAATGTATTTTGATGGGTAAACAAGTAAAATGACTCTTTCTAAAGGATATGCACTTTTCCTTTCATGTGCTTCCTGCATCTTGTCCTTAGCTTTGATGCAGTCTGAGAGCCAGACTGAGGGTTGGATTCTTGTCTAAATCTCAACAGTTCCTCACTGGAAATATATCCCCAATGCTTTTTGCCTGTTCAAGAATGAAGGAAATGGAGGAAAGAAAAGCCTAGTAGTTAATGACTCAGTTTTGCACAGCATGACATTGGAATAGAGTAACCGGTTGGCATATTTGCTCACATTAGCAAGATGAGAATAGCAGGAATGCCTGTGCTCACAGAGGAAAGACAAGCTTAATTTCATCAGTTCAAAGTTCTTAGCTCCTTTAGAGCTGAGTGTCAACTACAGGAACAATCTGAAAACAAACAGATATTTGTGAAGTCAAGTGTGTTAAGTCCAACCCTCCATTTAACCCAAGCAGAATAGATACTATGGGAACTGCTCTGTCAGTAAAATGTTTGAGGCTACCAGGAAGGCATAAGTAGCTTGATACAACTACTGCTCCTTCATACTGACAGGAATTCTTATGGCTGAAAACAGAACCTCCTGCTGGTGTCCGTGCTGCAGTTTTGCACTCTCCTGTCTTTGCTCTCTGATATTCCAAAAGACTTCCCTGCATCTTCCATAACCTGACAGGCATCTTTTAAAAATCAGAAAAAATACTGCTTTTAGAATTATTAGAAAGAAATAAAATCAACTGAAACCAGCATTCTCTTGTATGTAATTTAAATATTATATAGTAGCCTGGAAGAAAGACATATTCTGGTTTGGTGTAGCCTGGTGCCAGGTTGATTAAGAGATCTACAATGATTTACTCTGGCACACAGAATAGCCTTCTTTCAACCATACCTTAGAGGCAGCTTGAGGAGAACTATCTATTAAAAGCTATCTGATATTTAGTTCTATGATTGTTTCCCATTTTCACATATTACAGTCTTCTAAGTTTTTACTGATCCTCCTGTCCACGTAAGTCCTTTCATCATGGTCTTGTTTCTTGTTTAGAAACCTTGAGTTGCCTATATGGCAACCATCATGTCTTGGCAGCACCTTGGCAATGTAATCTTTTTTAGTATGTGACACCTGGTAGAAATGGTGAGGTACTGACATCTTACTTACATATGGTAAAAGGCCATCTGGAAATGAAGGTCTTGAAAGTGGTTCAGTTTTCTTGAAATTAAAAGTTAAAAAAAAAAAAGGAAAAAAAAATTACTGATTGCCATCTGTTAATGTGTGTCTTTGTTGTACCAGGGCTTTAGAGCAAAGAATGTCAGTGTTCCCTTCTACATTAACATACCTGAAGTTGCAAATTTCTTTTTCTTGCTGTGTTACTGTTTGAAGTTTGAAGTTTTATGGCTACCTAACTGAGGGTTTTGGATTGCAGTCACTCTTGTCATTCTAGTTTCATTCCACATTTGGTTTCCCAGATGTACCATTCATTTAAATAGAGCTGGATTTTACACTTAAAAGACATTCACTGCTATTTGAATGGGTTTCTGTGCTGTTTCCATGTTTGCTTTAGCAGGATATGTCAAAAATGTTGCCAAAAGAAACTGATGATTTATAACTCAGAAATTGTACTGAATGTTAAAACAAACTATATGGTAAAGAACTGTGAACATTGAACAAGTATTCACAAATAATCTATTAGGGGACAATTAAGAAACAGAAAAGAGGGAAAATTAAATGTATGTAGTGTTTCTTTTCATTTAGTTTGTCCGTCTCTTCTCACAAGCATCTCATATCCCCAAGATCCGTCCTATGTGTTGAGTGTATCCTGGATGAGGGTGTGTGGCACTGTGCTATTCAGCTGCACGAGGAGTCAAGAGCAGTTATCACCAGCATTTGCATTTCTTCCATTGACAAAAAAAATAAAAAAATTTAAAAATAGTGTATATGTGAAAATCTTCTACTCTAAAATGCTTCCTGAAGTGTGCTTTAACAACTTGTAGTTGTTCTTCTTTAAAATCAGGATGTCAATTGCCTTTTTAGGGGAAGACTAAGTGTTCCACCTGTGGAGCTTAGGCCAAGCATGTGGGGAGAGAGTCCACCAAAGTTTGCTACAAAACCCAATAGAGTTGTTGTGCGTGAAGGCCAAACAGGCAAATTCTCATGTAAAATAACAGGACGACCTCAGCCTCAAGTAACTTGGTCTAAGGTATGATTTCTCAATAAATTAATGTTTTCTTTCTATTCTGAAGTTTTGTTACTTAGTGAAATGCATTTGCTACTGCAAATCAACAATGGCAAGAATTTATGTACAACATATTCTTTTTCATTTACATACTGAATAAATCCAGGAAAGATAATAGTGTACCTTCTTAGTATAAAATAACCATAAAAATACAAGACAAATTTACCCAAAGACCGTGATATCTAGATAAGAAAAATAGAGAAAGAATAGAAAATATGATTGAGAAAGAATAGAAAATATGTTTTATAGAGAAGATCTGCAGGGATTTAATGCTTTAGCTGTGGCCACAGAGGAGTCTCTGACAGCTTTGAAAATTACAACTGTATTTTCCAAGTTCTGTGTCAGTTCATCAGTCATAAACTGCCTTTTCTGTTTCATTTATATTGGGTAAGTTAGCCTGTACATTAAAATTTAGAAGCTATCTGCAAAGAAACAAAATGGAATTGAAGAAAAAAAAAAAAAGAAAAAAAAACACCAAAAAACAGTTTAGAAACTAAAAGATATGAGTTTATTTTGGCATGCATGATTGTTTTTTGCCAATTTAGAAAAAAAAAAATCTAAGGCAAGTGAACAAGGGTTCAGCAGATTCAGTTCAACATCTGCTAAAACACTGGTAAAAGAAAGGAGTCTGACAGAGCAAGAGACCTCAGCTGTCAACTTTGGACCTGCATTAAAATGGGAAACTGTGAGCATATAGAATGTACAAAAATGAAATAAAAATAATCAATACTTAAAATTCATTTGACTAATAAGCAACACTGAAGATTTAAGTCCTACTGCCCCCTTTGGGAATATGCAAGATCTGCAATCACTTTTCTGTCAGTAATGAGTTTCCAAGTGATTATTAAATATTTTACTTATTAGGTCTTTTTTCTTATTATTATTCTTTTTTTTTCCCAAAAACTATCATTTCAGTGAATTAAAATAATTTAATTTAGAAGAACACACATTTTGATTGCTCTATTGGCATCCTGCTCCCATTCAACCTTCAACTGTCTGACTGTATCTCGTGATATTTGCAGGGTGATATTAATTTGCAGCAAAATGAGCGTTTCAACATGTTTGAGAAGACAGGAATCCACTACTTGGAAATCCAAAATGTTCGACTTGCTGATGCAGGAATTTACACATGCATGGTGGTAAACAGTGCTGGGAAGGCATCTGTGTCTGCAGAGCTCACAGTCCAAGGTACGGTAAAGACAGTAAGGACAGAGCACAAATGAATCACAGTTACTCCTTTAAAAAAAAACTTTGTTTATTCAAGATGTGCATTTACTTTTCCCTGTCATGAAATGACACTGTGATAGCTTGGAGCATACTATGGATGAAAATAGTGTGTTGGTTCAGTGGGAAGAAACAATCAAAATGCTTGTTTGTAATAACTTAAAACAAACTTCCCATTTTTACTATAGTTTTGACCTTCATATCCTTTGAACATAAATTTTAATTTCAGCCAATCAAAATCTTGCACTTGTAATTCTGGACAGTAAGTAATTTGTTATTTGTTGAGTATTGACACTGGATGCCAACTACGTTTTGGGAAACAAAACTGTACCTGTGTTTGCGGAACAGGGAAAATGAAACATAGGAACGTAATTCTGAACTGCAAGAGACAAAAATCAGAAGTGTAACAGATTAAAATTCAGGCTTGTCAAATTCTACCTTTACGTTATGTCCCCACTGTTAAAGGAAATAAATGCTCTTGTATAAATACTTTAAGATGTTCTATTTCATATATGCATTACCATATACAGTTCATTTTGCAGTTTGGTGCTTCTTAAGGTATCTTTTACATTAGCCACAAAGTCATAACACCTTTAGCAACCACACTAAAGATAGATTTCAAGAGGTAAGCAGATGGCTTTACAATTGTTGGACTCAATGAAATAATTAAATCAACTGCTGATACCCTTAGCTGCAGTCACAAGATAAATAGGTTGCATGTACTCCAAGCAATGACATTTTTGGTGCAAGCTTTTTGGGTTTACATCAGTGCTGTCACTCTAGAAGATGTCAATATAAATAACACTAAGATTTGCATTTGAGATCCTCAGAACTACTACAGGCTTTTTTAACTAAAGCTGTATGTTTTATCTGTATATTGCAACCTGATGAGGCCATTGTAGAGACACTCTACAGGTTGCCTGTTCTACTTATCCTTTATAGAAAAAATGGCCATTAAGTACACTAAGCCATTTTTTAAAAAATGTGAAACTGGAACCTTACTGGCTCTTCCTGAAGTGGGTGGCTTTCTGTTGTATAATGAGTACATCTGCTATTAGAGATGACGCAGAACTGGGGCCACAAAGTTGCTTGTGGTATATGTTTACTTCAGATGCTGACCACAACTATGAATAATGCACGCATTCTTTCTGGGATTAGTGCAGGTCAGTAAAAAGGGCACTCTCTTGCAATGAACTTGACTAATTGGATAATTTCAGTTACCTAGCCAGTATATATAATAGCTAATTCCTTCATTATTGATTAAATCAAGTAGTAGGAATTGCTGCAAAATGCTAGCAGACAGTCAAGTGGCTCAGAAGAACAGAATTTTCTTTTTAAACTATGCAATCTCATGTATAATCTTACCCCAGAATGGTGTGCATGTTATTTTATATGTAAATTACGTACTCTTTTCCTCTTTTTTTATTTTTCTTCATTTCTTAATTCCAGGTCCAGACAAGACTGACACACATGCTCAGCCACTATGGTATGTTTTCACTGGGATTCTTTCCCAGCATATACTGGGGCTCTTTCTCAGCAGTAATTTCAACATTTATTGCATGAGCCTTCCTCATACAGTGATAAATCTTTCTGGGCCAGCCTTATTTGGAAGTTAGAAAATCTGTACTTGGAAAGAGATAGTGCCAATTTCAAGTCTTCTGGTAATATGAAATAGTTGGTGGAACTGATGGCTAAACTCTGAAATACAGAGTGCTGGTTCAGCCTGTTCAGCTAAGCAAAGTTTAGATGGCTTTATGTTCACAGTTTCCATGTAGTCAAATATTAATATATTATGAAGAAAAACTATGTGTGGACACCCACATATATTCACTCACAATTGGTATATATGCTCTATTCCAACTATCAAATCATTTATTTATTTACTTAACTTTTGAATCAAAAACCTACACATTGAGTGCTGAGCAGGTTGTTCCTTGCTGTCATAAGCAAAACACACTATGGCCATGGTCTTTGATGTTATCTAAAATCTGATTACAAAAGAAAGGGTAAAGTAATAAACAAACAAATCAATATTTTAGGACTTAGTCAAGATTATTAATATTAAAATGGTTTCTTAAAAATCATAGAAATTTATACAATTACTTCTCCTCATAGATAGAAAATGCAGAAATGAAATGCTCTAATCTGATGTATAACATACTTTAAGCCTTTAGGCCAGCTGATTTACAATCTCTAGGGTGTTAAATCTGTCCTTGCATGCCCTCAATGAAATTTCACAAGTACATATTTACATTGTCCTGACTTCATGTCCATTGCAAAGTAGATCTGAAAATTCCATGTTATCTTGTTTTAAGGTGTGTGTGATTTTTAGGAACGAACATGCTTTCAAATAAATTTAGTGCAAATATAACCGTGTTTCTCTGCGGTCAGAATTCCCTCTGTAGTGTGGGTTCTCCAGAGTATTTTTGCCTGGATGAAGGATATTTTGTAAAATGCAAAAATCTTAGTGTTGTAACAGTAAATCTCAAGTGCATTAAGTCTCTAGTACAATTAACTCTAACTGAAGAAAGTACCATAATAAGTATCCTGAATCTCCCTGGAAAAAAGACAATGACATATAGCAAAGCAGATCTGGATTAGAAATGGCTTTTAGTATTTCAAATATGTTCCAATTCTGCCCTGGAAATATAATTATGCTTTTGGAAGTGTGAGACAGACACAGCACTTGGGTAACAACTTAGTGGTCAGGGGATGTCAACTTCAATTTATGATATTTAAATTCAAGTCCCTAATTATTCAGTACTCTTGTGACTCAATTTCAGAGAAGCAGATCCACCATAACTGTAAGAAACTCTTACTAATGAAGCCATATCTGATATTTTTACATCCAGTCAATCAATTTTTTGATAGCAAACTAATTTTTGGCCACTGTCACTCCCCTAGACTTTTGTCAAATTTACTGATTAGTCCCCTTTTGAAACCACCTAATTTACAAGACACCATAAATAGAAACAGTAAGTTCACTGCCTAATTAACATTTTAATTTATCCTTAAAGAGATATTTTATGTAGTGTTTTAAGCTATAAATACACATGGCCTGAAGTTATCAAACCATGTAGTAGCATTACACTGAGGATATTCTAGAGTCTCAAGTAATTATTCTCTAGCAGCGCATGCAAGGTTAACATCTGACTCACATATCATCTGTTACAACCTGAACAGAGGATTTGTACTCAGGAATTTCTCAGTTGAAACAATATTTGAGCACCGATCATATTTAATTAACAATTTCCTTTTACCTCTTCCATCCATGTTTTTAATCTGTCTGAAGAAGACTAGCACATTTGCTACTAAAGGCTAATCAGTTCAGTTTCCTTCTCAGGGTTTGGACATTTATATCACTTTTTATAATAACAACTAGTATTTATACAGAGTCATATATCTGTAAACCTATCATCTTCCTTCAGCATGCCACCAAAACCAACAACATTTGCCACTAAAGCTATTGAAAATTCAGATTTCAAACAGGCAACTAGCAATGGGATTGCTAAAGAGCTAAAATCTAGCAGCACTGAACTCATGGTTGAAACCAAAGACAGGGTATCAGCAAAGAAAGAGACTTTTTACATCTCCAGAGAAGCCAAAGATGGTAAGCAGGGACAGAACCAAGAAGCCAACGCAGTACCTGTTCAAGAATCTAGAGGAACCAAGGGGCCTCAGGTCTTACAGAAAACTTCAAGCACCATCACACTACAAGCTGTCAAAGTGCAACCAGAACCAAAGGCAGAACCCCAGACTACTTTCATCAGACAGGCTGAAGACAGGAAAAGGATCGTGCAGCCCCTAATGACAGCTCAAGAAAATCCATCTCTGACTGGACAAGTAAGTGCAAGGAGTAGAGAAGCAGAAAACAGAGCTGGAGCCCGGAAGTCTGTAAAGGAGGAAAAAAGAGAGCCTTTGGGAATCCCTCCCCAATTTGAGAGCTGCCCACAGAGCCTGGAAGCATCAGAAGGACAGGAGATTAAATTCAAGAGCAAAGGTAAAGGGTGAAAGTTATTAGAGCCCCAGGGTTAATTAGGTTCCCCTTCTGTGTGGTGAAGCACTTCCTCCTCTGCAAGTTGCCCTCCTCCTAAAGTGTTTTGGAAATAAATAATGAATTTCATGTTTCCACAGTACTCAATGAAATTTTCAAATAATTCCATAAAGTAGCATCCATGCCTTCTCTGATGTTTCTTCAAATGTAATCAATGCCACCGTTTCTAGAGAGTATTTAAGGACTTCTTATAGCAAAGTGCAAGAGACTCTTCTACCCTTGTATGTTCTCCATTGACAGGGTCTCCTGCAGTGCATTATACATCTCTTTTGCTGATATTCCTGCCCTCGCTTACTGTCTGTACCTCCCTTCCAGGCTGAGACACTGTTACAGTGGATGAAACGTTTTGAGTTGAGGAGGAATATCAGCAAGGTGAAAGTCCCCAAGAGTCCTGCTTGCTGAAGAGAAATCAGGGTTGGTGTGGGTGACTTTTTCTGGCAGCCATTCCTCTCCTCTCACCCATTATAGCTACTGCCTCCCTGAGCACTGCTAGGACCAATCTGGCTTTCCAGACCTCTGTTATAAGAAATGCAGACAGTAAACATATATTTTGCTGTTTTACTTTTCTGCTTCCTGAAAGTTTACTGTTTTAGAATGCTGTCTGCTCTCTCTGTATCTGAACTTCAGCTGGGAAAAGCTATATTACAAGGAGGGAGGCTCCACAACCTCCCTGAGCAACCTGTACCAGTATTCAGCCAGCCTCCCAATAAGGAGATGTTTCTCTGTGTTCAAACAGATCCTTCTCTATTCCAATTTGTTCCCATACTCTCTTGCCCTATAACTGAACACCACCGAAAAGTGCCTGGCTCTATCTTCTTTGCGCCCTCTTTTCACATATCTGTATATACTGATAGCCTTCTTGTATCCCGTCTGTAGATTCCCATGATGAGCAACCACAATAAAAATTTCAGTGGTAGGTACTATGGTCTGTGAAGTATTGCTAGGTATGCAGAAAAATCAGCTTAGCAGGAGAGGAAGGAAATGGTGGTGATGTTGTTTTTTCTTTAATATCCATTTTTGTGTGTGTGTGTGACTTGTTAGAGGAACAATTTTCAGATAGAAGTGTTTGTTGATTTTTCTAGTTACCAAACATTTGTTATTTTAAAGCTGGAGTGGCTGAAACGTTTTGGAGGATCAGAAATATCAAGAAATATTGAAGATAGTTCAGTATATCACTTACACAATTATAGAAACTTCAATGAGTATATGTAAATTATACCTATTGAAGTACCTGGAACTACACTAAGGAGAATACTTGTTTAAACACAAATCAAATACCTGATTGTCTAGTTTCAGGGAAACCAAAACCAGATGTGGAGTGGTTCAAAGAGGGTGCACCTATTAGAACTGGAGAAGGTGTTCAAATTTATGAAGAAGATGGAACTCATTGCTTATGGTTAAAGAAAGCCTGCCTGGGGGACAGTGGATCTTACAGCTGTGCAGCTTTCAATCCCAGAGGCCAAACTTCTACCAGCTGGCTGTTAACTGTCAAAAGTAAGTGTGCGTGAGCCCATCTTCACTTTGAAAATTGTGGATGGTTTTTTCCTATCTTGTCAGAGGTTGGTCAGTGCTAAACTCTTACTTGAATTTCTCAATGCAGATAAATTCCGATTTCTAGTTTGGTCACTAATGTGACAAATAGCTGGCAAACCATTTCTTACATCAGTTTCCTCTCTGATCTGTTTCTGTTGTTTGTGTAACTAAAACCATCTCATCAAATACTTTGAACACAGGGAGGACTGTTCCCCGCTGGGGTTTTACATTAGCGCTTGTATTTGATACAGGTTGCCAAAGATTTTGTTGTTATTTTGCATGTAGTTCTCTCAGAGTTCCTTGGCATTTCTATAAGACACTGCATATCTGAAATGTTTTGTGAGCACAAACTGATCCTATATAGTAAAGCAAGAAGAAAAAAAGTGAAGGAATGAGAATTGTATGCTGCCAAATTCAAGTACAGCTCCCAGCAGCAAATAATTTTGAGCTTGAAAGCACTGTCTTACTGGCTGTTGAAATATTTGTTGGCCTCTTAGGAAATCCTGTCCTAAATTCTAATATTTTCACCTACTTTTAGGTTTTCTTCTGGAGCTATGATATCATGTTTATATCATGTTTATGCAATGTTTCTCTGTTTACTGTGCCTGAGTATAAATTAGCATACCCCAAATACTCTCACTTTCTGTCTCGTGAGACATCTAAGAGCAGCATCCTTAAGTCACCCTGTTTCACTGCCAAATAGGGAAAACTGAAAGTTCTGAGAGAAAACACGTGAATCTTCATATTCCTTTCACTGAGCTCTCAGTCAGTGTGTTGCATATCCCTTTTTGTGATTGACTGCAATAGGTGGATTTTTATTCTTTGGTGGTTGACATGGATTTATTCTATTAGCTCAGCCATGTCACCTAAGTGTGCCTAGAAAACATCATGAAGTGATAAAGGTAATTTTGTCAATTTGGGCTAAATAAACTACTTTCATTGTGGTTTTAAAGGGTCTAAAGTTGAAGAGGTTGCTCCATGCTTTTCCAGTGTCTTGAAAGGATGCACTGTGAGTGAAGGGCAAGACTTTGTGCTGCAGTGCTGTGTAGGAGGTGTACCTGTGCCTGAGATCACATGGCTTCTCAATGGTAAGGAATCCTTTGGTATAAAGTACACACACGCACCCACTTATATTCTCAGTCTCAAATGCCATTCTGATCAGGACATAGCATGGCTGTGAATACTGGACTCTTAACTCACCATAAGATAGTACACTAGCATATCTATTTATACGCACATAATATGAAGAAAGAATAGGTTTTAAAAGTACTTTTCTGTTTTAGTGTAGTTTTCTAGTATGTCTAGGAGGGACTTCAGTGAAAATGCTGTATACTTATGAGTTTCCTGGGTTATATTAGATGCAGTTTTTACCATGCTGCAGCAAAGTCTGTGTTGCTATTAAAAGCTGAATTACTATATGCTGAATCCCATGATATGCTACTCTTTTGTTATTAGCCACTGCTCTGAGGGTAGTGGGTTGTCATCACAATCCTGCAGGAAAAATATGTTATAAGCAAACTAAGTGCGTTATTACTCTTCAAGGCTGTAGAGAAATGCCTGATTTCACCTGTTGTTCACCTGGGTAGGTCATAATTAGTTTTACTATCTATATGCCGAAGATATTAAAATCACAGCTTTTCTCATTCCTTGTCTGCTAGAAGGATTTTCCTTGAGACTCCAGTGCTGCACAGGAATGCTTATCAAAAGACAATTAAAAATATGATAAAATATTTTTTAATTTCAGGCTCTCCTCCCATGCTGTAATTAAATAACTGAACATGGAAGCTTCCTTAGTGGTCAGCTCTTAATATGTCCTCAAACATCTGTGTTCTGCTTAGATTCCAAATAATTTCAGGTACTCAGGGATTACATGATTTGACTACAGGCTCTTTCTGTTTGGAGTCATATCTATTAAACACTAGGCAGATCTACTCTGCTTAACTCTTGATTACTTCTGTTACTCCTGAAGCACAGTTGATTTTTTGCAGAATCTCCCTATCTTTATGTATGTGTGATTTAAAGACAAAGAACGGCATGCTTCACCATAAAGCTATTTCCTCCAGAATTGTTTTAAAATGAATTATTTGTAAATGATCTCTGTTTTTCTTAAGCTGCTTAGAGTAAATGGAATAACTCAAAAAGGTGGCAGGGCAAATGAACCATGACCTTGAGATCGGTATGTTCCCACAGCCTGGCCTGTTCTCCTTCCCAATAGCTCTAAGTCTAGAATAGAAAGGCCACTGCTTTATTTACAACACGAAACACATGTGAATGAAAGCTCTGATATTCTCCCATTGGAAATCATTTGTTTCTCTTTGTACTCTGCAGTTCTTCCTTTGCAGACTGCAGTAGAATCCCTGTGGCAACTCAAGAATTGTGTCTTGCAGCACAGAAAGAGTAACTCCTACCAACAGGGTCATCTATTTCAGTTTTGTGTTCCAAGGGTACCCCATGCCCATACACAGTTCCTTTAGTCCTGAGTGATGTAGTAACAGCTAGTTGTCTTCCATATCACACAGAGCATATTCGTGTTTCAAATGACATTCAAGTTCCAAATGCAGGCACACATCTCCATTGATGTAGCTTTACCAACTAGAAAATCATTGTCTCCTGGAAAAAATATAGCCTAGAGATCATTAAGTACAGGTTTCTGTAGGTCTTCAGTATGCGCAACACCATCCTGCCATTTTTCAATACAATTTTTTATGCTTTGATCTTTCTCCTTTGACCTCAGCTGAGTCTACACCTAGTCAGGTGTAACCATATTTGTACTGCTTCCAAGCTTCCAACTGTAATTGGATCAATATCACAAGGACGCATAAGCAGTTTTTCCCAAATCATTGGATTTCAAACCATCTAAGGTTCTGTAGGTGAAAGCCAGTGCATTAACTCTGTTCTTAAATCAAAAGGCAGTAATGATTCTGAGGTACAGAAGTACAATAAGCCATCATAATAATAAAAGTTAGGGACACTGTGTATTTTTCTATAGATGAATGCATACTTATTTCATTCTAGAAACCTAGAATATATCACTAAATGTTAATGCTTTTCTGTCTTGCATCTGATTGTGATACATAACATTTTATATACCATTTCAACAGAAATTTGAATGGATTATAAGCACTAGTTTATTGCTGATACAATATATGATACAAAATATGATACAAAATAGGTACATGCCTAGGAATATTATTTTACATAACTATCAAATTAGCTGCTGTGATCTCCATTTGAATGCAAAGATATTCATGTCTACTGACTAACTAGATATACAAACTGCTCATATTAGTATCCAGTAGTAGATACTACTATTTTAGCAGCTGTGGCTGCATGCAAATTTAAAATATTTTCCAAACCATTATGTAGATTGACTTCTATTTTAGGTCAACCAAGACAAAAAAAATAGATGATGTAAGCTGTGCATCGTCATTAATTACTTCTTACTATGTGTGGACAAAGATTTACTTTCATATTCACCCACACTGCAGAAAAAAGAGCTACTCGGCTGAACCGTGGATTATTTTCTGTTATATTGATTTAAAGCTGTTTTCCAACTCTTAAAAGACAGTTCTTTTGTCCTGTTGCTCTAATTCTACTTTTTAATTTAAGCTGTTCTCAAAGAATTTTTGCTGATTTACTGGCAAATTCCCTGAAAGCAAGCTTCTTTTGTTGTAGTGCCTCACCAAAGCATTATAAATTTATTCACATTCTCTGTGTAGTAGTACTTTGGTACACAACTTCAGTTTACTTTAGTGTCTCGAAATGTTCTTTAGTAACTTCTTTTTAATTTGCAGGAATAAAGCCTGTGTCACTGTATTTCAAATGTCTTCCTTTCCATAGTGCTTTCCTTTCTCTTTTTTCAGTTGAACATCTTTCTGCTGAATTTAAAAACAATATGACAACAACTTTAACAGAACAATTCTCCAAGTAGTGTTTTGTTTTAGAATAGCTTTATGATCTTTCCAGAAAGCTTTTAATATATCAGCTGGGGGAAAATTTCCCTTCTTCTGGCATAACATGCCACACTAGTAAGGTATTTTTGTTATTGTTTCTGCTGCCAAACTGTCATGGAGATTTGACTGTTCTGCCTCTAGAGAAGGGAACATTTCACTACTGGGAGAGTTGTTTTTATTAGCTTAAACTATAAGTACAATGGACATAACTTATAATATTGATGTAGGTTATTCCTCAGGGCAGACATATTATTTTCCAGGGTCTCATGAAAAGCCAAAATATTAAACAATGCTTTAAAAAAAAAAAAGAAGAGTCACAGTTTTGTTGAGTTGCAGTGCGAAAGGATATACATGGTATCCCTAGACAAATTTTGATATTTTCATTTGGGGACATGTTGAAGGAGAACATTTTCATTTTCCACAAAGAACACCTATCCTATTTTTGTGTTTTTTGTTTTTGTTTATGATGATGCATCTTTTATCCTTAGTTTATTTCTGACCTGGTTATCATCATAATATCATTAGGCACCATTCATAGATTCGGAGTAAGAATCCCAGGCAGCATTCCCATCATGTTAAGTACTCTACATTCAGACCATAAAGACAGTCAAGCACCACGTGCTCTCTTACAGAAAGCTTTCTCTGCTAAGACCTAAGCTCTGCATTTACATATATCAATGTAATGTTACTCTTATATGCAAAGATACATATTTTGACCTAATCAAGACTTACAACAATCTTTCGGTTGAATGAAAGAGAGCCAAGGGAACTAGTAATACAAATATGATCTATGAAAGAATGTTTATTATAAAATTGAAGCCTTATGGGCAGTTGATTAAATGTTCAACCCAATTTTTCATGAGGTAGGTAATTTGCTAGCTTAAGTAACTTGTAAGACAAATAAGACAAGAAAATCATCTACCCTGAATTATACATTTTTCAAATATTGGATCAAGTTCATGGTATACATGTATTTCAGAACTAAATTTCATACGCAGATAGTGCATAGGTAATAAGTGCCTCCAAATATTTTTAGTGTTGGCAATTAGAAATAAGAGAAAAATCTGGACCATTTTTTAAATTATCCTGCTGATACTGCAGGGCTTGTTCTAAGAATCCCCAGAGTTTTTTGTCCTGATTTTTTTAAAGTCACTTTAGCAATGAAATTAATTTTTAACCTTCCTTTTGATCGTGATTTCCCAAGTGATAGATGTCACATCTGTTTCATCCTCTTTTCAGATGATACTAGTTTCTCTTTCCAGCATGGTGTTCATGAGCAGATATCAGGCTCTCTTAAGCATAGCATACAGTGGGAAAGCAACCAATGGTGAGTCAGTAGTGGAAAGTATTTAATATGGGGAAAACAGATTGCAGAAGCATTTCAGAAAGGCTGAGGTTCATGACTGTTTCTGAAACAACAGCAAGGCAACTTTAACCAGTCTACATTAACATCTAAGGATTTTCCATACCAATTTACAGAACCAGTATCTTAAAACGCACTTCTTAATAGCTATGTCACTGTAGACCAGACTGTACCTGTCTGCTACCAGACTGTATATGCTCCAGTTTAGATTAACTGTGTGGTAAATCAATCTCTTGGCTCCATCATAGATCTTTTTGCCTCTCTTGGAATGTCTTCTGTTGCAAAGTACATGATTTAAGGAACTTCAAGTGCTTCATCACACCCAGGAGATTTTGTACATTGAGGCAGCAATGCCAGTATCTTTTTTCAGGCAAAGTCCAATATATGAGTAAACACACAAGACATCTCTTACCTGAGATGTCTGAAAGATAATCTGTTCAGAATTCAAAGATAAACCTGAGAGCAGCATTTGGCTCTGCACTTTAATATACAGACTGCTGTTAAGCATCCAGATTTCAGGGGAAAATGAGAAGTGCTTTTGAAACTTACAGTTAATGTATTAGGATAATTCTCTTTCTCTCTGTCTGTAGAACAACCAATTCAGTATGCCCATTCCACTTTTGAATCTGGAGTTGCAAAACTGACTGTCCAAGATGCCTTGCCAGAAGATGATGGCATTTATACATGTCTGGCTGAAAACAACACAGGACGGGCATCATGCAGTGCTCAGGTCACAGTCAGAGGTGAGTATGTCAGCCTACCATAACTACTGCAGTGATGACAGCCATCGCTGACAGAATCCTGTGGATAAATCATACAGTTGTTACACTTACAGCATTATGCTCTTTGTTCTTATATTCTCATCTGGTATTCGTTTTGATGATTGTTTTATGATTGCACATGATCAGACTTCACCTCCCCCTAGATTCAGGTCTATTTGGTATTTGTCATCTGCAAGTTATTTTATTCTCAGTTATAATACTTTGTTACTGCCTATGCAACATACTGATGAGTGACATTTGCATTGGGAATTATTTAATTTGTCTAGGACAAATAATAGCTGCCCCAAATCAGTGCAGGCAGCTTGATGAGAAATGTACCCCAGATTACTAGGGTACTAGGATACCAAGATTCAGCACTTCAGCAATATACCTGCCCCTATTTAGTTTATATGAATCCACTTAAAACACCAGGCAAGTTTAAAATGAAAACAGAGCAATTCTGGTTAATCTATGAGTTAAATTCCTGATTACAGAATTGGAAATGCAGTACCTACCCTACCCCCTCCCAAAAAAGGGCACAAAGTAAGAAAATATTGACTTAAAATAAGTTTGAACCTAATCTCCTCTCAAAGCTGTCACTTATAATTTCTCCAAAACATTTCATCTGGATTAGCTAAGGCAAATCAAATGAACTTCACCTCAAGGGAGCAGTCATTGATATGGGACCTGCTGATTCTTCACTGAGACACAGAATCCAAAAAGACAGCCCCTCCCTTACTAAGCAAATCAGTTATTTTAGGGTTGACATTCAGTGCTAACATGGGAGCACAAGTTACCTATCTTTTCCTGAGAGTTCTATACTCTGAGCTACTTCAAGCTACTAAGTCACAGTTGCACTGATTTGAATCCCTCCTGTACTTCAGCTAGTCTAGAGCTCAAAAGCTGCATTGCTGCAGTTAGTCTGCAGTGGGGAGCTCATTCCTCCATTTCGTATCCCACTTTGTTTTTTTAGAGTCATGGAGCGTGCAGGGAAAAACAGGAGCAGAACTGAGAACACTCATGACAGACTGTAAGGCCATGGGTTTAACATTTTTACAGCTTTGGCTCTTCACTTCCTCCCTAAAGCTCATTATGTTCCTGTTGTCGTGAGGATTACAGTAACTTTCCCCAAGACTCAGAGCGATGTGGATTTACCAGACAGAAATAGTAAATTTAAGATCTTGATTTCCAAATCTCTTTTCTTTTACTTCCATCAGATCCCATATCAAATACTTACTGCCTTGAGGTTTCTTTGAGATCTTCAATGCTGCAGCTAAGACTTGTCCAAATGCTTGGCTTTTGCAAAGATTACAGCAGGAAATCAGTGTACATGCAGAGAGAGAACTTCATAAATCCTCTACTGACCAGACACTGATTTTTGGGATAAAGTCCATACAAATTGTTTCTGAATTCTAACTCATCTCTTCCTTTTCATCTCCCACATGATTTAAAGTTTTCAGGCTTCATGAAGTGCTGTTTGTTCATTAATGGCTAGAGAAATATTTTTTTCTTTTGTACCTGAAATCTATTTGTATTTACTCTAAGACAGAATTAATCATCTTCCTATAGTATCTGAGCCGTGTCAGAAGCCAATTTTTCTTTAACTTGCTGCTCTGGTGCTTGGACACCTCACTGAGTCTGTCTGGGGCTGTATTTCACTTCATATTGCTGTTTTTGGCTTCGATGTTTTAATGCAGCATCTCATGGTGGAACTTCTACCTGGAGTGATTTGTCTGTTTGACAGCAAAGCACAGTATGTTTATTCAAAAGCAAGAAGCTCCACCTTCTAAATTAAACTAAGCACAAAGATAACTCAGAAAAGTCCAATCCTGACTGGAAGGATAGTCAGTAACAATTTTTTAAAAGGGAAAAAAAAAGGAAGTCTCATGTTTGAATGGCACACACTTATACCTGCTAAGGTTTTACAGATATTCTCTGACTCTATTTTATGTTCTTTCTGATCATTCTTGCTTTCTTTGTCCTTCAAAAGACCTGTTACTTTGTTTTTGTCAGAGGAAAACCATGGAATCATTATAGGAAACAATATTTTGAAGACCCCCTTTATTTCCTATAAAGGAAATAAAGGAAAGGCCTATAGAGGGCTACTCCTCCAAGTCCTACTAAAGATAAGGAGACTTTTTTCCAGTACTTCATTATGCTTTGCATCTGGCCCTGTACTGTGGTAAAGCGTTTCTTCCAAGTCATCAGTCTTGGATTAATTTTGCCTCCCTGTTATTAAGCAGTAAAAATTCTGCCTAGTGTCCATCAAGATCAGTCATTCCATGGTTTTATGAAAAAAGCTCAAGGCAATTAATTTTGTCGGGGAGTTTTGGAATCTTGTTGAAAAAATCTTGCACTTCATATGGATAGAGCATAGTGGTAGGTTTCCCTGCCTACAGCAGGAACTAGATGATCTTAAATGTCTCTTCCAACCCAAACTATTCCATGATTCTATATAAGAAACATTCTGGTCTTAAAAATTAAGCATATTCAAGTTAATCGTTCAACTGAAGGTCACTTAAGTAAAGGCAGGCTGACTGAATTGGCATAGGTCCATTAGGTAGTCTGAAGAAAGTGAGTTAATCAAGGTGAAGTTAATTCTGATCTTGTGAAACACTAAGCAGACTAAATTGAATCTTGACACTCTTCTCTCTGATGGTGCTTTCTAAAAGCTGAGATTCAGGTTAGAGATGAACTCCTGAGAGTGAACCTAGCAGATAAAATGCTAGATTAATCAGTCTGATGCAAAATATGCTGAGACATGAGAAACTATCCAGTTTACTCAAATGCTTAGTGACAGACCGCCCTGTTCCTGGAGCACTATTTTTTGTCACTCTGTAAATGTTATTTTTTTTTTTTCCATTTAAATTTAGACATCAGTTTCCATACATAGAAAAATGGAGCTTAGGAAGCTGTGGGGCTAATGTGCAAGTTTTTGTGTAAGCTTCTAAACAGTATGTGAATGACTGAGTTTTGGCTGTTATTATATGTGCAAAATAGGCGATAGTGTTGTTCCCATTTAATATTACATTCTTCCTATTGTTTGGTGATATCAAATTAAGCACACAAGCCTTTTTCTAAATACACCTTGCAGCTCGTTAAAAAAAAGCCAGCTCTTTAAAAGGTAGATGCAAAGGGCATTCGAAATGTATTGATAGTGATTATACACTGACGGGGAAACTGAGGTTGAATATTAATCAACTTTTTGCCAAGGTGTTTTAACTTTTAAATTAGTTTTTTTTTATGAAGAGAAAACTGTGGTGAGGAGATTGATTGACTTGAACCTACATAGAATGAGTCAGTTACAGTACTAATAATAATGGGTGTAATTGGAAGTGAGGTCAGTTCCAAGGGATAGTAGCTGTTCTTCAGATCTGCCTCACACCTGAGATAAGCATTCTGATATGTTCTTGTCTCTATCAGTTAGCTAATCATTGACAGAGGACAAAAGAGAGATCCATCTCTAGCAAAGGTGTTATAAACACCAGTATCTGGGTGTGCAACACAAGATTACAGAAGTGAGGGAGATCAGGAAGAGAGATGGGACATATGATGGATTCCATCTACTACTGTGCTGTAATGAACTCATATAATGTGTAGGAAGCTTTTGTTCTTTTGCAAACAGACTCTGAGTGTAAAATAAGCAGTTATTTCCTTTTTTCAATGTATAAAGATGAAGTACTTGTTACCTGAGGGCTGACTAATAGGAGAGTGTTCTGTCTTGCACTTCTGCCCACTGCAGAATATCTGACCTACTGAAGCTCTTCTTTCACCATGTGGATTTCCCAAGCTTCCCCCTTCCAGACAGCATCATCTCTGGTTTCAAGAGGGAGGGTGCAAAGCCTGGGTGATAGCAGCAGTATGGACTTGGAGCCACGGTACTCCTGGGGGTTCTAGTGCTCTGCAGCCTCCCAGACCTGTTTTGTTGGTGCTAGTCTTTTGTATATTGCTGTCTTGAATAGAGGCCTAGCACTGCCTCTCTCAGTGAGCAAACGCCATTTAGCAAATACTGTTCTTTCTGCTCATTGCCTCTTGACCTTATTTCTCCCTCCCTGTCAGTAGTTCACTTTCCTGATTTCACATCTGTTCCCCTTTCTCCCCGACTGCTTTCTGTTCACACATTTATTTTTCTTTTAGTGCAGTTTCCCCAGCATAAGTATCTATGTTAGGAAGCTTGTAGCCCTTATAATCTGATTACTGCAGTCATTCATTGAGCATTGGACAAGCAGATTAGAGTCACCTGGAAGCCTGTCAGAGTCTCTGCTCTAGTAACCGGTTTACCCAAGCAGTGAAGGGAGATGCTTTTTGGGAAAACAGATTGTTTTGCTCCTGTCACTCCTCTATCTGGTGTGAGTGGAACTATACAATACAACCAGGGGAAAGAAAGGCTATCAGGTAGGTATCTTTTCTTCCACTGGTGAGAGGTGCTTTCTTTAAGTCATGGGTTGTTTTCCTTTCTATCTCATAATGACCTCTTGTAGACATTAATCTTTTTAAGAAGGTAATCACTGCAATAAGCAACCTCTCTTTGAATCCTTATATGAGAGACTACAGTTGTGTTTCTCTGAGATATACTTCTGTCTGAAGTGTGATGTGTGACGTCCAACTTGTTTAGAGTGATGAAATAGTTGTGACAGCTTTTCAAAGCCAATATTTGTTTGAAATAATTTGCAGTACTTGAAGTGTAGCATAAATATAAAGGACTATAAAGTCTTTCCAAAATATACAAGTCTAACCTTGTTAAATGTCCAAAAGATATTCCAGACCAATAGCCTGGTAGAACTGCTTGGCTATGATTAACAATTGGTTCAGAGTTCTATGAAAATTAGGCATTTTTTATTTTTTTGTTACTTCGTATAAAGGTCAGAGGTAAGCTGTCACAAGCAGAGCTAATATTAGCTATCAAAGAAACTCTGTCCCAGTGCCTTCAAGAGTGTCCCAAAGTTCTTGGTCCAAAGTTCTTGGCCCAAAATTCTTGGCTTTGCATGGGTCAACAACAGCTGTAATCCTCATAAAACTGAGCTTCTTTTTTAATAAATTGCCTTCTTTCAGCAACTCAGACTCAAACATGAAACACAATACCAGCTAGAGAACAAAAATGAGGGACAAAAGCAAAACGTGTGGAAGCTTTTAATGATTTAGGATTTGTGCCATTAATATAAGCAGTGTTCTCTAAAGACCACTTCTTGATATAAGCCATTTCCAATAAAAAAGGAACCAAATTTGGATGCAAATGAGGGATGAGTGCTTGCAGAATGAGTTGAAGGACTGGAATTGCTTTCTTTTTTTCTTTTTCTTCTTTTTTTTTTTTTTTAATGCAAAACAACACTGAGATGCTGGGAGAAAAGATGTCTAATTTAAAAAGAAGAAAATCACCAACAACAGGAAAACCCCCTAT
Organism: Perdix hodgsoniae; assembly: GCA_035772895.1. NCBI lineage: Eukaryota > Metazoa > Chordata > Aves > Galliformes > Phasianidae > Perdix > Perdix hodgsoniae. Next base: position 1,186,547 of record JAPSGF010000050.1, read on the forward strand.
ATTTGGTGGTGTTTTCAACTGTGGTCTGTGACCACAGTTCATTAAGCTATTGTGCACCAAAATGACAGAAAGCAGATGTTTTTTATAACACTCTTTGCAATGGCCCTGCAATGGCCAACGGGCAAACTGTCCAATTCTGGATTGCCAAACTGTGTAATATTCTATCTTCAGCTGAAAAGTGGTAGTCATCAAAATACATACAAAATCTATTAACTGAATATGTGCCTGAGTAATTTTGAAATCATGGACATGATACTATCCCAAAGAATGTTTTGAAGAGCAGCTGATGTGGATTAATTGCAGTGGGTTTACCTGGAGAGGAAAGGACTGAAAGGTCTTTCACTTTGTTAGTGGCATCCTCAGGGACACTTGCACTTTCTGTGACTGCTTGTTCCTGTTGTGCTTCTATTGCATTTCTGCTCACGGAAAGCCTGTGTATTTTTTTCCAATCAAAATGATATCTCAGAACAAGGTGCACTTGAATGAAGTTACGTTCTACGTATGCAGCCACAGAGAAATCATGCATATCAAGGTGAAATTCTGTCTCAGCAGTATGCATATTTTCACTGCTGGGTTGTTCTGGGATACACAAAGCAATTTTCTGAAGCTGTCCATGTCAAACTAGTGTAATTGCATTTATAACAATGCTATATTAGTGCAGGTATTGGAGTGCATTTCTAGAGTCTAACTAACGTTGGGGAATTTGCTAGCAGAGGGCCAACTGAACTGCTGTATAAATGCATTTCATAGATATGCAGACTCTCGGGCCTTCCATGGATTTTCTCTCTATGGCAGTGACAAAAGAGCCCTCACTTAATGTAAATAACTCACAGGCAGTGTTAGTCGTTAGTAAGGCAGATGGCTCTGAAGGCAAAAGCAAACAGCACTTTGGCTGCAAAAACTTCCAATGAGGCTGTCGCCAAGAGATTTGGTCTGCTGACTCTGAAGAGATCTGCAGTGAATTCAGCAGGCAGCTTTGTGTCTTTGTCCTTTGCAGTCTAAATTGAGACTTTTGATCATGTTTCTCACAAATTGTTGGTCTTACTGATATTGGCAGTCTTTTGGTTATGGGATTTCTAGAATGGCATCTCTTTGAAATGCTGCAGTTTGCAGTTGAAACTGAATAGACAAAGCAGAGGTTTAAAAATGCTGAATACCTGGATAAATAACATACAGAGGGAAAGAATCTGAAAAGAAAGAGCATACATGCACTGCAGCATAGGCTGTATTACTGTCCTACATTGTGCAGTAAATAGGTTGCCAGATTGAATGAAGTGGAACTCAGCTTCCTTTCTATAACCTTCACAACCCTGGCTAGCATAAGGATGGGGTTAATAATATTTCTGTGTAATGCAGACCACGACATGCAAACTATTATCATAAAGCACCTCCCATGCATATTTAAACCTTGCCTTCTATGCACAAAACTAGATTATAGCTGCAGAAATAATTTCTGGGAGATAGATGTGTAAAATAAAAAAAGCAATGCTAGGTCACTGACTGTCTAATTCTTGTGACTGAAGCATGCAAAACAGCATACTCACCTGAGATTTTTAATAAAGCAGAAACATCTCTGCATGTCTCATGTGTACAGACATCTCATTTTCTTCATTCCAATGTATATCAAGTCTGCAGTTCTTGGGAAAGTGGCAGAGAATATTTTGACTCTATCACTTTAAGCCTGAGACAGATGAGATATGTGTCATAATATCAATTTTCCGCCTTAACAATTCAAAAAAAGTAACAGACTTTATAGCATTGTTAGTGTGAGACCTAGTAACAGCCAGATTTATTTACACTGAAAATATCTGGGAAAGTGAAACTCTTTTCAGACAGTGTAATTCAGCTTGCCAGGCTGCTTTACAACTCTGGCTAAACATGTATGTGTGAATCTGAATCTTGCTTTGAGAGTTTTTTGTCAAATCTACTATTCTCTCTGAGTTCACTCACATGAAGAGCTTTTTGAGTTAAGCAGTCTCCCCAGCTCAGTTGACAGATTAGCATCTGAGCCAAAATTACATTTAAACACCATAAATGGTAAATGTTGCTGAGACAGTCCTTTCACACGGCTACGACTAGGCATTATTTGGCAGCTAACCATATGATCTGGCAAGCAGATTCCTCGTGTATAATTAAATCTCTCATAAGACTAAACAGTGTTAGCAGTGTTCTGAACATAAGGCATCTAGCTCTCTATTCTTTGTGTGTCTCTGACCTGTAACCAGTTGTGGCCATGATCTTGTGCAGCTGAGTTGTTGCGTCGATGATGTATGTGTTCAGTGCTGTAGCTCAGTGTGCTTGAGCAAAGGACTGGGCCAGACAGTCTCCAGAGATCCCTTCTGACCTCAGTGTTTGTGTGATTCTGTGCACTGCTGACCATGCTGAAGTCCTGATATCTCAACAGGAGATGTCAGCATTCTGCAGCTCACATTTAAAAGTCTTTGGAAAATCTGGGCAGGCAAACAAGCAAAAAAATTTATTGGAATAGACAACGTGTGTAAAATATTAACTGTTTTAGCTAGAGCCAGGTACAGCCTAAGAACAGTCTTTAGAAATCTTCTTGAAGTTTGTATCCTGATATGAGTATGTGTTCCATTTTAGTTTTGGTAGCAAATCTGGGAATGAAAGTGCTGAAGAGCAGTTATTTATTCATTTATTTTCTTTCTGTATGCACTAATGTATCTGTTTCTCTTACCTTAGAAAGTAAATGGTTGTATACTTGCTGTTAAACTGGTAAATGTGTACAGTACAATTGATTTGTAGTGAGCTAATTTCAGTGCAGCATGAATATTCCACTGACTTTTCTTTTATATATACACCTTCAACACAATAGCTCATCTCTGCTTATCCTTTTACAATATAAATGTTTATAGTTGTATTCAAGCACCAAGTTCTAATTCATGTCTAGGTTCTAAAAAATTCAAGTGTATTTTGGCTTGAGCCCACAGCTAACATTAACACTAGTCTTGCAATAATTTTCAGTCTGCAGATGTAAGGAGGTTAAGTTGATGTAAGGCACTCTTTAAATCCCAAGTTAAAAAAAGTCGAAGTGGGAATCATTTTTTTCACCTTAAATTTATATGAGTATGGGTTAATAGATAAACAAATATTTGATATTATAGTGGTGGATAGATTCATTTTGCTGTCCATTACATAAATGCAGGAGAGCAGAATAACTGATGAATGGAAAGTTTTGTATCCTTACCACTGCCTTCCAAATATTCTAAAAATCTTTATAAGAAACTGGAAGGATTTTAATTCTCCTAAATCTCTGTGGATTCGATGCACGAACTAGCTTTTTAAAACATAGATTTGATTGCTTATTAGAGTGCTTTTCTAATTAAAAATGAACCCTTAGGGATAAGTCAATACTGTGGGTAAAGCCTAAATTAAAATTGCATTGTAGAAAATATACATGGGTATATAGGGTATCCTTTTCATACCTTTCTTCTTATTTCTGATCTCCCAGCCTAAGCTCTTTGAAGTGCCAAATGTGGAGTGACCTGTTTGTTTTTAACTGAACTGTGCATTTTATCACTTGCTATTTCCCAAAAATCATGCAGTTCAAAGCCCAAGGAAAGGCAAAAAACAAACAAAAAAACGATGTGGTGGGTGGGCTTTTAAATCTATCATCTCATGTAATGCCATATCAAATGACTGTTGAATTGATAAGACCTCACAGCTCTTCAAAGACTGCCACAGCTAAGCTTATACATTATGCCAGACTACAGCTCTGTGCAGAGCTGTGAAACTTACTGAGTTCATAATTTTAGTAGTGCCTTTGAGAATTCAGTATTCAGTGGTCTATAAGCAGTCCTTGAGAAAATCACAGTATCTTCTGCATTATCTTGGTTGATTTGACTTGCATGAAACCAACAGCTGTGATTAAAAAATTGTGACTGTTTTTATAAGCAACTGCAAAATGCACCAGTTGCACAATCTGAAAACAAGATATTGAAATAGGCATATGTTTTATCAAGCCCACCTTGTGTAGTGCTTTCTGATGTGCTTAATAAATTGCTTAGACATGAGTTTGAGGATTGAAAGATATGTAAAAAAAATCATGCCCTTGATACCAATGTCACTTTTCTTTATGTTCCGGATTTTCTTCCTGGTGCCACAGTGTTAAAAATGAGGGTGCTTCTTTCTCAATGAGAAGCATAGTAGTTGGTAGTATCTGAAGGTTCTGTGCTTTGTTATTTTTCTTTCTCCTCCATGATTTGAGCTCTGCAGCCAGTTGTCACTGAAGATCATGGGAACTTGAAACCCCAACAGAGTTTTGTGTGGTGAAAGGGAACTTGAAGGAATGATAGAAAGAAAGCCCTAGTACTGTCCTTTTGTTATGTACTTCTTTTCTACAAGCATTGACAAGCTTCAAAATTTGAATATAGTTAAGATCCAGACCTTATAAGTTGGTCTCTACACTATTGCATCAGTCTCTTCTGAGAAAATGCAATGATTTTTTTTGACCAAGACTAAATAAAACTAAATAATTAAACTAGCTCTGGTGTCAGTAAATCAGGTTTTTGATTGTTGGTTTGTTTTTTTCCATCCAATGGACATATAGTGACAATATATGAAACTTAAATCTTTCTAGTTGTTGCTGCCAGATTAAAAAGTGATAGACAGTTTTGGTCATATTCTACCTAAGTTGATCAGTAGCCAATGTTTATTCTGCCAGCAATCTACACTATTGAACAGAAGCATAAAATCAGAGGTCTGCAATTAAAAAAAGTCTTCTAAAAGTAGGAACAGATTGCTTGTTTTGAAGAAAGTCTGTTCAGGTTGCCATGGAGTCACTCCTTTTAGCCATGTATTTATTGTGTGCTGGATGCCAAACATTTGAAAAGAAATACTGGTTGTCTTAACCATGACTAAGCTCTAATTTCTCATGAATGATTTCATCATGATGCTGATTTGAAATATAAATAATGTATAATTGCTTAGACGTTTTTGAGCTTTTATATGCAGAAGACTGCATATCTGTTGGTAGAGAAATACCTTCAATATCCCCATGCTGGAAAGTATGCCAACAAAAGAAAAGGACACAATTTTTAATAAGTTTTTAGAAATCATGTACTACTGCAAGAAGTGTACTAAATCAAACTGCATGCATACATTGGCATAGAATAAGTTTATAAGGATAGGAAAGTCTGCAGAAAGGCTGTGACATACAAAGTTGCCCTCGTTTCTGTCTGAAATTATCCTCAGGGAATCATAAGGTTTGGAAAAGATGGCTAAGATCATAGAGTTCAACTGTCAAATTATCAACACCACACCCACCAAATTCTTTCAGAGAAAAAACTTTTCCTAATATCCAACCTGAACCTCCCCTGGCACAACTTAAGGCCCCTTGTCCTATCAAGACTGTAGCATTGCATGGGGTTGTTGTAACCAAAGTGCAGGACCCAGCACTTGATCTTAACCAAACTTCATACAATTGGCCTCAGCCCACCAATCCAACCCATTTAGAGCCTTCCTATCCTCAAGCAGATACACACTTCCTCCCAACTTGGTGTCATCTGCAAACTTACTGAGAGTGCACTCAATCTCCTTGACCAGATCATCAATACAAATACTAAAAAAGACTGGCTCCAATACCAACACCTGAGGAACACCACTCATGACTGGCTGCCAGCTGGATTTAATTCCATTCACCACCACTCTCTTCTTCCTTTTTCACCTTTCATTGATTTCTGCTTCTTCTGCCAGGTCTGTTTCTCTCTGAGGTGCAAAGGAATTCTCTGCAAGACGCTGAATTAGTGAAGGAATACTTGGTGATACTGCTTAGTCCAACACTTGCATATAGCATTTCCCCTGAGTAAATAGTACAAAATATAGTATATAGTATAAAATATGCTGTTTATTAGTGCAGATGGATTTGACCCAACTTCATGGCTACTTTCTGTGTAGTCTTAGTCACTTATAAGCAGGTGCTAAAGGAAGCCCTAAGACTGATCAATTTATTTTGATGGTAAATCAAGTATTTCAGAGTAATAAGTCCATAAAACTGAGCTGAGTGGATCTCAGTCACATCCCATATTTCCATTCTCACATGTATCAGTGTCTTGCTACTTAGTGCCAGGAAAAGATCTAAGATGTAAGCCAATGAGACAAGATTTTGGCTAGAAAAAGCTTTACTACAGAAGAGGGAAAATTTCTTCTCATGTAGCTTCCAAATTTACATAGAGCTCACATATCCCTGGACAAACTTAAATTTTGGCTTCCAGGAGGTTCAGTGGACGTGTTCAGTAAGGTGCTTTCAGCTTATTATAATTACCATAATTTTATGAATGGCTGTTTTTTTTTCCAGTCTGGCACTTTGTGTTATTGTAATACTCTTTTGGATAGCCTTGATATACATTTGAATATTTTGAAGGTAGGAATAATCAAAATGAAGTTATTTTTATGTATGGAAAGAAGGTATGGTTGGCATTTTAGAGGCAAGACATAAGAAGTCTGAACTCAAGCTAAACAAAACAAAAAGTGTATCCAAGTGACCGATAAATATTTATGGCTTTCTATATTTGGTCATGATCACTACTTCAGCTCTAGAAGTGTCTTTCCTGGTCTAATGTACAGTACAAGACACAGTTAAATGACCTTCCTTCCTAATCTCTGAATACGATGCAGAGACCATTGCTGATACTAGAAATGTAGAACAGCTAGATTTTATTTTTTAGAATGATTAATTTAACTCCAGCACTAATAGTTTGATTGCATATCTCAATAAAAAAAATTCTGTAATCCAACAGTTTGTTTTGTTATATATGTTCCTAACTTCAGGTTTCAACCTTCTCCATTATCAGTTGGTTGGCTAAGTGTAATACAGGAAAGGATCATGGTGAACTTTTCAACTATGCTCTTAGCCATTTTATACTGACCAAGTGGTTTTTAATTTCATAGAGTGGAAAATTCTATATTCCTGTGAGTTTAAATTTTTAACTCATCAATCATGAGAATAGCAACTTATTACTTATTTTAAGACTTGTAGGAATTTAGCACTGGTTAAAAGCATTGAATTGTTGGTACAGGTTGTTGGGATTTTTTGTACTTGGGAGAAATGACTAAAAATCTATGTGATACTCTACCATAGATGTTAACAATGAGTTAGAGATGTCTCCAGAGGAAGGTCCCATTTCTTACCATTTTATTTGGATTACTGACAGAAGAAAACATCTGTTTTGGGGTGGATTCAGCAATGCTACCCTCTGAGAGCTGGAACAAGATGACTGACTTCAAATCAGTTTGAACTTAAGGACAAAGCCTGTAATGAAAATTCCAGTAAGAAACCCCTCTTGTTCTCCTCTTGACTTCACAGAAAAGAAGAGCAGCAAGAAGGCAGAAAGTGCACAGGCTGTCAAATTAAACAAGACTTTTGCACCCATCTTCCTTAAAGGACTGACTGACCTCAAAGTAATGGATGGAAGTCAAGTGATAATGACTGTGGAAGTATCAGGTGTGTAGCTATAGAACATTATTATTTAAACAATTTCATTCTAGCTGCGCTTTTTGCCACTATCCTTTCCTTCTAGCAAGTGCTGCTTTTGAAAGTATTTCAAGGAACAAGTTTTTAAAAAGTGAAAACTAATATTATCTAGTCTATTCTTCAGGCTGGATGAATGTTGTTCAATGTTAATGTGTTCAGACCTGTGCAAATGTTCTTTTACTAGAATAATAATTTTCAGGTCATTATCATGTCCTGTTACTGAACTACAACGAAGACTCAGAGGACATGTAATAACCTTTGTTTTCAACTGAACAAGATTGAATACCTGTCAGCTGGGGTAGAATTAATGCTGTAGAAGAAAGCAGTCCTGGTATGAACTTAGGTAATAGAAACTCTTGACAGCTCACACTGTGGTAACTGGAAATCACTTCCCTTCCTTATTATATACTTCCTTCAATTATATTTTAACTCTGATAATACAGAATTAGAACTGTTCCACGCTGCACAGCATGAACGGGGTTAGTGAAATTTCTGAAAGTTTTGAAAATGACATTGCAGAGTCAGGAGGCAAAAAACAACTGAATTTCATCCTTTTCTTAATCAGAGCTAGGAGGGAGTTGTGTATGTCTCTGGTTTTTGTTCTTTCCTATTTTTCAGCTAACCCATGTCCTGAAATTATCTGGCTGCACAATGGGAAAGAAATCCAGGAGACAGAAGATTTTCACTTTGAGAAGAAAGGCAATGAATACAGTCTGTATATCCAGGAAGTGTTTCCCGAAGACACAGGCAAATACACTTGTGAAGCATGGAATGAATTAGGAGAAACACAAACACAGGCTACACTGACAGTGCAAGGTAAGTTCTTCTCCTTCACAGGGAGTGCTAAAAGGAAATCACTGTAATGTGCTTAGAGGAGTGTCTCTTTAATGCAGATGAGTGTTTATAAGGTCTCTTTTGAAGGGTGCTAGGAGTTTTCAGTCTATGCATCTGAATTAAAAAGGATATTGAGCAGAAGCAAGTTCAAGAAAATTATTTCACTCTGGAACATTATGTAACTATTTCAAAAATGCATTCCTGAGACCTATTCCTGGGGACAGTGCAAAACTTCTGCGAAGTGCAGCTTCAGATGATAATTATGAGACTTACTTAACTATGGACTTAATGTAAACCATTTAATGATGGAGGTTTTTTTTGGTTTTTTGTCTAATTAAAACATTGGATATTTGAAAGAGCTGTCTAGGAGCCAGGTATCTCTGCTTTTAACACCAGTATTGTAACAGTAGCTAATGAGGAACACGTGATTTCTGCAATTTGAGAAGTGGATACACAAAACATGACTTTGAATCTCCGTGTATGATATAAATCCCACAGCACAAACACTGAAGTACTTACAGACCTTCTGTGATTTGGGTATTCATTACTTTCATAACCCTAGAGTTTGTCTAATCTTGCTGTAAGCCAACTATTTTCCTATAGTCATTACTTATGCATTTACTATTTTTAGCATAAAGGATCTTAACTCCAGCATTGCAAAGAGCTCTGCCTCAGGGGGTGGGCCTGTGCAGTGTTGTCACTGTCTTCCCTGAGCTCTAGCCTTTAGTGTCAGTGTTTTGAGTTAAAAGCAGTTTTATGCAATTGTTAATGATTTATTACATGATCTATGAACTAAACAGCAGTCATAGTACTGTCAGTTGCCCTTAAAGCTATTCCTACCCATATTCTCTAAGGACAAATCTTCAGGATTCCTTTTAGGGCAGCTTTAAAGTCCTTTTGTTTTGTTCTTAATATACTATATCGAGCCAGTAAAGTGCCAAGTGAATGATTAATTTTAGTACCAACATTAAGTGACTTCCAAAATTAAAGCCTGGGTTATTTTCAGATTAAAAATTTATACACTGAGTGTTCAAAACAACTTTGCTTTGTTTGCTTCACCTGAAATTAGTTTATTAGTTACTTTCAAGCTTGGCATGTTCTCTTGATTTGTAATCTCTGTTTGTAAACTGCAGAACCTCAGGATGGCATTCAGCCCTGGTTCATCAGCAAACCAAGATCAGTGACAGCAGCTGCTGGGCAAAATGTCCTTATATCTTGTGCCATTGCTGGAGATCCTTTCCCCACTGTTCACTGGTTTAAAGATGGGCAAGAAATAATACCAGGAACAGGCTGTGAAATCCTGCAAAATGAAGATATCTTCACACTGATCTTGAGGAATGTACAGTCTCGTCATGCAGGGCAATATGAAATTCAGCTCAGGTATGTTTACTGTGAAAAGAGTTTGTTCCCTTGGAACAATTAGTTATATTTACCCTAAAGCTGCAATTTCTGCCTGAGCCAAACAATTCCATTCTATTTCCACCAAATGATAAAGTATTAATGGAACTGAATATTGTGGAGGGATTAAAAGATCTAATCAAACTGAAAGAGGAAATAAATGATGAGTCAGAGAGGACAAAACAGTACAGTTTCTTTTGGGATCTTGAAAAAATAAAGCTTTGTTGCAGCAACGTAGGAATCAGTTTGGGTCTCTAGCAGGAGAAACCATAAGCTATGTTTCTATTTGAGTCATTTTTGGGGGGTCATTTTTATCATTTCTTTGGATATCTGTAAGGATTCCTGCTTTCCGTAGAACAACCTCACCAGAGAGGCCTATTCCATTAGATTGTATGATCCACAAATTTAAGCAGACAAAACGTTTCTCTACTGTTTTTGAAATGTCTGAATTTTATACAGAAGTTGGTTCATTTTACCTTTCACAAATTTCTTGTAGCATTTTTTCACTATACTGGTGAAGATAGGGCCTAATTACATATTCCCTGAGTGGATTGTACAGGAAGGAAATGTACAACTTTAGACAGTCAAATGTCATAATCCTTTGCTATTTAGTGTGCATAGATGAATTGCCTTACACGACTAATATTTGACACTTTCTTTATAAAAATGTATTTCAATGTCATGGACAATTGAATCCATTATACTGTAAGAAAGTTCTCTGCTCCACATGCTACTCAAGCCTCCAAGCTAACTAGTCCAGTAGACAGTTTAGATAGATACTGTGCAGCATTACCAAACATTACCATTTCAGTTCTAAGTCACTTGCACTTGTCTGCTTTATGGTGTTTTTTGTCTTCTTTCTCTTTTTTTTTTTTTCTTCCACTATGAGCAAGGTATATTTGTTTCATATCCTTCAGACTAGTACAAAATTCAAAAAAATGAATTATTTTATCAGAATTATTATATCTGCCTAAGGAATATTCATGGAGCTAAATGTTAGCTATATAACTTCTTGTTTCCAGTAGAGCTACAACAATTGTTAGCAGAAAATAATCTCATCTGAATTGATTTTGAACTACCAATATATGTCTTTAATAGTTGATTGAGAATTGTTTACGTATTCAGAAGCAATCTTAACTGTATCTGTGAATAGGAGAACTGCATTTAGTGTCTTTCTCTCAGAAACTCCTATAAAGTCCATTAAAAAATGTGGAATAACTGAGAAACCACAAGTCAGTTCGCTAAGGATATAGAGAAGCTGACAATATACAGTGGGCTATTTTAAATCACAGCCATTTTCTTTTCAAATTAACTGTTCAGCTCCTTTTCACATATTAATTTTAGAAGCATTTTGCAAAGCTGCTTTTAGGGAGTCATTCTCTCTCCAAATCCTTTGCGTAGTCTGGTCATGGTTTCCTACCAGTGTTAATTGTTCTCCTATTTTCTGTTATTCTAAGTCCTAAATTCTGTTCTTATATCTTCACATTTCTCCTTTAATGTTGCCTGCTCACAAGTTAAAACTTTGGTTTTAAAAAGTGGAGTTTAACAAAAGATCTCAGTTCTTTCATCAGAGTGAGCTGACAAGGGTGTGATGAATCATGTGATTCATCAATAATTGCTGGTTGGCTTTCTTTCTTTCCTCCCCTCAGTATCACTTAGGATATGTTCTTGCTTTGCCTTTTGGTGCATAACAAACTAGTAAGTCTGACTTCTGAGGGAGCTGTCATGCTAACCTCTGCTGGTCCTGGCTTTAAACTTACACAGATCTCTCATTCCTCTATACTTGTATTTTTCATTTTAATTGTCCTGAGAGTGCTCCACTGGGCCTATTCTTGCTCAAGCCTCCAAGAATGGTCCTTCATAAATATCTATATTAAAAAAATATATACCAACAACAAGAAAATAACAACAAAAATAGTTTCATGCACAGCTGTAATTTATCTGTAGAAATTTGAACATGCCTGCAAAATGCCAACCCATACAGTTTAGGAACAAGAAATCAGTCAGAGTCTCCATGAAACCATCACAATTGAAATGGGAAAGAAAAATCAATTTTTAATTTAGAAAATCACAGGCATTTTTTTTCTTCTCCTCTGCATTACATCCTTCCAGTAATACCAGCATTAGGATCCTTTTATCCCAGTGTGCTTCTGTCAATCGATATAAATGTCTTAAGAGCAAAGGCAAGCAAACAAATTGGAAGTACTGGGCTGAGACTGACTTTGTTGAGCAAAGCCTTCATCTTTGTAATGGTAGAGTCAGCACAAGACCTCATAAATCCTCCTGTAGTTTCTTAGGAAAATCATCTGCTTTGTTAACCTTTGTCTTCTTAGAAGCTGAGTATTTCTCTTCTCACCATCTGCCATAAAAGTTTGGTTAGTATTGATTAACCTTATTTAGAGATTTTGAGGCTGTGATTAAAATCAGATGTAAACATTCATGTTATTAATCACTAGTACCTCAAATACTCATTAGTTCAGGTTATATAGAAAGTAGTTGTACGATTACCTTTCATTACACCACAGTTATTTTAGTTCTGTCTTTGTGTAGCACGGAGTTTGCAAACCTTGTTCTCTGCTTTTAACACGTTGTCTACTTTTAGAAAAGGAAGCCACAACTTCTACCCATTCCATTCTCCCACTCAATGTTGCAAAATGCAAATAAAATGACTAGTTGTTTCAGCATTCTCAAGAGAGGTAAATCAGTGGATCCACATTAAAGCCAATAAAGCTGCTCTGTATTACATCCACTAAATTTGTGATCCAGTAGATTAGTTGCTTTCTTTAGGATGAAAACTTCAGTGGGCTCTAAAGTATATTTCTCTTGAACTAACTCACAAAAGAGTTGCAAAACTTCATGCTGAAGCTTTACAGGTATCTGTACAGAACTACCAGCTATGGCTAGTGATCAGCTTATTTATCATTGTCAGTTCAATCTTTAAAGATGTAATTTGCTCTGCGATACTTGTTTCACACCTGATAGGCCAGTTAGAATTCCCAGCATGTCCCTGCGTTGTAATTAGCAGTGCATTTTTTTCCTCTTCTTCCAGAGTGATTCCTAGGAATACATGAACAATAAGTCTCATCTAAGGTTCATTTCATTGAAAATATTTGAGTAGATTCTGCCAAGAAACTAATATTTCAAGATATTTTGGACATAAAAGCCATTCCAGGGAAAACTGATCCTACAATAGGACAGGGAGCTATTTTTAAAATTGCTTCAGGCTTTGCAGCTGGGACTCTTTGGTTTTTGGTTTTTTTGTTTGTTTGTTTTGTTTTTGTTTTGTTTTGTTTTCTGTTTGTTTGCTTTGTGTGTGTTGTTGTTGTTTATCTTTCTGTCTTGTTTCATTTTGTTTTCTTAGATCATGTGCATGAGCATTATACAGAGCAATCCTGCACAGTGCAACACTTTCAGACAAATGTTTGCAGCATAACTACTAAGCTTAGCTTTTATCCATGTCTTATACTATTCCACAACAACAGAACCACTGAGGTTTGTCTTTGTCCAGGGTATTGTTGATAAAATCCCAACACAAAGAGCCTCATGTTCCAGAAGTAATGTTGTTGCCAAGACTCAAAACAGCAGAGACCTGAAAGACTTAAAACAGTGCTTGTATACTTCAAAACTCTCTTTTTCTAACTTTCCCAATGTATCTTGCCCTGCATGTGTAAATGAAAAAATATTTACAAAGCTTCCAGAAATATTCTTGATTGAATTTTGCATTTAAATCATCCTGGTCCTTAATTTTTCTTAGCTTGTTTCTCTTTTTCCATCTTTGATCTCCAAGTTGTTCAGTGTTAGTAAGTTTACTGTTTAGACTCTGCAACTGAATTCACAGGAAAAAAAATATGTTGTTTCTTCTCCTAAAATCAGAAACTAAACTTCTATTGGTTTCACTGGAAGCAGGATTCGACTTGAGGAGATCACATGACGAGTCAGACACAAACTCAAGATTTGTATTCAGTAACTTCAGCCAACCTCTGCCATTTCTTCTTGGTGTTAAAGACTTCATTTCTATACTGTACTGATCCCTATTTCATTTTCTAAAACAAAAGAAAGCAATGGAAATCCATCTGAAAAGATGATTAAATTAATTGCTGTTACAAAAGCAAGTTTTTGCTGCATTTGTGTTAATGATGTTACCTCCTACATGACTCCACTGCAAGTTGCAACTGAGTTGAATTATAACTTAGTCACACAAACAGAACCATATCTAGGAATGTATTCCCATGTGCTATTTAAAAACACATTAGAAAATACATTTATGGGACACTAACAGAAAGATACTCCTAGGTCTATGTTTTAAACTTTAGGGCAAATCTGACTTAAAGGTGTTCTAATCTAGCAAGAACTTTTTGAAAGAAAAGCTCTGGGGAAAAAAAGCTGCCTCTTTCCTTCCTCTCCCCAGTTCACGTAATTTTTGTCCATGCCCAGGAAATACTTTCAGCAACAAAAATTGTTTTTGTTTTCAAAAATCGTCCAGGAGTTTGCAGTCCATTTGCAAATTTAAACTGGGAAGCACAAAAGTGTTTTCATGTACGAAAGATATCTCTAGTTTTCAATCAATTTAAAGGAGTACGTCAGAGGTTCTTAATAGTATTTTAGGGAAGCAGTGCCTAGAGGAGTTAAAATTTGCTTTTGGCATCTCCTGTGTTAAGTGGAGAAGAGCTGTTTGGGACTAGAAGAATTATATAAAGCTGTGGGAGGAAGTGTTCAGAGGGGGTAGGGGGAGTGTTTTAATGAATTCTTTAATGGGAGCCCTTTTCAAAAGGCATCCATGGTATTCCTCTGCAAAAGGAAGAATAAGTACTCAGTAACCATATATGGTGACACTTTTATGTTTTTTAATATAAACATGCCCAGGCTGGAGCAATCCATGTAGATGGGATTTGCTGATTGGTTGTGCTGTGGGGGAGGGAAGGAAATGAGACCCTGCTTTTAATATCTTAACATTAGGAAACTTAAGAGCTTGGGCTTGAATAAATAAACAATAGACAGAGTTGGAAAAATTTTCAACTTTGCAAAATAGCCCCCTCCTCTGCCTCAATTTCCCAGCTTTTGTGTTTGTTTTCCTTTAGCATGCTTGTCTTCAGCTGCTTTATTCTGTAAATTGCTTTGATTTTTCTTCAGAGAGTATGCTGTTTGCAGTGTAGACAGCAACAGATTGGAAAAGATATTTGAAATAGCTTGGATCTGAGTAAAATGAGACCAAATTCACTCAGTCAACCACTACAGTGCCACACTGGCTTTGAGCTGTTTTAGTCACTGAGCTGAGGAAAGTTACAGTTTTGGAGGGAGAAACCTCAGCTTTTGTGATTTTGCTTAAACATTTTAGGAATCAAGTTGGAGAATGCAGCTGCCAGGTGTCTCTGATGCTGCGAGAGAGTTCAGCTTCCAGAGCAGAAATGCTCAGAGAGTGAGTATTTTTCCCAGGGACTTGCATGGGTGGGTTCTATTTTTTGCTCCGTTAATTCTCTGCCCTTACAGACCCAGGCTGGCTGCTGTTCAACCTAATCCCCAAATGTGACCCAACAAATTGTTTTCATCATACAGGCTAAGCACATTTTACCAAGCCAGAGTAGAGATCTTTTTTGTTTGTGCCCTTATATGGCTCCTGAAGTCATCATTGATGCAATAAACTAATGGAGTGTGCTCCTCTAATCAACCTCCCCTTCTATAAACACATTTTGTTCCTGCACTGAGATTGTTCTCTGACATTTTTAAACCAGCCCCTTTCCTGGCTGTCTCTTTCCTTTCTTTTTCGATCATAGTGGGAGGGAATCAGCCAGCTCTGGAGAGCGAAGAGATGGTGGAAATCATGGTGCACTAACATTTGGTAGAACAAGTGCCTTCAAAAAGAACAGTGGTGAAAACAGAGCAGCTGAGGAAGAGCAGGAAGACGTCCGAGGTGTACTGAAGAGGCGAGTGGAAACTCGGGAACATACAGAGGAGAGCCTGAGGCAGCAGGAAGCTGAACAGCTTGATTTCCGTGACATTTTAGGCAAGAAAGTCAGCACCAAAAGTTTTTCTGAGGAGGATCTGAAAGAAATCCCAGCCGAGCAAATGGACTTCCGAGCAAACCTGCAGCGGCAGGTCAAACCCAAGACCTTGTCAGAGGAGGAAAGGAAAGTTCATGCTCCTCAGCAGGTGGACTTCCGCTCCGTGCTGGCCAAGAAAGGCACCCCAAAAACCCCACTGCCAGAGAAGGTGCCACCACCTAAACCAGCCGTTACAGATTTCAGATCTGTGCTGGGCGCAAAGAAGAAGCCCCCTGCAGAGAATGGCAGTGCTAGCACCCCAGCACCAAATGCCCGTGCTGGTTCTGAAGTACAGAATGCCACCTCCAATTCTGAAGTCCCTGCTCCCAAACCACTAGTGAAAAAAGAAGAGAAGAATGACAGGAAATGTGAACATGGGTGTGCAGTGGTGGATGGAGGAATAATTGGGAAAAAAGCTGAAAACAAACCTGCAGCCAGCAAACCAACACCACCACAAAGCAAAGGAACAGCACCATCCTTTACAGAGAAGCTTCAGGATGCTAAAGTAGCAGATGGTGAAAAATTGGTCTTACAATGTCGAATTTCCTCTGATCCCCCTGCATCTGTCACCTGGACTCTAGACAGCAAAGTCATCAAATCATCCAAGTCCATTGTCATCTCCCAAGAAGGTAAATTAATTGAATTGCAAGCCAGCTGGGTGGCACTCTGTTATATCTGACTCATGATTAATAATATTTAGCTTGTTAAAGGTAACGCAATACTTTATTTAAGTCTTGTGCCAGTAACCGATTCCAGATGCAACTTTTATTGTTGTTTCACTGAAGTATACAAGGAACAGTATTGTTTGACGTTTCTTACAGATTCTCCTTTAACAGTCTGCAGAAGTGATTTTTATAAAGTTGTACTTCTTGTATTTCTAAATGCTGGTTACATTGCTAACACTGTTTAAGATGCTGGTACATTACATTTATTTTAGTTAAACTTTAAAGATTTAAAATGCAAAATAATATTATTGCTGTTTTACAAATTGTGATTTAATTCTTTTGTATATTTAATACTTTAGGCTTTTAATGCATTAAGAAGTGAAGAGAGATTGTGTTATAGAAGGAAATTACTACATCTTTGAATTATATACTCTACATCAGATTTGAGAGTTGATTTCCAGTGTATTTAATACTCTCTGACAGGGCATTAAATACATGCTTTTATTGTCTTTAAAGACACTCAAGTACTTGTCCATCATTGGCCTGATGACTTTTAATTAATTTCAGGACAGTACAGAATTTGGTAGAAGTCCTCAGAGAATACTTACTGTTGTCAAATTAAGTCATTTTTTATATGGCACGTTCTGGATAACCAAACTCATTAGATTGTTTCTGTATGAAATTTAATATTGTATCTAGACAAAGTATATTTTCCTTGGGACAAAAACAGGAAGGATTACTGACAATACAGAAAATTTTCATTACTTCATATTTGTTTCATAAGACATATAGCAAATTATTTGGAGAATAACATTGTCCTGTACATTATATTAACAAAGTTCACTCATAAAGTAAGAATCATAGTTTGACACGGGGATCTATACTCAAAATTGTGAATCGTTCATTTAATCCTCAGTATTTTCAATACTATTAAATGAGAATCAAATGAACATGAACAGTGGTTTACCACTCAATGAGCCAAGCACTGAAGCATGAAGAGTTCTTTAAGTGGATATAGACAGAAAATATATTGTACTCAGAAGAAAACGTAGTAATAATATCTGAGGAAAATAATATATATATATAATATTAATTAATATAATTAATTATAATTAATTATATTAATATAATAATATATATAATAATAATATTAAGGAGATATACTAAGAAGATGGGGAGAAGGAAATGATAACAGGTGCACTGTGTACATGTCTAAAGTAGTGTGAGAATTGTTTGTGAGCACATGATGATTTTCACAAGAGGGGACCTACAGGAATAGGGGTAATCTCATCTGTATGAGAAGTTGAGTGGAGGAAACACCAGCCTTGTGAAAAGCACTGACAGGATCAGGAAGGTGCAAAACTACATTTTCATCACCCTTACATGGGGAAAAAGTACAAATAGCAAGATTTCAGGAGTTTTCTTGGAGCCGTTCAAAATGTATCTCAAAGATCACATCTCCTCTCAAAGTACACAAAATAGCATCTCTGTCAGAGGGATTCCAGTTGCTAGTTTATAAAGGATCGATTTATCCCATGAGCCATGGGGGAACCTCTTGGAGTGCCAAATCTTTGGTGTTGAGGTAATGTAGAAAGTTGTTTTCTTGACTGAGAGAAGCTGAGTAATTGACCAATTGAGCAATCCCCCAGTTCATATTTGCTTTATGAAATGGTACTATGGTTGACCAGAGAGGTTACAGATTCTCCCTCCTTGGAGGTATTCAGAAGTTGTCTAGACATGATTCTGGACAACCTCCTAGCTGGATCTGCTTGAGCAGGGGGTTGGGCTAGAAAATATACTAAAGGGAGGTCCAAAAAACATCCACTTGCCTGGCCTGGGTATGTGAGGCTGGGTATATGGCATGTTCCACCTAGCTGTCTAGACAGGGTGATTCTCTTGATTTGTATAACATCACAGAGCTGGCACTTTGTCAGGGTGTCCCACCTCAGCGTGTTTTCCATGAGGTGAAGAATGAAGATCACCATTGGATGAGGAACCCATTGTTTCAGGACATTTTTTTTTTTTGCAGGGAACTTCCCAGCAAAGAAACAGTCCTTATGGTTTACCTGCATTATTATACTACTGTCATATGTAATTAAGTAGATATGCATGATACTTAAAGTAAGTTTCAATTTTATTAGAAATTGATTTTCTCGAAGTTGATTTTCTCTTTTCCTATAATTAGGAGCATGTAAGGAGTTGAATAAACTAAGTGAGGAGAGGGAATAATTAGAAATACAGATTAGGATTGTGAAATAACAACTTCAGGATGAATATCAGGAATTATAGCCTGATAGAGAAACTCTCCGTATGGATTAGTGTCACAGGAAGTATTTGGAGGAGCTTTAAACAGAGAGAGCAACAATAAAACTGGATGTAGTGCACAGCAATCCAGTGCCAGTATTCTGTCTTTTGCCCAAAGGCAGGTTGGTCAGGCCTGCAGGTGTTATATCCTGCAGCAACAATGCCTTTGGCCAACCCTGGAGCAGCATTAAATGGGCTCAGCAGATAATCCTCTGCAGCATCCTCAGCTGAAAGAGGGTTGAGTCTCTGGAGAAAGAGGGAAATTTAGAGCAAATGGACCTATCTGAAATCAATGGACTTAAATCATCCAAAGCTATTTTTTATTTCCTCTGTATGATCTCAGTCCTCTTGCGTTCCACACCAAAATCCATTGTGAAAGTGGGAATATGTGTGTTCTATTTCAACTGTTGTTGTTGTTTTTTTTTCATACTGTGCTGCTGTGATGTTTCATGGTCACTACTAGCTCTCATATATGGTAAAAGACATATGTATATTTTCCAGAGGAGTATCACAGATGAATCACAAAATCACGGAATGGCTGGGGTTGGAATGGACCTCAAGGATCTTGAATCTCCAACCCCCCCTGCCACACAAAGTATGTGTAGTCAGTTCAGTGATTTCCTGGAAACAAATATATTGCAGATAAAAATGCATGAAATTTGGTTTCCAAAACACTTGATAAAACAAGTGACATATTTGACCAAGAATAGCAGACTTAAAAATGTGCTTGTGTGTAACAAGATAACTGGATAGGCAAGCTAACTGCACCATTTATGTGCTAACTTTCCCTGGTACTTCCTAACTGATACTAAGGCCATTTACCTGTTAAAAACACTCCTTTTCACATCTCTGGACTTAAAATAGGCTGACACTATTGACCTTTTCCAAGGCAGTTTAGCATTTGGTGAGCAAGAAAAGCAGGGGATATTGGCCCACTTCTTTGCCATCAGAACCCAAAATTCAAACACTGGGTTTAGAATAATCACTGATAGTTAAGGTTTTCAGAAATTGCATTTCAGAAAATGCAATCTGCTCAAAAAAAGCCTCATCTTCAAGCATACTGCGTAGCATATGTCTTGTAATACAGTAACTAATCTAGAGTTTGCAGTGTACTCAGTATTCCAGGATAAAATTTACACTAGCAATTAGAAATCAGAATCTAGGCAGCATAGTACTGAATGTTACAATCACAAGATATCAAAGAACAATCTCAGTCCTTACATTTTGCATTTCAGTTATAAGTACTTGCTCATTTCCCTTCCAAATAATGTAAATCAGTACTTTTCAGTTCATTAGTTACCCCATTTCATCTAATAATTCCCTAATTAGTATACTGTAGGCTGGTTGACATGGAGTGATTTGTTGATTAAAGTATCTTCTTTTATGAAGAAGTTGAGCTCTTGCACCGTTTTTCTTTCACCAACATGTCTGAGTTGGTAAGAATTAAGTAAGATGATTTTATATTTTTCTTCTTTTAAATATTTGTTGGAGTGTTTATTCGCTTTCTGGGATAAGCACTAATGTTATTGTTGGTGGGGTCTTTTGCCTGTGAAAGCTCAAAATAAATGGTAACAGATAAACAAAGGAGCGTGCTCATAACTTTGAGCTTCATGCATATATATGGGCAGATTAGATGGTGTATGGTTAAGAGGTAGTTTTTAATATGAGAGAATGTCTTTGTTTGAGGCTATGGGGAGGCTTTTTATTTGAAAAAAAAAAAAAGATTTTAAGAAGGCTGTAGCAAACACTACATTGGAGTTAGACTTATAAGGACAGAGCAGAACAACAAACTTCCTCACACGGTGAACTCCTTAGAGCAGAATCCATTTTGTTTTAGATTTGCGTAGTACTTGCCAGAGTAGTGTCCTGTGCTAGTGTCCTAATGTGCCTTTTGGATAGGAAAATCGAGATTGAAATTTTTTACAAGGTTAAAAAACATGGTTTAGAACACAAAAGGAAAAGGGCTTTGGGAGCTGAAATTCTTTCTAGACTAGAGACTTGAGATGAATGATGAATATAAGTACAAACTAGCAAACTTTCCATTTTGCTGAGCCACCTTGCTATGCTTTTTTGGCTTTGTATCATGTGACTGTATAAATTGAGGAAAAGCTACTTACTATAGGCATGGGTGGCAGTAGCACTGTAGCTTAGAAAATGCCCAGTTTGCACTGCTTTATGTTAGACACTGCAATTTTTAATTTCTCAGTGTCTAGGCACCATGAAGAGTCGGTAATCCTGTTAGCAGTAATGCCTTAACAACTTTCTCGTGACTTAATATATCTCTTGACTTCCTATCAGTTGCTCTTGTCTTTGTCATTCTAACTGGGATCTGCCATGACTTTTTGTATGCTTCAATTAGTGTTAAGAATCTGGTGTGCAGTTAACACATTTCTGTGTACTGCTGAAAGTAGTTGGAATCTGCAGCTTAAAAGGCTTCTTCATGAAGGGCAATTGTCTGAGCATCAGTTCTGACGCAGCTCCGTGTTTGTCACGTGCCACAGTATTTCTTTCTATACGCTAATTTTTTTCTGAAGCTTCCTTCTTTCAGGAAGATGTATAGTGTAGATTGAAATATAGCAGAAGAAATGAATTGGCTATAATCTCTGGCAATTTACTGCAATGGGTACTTCTTCTAAGTGTTTTGGTTTTACATCTAGAAACAAAGAAATGTCTGTTTACATATTTGAATGTATGTGTTTTCTGGTTCCAGATATTGGTTTCCTTTCTTTGATAGGCTAAAGAGCCCATTTATGCTTGATATAATGGCTTTGATTCTGTAATAAAGACACTTCTGCCAATTCTCTTTTATTTTTCTAAGACTTGATGAGTCAAGCTCCTGTTAACTTTCTCCCAGAAATGCACTTTGTCTAGAACTTAGTGGGGATTTGTTTGGTGATTTTGTGTTGGTTTGTATTGTGTTTTGTTTTGTTTGTTTGTTTTTCTTTTTAATGCTCCTCTTCATTGTAGTGTGTTGGTTTATTGCCTTATGAAAGAAACAGGTAGCAGAACCATATTTCAGCATCAGTGTAGATAGAGGTCATCTTCCTGTTGCTGTATTTGCTGGAGATAACTGGTCCTCTTTCTACTGCATAGTGGAGCTCATATTTGTTACTTCTGTGTTAAACATTTAAATATCCTGAAAGTGAAGCATCCCTTGTTGCTTTTCATTTCACTGTCTTAAACCCCACTTCCTTTGAGTGAATAGGACTCAGATTGAAAATTAGCTTGTGAGGTGTGCTCTATTTTCTCTTTCTCTTTCCATTTCCAACTGTCTTTTGACATCTGTAAGCTTTTCAACATTTAAGGTAGATATAATTTTACATCATAGATTAAAATATTGAATAGCTTTGGTCCTACAGTCTGGCCACAGAGGAAATCCACCAAAAAGTGATGATCTCCTATTGTCAGCTTTCCCCAGGTTCATTATTTTGACAACTCTAATTCTACCTGCACCTGCAGGTAGTGCATTAATGTGTACATTAAGAAGAGTGTGTCTAGCAGATTGAGGGAGGTGATCCTTCCCCTCTACTCTGCCTTGGTGAGACCACATTTGGAGTACTGTGCCCAGTTCTGGGCTCCCCAGTTCAAAAAGACAGGGAACTTCTAGAAAGAGTCCAGTGGAGAGCCACAAAGATGATTAGGGACCTGGAGCATCTCCCCTGTGGGGAAAGGCTGAGCGACCTGGGACTGTTCAGCCTGCAGAAAAGACAAAAGTGTGGTATCTTTTCAATGCATGTAAGTATCTAATGAATGGGAGTCAAGTGGATGGGGCAGGCTCTTTTCAATAGTCTTCAGCAACAGGACAAGGGACAATGAGCACAAATTCAAACACAGGAAGTTATGTACAAACATGAGGAAAAACTTCCTTACTTTGAGAGTTTGTTTGGAGCACTGGAACAGGCTGCACAAGAGACAGTGGAGTCTCCTTCTCTGGAGATATTCAGAACTGACCCAGACACTTGCTGTGTGATCTATTCTAGAGAACCTGCTGTAGCAGGGGGGGTTTGGACTAGATGATCTCCAGAGGTCCCTTACAACCCCTATGATTCTGTGATTCTGTGAATGCTTTTAATGTATTAAAATAGTATTAATTACTAGCAGAAACATGAGATAACACATATTTCAGTAATGACTAATTACCTTTACACAGATATATTTTGCAGTTAAGTGTATATTGTGCAGTTAAGTCTCATGAATAATAAAAGTAAGTTTTTCTCATAGTTTGAATTCTATCACTTAGCGATAATTATATTTAACCCTTTTTCTTCTCTGAAACTTTGGTGAGTTTTTTATTACTACTTTGCTTGCTGTCATTCTGATTGTACTCAGTACTTTCCAGGTAAATCCACTTGCCCTTTTTAAACATGGCTGGGGCAGTAGCACATATTTGCATTTTCCTGCACAGTTAGTGCAGCATTTATTAGAAAATAATAAATTTTTAAAAAGTTAAAAAAAAAAATCAATTCATTACAAAATTAACACCAGTGAATCAAAGAGTTCTTCAATAAATTCATTGTGACTCTTCAACATAATTTATTATGGTTTAATATTACGAAACACTCCATAGTCCTCTTTGTTCCATGGGATACAGGTGACAAGGTCAAAGTAACTTCAGTTTGTATTAGAGACAGGAGTCAGGAGTTAAGCTATCTAGATGCCAGAGCAGGGAATTAGATGTAGGAGCTGTTTTTTGTTGGTTTGTATATTTGTTTTATATCTGAAGTTCACTTTCTGCAGAGTATCATGGAAAGAATGCAGAAGCCTAGAGATATTTTAAACTGGTTTGTACTATTTCTGAGCAAGTCAGAAAATCCTTTAATAGCTCAGAATGCAAGAGGAAGGCTTTAGGTATATAAGCCAGAGCCCGCAGTAAATTGTAAGCTTCCGTGGCTGCTAAGGCTTCATCAGTTCTGTTAACTGGAAGATCCAAGCCTTAACCCCACAGTTTTTAATAGTGTTTTAAAGTCTGTCAGTGAACTGGTTCCTAAAAGAAAAATAAATAAATAAAAAGTAGAGGGATACTGGGACAAAACTGATTGCAAATTATTTTAGTTGACCGGAATTTATGAAGTGCCAGCATTCAGAATTCCAACTGGAGTAACCTTTGAGTTTTCTTCCAGTTATGAGAAAATATGCTCATTTCAGGTCCTAAAGAGTTTTTTCAGAGGAAATACCAAATACTTAACTGAAAGACATTTGGCCCTCTAGCCTCAGGAATCCTGCTCTAAATCGTGGAACATTGGACTTCTGGGGAGTTTCCTATCGTTATTAGATCTCATCAAGTTTTGCCAATTTGTTGCTTTTCTTTTTTGTTGTTAGTGGTTGTGCTTTTTTGGTTGGTTGCTTGGTTTGTTTGTTCATTTTTTTTTATTGTAGTTTTCTAAGAAAAGATTTCTACAGCCAATTCTGTTCTCTCTCTGCCTTCCCTTGTTCCCCTGTCCCAGACTGGCTAATACCTCTTTGGATCTTCGGCCAATTTCACACTGTTTGGGTAGTTCACAAATGCTAGTAGCTAAATGAAGGAGAATAACCCAAATTATCTCGTCCCCCCTCTACTGAGAGCAGAATGCGACCATTACATCCAGTGGTAGAAACATGCCCAGCAGTCCCAACGTACTTTGCATGTGCTGTTCCTAGGTGATTGCTGGGGAGTATGTTGAAGTGAAGGGAAACAGGATAAAGATTAATGCTGTAGGGATGTTGAAGTCAGGAGACAAAAGGCGGCCCTTGAAAAATTGGATTTCTCCTATTCACTAAATGACTTAATTCAAATTAAAGACAAACAAATATTCTTTTGTAGTGGGCAGAACTGAAATTATGTCGTAAGGACTCTCTTTTTAGTGGAGTAAGCCAAATGCAGCTTTGATCAGGCCTTGCTGCCTGGCCTGGCCAATACTGGGTTCTAAAAGCACAGCTAACAGAGTGCTGAATGCACATAGCAAGTAGAGGATCATCATAAGAAAATCCCAAAATTCTAGATTTTACTATAATAGTGGAGAATGACTTATTGTTAAACGGGAGACTCTCTGTTGTGTTTCTGCATCAGGAAGTGTTTCTTGTAAAACATTAACTTATACAGGTGCAGCGTGCCGTATGGACAGTGGTGTAACAATATGAATGAATATAGGTGAGATCTCCGTTACACATCATTGCTTCATAGTCTCTGTTTTTTGGCAAGAGCATTTTTGGGTTATAATATGACCTTTTCTAAGCATATCACATAGATTTATGTAAATTTTTAGACTACAAGTTATCACTCATTTCCCCTCCAATTTTCTCTAAGCAGAAGAGCCACCTGAATTTATATTTGCTAGATGCCTGAAAGAATACTTTTCTAATGTCTCTCCTCCATTTGGAACAGAGCTGCAACTCGTGACATTTTTGGCTCAGCCTAATTCATGAAGATGAGCTGACTCAGGGAAGGCACATGGCTTTTCTCTTCACGCTGCGGTTGGCTGTACGCAGCACCTCTGAGTGAGGGGTCAGTGCTCCTGAGAGTTTTCACATTGTTTCTCAGGGGGAAAATTGGCATTATTTAGAGCTTCTTGATTTTGTGGTGAATGAGGAGGAGGGAAACATTCAATTTTTTCCAACCAGTGTGTCTCTGGCAGAGCAAATTTATGAAGAACGGTTTGGAAAATTTTTGAAAGATTTGCTCTGAATTATATTATATTATCCAGCTCTACAAAGAGGAAAAATCTGAGTACCGAAAGCATAATTGCCACATCAGAGCTGCGATCTAGTCTCCAAGAGGAGCCATTAAGCTCACAATGTTTTTCTAATGCCATCTCCCTCATTACAAGTGATAGAGGTGATAGGGAGCCTGAGATCAGGCACTCTGGAAAGTAGAAGGTAGCCTCCAGTTAATGGAGAAAGAAAGATGGAAAATGACAACAGATGCAGGGAAATTTCCCTGTGTCTCCAGACTCTTAGAAAAGGCTTAAGAAAGACAATCTTTACTCTCCATCCATCAATTAGGAGAGACTGAGAAAGGAGAAAATGGAGAAAAAAAGAGAAGGTACTACTGGCTGAAATAAATGGAGGGTGGAGGCATTGTGGACAAGAGAACAACATTGTCTGAAATACACAATGTCTCAGGCTGTGTTTAGGGCACAGGTAAGGCTTTTCAGTAAGGAAGGAGAAAGAAAGACAACACTTAATGAGGAATATTTGGAAGCTAAAAGTGTTTCAAGTGAGGTTTTCCTTGGGAAGCAAAGCACATAGTTGTTCCAATTAATGCAAGTGAACGTAAGGAATTAGGTGAACCACAGTTCTCTTTCCTTGTCCCCAACCAGTGGGAACATCTTCTGTTTTGGTTCACAGAGCTTTATTTTTTAAGAGGAAATGTATTTCCCTTGGGTCATACCAGACTCCCTTTGGTAACTACCGAGCTTACGTTGCATCCTGTTTCTACATACCCATTGAAGTCAGATGTTACTTTTTAGTTTCAAATGGAATGAATTTGTTGCAGTGACAAATTTGGTTGC